>JAAFCE010004209.1:15099235-15186557 GCA_013389805.1 Trigoniulus corallinus
TACTCTAATGACCACTGTAGTAGAAGGGCTCTACGCTAATGACCACTGTAGTAGAAGGGGCTCTAAAACACCATTCAGCTGAAGGAGTATTAGGACCCTCTTGTCAAAGTCCAAGATCGAACCTGGAACTACAGTACTGACGCAGTTGTTCAGCACGCCACCTCTGCGAGGTGGGTTGATTCTTAGCAATACCGTTTAATGCAAAAATTTGACTGAGTGGAGCAAAGGCTTTTGATAAAAAGGAAAAGACTGATGGACAACTTGTCGTCTTATTGGTAAGGAGACCTCTCAATTCTTTTCTTGAGATATCATCTCTTATCTCGAGGAGGGAGAGAGAGAGAGAGAGAGAGAGAGAGAGAGAGAGTGAGTGAAATAAAAGTAGCCACTCATCGGTTGACCTAGCAATCAAGAAGAGTTTTATCGGTCTTATAATCTATAGATGATGACATAGTAGGCAACAGGTGTCCATCATCACCACAATCTGGAAAATATCATATTGTTAAAATCAAGTCAGGTATTATTTCCTTATCTTTCCCCTAAATTCAGTCTGAAGCCAGGAAAAAAAAAGATGGTCTTTCCAACAGACAACAAATGTGTTTCCTCTACTGGAAACCTCATTAAATCCAATACCAATTTCGATTGCTAATTTCCAATTCTCGCGAAACGACGATGCAGGAACATGCTCCAGGGTTCTGCTATTGATCACACAACCTTTTATTAAAAAATACTATCACAGACTAGAGAAAAATACTTTTTTTACTACATTAAAACACCAAAAAAAAAGAAATAAATAAATATGGGAATATCGAAGACTGTCGTATAGTAATTATATTGCGAAGCGAGAAATACAGGACTGACTAGCTAATATCTATTTTTTGCAGGGTTCAATTTGAATGAATTTTGGCGAACCCTTTTCTTGAAAATCATTACAGAAATTCTACTACGTGAAAAGGAATTTGGGAAATACGGTAATTGGGCGTAAAATACACCTCCCACTAACCGTGGCTGCATATTTTCATTCATTTTTCAGAGGCTCAGTGAGCAAAATATGTAGCATATGTCATATTCAAACCCCTTGTCCCGCCCGTGGCAGAGTGGGGCTTACGAGTTTTCACTCTCCACTTCCTCGTACCTCCCATCAGGTCCCCATCCACCCCACACGCTATCACATCCCTCCATACAACCTTCTCCTATGCCTACTTTTGCCTTCTTCCTCCACGGATGCTTCCAATAATCTGCATACGTAGCACACGTAAGATTATCATGCAACCCGTTCTGTTCCAGGAACAGAAGTGAAGTGTACAATAACTACAGCCCTAGGAAAGTTTCTTTCGCATTTTTACTTCGGACATTGTTTGTTACCACGCGCGGATCCAGGACGGGGTTTTTGAGGTTGCAACCCCAATGCGAGCTTTAGCTCAACCCCCCACCCCCTGGTGAAAATCCTGGATCCGCCACTGTTTGAGACAGATGCCCCTTAAAGAGCTCGAGTAAGTGCCTCTACCATATACGCCTAGATAACTGGGGATTTGAACTCGGGCTCACCTGAAAGCTAGACGAATGCCCAACTCATCGCGTTGCCCGCTAAGAGCAGAATGATAAGACACCCCAATTTTTAGGATTAAAATGTCACTTAAGTAACACCAGGTCCTTTAGGCCAGTACGTCCTGCATGGCTCTAAGTCCAGGCTTCAGACAGTGGTCTCGAATGGTAGTATTTTCCGATTTGTTTGGGAATCCTCAAAATGTTTTGGTAACCTGTAGGCGACCTGAAACTGGTGGTGCTGTGGACGAAACTGTTGTCACTATAAATCTTAGGAATGAAACTAATGCACTGTATGTTTAAGTTTGATTGTCAAAGATGTAATGTTCAAGACAATATATGCAGTGGCACAGAAATTCTTGACATTTGGAGGCAATTAATATTAATCCCATCATTTCAACTTAAAGGCATACGGTATGCAGAAGTAATGTATTTTTTTGTTGTTGTTGATGTTGCCCGAAAATGACTAATGAGGTGTCCCTTTGCAACCAAATCGCGTTATTCTGTGAGATTTTGATGGGCCATAATTGAAATTACACTTGTTCAAATAGCTTTGGCTGACCTCTTGGTTTTAGCGCTGCGTAGCAACCAAAAACGGGACCCGCTCGTTCATTCCGTTGCGCACGTTCACATATTTCCAACTGCTGCAGGACGACTATTCAATTCAAAAAATGTACTAATCATTAATGAGGTTGATAATGACGTGAATTCGTCCTTGCGTCAACACAAATTCCAGCACTTTCACTAACTGATCAAATAAATTTCAACATCATGATTTGATTTATATCTAGGTTTTATGACCACAATGACAAAACTTTGAACCTTGGTGAAACGTTGCTTGACAAAAAGGGGAACAGATGATGGGGAGTTTCAAATCATTCATCCATCCGAATTTCCTTCTTCCCCCCCCCACGCATTACAGTCCCGATACTGTGCAATATACAGTATATAGAAATTCCTATTATACCGTTGAGAATAATTATCTAACTCGCTCACACTGAGACCATAATTTCGAGCATTTTATAAACGGCAACGAAAATTTGCAGTAGAGGACAAATTCCTACTGAAACCAGGTACGAAGTGTTAGCACACTGTGGAGAAATATATGTTATTCACCACACGGGATAACAGAGCACAAGTTCGAGCCCCCCTCTCCCCTCTTGTGAAGCTTTACTCTAACAGTAGGACATATGTCGTGTAATGCCACAGACTTTTCATGGTGTGTACAATGCCACAATCAGAAGCAGTCTCATCACCAATAACGGACCCGCCTTAGTAGTTCAGAGAGGGGTCTGTGAAAGTCGGTAGGAACGCAATTCGTAGGCCGACATTTGGTAGGAAGTCAGATGACCGGGTGCGTCAATTGGTAGGACTATAAAAATGCTTTTTGGCCATAAAGCAGAACTGAAATTCGATGATAAAATAGTTTTATTTCCTAGTTATGTGTGTTATGTTATACTAACGGGTGGGGGAGTAAGCCAAGTAGCCATAACAGGCTGAACCCTTAGGAGGCGGCTGAACCCCTAGAAGGGTTTATTTAATAACTAATTTTATCAAGCTTTTTTGATAATTATTATATAAAACATTTTAATACCCAACGTATAACGCGCAGAGGTGAGGAGGTTCTTGACTCGTGAATCTTTGTTTAGCAGGTTCAATGCTAGCCAAGGCTAGATGGCTTCTTTTCGAGCTACAGAGAGGGGGGAGAGAGAAAGAGGCCCTAAGTGCATTTTCCGTCTCCTGGTGGAAAGGTGAAGCCGTAGTCCTGTTTGAAGTGTGTAACATGCCACTACTGCACACAAAAGAACCCTTTCTACACGGACAGATACATGCAGATCAGCAAAATTCCCAGGTGTAGGAGCCCAGGCCACTAGCGCTAATAATTCAAACCATTTAATATCTAATAATTCTATTTGTGAATGAAACAGTGAAAAAAGGAATTTGCGACGTGTATAACAAAAATGAAAGATTGTCTGCTTAAACATGCGAGTCAGTCATAACCGGAAGCTATATTTTGGGACCCTGGCAACTGACACACTCCATTTCACAGAAAGAATATTATATTTATATGAATAAAATCAAGCAAAATCATCATGAACATATCAAAGATCCAGGCTAAAAAATTCAATTTTTTTTTTAAGTTTATAAAAATAAAACTGTGAGTAATAGTAAGTAAACTCTCAGTTACGATAACGAAGAGAATGGATGTTGACATTTTTCATATCAACCATTTTGAGCAAAGTAATGCCCCGTGGAGCTTTGCAAAACTTAGCAGCAGCAACTAAAATATGCATTTATTCAACTCTTGTACTCAACTCGTCCTCTTTTTCCTGTGTAATATATTATAATATGGTAGCATCGTATTCACCAATCCACACGCACAATTTTAAACTGGTGCACATCTTTGAAGCCCTAAAGTTCTCTTAGGAAGATATTGAAAACAAGGGACCTGGCACATGTACAAGACCTTGCCTACTACATCTGAGTAAGTAAACGGTTAAATAAATATACGACCCAAAGTAGCAAGATCTGAAATTGACTTGGCAATAAAAGAGGTGCCTGTATATAGTCATCATTTTCACCTGTACACTAGTGAGAAAATAATGCGGTGTGTTTTTTTGTGCGTGGGCTCACATTACAGAAAGGATTTTTTTGAAAGTATTATTGGCTTTTCTTCCCGCTCTCCTTCCGTTTACTGTAGGTGTGCTCCTCATTTAAGCATAGAGACTCTAAGAGGCTTCAAATAATTAATTTTTTTTATAAACCGTTTGATAATTACATATTTTTGGTCGTGGCCGCGGCGGATATCCCCTCTGTATGGAAAGAGGGAAGGAAGCCAGCCCGCCCCAAGTGCTTCTTCCGTCAAATGGGACGTGGGTTCCCCTGTATACGTGCGTACCCTGTGTGGGCTCTCCTATATATCGTTACTGTCAATTTCTCGTCTGATCACCTGACTAGCTAGTACTGGCATGGGTAACCGCTTGGGAACACTGAGTACTGCTACCCCAATCGTCCTAACAGCGTAGTGTCTGGGCAGACTCGGCATTAGAACTATGCTATTGGCGGGGGCTCTAGTTGAAGGACCCTAAAGCAACAACAAACAACAACAACTGCGTTGAAGTTGAAAGTTTAAATCTTCAAATTTCCATGGTGATGGAACTCCCCTCCCCTCCTGGTGTCAGCAAAATAAATTGTCTCAACTTTGGTGACCTCAAATAAGTAGGGCGGTAGCGTTTTGTGTAGAAGTATCATCCAATAATTCGCCTGTATTATACAGGTATCAAACGAGACGAAAAAAAGAGGTAGTCGACCCTGCCATAGGCGACAAAAGTGGATAAGAATGACGATGTGATATTAGCACATGTAATAGTTTTCGAGGCAAAAAAGTATGTTGGTAGTGACTGTCTGGTTCAATATTTTTCTAACTCCCTTCCTCCTTCTAACCTCCCTCCTGAATGCAATTCATCAGCTTGTCTTTTATATGAAATAACTTCCCAAAGCTTCCCAATTGAATTTAATGTGAACATGAGCTCACTAGGATAACATAGTGCTATATACTTGCTTCTCCCTCTGTCTCTTCTTAGCCCCCTTCCCTCAAATTCCGTCGCCTGACAATATCCCCTTCGATCATAGAGCCCTCCAACAGTGATGGTGTCTTCAAAAGATGGATACATTGTCCGCACTTGCTAACTCGTTCTTCCCTTAATAGGTCAGAGGTCAGTCAGTCGTCTTAAACTACAATCACAGATGAACACTGTGGTTTATAAATATGTATGATTCAGGGAAGAGGAAGAGGGAAATGAGAGGGATAGAGGGGAGTGTGTATGGGGGGGGGGGGGGTTAAGTTACCTTGACGCGTGATACAGAAAGATATATGGTAGTGTAGAGCAAAAAAAATGTAGCAGAACTGTCTTTTTCTTTCTCTTTCCATTTAGATCTCATTTTCAAGGTGATATGATCCTGAATTATGCCACCATTTCTGTTACTTATGTCGAAATTTTATCTGCATTTAAATGTAAACGAAAGTTACGAATAAAGGAGAGAAAACGTTCTTTGCAAGCAGTACAAGACTTCATAACGTAGATTGATGCCAACCTGATAATATGCAAATTAGAAGGTTTATCTACTTTTCTAGTACTCTTTTCAAGCTTGTCGAATTTGATTATCTTCCTCTTTTCTCCCAATTTTCTCCCGTCGTTCAAACCACAGACGTAAATACTGATGGGAATTTGTATCTAGGGATTTATAGGAAGGGGTGGAGGAACTACGTACGACCTGTACGTAGAAATGACAAAATAAGTACTAACTATATGTGACATAATGGGCCGACGGAACTGTTCCAGGGTTGAGCAGAGAGAGAGAGAGAGCAGTAGTCGTATTTATTATAGATGCATACACGCAAACGATGGTCACATTCAGGATGTGTACAGTATTTATCAATCATTTCGTCGTCATATGCAAAACTCGTTAAACTATTCGTCCAGATGTTGCTACATACTACAATATTCATCTCTGCTTTTCAAGTTACTTATTATCTCCTACTTTTATTTAAGTCACTGCTCCTTTTGTTATGCACGTTGTGTAATATGTTAGGCATCGACAGCACTTGCTCTGAATATGAAAATTTACAGTAGGTCCTATATCTACCGAAAACGGAATACAACAAATCACGTACTTAAACCAACGTCGATTTGGGATCAAAATTTTTGAGAGACGATTAAAAATGGAAGAAATGAACTGATATTTACAATATCCAATTCTCTTTACAAAAAAAAAACCTCTCACATGAATATGTATGTGCATATGAAATTCAGCGCTGTAGGAATTGACTCTATAAAGCTACTTTGAAAGCTACATTTATAATTGAAGTTCAACGAATGAATGAGCTGTTAACACCTTCCTGTCTTGTACCCGTTAAGAAATAAGAAAATGTCAACCACACACAAAAGCAACACCCACCACTACCATAATCACATTATTTATAGCAGGTCTCTTGCTTCTGACAACTACAGTACGGTATTTGCAAAAATCAAGCACAAGGCATGTTCTTCACCAAAGAAATTTGCCAATCTAAAGGTAGCATTTCCTATATGTAGGGCCGCCCTCAGCTTTATTTTCCATCAGGGACGACAGGCAGAAGCAGCCAACGTATCCTTCCTTCTATCTTCACGCTCTCTCTCTCTCGTCCGAAATTAACTACTACCTGCAAAAAGCAACAAAGCAACTCCTAACCCTTTTCCCGCCTATGGCAGGGTCGGGTACCCATTTGTCCTTCTGAATGGACGCAGGGCGATATATTGGTCATAGTTTTTTTTCTGCAGCCGGTTGCCGGCCAAAGCTGCACCCCTACGCTTATTTATCGTCGGTCTAGTGTTCGTTGGGGAATGCTACCGACGCCAGGGGGCGAGCTCCTACACCTGGAAATTTTGCCTCATCTACCCGTTGCGTAGTAGAGAGGGTTCTTTTACGTGCAAGTGCCATCGTACACCCACACGGGACCTCGGTTTTACTTCTCATCCGAAAGAAGGACACTCGCGGCCTCTCTCTCTCTCGCCCGAAAGAAGCCGACCCACCACGGTCCAGTATCGAACCTAGAACTACTGGCGCAGTTGCCGAGCGTGCTAACCTTTACGCCACCGCGGCAGGTCAAATTAATTACTACCTGCGTCAGTCAGAATCGATCCTTCGCATCTTGAGTTAAGCATGCTGTTAATTAAGCTACGGAGACTAGCGACCAGGGTCTGATAACCGTCTTTTGCCTTATCCACATCTCAGAAATATTTACTTGAGCTCAATCCGCTTTGCCTACCTTGACAGTTCAGCTGCTCAGATGTTTGACATTTGAGCTTATGGATCTTAGCAGTTCAACCGCGCGCAACCCTTTCTTTCTTTCTAGGAAGTGAACCTCAATCGAGCCTTCTCTTGAGGGAGGGATGTAGGTTTCATGTAGTGTATACAATGTTTCACCTGTACATCTGTGCATTCCTGTCCTTGGTAGACAACAAATTCCTAGGTAGAGAGAGAGCCATATGTAATATTCCCTAGAAATGAAACGGACAGGCCTATTTCTTAAATCATAGTAATAACCAGTCTATTGTTGAGTTTTTTTCGAGAACATAAACAACAGAGAGATATCACAAAATAGGTTTCTGGCGACGTTTTTGTCAAGTGTCCGCAAAATGTAACACATATTGCAATTGATTTCGCAGAAACTAGCAGCCCTGTCAATACAGCAGAACGCAATTTCCAAATCGACAAAAGCAAAGTAACGTTTCTTTTACTCAAGTCACACTATGAAAAATCAGTAACAATCACAATAACAACTGGGGGATTGTAGCTAGTAAGCAAAACTCTCCTGCCCTTCCATCAACCGGAAAAGTCGCATAACGTGTGCTATGCCCTGTCATCCATCCTTCCCTCTCCTCCTCCCTGCTGTTGTATATTGATTACTATTTCTTGTCATTGCAATTAAAATTCTGTCACTATCAAAATAAGAAAACTTGCGGCTCCCCCTCCTAATTTACGGTTGACTTACGAAGCTGCAACTTCTACACTGAAAACTTTTTATGGACGCTATCAATTGTGTTTCATTTCTGGACACGGTCTATAAAATTCCATGAAAAAGTAGATGAGACTAACAGCGGTGTTTTTACTTCACGGCACAGCTGATGTGAAAATTATCATGTCACTGATGTGGTGGTTGAGGGAAGAGGATTTTTATCTCCATACCATGCTGCTCATTAAAGATATAACTTTTTTTAAACAAAAATTACGACTTTAAATGGTTCGTAATCATATCCTTATCCGGCCTGTGGCAGGGTCGGGTATCGCCCACCACACTCACTACCATATCCTTACGTACAACCTGCTTCCACGTCTGATTTGGTCTTCTCCTGCCCCGGATGCTTTCAACCACCTGCATTCCCGTAATGGACCTAACGAGTTCCTCCTCTCTTCTCATTACAAGTCCATACCACTTCAATCGACTTTCGGCGATGTCCCGGGACCACACCTAAGCTACCTCTAATACCGTATTTATTCCAATAGACGCCGCGCCGTTTATTTATTTCGTGGCGTTTTTGGTGCGGCGCTTACTAGAGGGCGGCGTTTATTAATTTTGTGATCCCTCATAGATGATAATGCTGGATGGTAAAATAACAGTGCCATATTTTCTAGCGGCGAACTACATGAATAGAGTGTCAAGAGCTGATAGAATTACGAATGAGCATATCTGAGGTAGCCTGGGGTGGTGGACCACCAAAAAATGGACAAATAATAAAAATATTAACACACAATGAGAAAAGGGGAGGAAGAGCTCATTGGGTCCATTTCTGGAATGCAGGTGGTCAGAAGCACCCAGGGCAGGGGAGACTGAAGCAGACGTGGGAACAGGTTATCCATAAGGATATAGCAGTGTGTGGGGTGGACAGGGGGGAGTGGCAAGCTAGAACCTGCATACCTGACCCTGCTGCAGGTGGGATAAGAGTATGATGATGATTTTATAGATGATAATGATAAAAACTAATACAGTAATTGGGATGAGAATCCTTCAATAAGCGCCATAAGCACTGCACGGGCAGCGGCGATTATTAGAGGGCGGCGACTGTTGTTTATTTCACACTGATGATGCGGCGCTTATTAGAGGGCGGCCTTTATTGGAATAAATACGGTATACTGATTCCTAATTCTATCAGCTCTTGACACCCCACTCATGTACCACAGTATTCGCACCTCGGCTACTTGCATTCTATTGACGTGGCCTAACCACTGCCTTGTAAAACTTCCCTTCAACTTCATTGGGACCCTCTTATCACCCAGGACTCCACTTGCCTGTCTCCACTTCAACCATCCCCCCATTGATTCTATGGGTCACATCCAAGTTATTTCCTCATTGCTCTGAAACATTGATGCTAAGTACTTTACCTCATATATATACACCACTACTATTCAAAATTTAGTAATAACTATATTCTCATGTGTCAATCAATTATAATTAATTCTAAGTATGCTCAGTATTACTTTCATTTCACTTAATAATAGTTTATTATTAACTTGATATTTCCTTAAATAAATATTGAAAGCAACTGATATTTTCAAAGCAGAATGAGTAATAATGTAAATGTACATTGTGCGGCGCGGTATATATTGCAGTTTGGAAAATTGCAATGATTGACACCCTTGCCCTAGGCCAACGTTCTCAATATTCTATAAGTTGAACCTGTCAATTTCAACCCTCATTTTCACGATGCAAAACGTTCGCAGGGTCCATAAGCCCATCGACACTTGTAAGAATTTATATGTTCAAATAATTTGCCTTATAAATGTTATTCGTACCCATCCACAGGGTCATTCAGGTGTTACGAAATATTCTACAAAACACCAACCAACAGTAAAATTCCACGAGTTGACTGATGCTACACAGGTTAAAGAAGAAAGACTTTGTTTCTTGCAACTCACAAGGTATTTGTCAATAGACTTGGTGTGGTCACTACAATAAATGAGGAAGCTCTTAATGACAATGAACGTTTCAGAACGAAAGTGAGTTCAGTGCAATCACCACGCACAAAAAATGACTGCAGTAGTATTGTACTAAATGCCCTTCCACGATTTTCTTAACATACCGTAGCCTGTAAATTTTAGTTAATCAGACGATAACCGTTGCTGTCAAAACCTCCCAGGACAGTTCTTATGTGATTTAAAGGGAACAGTGTCGACAAATTCCAGAATTCAAGAAACAATTAAGTAAAAGCATGGTGGTAGGGTAGTTTGCGTTGAGACGACCGAAATTTAGAAACCGCAATAATCCCTGAAATGCAGCTACAAACGTCAACGCACTGTGTAATTTAAAGTGTGAAGTGAAAAAAAAATTTCTTTATACTGTATGATACCCTTTGCTGCAGCCAGTAAAATAATAACTAGCGTTATAAATTCTTGTCGCCAACTCTCACCGGGATTGTAATTTCTTTAGTAACTTACTCACATTATTTGTTTACGACAAGAACAATTAATGAATACATTTTTTCCTAGCTAATAGCAGCTTAGTAATCGTCTCGACGTTTTCTTAAGAAAATACGATTAAAAGGCTAAACACAAATCAACTATTCAACG
This sequence comes from Trigoniulus corallinus, assembly GCA_013389805.1. Lineage (NCBI taxonomy): Eukaryota > Metazoa > Arthropoda > Diplopoda > Spirobolida > Trigoniulidae > Trigoniulus > Trigoniulus corallinus. Next base: position 15,109,886 of record JAAFCE010004209.1, read on the forward strand.
CTGCTCGATTAAAATGAGTTACATGGCTTTTGATTAATTTCTCATGTTTTCAACGGTGTTTCCTTGTGTCCGACACTCTGCTGACAACTTATTTGAAACTAAATAGTGTAGTGCAGTTACTAATGTTTTTCATATCAACTTGATATGGTACGGGTATAGGGTCTAACTACGAATTGGTTTTGTAGAATTTTAGTTGGCCATCGCTTTTCATCTTCATCATACCCTTATCCCGCCTGTGGCAGGGACGGGTCTGCGGGTTCTGACTCTCCACTCTCGCCTTTCACCCACCCCACACGGACTTCCATATCCCTCTGTTCAACGTGATCCTACGTGCGACCGGCTGCATTGCATTGGACACACCAGTTCTCGTCGGATCACTGAAGTTAAGCAACGCAACCCCAGTTAGTACTAACATGGGTGGACGCTTGTTTACACTGGGTACCGCTAGTACCCAAATATCGTCGTAACAGCATAATGTCTGTGCCGGCTCTGCATTAGAACTATGCTGTGGACGGGGCTCTAATGACCATTGTAGTTGAAGGGCTCTAAAACTGCAAGAAGTCAATCAATCTGATCCTACGTATGCTATCATCTTCTTCTGCACCGGGTGCTTCGAATAACCAGCATCCCCGTAATGGGCCAACCAGCTTCTCCTTTCCTCTTCTCATTACATGCCCATACCACCTCAGCCTATTCTCTCTCATTTTTTCGCCATGTCCCCCACCCCCGAGCTATCCTTAATATACGCATTCCTAATTTTGTCTGCGGTCGTCATCCCACCCATGTACCACAGCATTTCAGCTACTTCCATTCTATTCCAAACTGCCCAACACTCTGATCCATATAGCACACCTGGCCTAACCACAGGACTCCATTTGCCTGTCTCCATTTCATCCATCCTGCATTGATTCTATGGGTCGCATCTGAATATTTCCCCATTGCTCTGAAGCAATGATTCAGCTACTTAAATTTCTGTACTTTTGTCACCACCTCGTCCCTAGTCACCATTATCCCCCTGTCCTTCCCAACTGAAAGTATCTACTATGTCTTCTTCATGCTCACCTTAAGGTTTGCCCTTTTTAATCGCTGTTCTAATATTATTTAGGCCCTTTTCTACTTCCTGTCTCGAGTCACCAAGTATTTTAACATCGTCCGCGAATACCATGCACTGGGGTGCCTATTCCCCTACCCCAGTCACTAGCTCATCCTAAACCAAAATGAAAAGTTATGGACTTCGTGCTGAACACTGGCGTACTCCAAACCTTCATTTGGAAGCCTCCAGTATTTCCCCAGTTAGTCCCCTTACCCTCTCCATGGAACTATACTGCGCTATTCTGGTGTACCCTTCATTTATAATAATAATAATAATAATATGCCGTAATAATATTTCTGGAATTTCTAAAAATCCTTGTCAGAAATGAAAACAAGCATTAATTAAGTACGGATAGGATATGAAATGTCATTGAATTGATAGATATAACCTACTTCTTATAATTGAAAATGATTTAGATATGAAAAGGGGGGGAGGGATATAAACCCTTCTCTTCTCCCGAAAGGTTGAAATCGTTTTCATTCCATATTGTGTGACACTACGAAACTGACATTGAATCTCAATACAAAAGACACAAAAGAATTTTGTGCAAAGGATACTTACTGTCGTTTGAAAGTGGAAAATTCACATAGTTGCAGTTGGAATCAACAAATGTGAACTCCAAACAAATATCATCTAATCTGGTCTGGCCCAGAGAGAATATTTTTCGGATATACTTGCATATATGTAGTAGAAGAAAACTTTTCCATACATAAAAGAAAAAAACCCTACGTCATACCGGTCTATTTTGTCCTGCATCTCTAGTGCCGTTGACAGTAAAATACTTAAAAGGAATTTTTATAACCATTCTGTATATGAAAAAAAGGGGAAAGTTTCTTCAATTCATTGGACAATCGATAAAATAGTGATCTTTTAGGATTGAACCGCAAGCAGGGTTAGTGTTATATGTTACACACACACCTATACTTTAAGTAAACATTGTCAGCTTACCGTCTGAGTAATTTTCATCTTCTTAATTTAAGGCGAAGCACGTACCCATGAACCATTAAGTTTTGATGGATTAGCTGTGAGTCTCAGGTGTAATAGTCTGGATGAGCACAATTAAGTGTTGAACAACACAGATTTACTGATTATGTAAACAAACATGTAGAGGAGCTTCGATATTAAAAAAAAACACGTCTGTCTAACGATTTCTGTATTAACTAGTAATACATAGACTACACCAACTATTTAAAATACAATTTTTACGAGTTGTATGGTGTCAATATGTTATCACTGTTTTGTTATTTTGTCACCGGCGTTTTCAATTCAGAATTTAAATCACTTTTAGAATTGGAATGCAACTGTGTAATTCGAATAACGAAAAAGATTCGGGGCATTGCTTCTGTTCGTCGACTTATTTCTTCCTCTCCACTTTCACACACCTCAGTTGTCAATGAATTTTACTCACAATAAATAAAACAAACATCAGGAAAGAAGAGAGAGAGAAAAAAAAAATTACAATTGTCACCACCACTATAGGAAAATGTGGTAGGACAAATAATTATTTCGACAGAAAGTAGTACAAACGAATGGCGAATATACCATGGAGAAAATAGAAGAGCTCATTCGAATGTCGAGGCTTCGCGTTCCAATTTTATTGCCGCACACACATGTCAGCGCGAACCTGGTGGCGTCGTGTGGAGCGAGAAACTGTTGATAAGCCAAGAAATCAACCGGAGCGGACCCAACACGCAACTCGATTCTGCGCAGTATAAGTTCAATTAGGATGCTCCGAATTGCACGTCCAGGTACACACTATGCGCGTGCTTCAGTTATTATTATTTTGTGTGTGCGAGTCCAAAACATTTAATGGACAATGTGGATGTTTGTTAATTGGTCAGAGGATGTCTTTTTTCCCTTCATTTGGCCATCCCATACTCGCCTCGGTGGCGCAGAAGGTAGCATGCTTGATTACCGTCAGGTACGATACTGGACCTAGATGGGTTGGCTTGTCTCGGATTGTTGTTTGTTTGTTTGTGTTTTAGGGCCCTTCAACTACAAGGTCATTAGAGCCCCGTCCACAGCATAGTTCCAATGCAGAGACTGCACAGACACTACACTAATAAGACCATTTTTGGGTATTAGCAGTACCCAGTTTTCCCAAGCGGCCACCCATGTCAGTACTAGTTGGGGTTGCGCTGCTTAACTTTAATGATCAGACGAGAACGGGTGTGTCCAACGCAAATCGCCGCTTCATGTGTCGGACAAGAGAGAGAGAGAGAGAGGTCCCTGGTGCGCCTTTGCCGGATGGGAAGTAAACTCGTAAAACAACCCTCTCTACTATGCTGCGGGTAGCAAAAAGAAACTCTTAACCCTTCTCCCGCCTATGGTAGGGTTGGATACCCATCTTGTCCCTCTCAATGGACACAAGAGTGATATATTGGACAGTGTTTTCTGCAGCCGGTTGCCGACCAAAGCTGCAACCCTATGCTTATTTACACGACGCGTCGGTCTGTCGTTCGTTGGAGCACTCCACTGGAGCTCCTACACCTGGAAATTTTGCTTCATCAACACGTTGTACAGTAGATAGGGTTCTTTAACGTGGAAATACCATTGTACACCACACGGGACCTCAGTTTTACTTCTCATCCAAAGAAAGGCGCACTCGGGCTTCTCCGTCACCCGAAAGAAGCCAACCCACCCCTCGATCCAGTATCGAACCTGGAACCACTAGCGCTACCAAAATCCCCAGGTGTAGGAGCTCGCCCCCCCCCCTTGGCGTGGGTGAAGTACCCCAACGAACAGTAAGCTGACGATAAATCAGCATAGAGGTTACGACTTTGGTCAGCAGCCAGCTGCGGAAAAATACAGTTCAATGGATCGCCCATGTGCACATCGGGAGGGACAAAGGTGGGTTCCCGATCCTGCCATAGGCGGGGAAAAGGGTTGAGTTTCTGCTTTTTTTGGTCATCACATGGTGTGTTGTATGTACATCCGTGAGGGCATAGGCCTACTAACTCACTCATCGCTATAGCAAATTGCTCACGAACCACCAACTGCCTCGGTCAGTTGATGGCGTCGCACTGTGCAATATGCAGGTTCAATTCTGGCCAGGTTTGTTATCGGATAACATCTTTCGTACCCAACAGGTCGATGCTGAATATCCAAGTGATTCAGCGGAGCATCATCTACAACTGGATAACGTTCAGTCCCCAATCGTCTCCCTGTTATGTGGTTTTTGAGGCCAGTGTTATTTAACATTGACAAGGCTATTTACCGACGACACAAGGGGCCAGATGCAGGTGACATACTACGCGCCACCAGGGGTTACAAGTTTACTTTCCATTTGACAGAAGGCGAATTTGGGACTTCTTTTCCGCCGGAAAGGAGCCTGAATAGAACTTGCATCTTCCGACTCGTGAGCGAAATGCTCTACCATTGACCTACCGAGTCAGGTTTGAGGAGAGTGAAGCACCCTATGTCAGATTTTCACCTTGGCGAAGAGACTGCTCACCAAAGAAGAGGGACGCAAATTAACTGTTGTCAGCTTTTGACCACCAGAAATGAATGATAAAGCAAATGTTGACCCACTGCCCTTTCTGAGTATAGTATGTCCCAGGGAGGGAGTTGATAGGGTTATGTCAGGTCGATAGCTGGTGACATAAAAACCACTTCCAAAGCTGCTTGTTTGTATTCTCAACGTCTGCCCCATACTCTTTATGCACCAGTGTCTCTCTCTGCCCCTTTCTCTTAGTTACCTACATCTATTTCTATAATTCGTAAAAGAAACAGGCGCGAACCCTTCTCCCACAATTTCTTGTGTGAAGGGTAAGGGGGAAATTAAACGCAGGTGAAACGTCGGATGCATTTAACATCCTGACACTGTTTTTGTAGAGATCTTTTCATTTTAATAAGATGCAGTTTATGACTCATAAATAATTAAAGTCACGCCTTGAGAAATGTGGATGAAAAGACATTGAATTGCTAAATTAATATTAGTTTGTGTAAACCATAGTATGATTAAATTCTCCAAATGTCAAACTGAATATATCAAGACTTACATATTTGAAAAGAAAAGAAGAGATTAACATAATTTTCATGAGCTTCATGTGATAATGCTTGGCAGAAACTGATATTATTTAAATTGCATTTCTATCTGTTAAGTTATTTTCAATTCAGATGAAACTTTAACGGCATATTTTGCACATTTTTGAGGATTCTTGAATTAGATATTGGGCTGAAGTCTTACATTTTAATAACATTTTGACCTAGGACTATTACTATAGGTATATGCTTTTCTGTCACCATCATCCTCTTATCCCGCCTGCGGCAAGGTTGGGTCTGCTGGTTCTAGCCCTCCACTCCCTCCTATCTCCCACCAGGTCTCCGTCCACCCCAATACTACCATATCCTTACGAACAACCTGTTCCAACGTCTGCTCTGGTCTTCCCCTGCCCCGGGTGATTCCGACCACCTGCATTCCCATTATGGACCTGACGAGCTCCTCCTCCCCCTCTTCTCATTACATGTCCATGCTACCTCAATCTACTCTCCCTCATTTTTTCCGCGATGTCCCCCCCACTCCCAGGCTACCTCTAATATACTCATTCCTAATGCTATCAGCTCTCGACACTCCCCTCATGTCCCGCAGCATTCGCATCTCGGCTACTTGCATTCTATTGACATGGCTCTTCCTCACTGCCCAACACTTTGATCCACATAGCATAGCTGGCCTAACCACTGCCCTGTAAAACTTCCCTTCCAACTTGATTGGAACCCTCCTTTCTCACAGGACTCCATCACTTGCCTGTCTTGATTCTATGGGTCACATCCGCGACTATTACTATAGGTATGCCTTTTGCCTAATATTTTGGCTGTCGCTAGTTCTATGAAACGCATATATTATTATGCAACAATTTCTGTTAGATAAAAAAAATTAATAATATATATTTCTACAACGTTAACAAACATGATTCAACCATGTGTAATCCATCCAACATTTCGAAATTGCAGTAACTTCTGCAATATGCTGTTACATACTTGAAGAAGAATAAAATTTTTTGGGGGTCTAAAACGATCTAGGAACAAAAAATATCAATATTTCGGTTACAACACGTATTTTACTGTGTTTATTATATATGGTAAGCAATAAAATATTTTCATAAGCAATATTTGCACTATATTTTTTTGTTGCTTATGTGAATATTTTCAATTATATATTATTTTTATTTCTTTCTCGATTTTCTTACAACGGAGGCAGGTGTAGTTATTCTCTTTAATGTAGGCTAAACAGCATTTTAAAATTTGTGGTGTTTTTCAATAAAGTAATACTGTATTTTTTAAACAAAAAAAATGGCAAAGCAGTCCAGTTTCTATCTCTGTATTTCTCAACGTGGACGATTATCTGATTATCCATAACCGTAAAGTACTAGGGATAAGCAGCGGTTTATCTGGAGGAAAAAAGTGAATTTTCTAAAAATTTTATAGGTGCGTCTTATCTAAACCATTGCCATTGGTTTCTACAAACTCCTTCACCTTCAGCTTTTCCAACTATATGATTTCGAGTTTTAGGCATTTCTTTGGTTATCCCAATTAAAATTAACCTAAATTATCGCAAAATGAGTTTAAAATTTTAAACAAGTGTTTAAAACACAATTCACATGAAAACTGACAGAGGGGATGCGTCTTATCTGAAGGAAAAGCAAAAATTCCCAAAAAAAAAAATGGGGATGAGGCTTATACGGTACTTTGGGTATTTCGGGAGGGGGCAAGGTCGGGTCTGCGGGTTCTAGCCCTTCACTCCCGCCTATCTCCCACCATACAGAAGTGACACATTTAATATGCATTTCTATGATGCGTTGTGGCCAGTATTTAGCATTCAACTGGGAAGGACAGGAAAAATAATGGTGACGTACTTTCTAGAGGCGAACTGGTGAAAAAAGTGAAAGAAGTAAAGTACTAAGGATCAATATTCCAAAACAATGGGGAGATAGACTCGGATGTGAACTCTAGAATCAATGGGGGATGGTTGAAGTGGATCCTGTGTGATAGGAGGGTCCCAATCAAGTTGAAAGGGAAGTTTTACAGGGCAGTAGAACCCCATATTTTATCTCTTGGTCACTTCCATTTTTGGAATTTATGCCAGGTTTTGTGCTCTCCTGCCCCACGGTGCATCAGTGGAGCGCCCCAATGAACAGTAGACCGACGATAAATAAGCATAGGGGCTGCAGCTTTGGTCGGCGTCCGGCCTCGTAAAAATGCCGTCCAATATATCACCCTTCTGTCCATGCAGGGGGACAAGATGGGTGCCCGACCCTGCCATAGCCTGGAAAAGGGCTGCTTTTATGTAAGGGCGTTTTCCTAAATTGTGGATTTCGTATAACTGGCTGCGAAAATTTACCCACCCTCTACTCTAGAGTCTGTTCAAGTAGTTAGCAGTGTATTATTGATGAAATGCAAATAATTTAAGGCATTATTTTTCTGCTGCCACTTTTTGTGCGACATAAGAAATGAAATTATCAAGTCTAATTATAATGGATAAGTAAAATTTGAATTCCCAACTTACGAATTTCATTCTTGTAAGGATCCACAATGAAATTTACATGCTATTTCTTGTTGTCGTATCCGTTATGCAAAACTGACGATTGAATAAAAACGCAGTGATGATAAATGTATTCACACGATGACACTTGTTTCAATTCATACTTAGAATTAATGACTTTTTCTGAGAGAAGATTGAGTTTTGTTAGTCTTTTAAGCACTATATCAACTTTATATCATTAATATATATAACATTTCTTTAAAATGGCCACTTCTTTGCTTGTCTCTTATTTTTTAAATCTTGTCTGGTCTCATCCCTTAACTGAACCTCTTTGACTGTTTCGCAATGACGTTGGTGGACATAAAACAATTCAAGGACTATAACAACTTATCACGGACGTATTCAATGCATAACAACGTCAAAATGCATTCAAATACAAATACCATACGTACATCTTGCCAAATATTAAGAGGCACATATTTTATAGTTGCACATCTTTATACTGTATATATCACAACCATCGTTGCATCACCATCAAAATAGGGATCCTCCTCTAAAGCCATAAGCATGAATGAATATTAATCACAAAGAAATTTTTTTATTAGTAGTTTTTTATCCTTCAGCTACTCCTAGTTCAGATCTACATATGGGAGACTAGCATTAATGTTTTGTATCTTACAGAATGAATTTATATATAAAAACAAACATGTAGATTACTATAGATAGGTCACCTCTCTGATATTGGGCAATGACTTTTTAGGAATTTCATTTTTTTAAGCTGGTGAGGAGGGGGAAAGAGATTGTTGTTTGTTGCTCAGTGCCTTCTGTAGTCAACAATTTTTTTTTATAAATAAATATCTTTTTAAAAAGGCAAACTAAGCAATAAATAATGTGTGGTCTTATAAACTTCCTTATTTAATCGAAAGATTTACTACCATATGTGACGATTGCGAATTTTGGTAGACATTACAGTAACTTTTATTTTTCTATCCAACGAGCACTACTAGCCATGAGAATATATTTATTATAAGCGTTAATAATAAATGAAAGGGATAAGTAAAATAAATTATTGAAGAAAATTTGCATGTCAAACTTATAAAAAAAATAATATTGTCCTACTGTTCTTACGAAGAATAATTTCTCCATTAAGCCTGGATTCCAAATCTACAGTACATCACTTTTTACTTTATTCAAACTACTGAAAAACTGAAAGGACAAACTCGATATTAATTAAAACTAACTTCCTTTTGTTATTTAATTTACCTTCTCACACACAAATATTTGATAGTTATGACATTTAGCCAATATTTATAGTTACATTTCATGTCGTCAACTAAAATTTGAATTCGAATTTGATTCTTTTTTATTCCTACTTTTCAAACCAGGTGGCGTATGTCTGTTAGCAAATTCCCAGATTACGTTACCATAGAAAACCGTTTTTAGGGTAGTTCACGTATAACATACACGTGTCAAATGAAGGTGACGCAATAACAAGGTTAGGTCTGTTTATGACAGAAGGAAAGAAATAATCGATATTAAGGTCGCCATTTACAGTATATACATATATGAATGCGTAAGAATAGGTATATAATAAATGCCTAAGAAATTCTTATGAATATAAGGAACCAACCATTCAGGGCATTTGCATATTTTTAACACCTTTTCATAAATTCAATTGCTTTTGGATATTTTTATTACAATATTTAACATGAGTTTTATTATGCCTTACCTTAACAACAACAACAACAGGAGGTGAAAAAAAGTTGTTAAGTTTTTGGTTAAAACCAAAAAATGGGAGTGTAGGTAAAATCATCTACACAAAACTTCTAAATGAAATTTACGATGCAGTAGCACATAAAACGGTGTCAATAGCTGAAGAAGAGACATGATACGATGTGGGGTGAGAGCACATCAGGCAGAATTTTGACCTCGGAGGTAGGCTTCTGAAAGAAACCTTTGAAAATATGACCATTCTTAACGAATGAGACGATCTCTTGATAAACAGGTGAATGCGGCTGATTTGGTGGTGCAAAAACCTTTTAGACATTCCCAAGAAAGACAGTGAGGACCCTTACGACGCCAAGAATGAACTACAGAGACAGAAAAAGAACAGCCCAAATTCATGCAGTGGGCATCGACAAATCAGCGCCCCCCCCCGGCAGAGTTGGCGGGACGATTACACTCGGGCAACAGAGAGGTATTTCAAACATTAAAGTAGTGAACCCGTGATCACTGTATGCATGCAAAAGAACCTTTCTGAACCTCGTCCATGCCCTGGAGTCAGTAAATAGACTTCGAACAGACAGGCCGATATTAGATTTTGTTTCATTGGTGTTTTAGGGCTCTTCAACTACAAAGGCCATTAGAACCCCGTCCACAGCATAGTTCTAATACAGAGTCTGCATAGACACTACACTGTTACGACGATTTTTGGGCATAAGCAGTAGCCAGGGTTCTCAGCCTTCACCCATGCCAGCACTAGCTGGGGCTGCATTGCTTACCTTCAGTGATCAAACGAGAGCTGGTGTGTCCACCGAAATGCAGCCGCTCCTGATATATAATCAAACCAAGCCCAGATATTGTTTAATATGACAGTGCTGTTCAACTGCTGAAAGAAATATATCTAGAACTTTGAGTGAAAACTGACAGACGATATTCAGGACCAGTCGGGTAACTATCAAAAATTTAGACACAGTCCTTCTCGGAACTTTACCGGAACCTAAAGCAACAGCATTCAGTGTTGTTCCCAGACTGGTCCAAAAACTGAGAAACGTTTCCGAATATTGTCGGTGCGAGTGACGCGCCCACAAAAAAATGTATCGCATTACTGTTAAGTTAGATCGCCACCGCCTGTGCGTAATGTTTGAAGACGCCTATAAATGCTTAAAGGCGTTGTTGGCAAACTCGATACATTTTTGGTGGAGACCTCTCGCCATCACGTCATCATCATACGAACGTGTGTCAGTGTTTCGACTCTGGTCGACTCATGGAAGTATTGCACCGCTTTCCTCTGATGCGATCACTTCGCGTGAACCTCGAAGTAGGCATATGCTTCAGCCTACAGCTGGTCCTTGTAGGAGCATGTTTGCTGTCTTGGACTTTCTAAAAGCTTTTGATGGAGAAGTCGCCACAGTTGGCAGTTGCTCTCACAGGATGCAGTACGGTTTGAACACATACTCAAAATCCAAGACAATAATTCGCCAACATTTAAATGGAGACTGTGGAGGCAAAAGAATGTTAAACATTAATTAAAATTTGAAAATGTCTGCCAAGAATATTTATCTTTGGTTTATATGAAGATGATATCTCTTGTTTCAGAAATGTCTCGAAACATTTCTAAAACCGAGGAAACATTGCTAAAAACGTTTGAAAACTTTTTCAGAGTGACTGTATTGCGTTGGACACACAGTTCTCGTCTGATCACTACTGAAGTTAAGCAACGCAACGCCAGCTAGTACTAGCATGATGGCCGGTTGGGAACACTGGCTGCTACTAATGCCCTAATCGTCGTAACAGCATAGTGTCTGTGCAGACTCTACATTAGAACTACGCAGTGGACGGGGCTCTAATGACCATTATAGTTGAAAGGCCCTGAAACACAAATGAAACAAAAGCAAACTTTTTGGTTGAGATATAATGATTGCACGAACAGGTTCAAGAGTTGGAATAGGTTCTGGGGTGGAGCGGTTGGAATGGGTGCGAAAGGCAAAGGCGTTGCTAGGGTGCTGGTGGAGATCTAGGCATATGGGTCTAGCATGAAAAATCTCACTAGCAAGGTATCCGTCGCAAAGGATTACATATTCATATTCATGTGTGGGAACAAAAACGAATGCTTGCTGTTGGGGAGGAGGGTTCTGAACACGGTCTGGTCACAAACCAAAAGCCTAACATTTGGCAGAGGGAAGTGGCGGATCCAGAGGGAGCACTTCAAAAAAAGTGCGCCCAAAATATTTTTAAATATTCAGAATCCCATAGTATTAATCTAGCTAGCAATTACAATAGGTCCTCTCATGCCCTTTAGACAACGTCCTATCTTCAGTAGTCTAGCCAACTACACATTGGACTGCAACTGTTGGATTGGCAGTAGGCCTATAGAAATGAGGATATAAATGCCAAAATGCCTCATCAGTTTCGCCCCATTGAGACACTGAGGGGGGAAGCAATTGCTGCATTGCTCCCCCTCTGGATCCGCCCCTGGACGAAGGAGAAATTTGCAACAAACGTTTACCTTTTTTCTTACGTCAATACAAAGTTTTATATGAAGTTGTATCGCAGTTGTTTCAGAACTGTCTGGAAACATTGCATCTGTTTACTAAATTCATACCACAGACAACTACCATGTCAACGTCTGTATAGTGAGATTAATATAACTCGATTAACGGCTCATCAACATTGCATTATGTGTGACAAAAGTTGATAAATTGGTTTTTAAATAGATGTATCAAGAAACGCAGTAATAAGAAGACTAGAAACAAGCACAATGTGTTACATTCTGGGAGACTTAGGTCAAACAAAACCTTACATCTTTATAGACTCTTACTACTACTACTACCGACTTCTTAGAGAATATTTCAATTTCTTACATTTTTTGAAGGTCAAATGTTAGTATCTATGCAACAGAGGACATTGGAATTTGTCCATCGATTCTTCCAAATTCAATTTTATAAGATCGCTACGCAAAGATGCAGAAATTAATTTCTCAGGAGTCCATCCATATTATAACTTTGAAGACATCTTAACATTGGTCTTGGGCATTTTTAAGTAAATTTTGTTAGGTCAAAAACCTTTTTATTTCGTAGTTTTTAACATTAGAAAGGAAGAGGAAGGAAGAAGAGTGCTTCTATACAATTTTAACGAAAAAAAAAACAACATTAAGGAAAATATACTTCGAGGATATATACTGTATATTGTTGAATATTTTCTTACGTATAATCATAAAAATAAGACATAGGCACACTCTGTGAGATAAGAACCAACGTTATTTCTACCGAGGAAAAAAAAAATATTTCTAATTCATGTAGGTATGTAATATTATAACCAATTATTAAAAATCTCAAAAAATATACAGTCTGTGGGACAGCGAAAGAAAGAGAAACCATCCAAAATTATTATTGTTATCCGTAAAACAATTTTGTTGACTTTATTTCTTTTACTTGTATACTTTGTCAAAACCAAAGTATCAAAATGTAAAAACGGAGAGAAAGAAAAAAAAAAGTTTCATGGTTCAATATTCCCATAGGTATATAATTTCGGGAAGAGAGAGAAAAGAGATAAAAATATTCGCCCAAGAACCATTATATACACAAGTATGGAGAAGAAAATATAGTTTAATATAAAAAATTTAAAAATAACTAAGATTCGGAGTGAGGAGTGTATATCTCTCTTACCTTTTCACGAAAAAAAAACTACATAAAATACTATAAAGTTTTGAAATTGTATATCTGGATTTTAAAAGAATATAAAAACGTGCTATAAGACATTGAAAGGGTTAAAACACAAAAACAAAAGGCGTGCTACTTATTATTGAGTGCAGAACGTTAGTTATGAACACTCTAGACGTCAAACCCCAGACATTCAATTAAAACAATGGTATCTTTTTAACCAATATATATATATATATATATACAACAGGATATTTTTTTTTTATTATTATTATTATTGATTGTCAGCAGTCTGTCTGCTCCGCCGGTTTACAAAAATGAAATGTTACCAACTCTTCAGGCAGCTACAGAAAATTTATTATTAGTTTTACTTCAGGAGTAAAAGAAACGCGACGTGAAGATAAAAGAGAGAAGTAGGACATCCTCTCTTTTTCATACGCCTCATATTTGTCATCCTCAGTGTTACAGCGATGAAAACATTGCCTTTTTCCTCTAACCATACTTCTTGACGTTTTGAAGAAACCACGACAAACCAAACTGCCAGACATCAATTTCAACGACAGCCCATTATTTTAAAAATATGCAACCTACAATTCAGTCATACGAGGTATAATCAATAAGTTCTTGAAAAGCCATGGTCACCTCACTTCCTGTTGAATTTTCTCAACCTAACCCCCTTCCCTGTCTTTCCCTTCCTTCAAATCGACTAAAATTTCAGAATATCCGATTAGTGGAATGATATGCTGGACGATCACTTGGCGTGTAAGTGGCTAGAGTTCACTTCCCCCAATTGTAGTATCACATCGTGGTGTTATCACTCTTGGGCGCCTAGCAGGACTTAGTGTCTTTTGTGCCCTAAGAATAAGACGAACTACATTTTCTTTTAGAACGAATAACTTAGATCGGGGTTCCCAACCCTGAGAAACGCCTACCGTCATGAGGACATGCTTGGTGTTGTTAGGGTCACCGGAAAAAAAATTGAATAATAGGTTCTCACGGTAAGCATATTTTCAAGCTACACCGAATTCAACTGCAGGGGTACGACTTACGAACCAATGACTCGGATGGTAAAGTGACAGTGAGCTGTCGGTTGGAGCAAGAGCTTTCGAAAACTCGGGGTGTTGCTAAACGTCGGCCTAACTTCTTTCTGGACACAATTTCTATTTATAGGCCTCAAAAGATCGAGCCCCTACACGTATAAATTTGGGGTGCAATTTACACGTGTATTTCCCTCTATGGAGAAAGGGTTGTTTTATGTGTAGTGGTGATATCTAACACACCATTACTCTACTTCCTAACCTATCAGACTGAAGGCGCCCCTTACAACTTCCCTCTCCTCCCTCTCTCGCAGGGCCGGCCTTAGGGCAAGGCGACCGAGGCGAGTGCCTTGGGCCCCGCGCTGGTGAATTAAAAAAAAAACTTGGCACTGGGGCCCCGCTATCGCCTGCTGCCTTGGGCCCCGCAAACTCTAGGGCCGGCCCTGCTCTCTCGTCATGCTTTCTCCCCACGTCTCCCCCTCCTCTCACTCCATCCTTTCTCTCCACGTCTCCTCCCTCTCCTCTCATCCTATCCTTTCTCTCCAATCTTTCTTCCCTCTCTCCTCTCATCTAGTCCTTTCTCCCCACCTCTCTCACCCTATCCTCCCTTCTCTTCTATCTCTCTTTCTTTTTGTTTTGATAGTGTTTTAAGGCCCTTCAACTACAAGGTCATTAGAGCCCCGTCTACTGCGTAGTTCTAATGCACAGACTGCATAGACAATACACTAATTCGACGATATTTAAGTAGCCTACTAGCAGTACCCAATTTTCCCAAGCGGCCACCCATGTTAGTACTAGCTGGGATTGCGTTGCTTAACTTCAGTGATCAGACGAGAACTGGTGTGTCCAACGCAACGGTGTGTCCCTCTCTGTCCTCATCACCTCTCTCCCTTCTCTCTGTCGTTATCTCCTCTTCCCCTTTTCGTTTCGCCCTCTCTCGGCCCAAAATAAGCCAGGTTCGATCCTACCAACTTACGAGTTAAGTATACGTAAGGTCGAACAGGATGTACATTCGCCACACAACCAATTTTGGAAACTTTTTGATCACACCTCGTAGGATCAAAAAGGAAACGGCAGAACACAAGCCAATAAAAAAAACACCATAGTGGAACTGTACTGGATGTACAGGAACATTACAACAAGATGGGACAAGGTGATCATCCGACATTAAAGTATCGCTACCTGCTTTCGATTTGTATCATTTCAGTGTCCAATTGTGTGTATTTGCGATCGCATCAAGATCCAATATCCTATGTATTGACAACATCAGTTTGTTTCTGACTGGTGTATGGTGGGGGTATGGGGGAAGAAGGCTTGTTTCTTCCTATTTATATCATCATTTTCTATGTGCCTCACATTTCCAAGTGATTGCTATTGTTTTATATTTTGCCTTTAGAGTAAGAAACACATCTCTAGAGTTGTTTTTATGAAATTCTAACATTTTATCGTGCGTTTTTAGGAGAAAGAGAGAGAGAGATTATTATTATGAATATGTGTATAGAAGAAGAGAGGAAGTGAGTGCAGGCAGGTTTTTCCTGTGATATTGGGCAAATATTTTGAAAGCCCAGTAACAACCAAAAGCACTAAATCTTTGTCATCACTATATTTTGAATCAACGGTGTGCAACGGACCACAAAATATGTCTATAGGTATATACAGTATATATAATATACCTGAATATAAAAGACTGAGATTCGCAAAATGCTTAAGTAATATTTACTTTCTACATTCTTGTACTTAAGAGATGACTGCAAAAGGACGAAATTGAAGTACAGATGAATGAGGGAAGATGATGATGATGAAGAAAAGGGGAGGAGTAGATAAATCAAATATTTCAGCAACGAGGAAGGAAAGACGTGAGATGAAGATGCTAAGGGCAGAAGGGCACGTTGAATTTCAGGACAATAAATGAACCATGCCCCCTTTCAATACTCTTATGTACAATTTCTTAGAAATGAAAACTATTTTTATTTCATAATTTTTTGCCTCATTTTCCTCGTCATTATGAGTCTTAGACTATTTTATCTCTCTCTCTCTCTCTCGCCAAAAAATTTACCCATAAATAAAATTGTAGCGGTGCTTTTAAGGTAATTTTGCTCGAGAAAAAAAGAGATGGATGCGAGAGTGAGGAGTGCTAACTTAACCTCTACGGTACAAAGATTTAATTTTCATATTTCAAATGAAAAACATAGGTTTTACATTTTGGGATGCCATTTAACCTTCCGTCCCCAAGGTGGGGGGTCGGCAAACCCCAGACTTACAAAATTATGTCTACACATGTACCACTTTCTCCAATCTTAACCGACCTTTGAGTACCTATTCTCCGATGTTTTCTTTACCTATCTAGGGAAGTTGATAGGTCTTCTAAGTAATTAGCATATTTTATTTCTGGTTAAGCAATGCAACCCAAGTTAGTACCAACATGGTTGGCTGGTCAGAAACACTGGTTACTAAGGCAGAAATGGGAGCAGGATGTCTATAAGGATATGGTAGTGTCTGGGGTGGATGAGGACCTGATGGGAGATAGGTAGGAGTGGAGGACTAGACCCTGCAGATCCGACCCTGTCATAGGTGGGATAGGGGTACAGTGATGATGATGTCTTGTCTTCTTGGGTAATATAGAATTTTTACGGCATGTTTCCAAATTATTTTCATTGCTAAAGCTTTATATGGATGGTATTTAATTCAATATCCATAATAATGCCCTTAATCTGAATATTTAAGCCTTGAAAATCAAAAAGTCTTTTTGGGGTTATCACAGACCCCACCTTGGAGTGTGTGCCAGAAATCGTCACCTTGTGGACGGAAGGTTAATAATATATCATTGTTTCTTTAAGTTGTAGGAGGCGAGAATCCTCAACTAAAAAGTCTGAGTATTTTAGCCCATAAACGATAAATGGTCACAATCTGGTAACCATTCACTCAGAAAATAATTGATGATAAAGCGCGACGCTTAAAAATAAACTATTAGTACTAAATATGTTCTGTGTAGGGAGAGCAGTTTTGTCAACCGAATCAATTTCACAATATTAATAGCTGCTGATTACGTCCGTCTACGCCATTTCTGTTGCAATAAAATACAGTTAAAATATAAACAACACTAAAATGAAATTCTGCCGTTGATTCAGACCATAACTTTAATTTCAGAAAACAATTGAAATTCTGCTTTAGACTCGACAAACTGGACAAAAGTTCGCTGTTTGATTTCACGGTAGTTAACTCTGACCTCGATTATAAGCTGCCACAACATACTGTGTTACAGACGAGGCAACTAAAAGAGTGGAGAAGGCATTTGGTCGATTGGCAGTCAGCCATGTAAGAAACCATTGTCCAACAGTCCTCCCTATTTCTGTCCTCCATGTTCTTTCATAGGTACCCCCATCTGATCCTGCTATAGGCAGAAAATGAATTTTGTAGACATACTATTAAGTTAATCGATTTATCTCAGTGGTTCAGTGGGTTGTGTGCTTGACTTGACGATCCAGGCCGAGACAGGATGGTTTCTTTCAGACAAAAGAGAGAGAGAGAGAGGAGTCCCAATAGTGCGCCTTCCGAAAATAAATCCTTAGAGTCCCATTTGGGGTGTGCGATATTAATTACCACTTCTGCTTGTAAAAAATCCTTTCTGCATAGAATAAACATATGTGAAGACTCAGAAATATTTTCAGGCGTAGCAACTCTTCTTCTTGTTCTTGCTACAACAATTCATTCGTGTGTTCCCGGTTACCAACGGGATGGGACAAGTACATAACCAACTCAACTTCTTTTTCGTGTTTTTAGGGCCCTTCAACTACAACGGTCATTAGAGCCCCGTCCACTGCGTAGTTCTAATGCATAGACTGCACACTCACCACGCTGTTACGACGATTTTTGGATATTAGCAGCACTCAGTGTTCCCAAGCGGTCACCCATGCCTGTACCAGCTGGGTTGTTGTTGTTTGTTGGAGTTTAAGGTCCCGTCAACTACGAGTTCATTAGAGACCAGTCCACTGCATAGTTCTAATGCATAGACTGCACAGACACTACACTAATGCGACGATTATTGGGTATTAGCAGTACCCAGCTTTCCCGAGCGACCACCCATGTCAGTACTAACTGGGCTTGCGTTGCTTAACTTCAGTGATCAGACGAGAACTGGTGTGTCCAACGCAACTCGCCGCTCCCTACCAGCTGGGGTTGCGTTGCTTAACTTCAGTGCTCAGGCGAGAACTGGTGTGTCCAGCCTTGCTGTTGGCGAGAAACGGGTTGGGAATGGTGATTGTGCTGATTATACTATTGTGTCACTCCATGATAAATATAGACCTGTATTGTCCTAAAAGCAATTAAAAAAAAGGGTTGTTGCATGCAACTTTCGTTCCACTTTTATTTCTGCCTGGAAATCCCGGATTTATTGATATCTGATCCTGCCATTTCACACTCGTATCCACCTACTTTTTGCATGCCATCAGTGAGTTTGCTTTGTAAACATTTAACCGCGGGGATGGATCGTAATTAAATAAACATAACCACCTCGTGGTTACCATGTGACAACATGCATGAGGTTATCAAATTGCATTTACTACGCCTATTCAGTCAACCGTTGGTCAGTTTAGACTCAGACGGACAACTAGAATCCACATTTGCATAATGTGGAGCAGAAGGTGTACACGATTCATAGGTTGACGGCCCCTTGACCTTTCTGAAACACGGATTTGACACCCTAATCAGTATAATCCTGATAATTACTAATAAAATTAAATAATCTGGATGTATCTCGATCATTTTTATTTAAATTTTAATTGACAGTCTAAATTCGCCATCAAATCATCACTAACATGACTTTATGGTTGTTGGAAAGCGGGGTTTTTTTACACCAGCTTTTAAATAAACACATCATCTCAAACCCTCCTCCTGCCGATGGACGGGTCGGGCCCCCGTTTTTGTCCTATGGGACACATGAGCGATCTGTTGGAATGGTATTTTTAAGCAGCGGCCGTCAACTCCCCCTGCTTTTTCATCTTTGCTTATGCTTAGTGCAACACCTCTATGCTTATTCATCTTCGGCATATTGTGATTCGTTGGGGAACTTCTCCTTCACCGACGCCAGGGGAGAGGCAACCTCCTACACATGGAAATTAAATCATCGTACACAAATCTTTCACACCACACGGGACATCACCATCATACCCTTATCCCGCCTGTGGCAGGGTGGGGTCTGCGGTTCCACTGAACATGCTCTGACTGAGGGGGGGGGAGCGGCGAATTGCGTTGGACACACCAGTTCTCGTCTGATCACTGAAGTTAAGCAGAGTAACCTCAGCTAGAACTGATATGGGTGGCCGCTTAGGAAATCTGGGTACCGGTAGTATCCAAAAATCGTTGCATTAATGTAGTGTCTGTCCAGTTTCTGCATCAGAACTACACAGTGGACAGAGCTCTAATGACCTTGTAGCTGAAGGGCCCTGAAACACCAACAAACTAACTGAGGGCACACCAGCCAGGCGTCTGGAACCCGCAGGAAATATTGGTTGAGTTGTCTGGGGGGATGCCGGCCTACCCCACGGGACAAGAACTTTATTTCCCATCCGAGAAGTAAGGATTTTTTCTTGTCCGAAAGGATCCATCCACCTTAGTTAGGGTAAACCTAAATCCATGGACTCAAAGCCACCAAGGAGGACCACTTCTCTTTTCGCAGAACGGGTAGTCGTACACAACGCCTACCTGTAAAAGAACCTCTTTTACACGGAAAAGGCATTTGCAAATCGTTCCCTTGAGGCCCTCACTAGTGAAGAACATTCTTCAGATTCCACTATTAGAAACGACAAATGTATTTCACATTCAGGCCTTCCGTTTCATCAAGGTTAAGCTTTAATTTGAAAGAGTCTTAATCTTGAAATATAAATCTAATTAGTTAACTTTCTACTAGGCCATTAATCATCTTTCATTTCTAAGATGCTTCCTAAAGTTTTGATATTTCAATGTAATAGCAGGACTATTATTGATGCTTTTGTATCCTAAGGAAAAATGCAACCAATGCATTTTTAATACTGATAATTCATGTTTATTGTATCAAACATAATTAAAAGTGACTCTCACTTTCTGCCTTTTTAACATCAGTACTGAAGTACGACGACGAACTCAAAAGCGGAAGTAAGTTTCCTTTGGGATGTATTAAAATGAAGAAAATAAACCCCGATATACCAAAACGTCTATAGGGTAGATAGACAGCCTTTATAATTCTACATAGATTTCGTTTTAATTCTGCGCATCTTTAATTAGCTAATTTTAATAACTTAGTTCGAAACCACGGGCTACTGAACACTGACTGTTGAAAGCTGGAAAATTAGGGCATTTCCAAAATGAATTGAATGTTTCAATTTTGGGTTTGTGGGTTTCAATTTTGCTTTTGTGCGGCCAAGTTGCGTTGGACACACCAGTTCCCGTTAGATCACTGAAGTTAAGCAGCGCACACCCACGTCAATACCAACTTGGGTGGTTGGTAAAGAACGTTGGGTGCTGCAAATTAACCCCCTTTCTCCTCCTTTCACCTACCTCCTCATCTCCCGCGGGCAGCCTCCTAAGGGGTTGACCTGTTATGGCTGCCTGGCTTACACCCCAACCCACAAACTAATCAAAGAATCAAAGACATACATTAATTATTCTTGATTTTCGTTAATTTACCTGTGACTGTGCAGGGTGAATCACATGTATGGGGCAAGGAGGACCAAAGTACGAGAGGGAAAGGATTGAGTTGGCTCTGTTATGGGAAAATTGTCGCAACAACGCTCGCCTCGGTGGCGAAGTAGGTAGTGTCCTCGGTAAATGCGTCATTGGTTCTGGGTTCGATACTAGACCGAGGTGGGTTGGTTTCCTTCAATTGTTGTTTGTTGATGTTTTAGGGGCCCTTCAACTACAAGGTCATTAGAGCCCCGTCCACTGTGTAGTTCTGATGCAGAAACTGCACAGACACTACACTAATGCGACGATTTTTGGATACTAGCGGTACCCAGTTTTCCCAAGCGGCCACCCATGTCAGTACTAGCTGGGGTTGCGCTGCTTAACTTCAGTGATCAGACGAGAACTGGTGTGTCCAACGAAATTGGCCGTTCCAGGTTTCTTTCGAGCGAGAGAGAGAGAGGCCTCGAGTGCGCATAAGCATTGCACATAAAAGAATCCGTTTTACTACGCAACAGGCAGAGGAGACAAAATTCCCAGGAGTTCCCTGGCGTCGGTGGAGTGCCCCAACGAGCAGTACACCGGCGATAAATAAGTGACCGGCTGCATAAAAATATATAGCCTATCTTACCGCCAGATATATCACCGGTGTGTCCATTCAGAGGGACAAGATGGGTACCCGACCCTGCCATAGACGAGTTGTTTTTTACTTTATGTCACAACAATGGAGGGTCGCAATAAAGTTAAAGGAAAAATTCTATACAAGGCATTGGTTACGCCACCTATGCAATACAGATCAGTGTTGGGCAGTGCGAAAAAAACCAGGACGAGAGATGAGGTTGGCTGAAATGTGGATGCTGCGAAGCATGGGTGGGGTGTTGAGAGCAGACAGCATTAGGAATGAGAATATTAGGAGTTGCTTGGGAGCGGCGAATTGCGTTGGACACACCAGTTCTCGTCCGATCACTGAAGTTAAGTAACGCAACCCCAGCTGGTACTGACATTGGTGGCCGCTTGGGAAAACTGGGTACTGCTAATACCCAAAAATGGTCTTATTAGTGTAGTGTCTGTGCAGTCTCTGCATAAGAACTATGCTGTGGACGGGGCTCTAATGACCTTGTAGTTGAAGGGCCCTAAAACACCAACAAACAACAACTGTTAGGAGTTGCTTGGGGGTGCGAGACCGTGGAAAATGTGAAAGAGGTGGTAGGGATATGTCATGAGAAGAGGGAAGAAGGAGCTGGTTCGATCCAACACAGGGATGAAGGTTATCGAAATACCCGGGGCAGAGGGAAAATCTAACCAGACGTGTTGTTTGTTTGTTGAGGTTTAAGGTCCCATCAACTACGAGGTCATTAGAGACCCGTCCACTGTATAGTTCAAATGCATATACTGCACAGACACTACACTAATGCGACGATTATTGGGTAGTAGCAGTACCCAGCTTTCCCGAGCGACCACCCATGTCAGTGCTAACTGGGCTTGCGTTGCTTAACTTCAGTGATCAGACGAGAACTGGTGTGTCCAACGCAACTCGCCGCTCAACCAGACGTGGAATCAGGTTGCACGAAGGGATATGGTAGTGGTTGATAGGTGGAAGTGGAGAACCAGAACGCTCAGACCCCGATCCTGAAACTGGAGGGACAAGGGTATGGTGATGATGATAGTTATCAAAATTATGTTTGCTATTTACTTCGTGTCAAAAAAACGACACAAACACATTTTTTTTAAAAAAAAAAAAGTTTTCTTTTTAATGAAAAAGTCCGTAACTATCTGATTGCGAATCAATAAGAAAGCTGATGTCGAAATGCCAAGGATGATAACTGACTAAACAAAATTGAAATCTTAAAAAAATAACTCTGATTAAATTATGGTTGGATAGCTCCATTGTTGTGAGATATTAAAAATTTGTCTATTATTTAATGCCCTGTTAAACTTCCTAGCGGAGGCAACTCCATTCAATATGAAAATAGTAATAATAAAGTAAAAAGACAATTTTAAACTTCTTCAGATACAATCTCATCCAATTAACATATTACACAACTACTTCTAAAAGTAATTTACTGGGGTGAACCTCTGCACCTAGGAATTCTACTGATCTACGGGTATATTACACTCCACGTAGAAAGGGTTCATTTACGTGCAGTACAGGCGTTGTGCACACCACATGGATCCACGTCACCCTATGACAGAAGCCACCGACCTCAGTCAGGATCCAACCTGCCACCAATTTTTGTTTGTTTGTTGGAGTTTAAGGTCCCGTCAACTACGAGGTCATTAGAGACCCGTCCACTGTATAGTTCTAATGCATTTGCTGCACAGACACTACACTAATGCGACGATTATTGGATATTAGCAGTACCCAGCTTTCCCGAGCGACCACCCATGTCAGTACTAACAGGGCGTGCGTTGCTTAACTTCAGTGATCAGACGAGAACTGGTGTGTCCAACGCATCTCGCCGCTCCCCCTGCCACCAAGGACTCAGGATTCAAGCACGCTACCTCTCATCCACGGAGACAGACCACCAGTGGTCCTGCAGAGCGCTTGTCTTGTGAGTATCCGACAGCAATCTCAGTCCTACTCAAGATCGAGAAAGTGTCTCAAATACGGTGTAGGTTACGGTGTTAGCATTTTTGTAGAAGAACCCTTTTTAAGCGGAAAAAGCGTAAATAACTGGTAGTGTACTTGGCTGGAAGTTCATGATGTGGTCGTTCAATTTCGGTTGTTATAATCAGCATTCCAATTCGTCTGCATCGTCTCAATTCGTGGGGTAGGTCGGCATCCCCCCAGACAACACAGCCAATATTCCTGCGGGTTCCAGACGCCTGGCTGGGGTGTCCCCGGTCAGAGCATGTTAAGTTGTTGTTGTTTGTTTGTGTTTTAGGGCCCATCGACTACAAAGGTCATTAGGGCCCACAGAGCATGTTAAGTGGACCTGCGACCCGACCCTGCCGCAGGCGGGATAAGGTATGATGATGATACAGTAGAAGCTCGGTATTGGCAATGTTAAACAACTCTATATATAAAGAAAGAAGCAGAGGCGAGTTCGATCCTAGCTGTTGTTAGTGGTGTCTTCAAAAGGAGACCTCTCTAAAAGTGCTGAATGTTTAAGGGAAGAAATAAGATAAGGAAACCGCAGTTTCTAGATCCTTTTGTGCACAAGAGATGAAGCACAACGATCATTGCCGGACATCGGTAAATATCTTGAGCAAAATTATTAGCCCCACATTAAACTAGATAAATAGTGGAAAAGTGAGATAAGTACTCAAAATATTTATGAAACCGACATTTTATTTAGAGAATCAAAGCAGACCAGTTAGGATCAGTGGACTATTGTTGAAATAAACGGAGAATCCCAATAAAGTTAAAGGGGAGGTTCTACAGGGCAGTGGTTAGGCCAAGTTACGCTATATGGATCAGAGTTGGGCAGTGCGGAAGGGCCATAAAAATTTAATGAGAGTTGCTGAAATGCGAATGCTGTGGTACATGCGTGGGGGTGTCGAGAGCAGAGATAATTACGAACGAGTATATTAGAGGTAGTTTTGGGGTGAGGGACATCGTGGAAACATGGGAGAGAATAGATTGAGGAGGTTCATAACGGGGGTGCTAGTTATTGGAAGCACCTAGGTTTAGGGACATCAAAGCTAACGTGGGATTGTTGTTGTTTGTTGGTGTTTTAGGGCCCTTCAACGACAAGGTCATTAGTAGTTCAGCCCACTGTGTAGTTCTGATGCAGGGGTTGCACAGACACTACACTAATGCGACGATTTTTGGATACTAGCGGTACCCAGTTTTCCCAAGCAGCCACCCATGTCAGTACTAACTGGGGTTGCATTGCTTAACTTCAGTGATCAGACGAGAACTGGTGTGTCCAATGCAATTTGCCGCTCCTGCTAACGTGGGAGCAGGTTGTACAAATGGATATGGTAGTATGGAGGGAACCAACTGAGAGATAGGTAGGAGTGGAGGGCCAGAACCAGCAGATTCGATTCCTCCACAGGTGGGATAATGGGTATGATGATTTCTGCCGCATGTGTCCCCAGTTAGTATCCGAAATATGCATTAGCTTGTAAATTTTAATAACTGAAACAACTGTTTTCCACACTATTGTCCAGTTCAATCTCGTAAGTGGTGTGCTTTTTCTTCAGAAATAATGGAGCGTGGGACTTTAACTGACATCCCAATAATGCATATCGCATGTCTTAACGCCAATTAAACAGAGAAATAAATTACTTTGTCCACTAAGCATCAAGTGTTTATTATGGGACACTGACCAACAAAGTGTATCGTGTGTGGTCGAGCATAGAATTCAAATGATGAACGGTCAAAGAGGTGAATGGAAACATCTCAATTGTAACGCAATTAATCAAAAGGAGGATAAGAAAAGGGGGTGACGGCCCAAATATAGTTAAGACATAAATAAAGAATAAATGACCTTTAACCCCCAATAACGCCACACATATCATCTAGAGTGACACTACAAATCATAACGTATAATTTTGGCTACAATTTCAACAATAGTATTCCCATTACCAAACAATAAATTGTTTGAAAAGAGTATGCTGTTATGGTTGAGTGCTTGATTCACGGGCCGTCCATGATGGCTGGTTCGACCCAGGCCGAGGCGAATGGCAACTTACTGGAGGGGGAGAGAAGCCGGGTGGCAAGTGAAGCCATATTCCTACGTGGGTGTGTATGATGTCACCACCACTTGAAAACTCCTTTCGACATGGAAGGAAATATACATGCAGATCAACAACAGTCCCATGTGTAACAGCTTGTCCCCCTGACGTCCATAACTTATTTTCAAAACTTGAGAGGCTACCGTTCAATAACCCAACAAATAGGTTTCTTTGTTACGTGAATGAAACCAAAGCTTGTAGACCAGGCTCCAGCCCTTATGAGCTTTACGGGTGTTAGAGCTCGCTTATCCTGACATCGGTAAAAATAATCTTTCCCAGAAAAAAGTAAGGCTGTCGTTAAATAAGTGGCGGTTATGATATTTGATCGGCAGCCCGCTGCGCAAAACTACCGTCCAACATATATCGTCTGTGTTCAGATTGATTGATTTGTTGGTGTTTTAGAGCCCTTCAACAACAATGGTCATTAGAGTCCCGTCCACTGCATACTTCTAATACAGAGTCTGCACAGACACTACGCTGTTTCGACGGTTTTTGGGTATTAGCAGTACCAAGTATTCCCAAGCGGCCACCAATGTTAGTACTAACTGGGGTTGCGTTGCTTAACTTCAGTGATCAGACGAGAACTGGTGTGTCCAACGCAATGGAGCAGCCACTCCCTGTATGTTCAGGATACCAACTGGGCAACTTGGTACCCGACCCTGCCATTCGAAATGATGATAATGAAATGTACTGTCTCCTTTCAACCGCACTTTTTCACCAGAAACCTGCAATCGCTTGCCTCTGCAAGAATATCTCAGGACGTTTTAACTTTCTCAGTTTTTGAGAACATAAAATACATCCTTCAAGAGTTATTGCGGGCCGGCAGTTCGATTAGACTGAATTCACCAGTATCAGAATGACCTTATAGTCTAAGAATGTTACCGAACTCATATGTTTACTTAATATTGCAGTTAACACATCCACGACAAGCTGAGGAACAGGCAGAATACTTCCTCCCCAGGGGCTGGTCTTCTCTCCCAGAATACAAGAGCAAGCCACTAGTTCGACACACAGTAATTACATTCACTAATGCACTAAATCTGATGAGAAAGATGGCTTGTTTATTTGGGGATTCGATGCTTTCATCGCTTGTCAGTCAACCTGGAGTATTTTTTGTGTCGAGTACTATGGAACAGTATTCATCCGTACCGAGGTTGGTGGTCTCTAGAGAGTCATAACAACTTTTTATAGGATTCCAGACATAGTTTCACAGTATTTCCAAGCTTCTTTGTGGTGGACGATCCCCAACAATAACACATGCTGTGGACAAATAAATTAACCCAATCAATTAAATCACTTTTTCAACAGAATCATTTTGCAGCCCACTTTTTAAGTGGAAAAAATAAGCCGGGATTGGCCGAAATCAGTCAACTTCCGCTCCTCACAACATCATAATGATGGCTGGTCACATAAAATAGTACCTTCTGTACTGTAAATAAGACGTGTACTAGCCTTGTCCCATGAGGTTTTTAGAGGATTTTGAGGGTTTTAGTAGATTAAGAAAGGGACAGAATAAGGTGATCAACCTGTAACTCCTACCATTTCACTCCACTTACATGGGATGGAGCGCAGATGACGTTGACAAGTCAGAAAATCTCTACATTAGAGGTCCTTTTAAAGGTGAAGTGGCTCGAGATAAGTCCTAAACAGAAATTTCAGATAGAGAGGCAACCGTTTTCATACTCCCATTATTCGATACGTGTTTTCCCCATTTATTTAGGGTTTTAACTAATGCATCAGACGGAGTGGATGTCAGCTTTCTATCAGTCAGTCGAATCCCAAAGCCTTCTTGACCTCTTGCCAGCTCCCTTGTCATTTTTCCCGACAAAAATCCCATGTAATGTCTTTTATGATTATTTGTTCCCAACGACGTTTTGTCACCTATACGCAGCATATATATATGCGTTGATGAAACTTGATTTAATTAATTACCACTATGTTCAAGTTATGGCATGTGGACGACATTCCGGCGTCAAATATAAACCATGATCCAGCCTCTTAAATGCCACCATGACACAGCCTACCATACTCACACCCCATTTTGTGGCATATGAATAGCTGTTTTATTGTTGCTGATTTTAGACTACAGTCGCACACTGATATTACGCTTTTAATAATTTCCAGGATCAAACAAATCCTGAAAATTCCTACCATATATATCTGACAAGGGCAAAACTTGAACCAAAGGTAATCCTAAAAAACACGAATGATGTCATAAAGGGGGAAAGCACGTCGATGTTGTCTCTATTATTTGATGCCAACGGATTAGACTTTTTATATACAAAATGCCTTCTAACATACCAAAAAAAAACAAGTATTTTCCCCCCTCCATCTCTTGATGTCTTTTATTGTTAGAAAGATAATGATTAAACAGTTGAATTTTTAATCTACCTTGTATTACCAGTTTTTACCTATTTCCTTTCTTCCCTCCCTAGAAAACTTTTACCTTGTAAGGTCATCACTTCTTAATTATAAGGAGCGGGAAGACCTGAATAATCGCGTAGGTAAGAAATGCCCTAGGCATAAGGGCATAGGCAAATATATATTTCAACTAGAGTAGGTAGGTAGGCAGACAACCAGCCAGACCTACACCGCCGATAGGAAGGGTTTAGGAAAGGCTCATTCATAAAACAATAAGTGGAATTCATCAGGTGCTTTCTAAACTGACCGCCTACACGCACGACCTTGCATATTCGGACACCTTGTTTAAAGTGTATTACAATCTTGG
This sequence comes from Trigoniulus corallinus, assembly GCA_013389805.1. NCBI lineage: Eukaryota > Metazoa > Arthropoda > Diplopoda > Spirobolida > Trigoniulidae > Trigoniulus > Trigoniulus corallinus. The sequence goes on from JAAFCE010004209.1 coordinate 15,137,943, forward strand.
AAACCGACCATTCACTGCCCACTTACCTCCATTCAAAAGATTTTTAGGCTGACGATCATTGTAGTGGGGACAGTATTTTGAAATATGTACAAAAGAAAGGTGATAAAAACAACCCGGATACTCTTAAAATGATGGTATTGTACGGGTATAGCGAACCAGTGGGACACATTCTTGAAATACTTTTCGGCAAAAATGCAATATGATACATCATTGTTGCATTTTCTTACATACATTGTGATATCTTCTTCACTCACCCTATTTCTCACAACTCAAAGACCCTCACGCTAATGAATTTCAGGGTCTTGAACGCAAGGAGGGCGACCATCTGTACCTGGGAATTTTGCCGAATTGCATGTATGTTGAATTCCGCGTAGAAAGAGCCAACAAAGCTTTACTTCCCATCCTACAGAAAATGCCCCCAGAGTTCCCCTTTCTCTTATCTAAAAGAAACCACTCGGCTAGGATCGAATCTGCAAATATGGACCCACGAGTCAAATACCTTACCTTTGAGCCACAGAATTGAATTATGAATTCGGAAAGCCCAAGCAGAAAGAAGAAAGAGGGGCGACAAATGACAAGTGAACAGGAAGTCATCAGGACCTCATGAGCAAACTGTTGGACAGTAGATTTAAATAGCTAGATGCTGCTAAAACCCATGTGCGGCCGAATTGCGTCGGACACACCAGTTCTCTCGCCAGATCACTGAAGTTAAACAACGCAAATCCAAGTTAGTACCAACATGGGTGGTTGGTAGTGAACGTTAGGTGCTGCTAATTTCCCCTCTCCTACATTCCCTATACCTACCTCCTCCTCACCCGCGAGCAGCCTCCTTAGGGTTTGGCCTGTTATGGCTGCTTGGCTTGCTCCCCAACCCGATAGCATAATATACTAACATTCACTACAACTGTTGCAGTTGCCTCTTGTGACAAGTAGGGATGCTTGTACATAAAGTATGCAGTCTTTAAAAATTTATGCAATCCTTTTAGACTTTATCCCTCCTATAGATACCCTATAAATTTCTTGGTATATATTGCTACTAATTTATTATTTTAAGAAATGCTGAATGTCACATCGTCTTTCCTTGAAAAGTGATCCTTATAAAATATTTATGCAACTGGACATCAGAATTTCAGTTCAGCCTCTTCCAATTTCAAACGATGCATCAGTGAGAGGAAAAACAAAGGGTCGTTGGCTCTGCGCAGAAGAGGGGAGAAAAAAAATGAAATACAATTCAGCCCTTCAGGTTATAAATTAAACCAAAAAAAAGGAGACCTCCTTGAGATCCTGTACTCCAGTCTTTCTAAAAAATTTCAGAAGCAGACTTTCCATTATAAAACTATTACATGATTATATCTCATTATTTCCATCAAAAGTCATTAGAGCATTATTAAAATATCCTTAGTTGATAGCTTCACTCAATTTATTAATACACACAAAAAAAGGAAAATGCCCATCTCTAAACCTAAAAGCCGAAATATTTCCCTCGACTGCAGTCAGGACAAATACCAGAATAGTAAGCAATACATTCCAGCAGGCACACCATTCACCGGAAGAAACCTAGATGGGCAATAATGAGTATTTCCTGAGCCAGAGGGGAAAAATGAAATACACTATAAAAAAAACCTTCAACTATCTCTCTCGCTTTCTTTAAAGCAATAATAATTTTGGCCTCACCAACCGAAACTGTACAACATTGCAAAGGGGTCGGTCGTTGACGAGGGACAATCGTAGTGAACTACCATCGTAAATCACAACAGCTTAGAAGCATTCACTTGTCAGAAAGTGACACAAGTCGCCTGGTATCCTCAAATGAAATGGCCATTTCCGCGGAAAACCCATTGAGTGGAATTTAATTTAAAGAAGGGGTTGTCTAAGCAGCACAAATTACGACGCTTAGAATGGTCAAACATAGTAGTAACACATCGCCAAAACTAAAATGGAGGAAGGGGGAACTAAGACAGAAAAGCAGGGAAAGAAGGCACATTAACTCCCTGCAATCCTTTAATGGCATTGAACACACACTATGAAATGCCATCAACAGAATTCCTTATAACTATATCAGTTGAAAAATGACATAAAAAAAGATTATCATTATTGAATGGGACCGCGAAACATACATTAAAAACAAACCTACTACATAATCCAGTGTCAATCAACACAAATACGAAATAATTAGAAAATGCTGCTACCAAGATGGGTGGGTGGCCTGTCCCTCCCTGATTTTATGAAATAAATAGGCTTGCATGGAACCATCTTTATAATAAGTCACATTCAAGTGCCGAATTGATCGACTGAAAAATGTACATTCATAGGTCATGGGAGCGGCTGTATTGCGTTGGACACACCAGTGCTAGTCTCATAACTGAAGTAAAGCAACGCAACCCCAGTTAGTACTAACATGGGTGGCCGCTTGGGAACACTGGATACCGCTAATACCCAAAAATCCGTCATAGCAGCATAGTGTCTGTGCAGACCCTGTATTAGAACTATGCAGTGGAAGGAGAACTATGATCATTATAGATGAAGGGCCCTAAAACACCAACGAATCAATCAATCCTAGGTCAGAATCTCACAATGAGTTGTTATTGTTGTTTGTTGGTGTTTTAGGGCCCTTCAACTACAAAGGTCATTAGAGCCCCGTCCACAGCATAGTTCTGATGCAAAGATTGCACAGACACTATACTAATGCTACGATTTTTTGGATATTAGCGGTTCCCAGTTTCCCCAAGCAGCCACCCATGTCAGTACTAGCTGGGGTTGTGCTGCTTAACTTCAGTGATCAGACGAGAACTGGTGTGTCCAACGCAATTCGCCGCTCCTTCTCACAATTGAGTGCGAACTATCTCGGGCACAAAAAACCTTACGAGCTACTAACAAATAAGCTGTCGTCAAGCCTGTAGCCTGCATTACATTAAGTCGGAATGAAACATTTTTCTTATGATTTCTAATACTGTACTTCCTGTCTCAAGATGTTCCCTGTGTTGGAGAAAATAATTCTGCTAGTTTTAGTCCTGAAGAAATTAGAAAACAATATTTTACTTTAACCCAAACCTTGTTACTAAAGATGATTACCATTAGCAGAGCACTACACCATATTAGCAACGTAAACTATTGATGACCTCACGTGTACTTTTACATGAAACTACACTGAGGCTCACCAGTCTTTGCCATATTTCTGTTGTTATTATTATTATTATATCACATTATTTTTATCCAAATTAAACACTTTATTGCCTAAAAATTTACCATTGTATAAATGCCGTACTACCCTATATCTAGATGTATTTACATATCCCATCTAACCATCAAAGTGCAGAGGAGACTTTCCATTAAATACTTCAAAACACAGGCTTTCTACAAACACATACACAAACATTAAAATGGGCAAATAAACATTAACATTAAATAAACAAAATGACTTTTTCTGCAGATGTAACAATAATAAACCATGATTTATACGAAATATGAATAAACAAATCGACTTACATGGACGGCGGCCATATTCCAAAGGAGACTAAACTCAAATGAACGAAAACGTTTGATAAGAAGAGTACTGTATGTGTGTGTCAAGAAACAAGAATCCCCCTCCCAAAATGGTGATACAGAAGGGGAGCGAGAGAGCTAGGGCAGAGTAAGGAGGGACTCGCTGAAAAATGGCTGCACTCCATCAATTATTTTTTCGCAGAAAGACACGAGGTTAAAGGGCATAGTTTAATGGATAAAAGGAAAGAAGTGGGATAGATATGGGTGGTGTGTAGTCAAAAAAGAGACGTTTGACGTCCTGCAGAAAGTAAAATACCCAACACATTCCAGAAATTCGTGGTTTGTTCCTCCTGAAGAGACCGAGAATGCCTTTTGTGTGCTTGTTTGCATATAACCAAGGCTCCCAGTTCACAGTTATCTTAACGCACTGCATGTAGAGAAAAAAGTGATAAACGAGAGGAAGAGGAGGGGGGATACGGCTATGGACACACCAAATGCTGATAGTATATAGCAAATGTGGAATTTGAATGGCCTAGAATTCGGCCCAGGAATAAAAAACACACCATGTGATAGTATCTCAGCTCACGATTATCATTCCCATTAATTTTAAGATTGCAGGACAAGGTTGATTTCATCAGCAACAGGTCGGTTATGATACACTAAAAAAAGACTAACATTTTAAAGAAAAACTCATAAAAGCCCAAACGTGTTCATTTTACAACTCTTGAGATAAACATTTTTTTCCACAACAAAAATATCTTCCGTCAAGGTTTCACTTCAGATTGTAATTTTCAAAGCACATTATGATTCAAATGTTTTGAGAGATGGAGGAGGAATTAATTATCAGCAAGATAGTAAAGAGCACTAACTTTCTCATCTCTAAAAAAGTAAAAGTTAAGAATATAAATGTCAGGGGATATCACATTCATGATAATTTGCATCTTAATCTCCACATTTAAATAAATTGTATTAATTATTACATATGGATACAAGCTTCAGAGTTTTAAGAAACACAAAAACTAGTTTCAGTTATAGTTGCACTACTCTCACCAAACTACTTTGAAAAATTCCACCCATTCATTAAAAAAATATAGTGAATGAGGTCATTCATCTCGCCATACATTTATATTCATATTTTAAAAGTAGGTTTCTTGTGTGTGGGGGTGAGAGTGAGGGGTAAGGAGACAGCTGAATTTTCAGAGGCGTCTCAATATACATTAGTTGTAACAGCACATAGCTAAAATGCAATACCAAAATAAAAGAATTGTCACTTGCAAAACTCTGCAGCTTATGAAAAGAGAAAAAAAAAATGTTAAGTGAACTTAAAATGTTCTGCACATTTCTCCGAGACATTTTAATAAAGATGAAAAGATTTCCAGACCTCTTCTCTACCCCTTCTTAGTTCAACTCCCTCTTACTTTATATCAGTTGACATACAGCCTATGCTCTAGGCTCAGCTGCTTATTCAACAGACAAGTGTATCTAAGAAACGCAATAAATTGAGTAAAAACATCGACTTATTACCTCCCCTTTCAGCATTATTAAATTAATGACACGCTATTTAAAATCTCTTATTTCATGGAGACGCCACTATTTCATCTTCAATTGAATGACAGGAAATTTCGTCAACATTATCGCAAATGTTAGCTACCAATCAAGGAGAGAAACAAACAACCACTACCTACAAAAAGTCGGGGGAGCGGCAAATGGCGTTGGACACACCAGTTCTCGTCTGACCACTGAAGTTAAGCAGCGCAACCCCAGCTAGTACTGACATGGGGGGCCACTTGGGAAAACTGGGTACTGCTAATACCCCAAAATCGTCGCATTCGTGTAGTGTCTGTGCAGTCTCTGCATCAGAACTACTCAGTGGACGGGGCTCTAATGAAATGACCTTGTAGTTGACGGGCCCTAAAACACCAACAAACAAACAGAAAATGGGCCATCCAAAAAAACTAAATTGCTCATTCATCACTAACATATGTGTAAAAAATATCTCACTATATTTAAAAATATGACCGTAAATGAATGTTTTATGCAAGAGAAATACGCTAAGGTGATTGTTAAAAACCACAGCAGTTGTAAAACATGTGCAATGTTAAGTTACTGTATGTAACATCTTACCTTAAGTAATGTCGTTGTACACTGTCACATAACAGTCAGAAATTTCCCAACTCGAACAAATGCTTCTAAAATAATTTTAAACTCACATCATTATCACGTATATGATAAGAAATAAACCTCCTGTTATTTCTTACTAAAGTCAGTCACGATTGATCAATATTACGATAGAGCAATTTGGCCTGTCGCAATAGAGAAAGGCATAAAGTTAATTTTCTCAATCAGGTTTTCTACAATTTAAAAGCACGTAAGATTTACGGCTTTCTTAAAGGCCGGTTTACACGCTACGTCTTAACGGACGTTTTGTCGTAAACGACAAATTGTATCAGTTAAGAGGGAGCGTGTAGACCACAAAAGGGACGTCTTATTGAAACTGAAGCAAGTCCAAGGTCACAAAGGAGAACTGATGGAAGGGGCATCCTTTTAGACGCAAGACGTCCCTTTTCAGTGCATTTCACTCAATGTTGGACTTCACCAGAGACGTCAAATTGGAGGTCCGTGAGCTACATGCAGCCCTTTATGCCTAGATTGTGGCCATCACAATCGATATGATGCCCATAGTATGTTATGGCAATGGGTTGGGAAGTCAGCCAAGCAGCCATAACGGGCTGGATCCTGTGGAGGCTGGTTGCAGGTGAGGGGGAGGTTGGAGTGGGGGATTTGGGAGAGAGTCAATTAGCAGCACCCAATGTTTCCAACCAATCACCCAGGTACTGTATTATTACATATCTGGTCTGCTACTCAGAGAGGGGGACAGTTGCCCCCGATTGCAGTTGAAAGGGGTAGCCAAGGGGGGTTAAATTCCCCCTTGGCCCTTGATTGAAAAATTTAAAACGTTTTGAAAACGAATATAGTTAAGTGCTATAGACCCTGTCAACCACCGTACACCCCCCCCCTTCAAAAAATCCTGGCTACACCAGTAGCACCATGCGTCATACTTGAATTAAAACTTTTATTACACCATTTCAAGGATTGTCATGTCACCGTTGAGCTGGGCCTCCTGGTACTTTTGAAAATAAAATATATTGGGCAGTGTTTTTCCCCAGCCGGTTGCTTATTTATTGTCGGTCTACTGTTCGTTAGGGAATTCTGCAACGCCAAGGAGCGAACCAACGATCACGCAAACGCTAGAATCACAAGTTGGAAATGTGATTGAAAACGGAGTAAAAGACGTTACGTGTAAACACCCAACAAAACGTACATTTTGTCTTCCATTTTATATGATGGACAAAATGTACGTTAAGACGTAGCGTGTAAACCGGCCTTAACAGCCGATGGATGTCTCGTCGCTATCTTTTTTTCTTAAAAAAAAGACAAAAGCAAGAATGTTCATAAAATGCGCGACTCACTTTGAGTGACTATAATTCCATCAAACCTAACCCAGTATACTCAAAAATATCAGTTGAATGAGAATGTCAAGGTCTAGAACATATGTTTCTGGGTCCTAGACGTGCCAAGCTACTCTACAACGGTGTAACTACCTAGGTAACTCTTTTAGCAGTATGCCTAACTGTTGAGCATCATAACCAAAGACTCGATCCTGACCAAAACGGATGGTTGCTTTCAGGCGAAAAGAAAACCCCCAAATCCGATTTCTGTTTGAGTGGGAATAAAGCTGTCGTCCCGTTGGTGGTGTATACTTGGTATAACATTAGTCTTCCTAACAGACTATTGCAATCGGGGTACGATGGCTCTCCGGGTGACAGTTTATCCCTGGCAGAGCATAGGGAGATAAAAGATCATCCATTTAATTTGAAGGAGATCAGGGAACGGACCGACTCATTTTACTGGTCCTTTCTTCCCAAGGACCATTCTGCAATAGAATGCTCTTGGGGAGGATAATGTGGAGAGCTTTCTGAAAGGAGGCGTCATTATAGCAGGTAGGAAATGGATGGCAGGGTAGATGCTATGCTTTAGGTTCCTTAGGGTTTTCATTGATTTAAAACTTAGGAATTCGAGGCATTCATGCTCTCCACTGCCTATTTGGTCTAACAGGGCTGTTTGCAGTATATTCAATTAGAATTAGTAAACGACGTCACGTGCATGTAAAAATCCCTTTCTTCGTGAAAAAATATATATGCAGTAGATGCAGGTCTGAAAAAAATGGCAAGTATTGGAACTAGTGGAGGCATTGCCGTCGAAATACGAGTGTCCTATGTACTTCCGTTCGATTCAACCAATGTTCACTGGTGTAGCTTAGGTTTATTTATTATGTCGGGAATTAAACTAGCTAAACTGATTTACGAATTTTGTAATGTTTTTAAATATTCAGTTAACTTATTGGTGAAAAAAAAAGACTCGGGAAGAGCAGTGAAAAAAGTTGTCATGTAGCTAGAACAAAAAAAAAACTAGCCTCGATTTTAACGACCCACTCGGAAGAAAAAAGCATTTTTAGAACAAAATGACGGAAAAGAATGTTGTTTAGGAGGCGCCAGCTAGTGTCGTGCGCACGCCAACATTCGATTCCCAAACGTTCGATTTTGATTGTTGTGGAGAAAGTGTTTAATATTTATAATTTCAATCGTCTGTATAGAATCAAAACGCAGTGACAATGAAATTAAAATTGTCTCGCAACAGGTTATCTACAAATCACACTCAATTATAAATAAACACTGCAGTTCTCAATCAAGCACAACCGCTTAAAAATCAACCCAGAAAGAAAGAGAATGTGGTTCACACCCCTGAAGTGGAATTATCAAAGGTAAAATGGCCACGAGAAAGTTCTCTTTAAAAAAATCTGACTTTTCTAAAAGAATTCGACAAATCGTTTACTTTTTTTAAATGGGAATGGGGGAAGCAGACATTCATCTTGTATAGGACTTCAGAAGAGATCGTACAAAGTATTTTTCTTACATAGTCAGCACCCTAACAACTCAACAATTTAACAATTTTAACCGCAGATTTCAGTGTGAAACGCGTCTCGTTCACCATCTTAACCATAACCTTTATTTCCAAACCCAAATTCACGTTTGGCATTATAAATTAACTGTAAGAATGATAATGGATGCAATGGATCTCCTAAAGGTAAACTTGTAAGAGAAATAGTATTTAGGACGGTATAACCTTATAATCTGATCTACTTGAAAGTAAATTGCATTTTCTTAACTTTTTGAATAGAAATAGTTTCTTTTTCTCATGTTTTACGAGTTAATGTAATGACCTCATTTGTGATTACAACACCAAAAAAACAATCCCACATTAAATTGAAATAATAAGATTAATACACCCCGTGGTTCACTGTGGGTATCCCAACTGTTGATGTCACCTGAACAGCTTTATATTGGATGAATAGATTAAAAAATAACTTTATCATTACCTTGTTATTATCTCCCATTTCCATATAACATGGGTTAATGGTGTCTGATGACGTCCCAAAGCTCTCCGTCGTTAAATCCAAAGAACAACACGATAACCGAGCCACTTCGACGGTTTAAAAATATCCAAATGATTACTGAATTTTATATGGCTAAATAGCTATATAACTAAGTCTTAAGACTAAAGGGTTGGATATAATTCACGCTTTATGAACCACATGCGAACTGATTGATACTTCTACACCCTCTGAAATCCTGACAGAAGAGACAAAATACTAAGTGAGATTAAAGACTTTTGCAAAGCGTTTTCAAATCCAAAAAGTTGTAAGAAATCAGTGGCAAGGATGTCACTCGTTGTGACTTAAAACATCGCACTGAAATTAGTACGTCCATTTTTCTTCTTCTGTAGTTAACGTCTCTTGTACAATATCACGCCAATTATATGAAAAATATGAAAATCAATCGCAGAAATCGATTTGTTCAAAGTGCCTCACCTTGTATACCGCGGAACCGTCAATTGGTGCACATGAGTAAAACGAAACTTTAGTTTCATCCTAACCATCATCACAAATATACTCACTTATCCGAGCTAAGAACCAAATAATGGATGAAGACGTCGCACTGATTTTCATTAAATGATCCAAGTTTTACGTAATAATTCACCGGCAGTGGAACTCAGAAAAACTTTTGGCAACAAATACCAATAGCGAACTGGCCATCCATCAACCATGAGGTGAATAGTAACACTGCAGGAGACGATGAAAGACGAGTGAACCGCCTAAAAAAATGTTCACATACTTTCAAAGTGCGCTCCTTTCATTGGCCCATCACGCTTGACCACTACCATCAACATAACCTCCTCAATTTTGCTTCAAACGTACCACCACAAGCACTGACGATAAACAGGGTGTACATCTATTGCATACCTATCCATGCACCACCAAAACGGAAGAAGTCGGTGAATGTAAAATGTCCCAGTAAACAGGTGCTGCAGCAATAACTGATGATGAAACAAGTGGTTGATATAGTAATAATAATATTCGATGTCAATAGTAGTAGTTATTGCGTAAATCTAAACTCTTGATATACCATTTCAGCTGCTACTACTACTACTAAGATGATCTCGATACGGGACGATTGTTGAAAAAAAAACCCCGAAAGTTTAGACACCGCAAAAAAATTTTCTTTCAGCCAAACAAAAAAATGCGCACAAAAATCAGCAAACACGCCTTCTTGAATACGTGTAATGACACAAACGCGCAAAAACTCTGACTCAGCCCTCTCAAAACGTAATACCAAGTAACTGAGGCACGTAGTTAAGAAACTTGTTCTTTCTCTTGGAGTGACTTAAGTTCTTGAAGGAGAAAAAAAAAGTTGTTTCCAACATTACGTATACGTTGAATCTCGTGGGATGGGGGATCAGTATTATTATTATTACCATCATTCTTTCTTCAAGACGATAAGAGTCATGGCTGTTCAAAAGGGTGTTCAGATACATGTAACAAAAATAACCAAACATGTATGGGGATGGGAACGGGACAAATGAAGACCACCTCTTTCTCCCCTCTCTCTTAATCACCGTTTTTTCCTCTCTGTCCTACTCTCACCCTCCTTATGTTAATGATATAATTGCAATCTAGAGCAGCGAGTAATACCTGTGATTAAATTTTTTTCACCCACGCTGAGTGAATAATAATAATATGCTCAATTGCAAAATTGAGACCTTTTTTCCTTCAACACTAGACACTCAATTTGAATATTTATAGTGAAAAGTCTCTTTTGTGACATTCACAGCCTTGATTAATTCTTAATAAGCCTAGCGTCCCAAATCGGAATATACACAGTAGTATTTTGATACTAAAGAAAACTTGCACGGATCATTCACGAATTACGCTGAAATTTAATACTGTAGTTTAAAATTGTTTTTCAAGGGCAGGGCCTTGAACAAAATGGGCCCATTGTTTGACGTGTAATGACCACAAAAGATAAAAAAAAAAAAAGGAGATTGGCATCCGAATTACCTGATAGTCCTTGAAAACTCAAGAATAACGTAGAAATATTTTTAAAATGTTTAATGTGAATATTGATTCTGAGGGTTTTTACTGTCGCTTTAAATTGAACGGCCGGCATTCTTTAGCCGACAGTAGATGGGGGGGAAGTCTAAAACAGGCACCCAAGATATTAAAATCTGTCAGAATGTCCTGCACGATACGGGGCACAGTTGTTGGGAGTTGTCTCAGTCATTTCTTTCTGTAGAATGGTCACCTTCACTCCAGGACCTAAACAGGACAAAATGAAAGCTTTTGAAGTGGGTCATAGCACTGACCCGCTGCTAAGTTGTTGACGAACATCTAAAATGACGGAATAGGGCAGTTTATTGAGCTCACGGTGTGCAAGTTTAATCCTGACTGAGAAAGGTGGTTGCTTTCAAGTGTGCTTTCCATCTTGGAAGGGATGTAAACCTATGGCCCCTGAAAATGTGTATGATGTCACCGGAATCATCTGGAATAAAAGAATCCTTTCTACACCAAGGACAAATATGTAGATTTAAAAAACATCCAAGGGTATCGGAACTGGCCCCCTCCCTTGGCGTGGGTTATTGGCCTTCAGAGCTTACGTCAAATAACCTAAGAAGCTGCCTTCCCTTTCATGGTGGGACTCTCCAGGAATAGGCAAATATAATCTCAATGTGGTTAATGAAAAACTCCCAAAAACTGAGAACTGAAATTGCCCGCGACCCCTTATTTTATGAAATGGGACGTCATACACGGTATATTGTACAGTACTGTACTTTATTTCACATAATGTAAATGTCTTCCAGATGAACTCGGCTCAAATTCGTGCACTTCATGTACCCAAATGACAACCCACTCCTCTTTTGTCCTACCAACTGCCCGAAACTGATGGGCATGTTGCAAAACTCAACCAACCGTTAATGTATTTTTTTAATTCCAAAGAAATGGTGTGGTGGAGGGGTGATATAAGTTCAGAGCACAACCTCTCTACTCCATATGTACTCAAGCCACAAAGCATTTAAAATGACTTCTGTTATGGAACACTTCCTTTGGTAAAATCAGCCATTGAAAGTGGACTCGAAATCCGCTTCATGGACAACGAGGCGAAAATGATTATCACCAAGTCTCTGGTTTCTTTCCAACTAAACGATTTCGACAGCGACAATTCGTTACTGTAAGAAAATATCTTTTACTTCGAGGGAAGGAGGAGTGCTTGGTCAGAGCTGCTTATTTGCTTGTCCATGACCCCCTAAACGACAGAGGTCCTTATGAGTAGAAATGACAAGAGGTTTCTAATGCTAATACTAGTCCCTTCTCATGAATTAGGCAATCTGGGCGAAACTTTTTAGTCGAAACGCTGCTTATAATTAATGAATAGTATGCAATTACTTTCTCGCCCTCTCCAAGAGGTACAACTATGTTGGAAACGGGTCGCTTAACTCGGTTGGTTCTCAACCTTTTCACGCCTATATACTAATACAGTACAAAAAAATTCCACAGACCGGTAAAGGGTATGGAACTGTCTATAGAATCGAGTCATGGATCCAGGGTTTGACAACCACCAATCTCCCTCTCGCCCAAAAAAGAACCATCCGCCTCGGCCAGGATCGAACCCGTAACCAGGGATTCACGAGTAAAGCACACGCTTCTGAACCACTGAGATAGACAAAACAGACAATTGTGTTTGAAAAACATTATTTTCCCCCCTTCGTGTTTTATTTTTGGTGCATTTTATTTTCGGCGCTTTTATTTTTGGCAAATGCCTCCTTATATTTCTGGCGAACTTATTGGTTTCACTGAACCACAGTATTAACCCTTTACCATTAGTGTGGTCTATATTAAAAGTAAACAAAATGGGGGAAGTGTGTGCTGCACACAGGGTTATTGTTTCATAAACAAAACTGAACGTAACAAGACATATACAGTACGTCATTATCACTGTTTATGAATCAGAGTGCGGAATTTCAGGATAAAGATATTCATATTGTGTTGTCTAAATGTTAAAAAAATGTACGAACCCAACAGCTATTCGAACCCTTTTTATTTTTCATTGTTATTTAAACTTGTGGGTAGAAAATTAAAAATTTAAACTACTGCAAGACAGAGAACTGATTGTTTAAACTGGGACAGAAGCCAAAATTGCCAATGTCTTATAACTTATACCGTATACTTGAATGGCCTAATTATTCTTACTGTGATGAACTGACCATTGTTTAACGATAACGTAAAGTAAAACGAGTTCTGAGAAACACGGTTGCCCCCCCTCCTCCCGTATTTAAATTTTTGTCCAATTTCCCGCTATCCTACTCAAGGTATTACTTGTGGTCCAACAGACATCAGGCCTTTATAGAGCACAGCTGGGGTATTGAACTCGAGATCACTTGCATGCAAGGGAATCATACCACCAGCCGAGATGATGGCACTACAATCCAACATTTTCCATGGTCCAGTACTTTCTAGATTCTTGAGAGAAGAGAAAACCTCAGGTCATCAGGGAAGTACATTTGTGGCGCCGTAAAACAACCCTTTTTAGTATTGTGATTACATTCTTAGGTGTTCAGCTATTTTTGGGCGGGAAGTTGACATGGCCAGCTGGATTAGGTACACTCACACCTGTTACTTTGTATATGGACGGAAAGAACACTTTAGGGCTCCTTCACCTCATCAGAGAGTAAACTACCGGCAGGGGCGGATCTAGGTTTCTTGGGGCCTAGCGCTCATTAAAGTCCAATAATGTTACATTGATTAAAATTAAACAAATTATGCTATAAATAATTATTATATTATTAATATATACTATTTCTTACTATACGATAAGTGCTCATTGTCAATCAACACTTATTAAAAATTTATGATAATACCATTTTAGGGGGCCCTTCACACTTGGGGGTCTAGGGCTTCAGCCCTATTAGCCCCTATGTATATCCGCCTCTAACTACCGGACAACAGAGGCAGACATGCGTCCTTTGAATTCAACAGGTATGAGAGTGTAACAATGAACTACCGAGCTTCTTTTTTTGGCGTACTGTTTTGACTGTGGTTCCAGATTCGATCCTGAACTGAGACGGTTGGCTTCTTTCTGGCGAGAGAGAGGGAGAGTGTGAGAGAGGAGAGATCCCAAGATGCGCGCCTTCATGCGTTGGATGGGAAGTAAAGCGGTGGTCCCGTGTGGTGCCCCATCGAAAGCAAAATAGCTGACGGTAAATAAGCATAGGGGTTGCCGCACGATTTGGCAGCCGGCTGTGTAAAAATGCCATCCAACATCGACCGCTTATATGTTCCAGTAAAACAAGCAATGTGCACCCAGTTCTGGTCGAGATGATTTTACTGAGATTCTCCTGAACCCTTTAGTACACTCCTCCACCTTTTAGGAGCGGCGAATTGCGTTGGACACACCAGTTCTCCTCTGATCACTGAAGTTAAGCAGCGCAACCCCAGCTAGTACTGACATGGATGGCCGCTTGGGAAAACTGGGTACTGCTAATACCCAGAAATCGTCGCATTAGTGTAGTGTCTGTGCAGTCTCTGCATCAGAACTACACAGTGGACGGGGCTCTAATGACCTTGTAGTTGAAGGGCCCTAAAACACCAACAAACAACAACAACAATCCACCTTTTAGCCTTCGACAACAGATGCTACTGATCTTGATAGCATTTTTACATACTCTGAATATAACGTCAACTAACAATGCGTATAATGTTGATTAATTAAAGTTTTTTTTTCTAATAATCAACAGAGAAAATTTAAATAGTAGTCATTTTGGTGGCGCAGTGGGTAGCGTGCTCAGGAACTGAGTCAGTGGTTCTAGGTTCGATACTGGCCGGGGTGGGTTGGCTTCTTTCGAGTAAAACTGACGTCCCGTGTGGTGTAGGAGGACATTTGCACGTAAAAGAACTCTGTCTACTATGCAACGGATAGATGAGGCAAAATTTCCAGGTGTAGGAGCTTGCCCCCCTGGCATCGGTGGGAATACCCCAAAGAACAGTAGACCGACAATCAATACGCATAGGGATTACAGCCACGCGCGGATCCAGGATGGGGTTTTTGGGGTTGCAACCCCCCATGCACACATAAACTTATTCGCATAATGTATGCGAACTTTAGCTCAACCCCTCCTGGCGAAAATCCTGGATCCGCCACTGGTTGCAGCTTTGGTCGGCTTCGGCTGCGGAAAAACACTGTCCAATATATCACCCATGTGTCCATTCAGAGGGACAAGATGGGTGCCCGACACTGCCATAGGCGGGAAAAGGGTTAGGAGTTGCTTTTAGTCAGTGTTGACTTTTAATACTTCATACGAGAACACAAATAATGACACCCCTGTTATTTGGCACTTCCCTTCCGGTTCCAATCCATCCCTCCACAAACATGCGGAACCTTTATTAAACACCTATATAAACTTTAAATGCTAATAACAGGTGCCAGTCACATTGCCTTACTGAAAGTTTAGTTTGTTTTATATTACACTTATCGTTACACAGTCTGTTATTATTCCCATCCATCCACTCGTATGGAGGATTGTGCAACTTAAAAATGTGTAATTTTCGGTATAGAAAAAGCGTTCTCTGACGTTAACCTGACATAAAATAATGCTGTCCATAAATAATGTCTACGAAGTTGCTTGCAATTCGCCTCAATAAATCAGTTAGTAACGCGTTTGATTTTAGATTTCGTTGGACACACCAGTTCTTGTCTAATCACTGAAGTTAAGCAACGCAATCCCAGATAGTACTGGCATGGGTGATCTCTTGGGAACACTCGGGACTGTTAATGCCCAAAAATCCGAGAGCAGAGTCTGTGCAGACTCTGACATTAGAACTATGAAGTGGACAGGGCTCTAATGACCATTGTAGCTGAAGGGCCCTAAAACACCAACAAGAAGAACTGAGAATTTGGTTCATTAGGTGTATATAACACTCTATATTGAAAGTTGTATTTTTCATGCAGTAGGGGCATGGCATCTTATACGCCACATTGGGCCATGACTTTACTTCTCATCCGGCGGAAGGTACACTTTTGGGCTTCGAACTCTCACCCGAAAAGCGCCATCCGTTTCAGCCATTGATCGAACTTGTAACCATGAATCACATCCATGCTAAAATTAAGGGTTACTTGTCGTCCCTGATCGTCCTTTGTTTTTAAACACTGAAACTCTTGTAAGTAAAGGATTGAATGGTAAACTTTTAAACTTCATTTATTACGGATTTTTTTTTCCGTCTGTGTGGTTGCATGAAAAAGAAAAAGCCTTTTCAACACCTGAAATGTCTGTTAGAAACTGTACGGTACGTACACCATCTTATGGGACGATCTACAAAGTTTTGTACAACCCACATTCTTAACATTCCATTTGGACCGGTCACGACGACTAATTTATTTCCCGCAAATTCTCACTGGGAGGGCTCTTTGTAAGACTGTACAAACATTCACTGAATGGGTTGAATTACGCACATTCTTAAGCCCTATTATTAAAATTTTGAGTACTTCATACCAAAAAAAAGAGGTACTGGTGAAGTGAGGATGGTATAGTTGAGTGGGCAATTATAAAAAAAAAGGAGAAAACAAGTCATTCGACATTTTTCTTAAATATTAATAGTTTTTTGTAGTTTTTAGATTTGTGCCGCAGCTCTTTCTTGAACTACAGGAAACTTATTATTGCCAACATGAATGACTGAGCCCTGAGACAGTAGGAAGAGCTGGAGTGCTCCAGGGTCAGTAAAACGTCTAAAAATTCATTCTGAGCAAATTTCTTTAATGTAATCATTACTTCTCTAGTAATACATTAAGAACCTTTTTTTAAGTTTATTTGGTTATCTAATATCGGTCTGTCTGCGATCAGATCATTAACTGCCATTAGGGGAGCGCCATTCTACACTCGTAAATGAGGGCAGTGTTGATAGCATAATACCCACGGAAGAACCCATTCGGAATTTCTCTCTGACACGAAAGAAAGCATTTACTTCAGTCAGAATCGAACCCGTGAAGATGAGTTTAAGTGAAACACTCCACCGGGTTAAAAGTACGCAGGTTCGACCCCAAACAATGCTATGTCCAGTCAGACATTGTTTACATTTGGTCTAGCTCTACCCTGTCTGATCTCAACACCCTGTATCCTTTTGATGGACGTCACCAGCTCCTCCTATCATTTATTAAGTACAAACTTCTGTTAGCAACTCCTAACCCTTTTCCCACCTATCGCAGGGTCGGGTACACATCTCCTCCCTCTTAATGGTCACAAAAGGATGATATATTGGACAGTGTTGTTCCACAGTCGGTTGCCAACCAAAGCTGCAACCCCTATGGTATTCATCGTCGGTCTACAGTTCGTTGGGAGTTCCACCGACGCCAAGGGCAGAGCTCCTACACTTGGAAATTTTGTCCGGGACTGCGGTTTTACTTCTCATCCGAAGGAAGGCGCACGCGGGGCATCTCTCTCGCCCAAAAGGAGCCAACCCACTTCGGTCCAGTATCGAACCTAGAACCCAGCACGCTGCCCACTGCACCTTCGAGGCAGGTCAAACTACTACTGCATGTGATTTTGCAAAATAATTAAGAATTTCGCAGGCCTAAAATTCATTCGAAAAGGTAATATATGAAATAGTCCTCCTTTTTTAAGGGAGCGGCAAATTGCGTTGGACACACCAGTTCTCGTCTGATCACTGAAGTTAAGCAACGCAACCCCAGTTAGTACTGACATGGATGGCCGCTTGGGAAAACTGGGTACCGCTAGTATCCAAAAATCGTCGCATTAGTGTAGTGTCTGTGCAGTCCCTGCATCAGAACTACACAGTGGACGGGGCTCTAATGACCTTGGAGTTGAAGGGCCCTAAAACACCAACAAACAAACACACACCTTTTTTTAAATTTTAGGACTTCGTTCATGTGGTGAAGTGACAAAAAAAGGGGGGGCCTGAAGTATTATTTGTAACATTCAGAGAATTTCAACAATTCAGGGAAGTAAGTTGAACAAAGAAGGTGTTGCTCCTTTCATAACATGCAAACGGCATGATTTAAGGCAGAGTAAAGTCTTTTAACTTGAAAATAAAGCGGATGCCACACGCAGCAGGATTGTGAAACATGGGGGAACGCACGTACTCCCAATAACAAATTGAATTTTAACTTTTTAATAATCATACCAATTCCAACCAACAAAATATTAATTATTAAATACATGGTAATGTAAATTTCGTAATAAACAACCCCTGGGGAGATGTATTGCTTTGCAGGTAGGGGAAATTGAAGGTTCATCTCCAGCGTTTTTCTACATAACGGGTAGGTTGGGTTGGCTGTTTACAGCTAAAGTTAATTTACCGAAGCCAGGAGGAGCGGGAGCTCCTACACCTGGGGATTTTACTTCATGTAGAAAGAGTGGTTTTAAGTGCAGTGGTGACACCGTATCCACCACATGGGACCACGTCTTTACTTGCCATCTGGGAAAGAAGACACACTTAGGGCTCTGCTCTCTCTCTCGTCCGGTGAAAGAAACCACCCATCTATGCCAGACTCAATTCGGACCTCTTAGCTCAGGGAAGTTGAGAAACAATGCCGGGCCGGGGAGAAATCGGCCTGTGAATCCCGGGATCGGAGAATTTCATCTAGTCCAGTGGCGTCACTAGGGGGTGCGGGCCGCACATGGTGACACCACTCGCACCGTGACAAATGAGGTGGCACCAAAGCGACGCCACTGATCTAGTCATCCCCCTATCATCGGCCCTGCTTAGCTGCTACGACAGTATCAGGAGAGAAAGTTCTTTAACGTGCGGCGCACATCTTAGACGGGGTCACGACTTTAGGAGAAGGCGCACTTGTTGTTTGTTCGTTTTTTAGGGCCTTTCAGCTACATTGATCATTAGAGCACCGTCCATTGCGTTTGTTGTTTGTCTGTGTTTTAGGGCCTTTCAACTACAATGGGCATTAGCGCCCCCGTCCATTGCGTAGTTCAATGCAGAGTCAGCACATACACTACGCTGTTAACGACGATTTGGGTATTAGCAGTACCCAGCGTTCTCCAGCTGTCACTCATGCCAGTACTATCTGTGGTTGCGGTGCTTAATTTAAGTGATCAGACGAGAACTGGGGTGTCCCTATAAGGCGCACTTGAGGCTTCCCTCTCGTCGAAAATAAAAACACTCAACTTACCCAGGACCGAACTTGAATCCTCGGACTCAAACTCTGTTAGGAGAAAGGGTTCAGTTATGTGCAACAGCATAATGCTACACATCAGTCTTTCAGTACTTCCTACTCCCCTTCCTACTGGACACTCGACGCAATTTAGGTCTTAGTCTCTCGGCAGAAATTCCCCTTTCCCAGGGTCCGTCTTGCAATTGCAACTACCATGAAACATGCAAGCGCGTGACCACAAATGTGGAAGGAAGGATAGGGATGAAACAAGAGCACTAATTTGTATCCGGGAAGATACAAGCAACCTCGAGTGACCTTAGAGTTCAGTATCCCCTCAAGTCCAGACGGAGGACGGTCAGTATTTCACTCAACCTGGAGAGATGAGGGCAGTTCTTACTTTAGAGAGAAGTACAGCAGCAGTATGGTCAACGAATACCTGACTGACTCTCTATATAACCAGTACAATATGAACGATTTATGACAGAAACTAGCTTGGTAGACCTCAAAACAAAAACAACGAAAGAAAAACAGTATTTCCTGAAGCTGTATAATAATCAGAAAGTTGACTGACCCGTTTTTATGTGTGTGGCTTGTTACAACATATTGAGTATGTGTGTAAATATGATTTTGAATAAATGTGGCTGACAGGTGACAATGTGGCACCTTTTTGGTTTTAAGAGGGGTTAAAGATCTTACCAAAAAAAGAGAACAAAGACAATATATTTTTTTTTCTTCGGTTTTAAAAATATTTCGTTGTCTAAATGTTTATCCGTGATTCCTGGTTTCTCCATCACAGCCCCGCTAACCTCCTTGTACCCTCGCAATGGTGTAAGCGAGTGGGGATATGAGGTAAAGAGGTGAAGGATGAGATAGTTGAGCAGTATATAAAAGTATTATAAGAATTCGGCAGGCGTCACAGGAGGTAGTGCATCTAACTTGTTCTTGTCACCAAAAACAAAATGGTTATTAATGCATGTCATGAGAAAAAAGGGAGAAAGAGGGACAGAGGGATGGGAGAGGTTCCAGAGGGTAGTGGTGATGAATAAAATGTGACTATGCTCATCTCTGATTAACAGCCAATGATGAAACATCGTGTAATAAAAAGACGGCATCATTATTTCATGAAAGAAATGGTGATATATGAGAGGTGACTGGCAGTATATGAAAAGAATTTCCATCGTATGAGAGGAGGGGAGTGAAAGGTCACTCCGAAATCACTTTTAGTCCCCCACACCCCTCTTTTTCCTCACCACGAGCATCTGAAATAATATTTCATTGTCTGATATACTTGATAATAAAGAAAATAACACAAGATGGAGTAGCTTTCAGTTAGCAGTTTTATGAAGCAGATGATTAAGTTTGGACTTTTGAATATAATTTGTGCTACTGTCAAAAACGCTTGTTTTATGCTAAGTTACCCACAATTAAATCGTTTGAGTATCATCATTCATTACATTTCTATGTACTTCTATCTCCTACCCCCCTCGCCACTTATTTTTTCTCCCTTTATCTATACATGTCCAAAAATAATTTCAAATATGTACCTACACTTTTAAAGTTAACTCCTCTCTCCTCCTCCGACATTAATCAACTTGGGGAATTTATTTAAAGCCTTCGCCAGTCTGAAATTTGTCTAAAACTCCTTTCATGATGATAAAGGCACAAACAAAATACTGTATTACAAATGGTTGGTGATACACATCCCCACGTGTGCTTCGACTGGAAGGGTTGTGGGATTTGGTCGGCAGTAAACTAACAAAATAAAACCATGGCCCAACAATTCTTCATTCATTTATCTCTTTCTCATCCTCCCTCTTTCTTTATCTTTCAGTTTTCAATCCAGCCAGTTTTTCTATCTCCCTCTGTTCCTGCTTGGTAATCTCGATCGCTTGGGTATCCGACCCTACCATAGGCAGGATATGTTTATGATAAAGAAGTTTACCGTTATTTACGTTCTTCTACTCGCCTTCATCCACCAACGTCAGGATCATTCTCTGTCCCTCATGTCAATTTTCAACGCTGCATCCTATCTCTTAACAGAAGCCTCTCAACCAATTGCTCTTCTCTTTTTTTTTTTTTTTTTTTTGCCTAAGTCAAGTAACTAATTATCCTCGTAGTAGGCACTATACCTTATATCCGGCCGAACTGGGAATGGGGAGAGTACCTTACATCCGGGTGTGGTGTTTCCCTTTCTTCGATCTTTAATGTCAGGAGCGGCGAATTGTGTTGGACACACCAGTTTTCGTCTGATCACTGACGTTAAGCAACACAACCCAGCTAGTACTGGCATGGGTGGCCGCTTTGGAAAACTGGGTACTGCTAATACCCAAAAATCGTCGCATTAGTGTAGTGTCTGTACAGTCTCTGCATAAGAACTATGCTGTAGACGGGGCTCTAATGACCTTGTAGTTGAAGGGCCCTAAAACACCAACAAAAAAAAACCCAAAAATCGTCGCAATTGTGTAGTGTCTGTGCAGTCTGCATAAGAACTACACTGTAGACGGGGCTCTAATGACCTTGTAGTTGAAGGGCCCTAAAACACCAACAAACAAACAACATCTTTAATGTCTGCAAACTCTTAAGTTACTCCTTAAACTGATTCGTAACTGTTGTAACTCGGTACATCCATCTACACGACCAAAATGGGTGTATTGCGTCGGACACACCAGCTCTCATGTGATCACTGAAGTTAAGCAACGCAACCCCGGATAGTATACAAGCATGGGTGACCGCTTGGGAACACTGGGTACTACTAATATCCAAAAATCGTCGTAACAGCGTAGTGTCTGTGCAGACTCTGCATTAGAACTACGCAGTGGACGGGGCTCTAATGACTGTTGTAGTTGAAGAGCTCAAAAACACCAATGAAACAAAACCAAACTATGCCTCTAATCAGGGTTGGCGCTAGGATTTTCAGTGCGCACCTGCACAACTTAATACTTAAATCATCAAAGTGAGTTCTGAAGGTCCTGTCTCTGATTTTCCACGTTTCTCCTCACTACCCAACACCATGATTACCGAAGTTTCCAGACACTGCGTATGGTCAGTTATACAATGTGTTACAAAGACCCTGACTGTTTTGCCTTCGGGCCTCCAGTTTGACTTCAGTTTGTGGGCTATTGTATGTGTTGTATCTATCAAAATTATCTAACAACCTCTACAAATAACAAAATCTATCAAAGCATCATTAAGTTTCATAAAACTTACCATCCTTCGTCTAGAACTCGATTTCACCTTCCTCGTTTCTCGATCCGTTTTTTTCTTATGATGGCGATAGTGATCACCACGGTCACCAGCACCACGGCGACGGTCATTTTTGTGATAGGATACTTGTTGGACCCAAATTGGAACCCTAGACATATTATTCCAATGTCTCGTCATATTGTGGTCACTATTGCATATGAGGTGCTTTAAAATTTTAACTAATAATTATGTCTGAAATGTCCGTCTGATACAGATTGTCAAATAAGTTGATAACAAATTAAAGTACTTCACTGACTTCTACACTTATTAATCCAGGAAATAAATATCAATATGTGTTCAAAGTGTCTCTCTAAATACTGATCATCATCAGTATTGAAAAATGAATCGTTCGTTTCATAAATACTGAGTAGATTTCATCTCGGTAAAATGGCACGAAGTTGATCCTATTCCGTATCCGACTTAAATGTGTAGTCTCTTAATGTGTTTTGGGGAAGTTTTTCAAAATGTCAACAGAAAGATGATGGATACCAGCTTTACATTGACATAATCAAAGGTCACCATTCTCTCCATTGATCATATACAGATTATGATGCAATATGTTTATGACAGATATTCATTGGTTTCCATTAAGTAAAACATTAAGGCCGAATGGTTCCATTTCCGTTTCTGAACCGAAATAAGGCCAAAAATGTTTCACGCCATGTAGAAATGTCATGACTAGTTTAACCTCTAACAGCGTTTGCAATAATATCACGAACCCAGTAAACAAGAGCGAGCAGTTGGCTTGAGCCTGACGTTGCAATTAGAGCAAAACACTAAATGGACTTCACTTGGCCTTAAATTTATCTCGTGTTCACCCAGACAAAGCTTTCGGTTAATTCTAAACACACAGAAAAAAAAGGATATAGGCCAATCTGTACACTGGATATCTTCAACTTTAGCACAGGCAGCCTCTGTCGGCAAAAAAATTCAAACAATCCAAATGCTATTTATCATTTTTCAGCTTTCATTCCGCTCAGTTTTTCCCTCTATATTTAAGATGTTTACGACCCCGCCTGGTGCTCGACTACTGCATCCGTGGTTCCACGTTCGCGACTGGATCGAGGAGGGCAGGCTTAATTCAAGCGCGCGAGAGACAGTGAAACCCTCTGTGCGCCTGACCACTGCATAGTTCTAATGCAGAGTCTGCACGGACACTACGCTGTTACGATGATTTTGGGACATTAGCAGTACCCAATGTTCCCGTGACGTCACCCATGCTAGTATTAGCTGGGGTTTCGTTGCGTAGCTTCAATGATCAGGCGAGAACTGGTGTGTTCAACGCAATACAGCCGCTCCCTGCGCCACTGAGGTGGGTCCTACAAGGAACGTATAGATCAGCAAAATTCCCAAGTGTAGGAATTTCTCTCTGACGTCGGTGGAGGAAAAGTGCCCCAGTGAAGAGTAATAGGACGTTGCTAAATAAGCATAATGGTTGTAGCACTAGGTTGACCCACCATCCAACAGACTGCCTATGTCTTCCAATGGGATAAATACGGGTACGTAACCCTGCCACAGGCGAGAAAAGGGGTAGTAGTTATTGTATAGGCCGTACATACGTTTCAAAAGTTTTCCTTTTGGTACTGTTTTAATTAAATTGAGTATCAAAAGGATTATTTCGACACCATTTCTGGCTAAAAAAAAATATTGCATAGCTGTAAAATATCACGCCTAAAATAAAACACCTGTTTGTAGTAAATAACTCCAATCATGCCGTTACGAAGGATATCAATAATTGGCTAAGCAGTTCAAAGGTCTTTAAACCTTAAAAACTAAGAAATATGAAACAGAATTTAAAAATAACAAGAAAAATGTCTCAGACCTGGAAAAGTGATTACGCATCAATGCTTACAAATAGTATTCGCATGATTAAAATCACAGTTTTGTAACCCAAATAATGCAGAATATGAATAGCATTTTTCATTGCTTGTTTCGAAAGTCAGTGTGGAGAGGGCATTTCCTGTTTGAATTCTCATTTAAAAATTTTGCACTTTGTTAAATTGCGTACTGATGGGGGTCTCCCCGGTGAGTAATTTAAAATCGACGCTATGAACCAGAAATTTCATTTCCTAAAGTACGGCACAGCGACAACACTAGCCTATCTCTCGGAATGAATGTAATTACTGGTAATCGCAACTAATAACATTAACATCTATGATAAATGTGCAGTGCTTACATTTTTTTAGGTAATTTATTGCTATACGATTTCGATCGGCAGTCAACAATTTGAACCTATCTTCCAATAGCTCTTTTTGGCCCTGTAATACCGAAATCCACAGACGAATTGAGTGACCCAACTCCACAATCCCTGCTTATTTAAACACTGACCTAACGTCTTTCGGGAGCGGCGAGTTGCGTTGGACACACCAGTTCTCGTCTGATCACTGAAGTTAAGCAACGCAACCCCAGTTAGTACTGACATGGGTGGCCGCTTGGGAAAACTGGGTACCGCTAGTATCCAAAAATCGTCGCATTAGTGTAGTGTCTGTGCAGTCTCTGCACCAGAACTACACAGTGGACGGGGCTCTAATGACCTTGTAGTTGAAGGGCCCTAAAACACCAACAAACAAACAACTAACGTCTTTCGATGAAAATTTATATTACCGACGCTAGAGGAACGGGGGAGCTCCTACACCTGTAAATTTTATCGGCCTACACACGAAATGGGTACTTTAAAGTGCAGATGACATTGTACCTTGACTTCGTATCCCAATGAAGACACACCTTCGACTTCCCTTTCACCCAAAAAAGAAGCCCTGTCTCAGCTAGGATACAACCATGGAAACACGGCTCTGAGCCACCAAGACAAACTCTTCCTTTCCATCTTTTCAACTGTCCCTACTCCTCTAATTCTCTTTTTCTCCCATTATTATATTCACCCGCCTCGGTGGCGTAGTGGTTTGCACGCTCAACAACTGCGTCAGTAGTTCCAGGTTCGATACTTGACCAAGGTGGGTTCGAGGCGCCTTCTTTCGGATTGAAAGTAAAACCGAGGTCCCGTGTTGGTGTACGATATCACTCTTACTTCTCATCCGAAAAAGGCACACTCGCGGCCTCTCCCTCTCTCGCCCGAAAGAAGCCGACCCACCTCAGTCCAGTATCGAACCTTGAACTACTGACGCAGTTGCCGAGCCACTACGCAATGGGTAGATGAGGCAAAATTTCCAGGTGTAGGCGCTCGCCTCCTGCCGTCGGTGGAATTCCCCAAAAATGAACAGCAGACCGACGATAAATAAGCATTGGGGTTGCAGCCCGGCTATGACCAATATATCGCCCTTGTGTCCATTCAGAGGGGCAAGATGGGTACCCGGCCCTGCCATAGGCGGGAAAAGGGTTAGGAGCTGCTTTGCTCTCATTATTATATTTCTAAGATATTGCTGTTCTACCTTTAACTCTCACTTTATTATTTTCGGTATCTCCCTTTATTTCTGCTGCCCGCTTCGGCGTCGCAGAATTTCCAGGTTCGATTTTGGACCGAGATGTTTTAGGCTTCTTTCGGGCGAGAGGCCTCCAGGCCCGTGTAGTATGGCAGCGGTTTACTGCGTTGGACACACCAGTTGTTGTCTGATCACTGAAGCTAAGCAACGCAACCTCAGCTAGTACTAACATGGATGGCCGCTTGAGAACATTGGACACTGCTAATATCTATATCGTCGTAACAGCATAGTGTGTGTGCAGTCTCTCTGCATTAGAACTACGCAGTGGACGGGACTGTAATGACCTTGTAGAAGGGTCCTAAAACACCATCGAAAAAAAAACCGGTGTGGTTTGCACAATGTCATTTCTACATAAATGCACCCTTACTACAATGAAGTAAAATATTCATGTAGTTGGGCAAATCGAAATAGGCCGACAATAAATAAGCACAGGGGTAGCAGCATTAGGCAGCAGCCAGCTACGTAAAATACCACCCAACAGATCGCAACCGACTCTGCCCTAGGCGAAAAAAAAAGGGTTAGTGATGCAAGCAACTCCTATGGTAGGGTCGGGTATCCATCTTGTCCCTCTGAATGGACACAAGGGCGATATATTGATCATAAGTTTTTTTTCTGCAGCCGGTTGCCGGCCAAAGCTGCACCACTACGCTTTTTTATCGTCGGTCTAGTGTTCTTTGGGGAATGCTACCGACGCCAGGGGGCGAGCTCCTACACCTGGACATGGGTGGTCGCTCGGGAAAGCTGGGTACTGCTAATACCCGATAATCGTCGCATTGGTGTGGTGTCTGTGCAGCATATGCATTAGAACTACGCAGTGGACGGGTTTCTAATGACCTTGTAGTTGACGGGACCTTAAACACCAACAAACAAACAAACAAATCCTACACCTGGAAATTTTTGCCTCATCTACCCGTTGCATATTAGAGAGGGTTCTTTTACGTGCAAGTGCCATCGTACACCAACACGGGACCTCGGTTTTACTTCTCTTTAGTGATGATGATTTCCTTTTATTTCTGCATGGTTCCAACCGAATTTACGGTACTGTCGAACCCTGCTGTACGCGACAAACAGTAATGTCGTTGGAAGGGGGAAAAAGATTATTTCTTGACATGCGAATTTGATTAAATTAGCCGATGGTGCTAAGACACTCCAGCGCCAGAGGCACATATATAAACGGGAAGCTGCGTTGTAAATCTTCGATATTGCAAGTGTTTACCTGAGTTAGCAACAGGTAGCAGCAGTATCTACTACACTGATGGCAAGAGGTTTTGTTTTTTTTTTGTCAAGAGATAAAAACAAGTTTACCCAAGTTCAATGGCTTATAATATAAATGATGCATGCATGTATTTTTTATCTTTATATATGTTTGAAATTCGATAAACAAAAATGCAATCCCCCCCTTTGTAGGTAAACTATTTTTTTTTACCTGCGCATCTTGATTGCTATTTACAGAAGATGAAATCGGCTGGTTATGATTACAGAGAGATATTCCAGTTCCTAAGTGGTTCACTTGACTGTCATGCAATAATGTTGGTGAAAGGGAAAACCTTTAACAAAATAACATAGGAAAAATAAATGATAGGTGTAAAAAAAAATATATATATATATATATATATAAGATAACATGAATTCTTTACGAAACAGATTTACTAAGATGTCTACCTTTTGTGGTTGGTTCTGACGTTTGCAATTGCTAAACTTGAATTTGAACGATCCCGTTCATTTTTCATTGCACTATAATAACGCATTGCCATGGCATTTTCCCTTAGAATAATATCTCTATCTTTTAAAGATGACTGCATTCCTAATTTAAATGTCTGAGATGTGTATTTGTCTTCATTCGGATAGGTCTCTAGAAATTTAATTAAAAACATGAGAGAGATGAATTAAATTTTAGAACTTGAAGCGGCAATCGTGATTTATTAGATTCCTTATGTACATTATTAATTTATCATTACACAAAGCAGAGTCTATATAATAATTATTCGTTCAAAATAATTTCTATGCTGATTTTATCATACTATATAACCTTTAGTTAGTATAGCAACAAAACCACAAGCTTAAAACTGGTTCAAAAAAATGAGTAAAGGATTTTTTATCGTTTCGAATAAGATTTTGAAATATTTTTAATCATAAACATTATACCGTACTAAATGAAAATAATCATTACAAATTTTGAGCAGTGTTAAGCATCACGGTAAAAAAAAATTTAATAAGCGTTTGAAAGTTTTTGTTTTGCCTTTGTTGTTTCTCCAAAGGTGTTAAATAGAATAATATGGCCATATTGAAATGGAAAATAATTATTATTGTTATCGTTCCGCTTGTTGACGCCATCTGCTTTCTGTGATGGAAAGCGTCGATTATTTTTACGTGTTTGTAAACAAATGATGATGATGGCACCACGAAATTATAATCATGACTCCCTTCACAAGTTCATTTCAGATCGTCTGCTATTGAAAACATTAACAACTCACCATTGTTATCAGCTAGTAAATACCTCATTAGATGGGGATCAACCAATTCTAAAGTTAAAACAAACTCGCGAAAAGCACCAGTTCCTTTCTTTAATAATATATCAAGAAAAACTTCTGTTCGTCTCGATTGTATTTTTTCCTGAAGTACATTGGATTCTTCTTCCACACTAAATACACCTTTATGAACTAAATTTGGTACTATCTTTGTAACATCTAAGACACGAATAACGTAATTCCTATGTTTTTCTAGTAATCTAACAACGGACGCAACTCCGTTGTTAGCCGCCATGTTGTAATTTAAAACGGCCTCCCTTTTTATTTTCCTATCAATTCTTAAAAAGTGAGAAAAGCGTTCTTCTAACCACTGACAAGGCCCTGTAACCTTGCGCTTAAGACATTGGCATAGCCACTTAAAAGCTCAAGCGAAACAATCGCAGTCGCGGCGGATTTTGTTTTCACGGCGAATTATTATTCGCGTCGAAATGCTAACCATGAAGTGGTCATGCGTACACAGCTGCGAATATATCGCGCCCGCGTTTGCGAAAGTGTAGCGAATTAGTTCCAGTCGCTGCATGCACGGTTTTAGTCATTTATTTATTTATTTTGTTCACATGCATAAGCACAGACAAACACACAAAAAACCATTGACATCAGTGTAGAGTTTTTAGAAAATACTCATACAGCACTTTTCTGAAGTGGCGGCAGCTTGATAGACATTTGTGTTGAGAACAGTGGAACACTCTCGACCGAATCGGGTACGGCAGGGTGTTCCAAAGATGAAAGCAGTTAAAAGGAAAGAATTTCCTTCGGATGTCAGAGGAAGACAGAGAAAGAACAAACTTGAACCTCTGGGGTTTTCTGACATCAGAAGAGGCTCGAAACATGTTGGCAATATAGTGACCGGAGTGCTTCGCACATCGAAGAGCATTTGCAATCATGACAGAGAATGTAGGATGTAGTCATCATCGTTGTTCGAATTTTGATAGAACAAGATTGGGTTCACCGACAAACTAATAGAATTAATAAGAACAAGATGCTCAAAAAAGGAACTAAACTGACGCGTTGGTGTGCGTATCAAGGCGAATCCACCTCCTCGCAAGTTAAGCGGCATGTTCCTATAGCGAAAAATCCGCTGCGATTGATTCGCGATTAATCTGCTTGCTACAATGGTAACTTCTCCGTTACCGTACATCCGAGCTGCTTCGAATGCTGAGTTCGACAAGATGGCTGACATGGACGAACTATTCGGTAGTAGTGACGAAGGATCCGACAATGGTAAGCAAGGATCTGATCAAAATGATGGCTCTGAAAACGAAATGGAACAATCAGACAATGAAGGTGGAGAGTCAGGTGATGGAAATGCAGATTCTGATAATGAGAATGCGGGTTCTGAAGAGGAGCCGTCTTCACCGGTTGAATCTGGAACTGAAATGAGAGGAGAATCTAGTGATGAAAGACAAAGTGAAGCCCATAGTGAACGTGGTGATGATTCTGACGACGGTGGTGGTGGTGGTGGTAATGCCGATTCTGATAATCAAAATGTATCGGACAATGAAGAAGGTGGGTCTAATAATGCAGATTCTGATAATGAAGTGGTCGATTCTGGTAACGAGAATGCAGATTCTGAAGTTGAAAATGCTGGCTCGGAAAATGAGAATGTCAATTCCGAAGACGAGCATGACAACGTGAGGGCATCGGATGACGAAGGTTCCTATGATGAGCAGAGAACTGAAAAAGCTAATGCTGAGTCCGACGAAGAAAATGAAAGATCTGATCAAGGAGGCTCGGACAATGAAAGAAATTCGAATCAAGATGGGGAAGTTTCAGGAAATGAACAAGAAAATGAAAACCAAACAGTTAGTGGAGGAGAATCAGACAGAGAAGTGGGTTCGGATAGTGAACGAGGCCAAGAAGCTGGAGGTCAGTCAGACGAAGAGGCCGTTTCAGAAGATGGACGTAATGTCAATTCTGACGATGAAGATGCAAAGCATGAATCGGGAGCGGCCGATTCAGAAAATGAGTCCCAAGACGAAAAAAGTAATGTGTCGATTATGTAGCAAGGATGTAAATGTATTATATTTTAATTGAATTTGATTTGCATTCAATCCAAACAGAGACGGCAACAGCAGAGGCCTTATTTGGTGATGCAGACGACATAAGCTCCGGTAGTGATGCTGAAGGAAAGGCTGCACATCGAGAATCTAATAACGAGCAGGATGGTTCAGTGAGTGGGTCAATTAAAGGGTCTCCAATACATACAGCGGAAGATGGAAATGACGTGAGTATTATTGAACCCTAACGTACACCACGTTAGTCCTTTTGTTTGATCATTGGCGATTACCATGTAGTTCAATGTTAGGAGGAGGCTCAAGAGGAACAACAACCAGAAGAGATACCAGAAACAAGAATTGACGTTGAAATTCCGAAAATTTCAACTGATCTTGGGAAAGAAATTCATTTTGTCAAATTACCGAATTTTATTAGTGTAGAAACAAGGTGGCTCCATTTTTAGTTTCCTCTTACGCTCTCATGTTTCCTGCGTCCATTGTTTCTCAAAGCAACTTAACTTTTAGACCATTTGATCATCAAACATATGAAGATGAAATCGACGAAGATGAAGTGTTAGACGAAGAAGGTCGCGCTCGGTTAAAATTAAAAGTGGAAAACACAGTTCGCTGGAGATGGGGTTACGACAGTGATGGAAATCCCGTTAGAGAGAGTAATGCAAGGGTCGTGAAATGGTCCGATGGAAGGTAATTATACTAAATTCTATGCCGTATTTAGTACTACCTTTAAAAATAACCTCCTTCTGAAAGCCAACTATCGACGCCATGAAAACCAAGTGAGGTTGTTAACGTAATCTGTTTTGCTTCTAGTATGTCATTGCATCTGGGTTCTGAAATATTTGACGTGCATAAACAACTGCTGCAAGGAGATCATAACCATCTGTTCATAAGACAAGGGACGGGTCTTCAAGGACAAGCCGTATTTCGTACAAAATTAACATTTAGGTAAAAATCACCTGCTTCGCTGTACTTACTAATACTGCAAATTATTTCATTCGCTGTTATTTCTTTGTAGACCACATTCCACAGACAGTTTTACTCATCGTAAAATAACAATGTCCGTTGCTGATCGAAGCCAGAAGACACAAAAGATAAGGATTTTGCCCACTGTTGGAAAGGATCCTGAAGCTCACCGTTCAGAGATGATAAAGGTCTTACTGCCTCAATAATTTATAGAAACATCTGTGTATTGAAATATATGAACTGGTTTTACTTCTATATTTTTATAGAAAGAAGAGGATAGATTAAAAGCCTCCATTCGGAGAGAAAATAAACAACGTCGTATGAAAGAGCGTGCACTATCTCGTGGTCTAAGTTCTTCGTATTTAGAACCAGATAGGTATGAGGACGAAGACGAAGATGATGAAGGTGCAATTTCATTATCAGCGATAAAAAATAAATACAAGAAAGGCGCTCTAAGAGGTATGTTATTACTATTTGTGTTTATCTCATGACCTTTACCTTAATACACGGTTTTGTTTTTCCAAAAAAAAAATCAGAAAACAGGCCTCCCATCTACTCTTCAGACAGTGATGCTTCGGATATTGATGATCGTAGAGCGAGGAGACTAGAAAAAGCTAAAGCATTATCAGACAGTGAAGGATCAGCTGAAGAAGTAGGACCCAAAAAGAAAATGGCAAGAATAGAAGAAAGTGATGAAGATTAAGGTAAACGATCAATTTTGTAATACACCCCCCATCAAACCCATTTTTAATAAAATGTTACAAAACCCAATTATTGATACTGTATAAAGTTTATTCCGACATGTTATATCCGTTTTTCTGTCTTTTCCACTGGTAAATAATATACTAAGCACATTAAAAACAATTGTTGTAAGAAATTCTAGGAACAAGCAAGATATCCAGGGATGAAAGTGTACAAATAGTCATTTCACATTTAGTTATAAATAAATTTTCAAAAAAGCCCTGGAATTGTAATCCCCAAATGTGCCTATAAAAAAAATCATCTTCAAACTTGTCAGTATAAACCAATATAAAAACGTCACATTTCCATACATTAAAGAATAACTAACAAAGCCACAACATATCACACAGGGTTGGATTTATTTTAGGAACCACTCATAGACTGCTTTTAAAAAACGTTGTGCGTACAAATTGTGTAAAAAAACGTTATCCAAAGTTGCATAACAATTATTGTTAAGACCACATATTGACATGCTTGGGGGTAACTAAAATTTTATGCTCTTTAAGTTTCGGGCCATACCACCTACCCAGCAAATTATTACATTTGCACGTCTAAACAGGTCCCATATTTTTTTTTTTACCATACCGATTTTGAAAGTTGTGGCTTGCGCACTAGTCGATAACTTAAAGCTTTGCTTATTTTAATATCACAAAGCAAGAGTTAATCACAATGAGCTGGGAGGAATTATTCATCGCCACCTTGAGGACAGGACGTAATGAAATATCTAATTTACAAAAAAAAACCACGATGGAAAGTTCGAAATATACACGTTTTTAAAATACATATACAATAGTGTTGTGCTCGTGCCGCCTTTAACCATCACTTCAAGTCTGTGCTAAGAAAAATGATCAACATATAATTTAGCCGATACCCATCTAATCAAGTATCAGGATCATGCTTGGTATTTTCTTACAAGATGCAGCCGAGACAACCGTCTTTGCATCCATCCATTTCGTTTAGAATTTGTCAAACTAAAATGTTACAATTGAAGGTTGAAATTACTGCGATCATTTCAGCATCATCCTCGCCTTTCGTGCAAATTTTAATATTTGAATGCCTAATTCTTTTTTTTTTTTTCAAGCAAAAACATTACTTACATTTTCCCTATTTTTGTAAACGACCACCAACTGCTATAGGCATACTAACAGGCACCGCATATTCATATCCTCCTTTAGATTTCATTTGATCTTGAATAGCTGTTAACTAAAAAACCAAATTACAACAAACATTAATTAAATTGGTCTGTATACAGCATTGCCTTTAACTGCTCATTCTAGAAATGATAATTGCTAGTGACTCCAGTCAGGGAGTATAGAAGGCACTGAACGACCTCAGGACAACTAATGTAGATGAGGGCCTCAAGATAACCTAGAGTACAGGTACTTGGCTTTCAGTCGGAAAGGTTATCATGAGCTAGGCGGCTTCTGTAGAAGCAAAGAGATAGAAGGGTACAGTTTAAAAACTTTGGACCCAGAATAATTGTGAGATAACTCGGGTGTAACTTATAGGGTGTGCCAAGGAGAGAAGTGGAATTTATGATAGAGGGTCTCAATGAAACTCAAAAGGAAGCCCTTCAGTCCAGTGTATAGTTAGAACTGCATATATTAGTTGCAGTTTAGGAATCAATCACGGGGTGGTTTGATGCCATAAGTAGCAGATTGGGTAGGGGAAGGTCTCAGCAATCGTGGGGCAGATATGTGTATGGTAAATAAGGTCCTAGGTGTGAATAGACAAGAACGGAAGAACAGAACTCCCAGATAGGAACGTATCAGAGGCGGAATAAGAGTGTGATAATGAATACATTATCGGATAACAAAATACTACTCACACTAACACTACCCGTATACATATCACCGGATCCTATATGACCAGTATGTCGAAAATTGGTAGGTTCTCCAATCATTGACCTGTCTATCCTCCGTCGTCGCTTCTGTTTGAAGAGAAACATAAGTCAGTACAAAATAACCATGCTCTTTACTTACGGATGGCGTTGTACTTACTGGTTGGGGTTGTTCCGTCCAACAACATGTAAAACACTGAATCCAAATCTCACTCATGTTGGTGTTTCGAATTTGTAAAGCCACTTTGTCGTCGTGATACTACTGACTGTAAAAATTGAAAGCATTAACCGTTAAATTCAGATCGCCAAATATTTCGTCTTATAACGCAATGTTATTATATTGATAATGCATTTTTAAACTGCTAACAACAACTAATTGAAAGACGAAGCTGATGTCGTATGCTTTTAAGAATAGTGTGTTAGCAATGTGCTGAAAAATATTTTAAAGTTATGTAGAATTCCGATTTCTTTTTTACTGACCACTGTGAAATTGTGATCATTATAAAAAACATGTTATTTGAAGGTTTATCACCGAAACCTCATGGTGCTTATAATGGAGACAGGTTTGGGGGTCATTTGAAAGAGGCGACAATAAGTACAGTTGGTCAATACATAGATTTTACAGATGATAATATGTTTGCGATACCATCTGACCACTAACCAAAGACCAATAAAACGTCGATAATATTGGTACGTATTATTGTTATTGCCTGTCTTAGTTTGTGCTTAACATGAGAAGGGTAAGGAAACGGAAATAAAATAATTAACTATCCCATTAGGTCGACACAATGTTTTGACAAGAGAGTGTACACGTCTTTCCCAGGTAAAAAAAAATTTGTGACAAAAGAAATGCAAGTTATACCTGTGGAAGTCAAAAGGACGTTACACTAGCCAGCCAACATTATATCTCAAAGAAATGCGTAAAGTCAATATTTATTCGTTCATTTCTTCAGTTGTGTAACTATTAATTCGCGATGGTACGTCAAACCATCCCAGAACACTTAAAAGTTCAAGCGTATACATCCTTCTTCCTCCTCTTACGTATTTTGTAGATAATTACTACTACGTCTGAGTGATTTGCTTTGTCACAAAAAAAAATGATGTCCAATTGTCTCCATATTTAAACCGTATTGTTGCTTGCCGCATGATAATGTCAAGATTTAAATTTGACATTACGTACAATACAAGTACACTCGCCTGCTTACAATTTGTTTAACAACCTTCACCAATTAGTGTCACTAAGGTGTTTTAAGGGCGCATTCAGAGGACAATTTCCTAATGCATGCAGGTTATCCTAGCTAAGAAAAATAATAATCAGGAAAATGTTAATCCCTTCAAAATACACGTCGGAAGTCCACGTTCCTTTAAGAAATGTATATGAGAATAAATGTGAATTACTTAATTATTTATTTCCTCTTTTCCTCTCCACACTGTATTTGTAAGAAGCCATTACCATTACAAGCCTTAGAAATGGAAAAGTGAACATATTGAAATAAATATGAAATTATAGTTATTAATTTCCTAACAGGTTTTACCATCCCACTCTATACAATATTCTGTGCTTAATTAAACAACTAATAATTTGTCATAACTCCTACAAGTGCTTCAAATAAAAGCACATTTTAGTACGTCACTCAGCCGCATATGTGAATCACAGGACTGGTATCTGATAAAATAAGGAGGGCCACACCGCGAGCACCTTTACTGTATATCGGTTATGGAGAGTAATAATAATGCAGCACCATACTGACTAGTAGTCTAGTTTGCCTTGTCAATGTCATATATCGTAATCAGTTGATTTTTTTTTCGTTTCAGAATTGCTGAGTCTAGAACTACTACTACCCTAACAATATAGTACATGGCCACCGGAGGTAGCATCAGTATTACTAATAGGATGCTAAATCTAAAGTCCTAACATAATGACTCACCACACACGCTATAAACACAGTCAAACAGCAAGCTACTCAGGAGGAAATGTGTTGCAACATTTTTCAATACTATAATTATAAGTACCGATGCTAACAGTTAGCAGGACTATAACTTATCTGCCGCCTGCCAAAATCCGCATTGGGTGACACCACTTGGACTAAATACAGAATTATCATTTTAAAAATTTAAAATTATCTCATTTTACTTTAAGGTTAATCTTCAAAACAAACATAATAGATACATATATCATGATATAAATAACATGGGAATTAAAGGGAGGGAACGTATGTTATATACGACTATGTGGAAAAATTTGAAAACAAAATAACAGGAAGTGTGGATATTGACCAAACTGCCTTATCCTGTAAATTACTGCTAGCCACTGTGACGATGACGATCAAACAATCCAAAAAAAAAAAAAATCTTTTTTCTCTCAAAATCAGGCCAGTGATATTGTGTAAACAGTGTGATATATGTCATCAAGACTTTTAAAAGTCTGAATAAAAGATTCAACCTGGCATGATAAGTCATTTAGTGAGAATTGATAGATACAGTATTACCGGTATCTGTAAGTTTCACAGTAAATACCACGGGAGCATCAATGTCGAAGTAAAAATTAGGTTTTAAACAGTTGATCGCATTCTTCGTCTTGAAAAGTGTATTTTTAATTAGTAAAGCATTCAATCTAAAATATAAACAAAGGCAATATTACATTTTTAAGCTTATTTATAAGGGAGAGTAGTTCTTTTGTCAGATCTCTTATACATTGTCTTGTGACTGCGAACTACGTCAACGTGTCTTAATTTTATATGGAAGTGGTCGATTTCTAATCATGACTATGCATTTATGTTATTACACAATTACAACTGTCTTGGGTTAAGGGTAAAATAATGAAACTATCATGTATAAAAGAAATACTGATTGAGTTTGACGCGCGTGCTTATAAAAGCACTTCAAAGTGAGCCAAAATCATATGCCAGCCCTTCTCTCTCGCCCCACAGGACATTTTAAAAAAATTAAGTCTATCGAAAACGAAACTAGTTTTTAGTTGAAATTCAAGAACAGCAAACTTATGGCAAGGTATTATAGACACACACATTGTTTGATTTCCAAAGATAGTGATCGATACAAGACTGTTTAGAAATGTGGAATCCTTAGAAAACATTTTGAAGACAGAGCACACCTGTGGACCCAGATTTTTCTAAATGATAAACAACCAAAGCGAAAATAGACTTAATTATTACATAGTATAGATAGTGTAACAGCTGGATAATTTAAAGGGTTCTAAACAATAACAGCTAAGAAATTAAGAAAACACCTTTATGCTTCGCTACAAATTTGATGATCACGCCTAAGGTGACCTGTACAATCACCACAGGATAGTTCAGATGTGTAGCTCATTGACCCAAACAATTTTCATAATGGGTGTGCTGTAGTTGTCAAGAAAAGACAATTACACCGAATAGGTATAAAGCTTATACATATAAATTTTCTCGTCATCGATGAAAGTATATATTTTATTCCTTTTTTTATTTCTAAAATACACCTTTAATCAAATGTAGCCGCAAACCCGATTCGAAAAGGCGAAAGTTCAAGAAGGACATTTCTTAGCGGTTCTTTGCGCCCGCCTTTTCTCTTATTAAATATTAAAATACTTTAATTAGTTGATCTCATTTTATAACATTAAATTAATAATAGTATTAAAATATTTAATTCTGCCAAATGCTATCAATTCTAAAAATTTCTAAAAAAATTCCCGCTCTGAATGTCACAAGCTTTAAAAAAAAAATTCATGCTTAACAACTTTTTTAAAACAACTTACCTTTGCAAGCAATAAGTAATATTAATATTTCTTGACTAATGGTTAATAATCTTGAATAATTTAAGGTCGATGTACCGTATTTCACTTAATTTCATGTTTAAACAACCAGAAAATCGATGAGGAAAAACTCCCTTAAGAATAAGAATTTAGGCAATGACAGATTTCTCGAAAGCAAATATGCTAACTCTTTCACTTTCCATTCTGAAAAGCTGTTTTAAATCACATATGCATCTACATCTACAGTTATGTATAATAGTTATAAGTCTAACATACCACTATAGAAAATTTAATATTATTTCTTGATTAAATCCTTTAAAGTATCTCAAAGATCCACACTTTTCGAATGCCGCAATCATACGCTTGACACTACAACACCAACATGGCGAATGCCAGTTTGGTGCAGCGCCGCAACAGACTTTTAAGAAGTGAACCAGAACCGTATAATGCGGTGATTTAGTATACCTACACTGACAGCGATTAGCTTCTATTTTTTTTATTGTTTTTCTACTTTTAAAAAATGCATTTAGGAAAGGAAATTAAATTTTAAACTAAATTCGCTTCATTTTATCCCATTTTGCTTAACAAACTGAACACAATGATGTTATGACATCACTAATGTCAGTAGTGTCACAAGTAGCAATACGACAGTGGAGTGCAAAGCAGTATACTGTATGTTGTTGGAACACCGGTTTAATTAATTGTAACACGTTGTTAAAAACTTTACTTTTCGGCGGAAAATATTAATAACTTATATTATATAGTCAACTTAATTTTCATCAATAATGAGTCGTATCTTAGTAATATCTCTCTCGATCCTTACTTTACTTGTTAGTCAAAGTTGTAGTGCAGTACTTAAAACCATTACTAGTCAAGACTTAAAAACGTTTGTCAAATTAGATGAATATTTACTAGTAGTTTTTGGTATGTCAATTTAAGTTGAAAAGTATACGTTTTCTTTTCATTTATTGATGTCATTATTCTTGCTTATATAGTTAAACCCGATTGTAAACCATGCAAAGAAGCAGAAGTCGAAATTGCCAAGTTGGCTTCAAGTATACTGGACTCCATGCCAGATGTAACATTTGTAAGAGTTGTTGACATGGAAGTACCTCGAAAACATGGCATTGTAGATGAACCATCAATAATTTTTTATCGTCACTCAAAACCTATAATATATGATGGTAATACTTCGTATTGAAGACTATGGAATCAAAATTATAATCACATTTTCCTAACTATGCACTGTATGCGTAGGGATTGGGAGTTGTGATCTGCATGTGTGGCACTCAAATTAGCTCTAGTTTCTGAATTATCTAAATTTTTACATCCCATAAGTACCATTAAACGAATTCATTTTTTTCAGGAAGTCGTGACTCCTCGACTATTGAAGACTGGCTAATAATTAATCGGGAATCATCTCTAAAACAGCTAAATGACGATAATTTTGAGCATCTAACTCAAGCAGCTACCGGAGCAACGACAGGAGATTGGCTTGTCTGCTTGTAAGTTCAATTTCGAAAAATATAAATGAGGAATTAGGAATGTTAATGTGATACCGTTTGAATGACAGCTGTGATATAAAGAAAGAGGCGTGTGAAAACAAGCAACCTATATTTGAAACTGTTGCGTCAAAGTACGTATTAAAAATTAGATTATTAAGCATCTCATAATGCTGGAAATGGCATATACGAATTACTTCCAAATAGGTTAAGTGGTAAACAAAATACTGGATTTGTCGACACAGCTTCAAATACTAATACTGTACGGCGATTTTCCATCAACGAGGATCTAGTCATCCTATTGTAAGTAATGGTTACAATTTCTTTTTACAATAATACTACATTATTCATAAATTTCAAGTACAACTTGTATGTTTTAGCTTTAGAGGAGGGAAAGTCTATAAGTTTACGTCGGGAAAAGTTGATGTGCCAACATTAATATCATTTGCTCAAGGATGGTATAAAAATGAAAAAGGAGATCCTGTTTCAGTACCACCTAGTCCATTGTAAGCGCTCAGCTGGAGGTACTGCATTAATTAGCTTAAATTTTAATATTTCATTTTATACGTTGCAGCGATAACTTACTGGAGAAAATCGTAAAGTTAGGGGTATGTATAAAATATAAAAATCATCTTACAAAGGTCATACAAATTCTTCTGTGTCATTTTGAGGCGCTAGCTGTCAGTCCAGTAAAGAGTAAGGTAATGATTGTCCACCGTTGTGTCGCGAAAATTTTTAAAGGTCATTAGTTAAATCATTTCCGAAAGAGGTCCAAAGTACAGGAAGTTACAAATCGAAGTTAGAAGCCCTTTAATTGATCATGGGAGTATATCGTTATTATAACAAAAGCATACATAATAAAGAATATACCTCAGTTGCACAGAGCTAAAGTGGAGACAGGCAAGTGGTGTCCTGTGCGACCGCCGGGTCCCAATGAAGTTGAAGGGCAAAGTTTGCAGAACAGTCGTTAGGCCCACTATGCTGTATGGCTCAGAGTGTTGGGCAGTTAGGAAGAACCATGAAAGCAAATGCAAGTGGCTGAGATGCGAATGCTGCGCTACGTGAGTGGGGTGTCACGAGCTGACAGAATCCGGAACGATTATGTTAGCGGTAGCCTGGGGGTGGGGGACATCGCGGAAAAGATGAGAGAGAATCGGTTGAGGTGGTATGGGCATGTGAGAAGAAGAGGAGAGGAGGAACGTATTAGGTCCATTGTGGGACTGCCTGTGATTGGGGGCACCAGGGGTAGAGGAAGACCAAAGCGGACATGGGAGCAGGTGGTGTCAAGGGACATGGAGGTATGCGTGGTGGAGAGGGACTTGGTGGGGGATAGGCGGGAGTGGAGGATTAGAACCCGCAGACCCGACCCTGCCTCAGGCGGGAGAAGGGTGAGATGATGATGATGACCTCTATTGCACAGAGGTAGCGTGCTTGGCTACTGTGACTTCCATGTATAAGCATGGCCCCATGTTGGGTAAACGATGTCATCTGCATGTAAAAGGACTTTTTTACATGGAACGTGTAATTGGCAATATTCCCAGGTCAGCAGCTCGCCCATTTTCGCCGACGATTAATAAGCATAGGGATATCAACATTAGGTTCTCGGCCAGATATGTAATGTTTTTTGCTCTTTTTTGATCACCATACTTTGTGTGCCATGAGACAAAAAAGATTGAAAGCAGTATTCTTTTCATAAAATGCAATACATTAATGTGGAAATATTGTTAGGGAAAGATTTGTATGACCAACTAACTCGCTGATGATGGTAATATGTAATAATAATAATTCAAAATGAATCTTTGCAGACAAATTGGAACTTTTGGATTTTATGGATTGGTTTTGCTGCAATTTCTTTAGCCTTAATAGTAACCTTTGCAAAAACCAAATCCACTCAGGTAGACAGTCAAAAGAAGAAATAAGTCAGTAAGAGTTGAATTAGTTTACCAGCAGTTGGCCTGGTTCCGTATATACTCGTGGAGAGAGAACTACGATATTTTTTTCACCATATTTTTAAAGGAGCAAAAGTTCATATACAAAATTATATACTGCTTATATTTTCATACCGTTTTTCAAGTTTATGCCTTTGGTAGATATTGAAAGGGCACATCAGTGCGGTTGAATGAGAAGCGTGCGACATGTTTATCACATTCATGTACACAACTCACGCCAATTTTTCGTAATTTTTTTATACTTTTCGTTGAGAAATACAGAATAAACCTATGATGATACAACGTTTCAATGCAAACTTCCACAGTTATATAGTACATATTTCAATTATCTCGGCATATTTTCAGCCATGGAAATTCAATTACTCCTTCAGTATGTTACATTTATCAGTTTTTTTTTCAAGTATAAAAGCATATTTGCTAGGTAACTAGCAAAGCTTGAAAGTCATCTTTCCAAAAGATCAATTATACACTAATCAACAACTTAAATCCGTGACAAAACTTAACACAGTCAAATTTCGGGCATTATTGGTTTCTTACGCTAGGTAAGTGTAAGAATCCTTTTCTCCTTCTGTTCTTTCAAGATATTCTTTTTCTATGAGGACGTCTATACATTTCTATAAAAATAAAAACAGCATCACTCCCGCATACAAGATTTAGTGCCTAAACTACTTATTTTAATGCAAAACAAAATGACCTCCAAGTATTGCATTTAACAAATATGAATGAAAATAATTTTTAAGCATAATTTATACCTTTATCACAGGCACTCGAGGTTTGAACCTGGAAGAGAGTTGGTTAAGGACTTCTCCAATGAGGTGCTGATGTTTCAGTATTCTCCGCATCTTCATTATCCTCACAATTGCCGCCTACAACATTCATGGCGTTCAAATCGTTGGATAACATAAATCAATTCACTGCAAGCATTAAATCACCTGAATTAGAAGTTTTCTGTCTTCTTCAATATGTTTGTGAGTTGTCTCTTGTTCGATCTTCGTTTCAGTCTTCATTGGTACATTAATATTTACCCGAAATTTCTTACTACATTTAAAAATAGACTTAAATTAGAAACAATTCTCCAATTGTACAATTCACCCTTAGTTTTAACGTACTTTTTATAATTTAAGAAAAGCGATACTTCTGACGTAGGGCGTAAATCATTTTCATCATCATCTGATTGAAGTAATTTAGATTTCAATAGAATCTGAACCACTTGAATTAGAAAGTCCATTTTTATTTGTGTTGTTTCATGTAACTGCATTAGAGTGAAACTGTCACCAGTATTGAACTGCAGCAGTACTGCCATTTGAAATGTAGAAGCCTAGGAGAGTAACGAATTCAACCGCCATTTAACATCATTTGAGTTGCAAAAAAATATATGCAAAATATCTTTTTACCTGCAACGTGTATCTGTTTCTGAAACAGTTTGTAACTAATTCTCCTTTGGACATTTGATAAAGCCAATTAAGTTTCCGTCCACTATGCTGGCCACTATAAAACGTGGTGAATCGGTGGACACTTCGTTCAAGCTAAAAACACTTGGAATTAAACGATGAACAACTAACGCAATATAACGGACATTAAAGACTAACTTCTGCAGGAAGCGAGAATGTGCATGACTGTTGAAACGGCCAAGATCCTGAGCTAAGCACTTGGATGCTAAAATCAAGATCTAATGGCTCATTAGAGTTGACAAGATGGTTACGAAACTGCTCGTTTAAGCCTTTGCTAATGCCAATGTCTTGGAACATGCGCAAAAGTTTTGAAGTATATTCAAATCCACAGGCTTGCTGCAGTAAAAAAAAAAAATCAAGTGTTAACTCAATGCTCATACTTCCACTAATTATACGTATGTAAAACATACCTTTAATTTAGATATCATGCTAGCTTCAGCATCATCACTTGCAGACATATGCTGAACCAACCTTTTTGCTAACATTTTACTATAAAATTTTTGGAATACATCTTTATCTTCTATGTATTTGAACACCACCATCTATTAGAAGTTCAGTTTAAGTCAAAATGTTTTAAAACAAAATGTATCTAATACCTCTACCCACCACTTGATTTAACGTATCCTCCAATTCCGCTTCCTCAGGATTTTTAGCACTTTTCTTCAGCAATAAATCACAGTATTTTGCCAAAAGTTCGGGAGACTTACTGGAAGAATTTGCTACTTTTGTAACGGAATTGTTATTAATAAATCTTCCACAAGCCTATGAGAAAGACACAATTAATTTAGAATCCTTAGAATTTTCAATTAATCAAATTGTGTTATTATACTTTATCCAATGCTGCAACAAATCCTGCATCATTGTGAAAAGCCGTTAGAACTAATGCGTTATACTTCTTATGAACTTCTAGAATGGTGCTCACGTAAAGTTTTGGATCCTATAAAGCAAATACGTGTTACACTTCTATGAAAGTTAATTACATGAAGTACAGATTGCTACATACATTAAGTGCCGATTCACCACATCTTTCAATAGCAGTAAGACCCTGGTTATGAATATGTGCCTCTAACAAATTTCTTAAACTTCCCAAGGCATCAGGAATTCTTAAAACCAACTGATACATTCGACCTAAGTCTAAATGAACCAAAAAAGACATTAATTGGGTTACAATGCACGCAAAAATTATAGGTAATTTATTACCATCATTTTTATCATCATTTAGAAGATTTTGAAATTCTGCATGAAAAATCTCCAAGTGCTTTTCTATCAATACTTTTTCACATGTCTTTGCCAATGGTTCTGATGTCGTTTCATGCAGATAAACCTGTACACGTTTCTGCTCTTCTAGCAAACGGGTTTCTGCTTTCTTCATATATTCAGTAACAGGATTCTGTCTAATAAATTCCATCGACTCTCTTGTATAAAACTGTACTGTGTCGTCCAAGAAGGCATCCTCAAAGGATTCTTTATAAACAGATAATATCTGTCCCTTTGCTGACGGATCATCTTCATTTAGTCCTAATTCAACTAATATACCAAATTATCTTATTAGCAAATTTTCTACGTTATTTACTTCATTTTTGAAAAAAAAAAATAGCTACCATAACAGTTCATTACTCCGCTCACAAGACGAGTATTAATAGGTTCGCCATTACGCTCTCGCTCTATTAACTTTAGCACAGCATTGGTAACCTAAATGATTATTAGTAAATATTTCATGAAATTTGAGAACTTGTAACAATTGTTCAAATGTATTTTTCCTTACCTGTTTATTCAGTGGCTTAAATAAGTTATCTCTCCAAGTCACCAGTGCTAACTATTACAACAAGGGTAAATGAATAATTAGAAATTAAACGAAATGTGATGAATAATAAAAGTTAAGATTCCTACTTGATATATTTCATAGATTCCTTTTCTTCCCTCGTCGCATTCTCTCCGTACCCAATGACGATTTAAATACGCGCAAACACCGTTCAAAACTTTACTAGAAAACTGATATTCTTCCCATCGTTTGGTGTAAAACCTTAGTACATCTTCATCCATTAAATCAACTCCATCCTAATGATGATGAAATGATATATTAGTGGTGAAATGTTGCTTTATAAAGTACTTGAGTAAAGATATAATCAATAATTACCTTATGCAGTTTTAATAAATATGCTTTGAGATAATCTCGCAGTCTTTTGTACAATTCCAAACCAACAAATTGAGCACCGCCAGAAGGCTGTCCTTTTTTTGGTTTTGCTAATGACGCCGTACGAGCATTAGGCTGGTGGACACTTGTACAATAATTATACACATGTCTAATTTTCGGTAAAGTGACGATTAGCGTAAAAATGACTGAGCATTTCAAATAATCATTTTTAAAGGATACGTATA
Source organism: Trigoniulus corallinus (assembly GCA_013389805.1). Classification (NCBI taxonomy): domain Eukaryota; kingdom Metazoa; phylum Arthropoda; class Diplopoda; order Spirobolida; family Trigoniulidae; genus Trigoniulus; species Trigoniulus corallinus. The sequence continues at coordinate 15,182,788 of JAAFCE010004209.1, forward strand.
AAGTTCCATATATCTTGGCTTAGACATTCCTTGTAAACTTGGTCTATTCTTGTAAACTTGATCTATGCCTTCCCTTAGATCGCCCCATATTTGATCTAAATCTATTTGCTTCAGGCCATGAGGATTCTGATTCCTCTGGTTTGAATTAGAGGTGCTCATCATTTAAGAACGGCGTAGTCTACTCTACATAAAGAGCTTAAAGAAAATAATTATAGATATTTCACCTTTTTTTAAAAAAACACAGTTCATAATTTTCGTTGCAATAGAAATAACAGTTACCTATACTATAGCTTATGAAGGCAAACTGATGTTCTTTATTTGAAGAAAAGCTGGGTGGGATTCTATAAACTAAAAGAATAAAAGGTACATATAATCAAAACCCTTTCCATAATGACATAAAGGAACAATATCTGTCATTGAAAATCTGAGGTTTATGAATGCTATCTAATATTTGTAAAACCACGAAGATAATATAATCGCGATACCGTACGAACGCGCAATTAAAAGGAGGTCATGTGATGTCAAAAACATAACAAACGTCATTCGGAAAACAGCGATGTGGACATATTAAATTGAATAGTGATATGATTTCTTATAATCTCGTTAAAAAATAAAAATGTTAAATTCAAAAATGTCTTCTAAAGTTAAATTAAGAACAGTTAACACAATCGCAGTGACGTAATTATCGACACCTACTACATCACATACAAATATTAAGAATTTCAGACGCCAGATTTTAGAATTACAAACAAGAATAAAATCTCAAAAAATATTATAAAAAAATTAATTAGTTTTAATGTTGCTAAAACATTGCTTTATATATCATGAGATTGGTTTATTATTCAAAATGGCGGTGGTATTCCAACTCTTGTTCTCGTTCAAGTATCAGATTTTATTGTTAGAGACTAGAAAGGTTATGACGAAGGTAGCAAACATTCTACTAAACATAGATATAATTTATTAAATAAAAACAAAATCACTACGACGATAAACTTACATGTCTAAACCTGAAAACCATAACGTCATTATCTATCCACTTCGACCCTTCACAAGAAATCCTAATGAGCTTCGCAGGTTCAAAGGCATTCAGTTGGAATGGTCAGTGGCTTCTTTGGAACGTACTTATTCCAAAACGATCGTTGTTTACCTCCTTGGTTTGCTTTTTTGTTCACAACAAAATAAACTGTTATCATAACGTTAACTTTAAAAACTTGAAATGCAATACAGTATTATAAATAAATTAAACCTAACACACAAAAACCTAATCCCGCACGATGCTTACAAAGGATAGAACTACTATCCACTTAGCTGGAGCGCTTTAATGATGGCTCGCTTACAGCGCGCTTTTATTTACGTTGAATTGTACACATCTACCATGTAGTGTTGGCAGCTCGGAGTTTTTACATGAGATTGAGTCATTTCAGTCCAACACTTTTCAAAATGTATTATGATGTCATTGATTAGATGATTATCCATATAATGCGTGGGAAGTCACAATTTAGATTTGATTATTTTCATAAATACATGCGTTAATGCACTGTATCTCAATTATACGTCATTATGCATTACCATAGCACCTACTCTATAACCTATCGTCAACGCCCTGAATTTGAAATAACCCCTCTCGTATTTTCAGGAGTTCAAGTAGGGTTCAAACCATCCAGGTCGCAGTCATACAGATGACCCTGAGGCTGCTCGGATCATTATACTGTACGTGCACTCACATGTAGGTTAACGTACTGCACCTCCCCCGCTGTCATTGAGTATGGGTCGCGAGTATGATTTTTGTTGTGTTGACGGAAAGTTCAGTTCCCAGATTTGCGTTAACAAAATAACAGTATGAGTTATTACACATCATCATCTCACCCTTATCCCGCCTGTGGCGGGATCGGGTCTGCGGGTTCTCATCCTCCACTCCCGTCTATCCCTTACCGAGTCCCCTCCCACCCCGCACGCCTCCATTTCCCTCTGCACCACCTGTTCCCACGTCCATTTTGGTCGTCCTCTATCCCTAGTGCCCCCAACCACCTGCAGTCCCACAATGGACCTAGCAAGTTCCTCCTCTCCCCCTCATCACATGCTCATATCACCTCAACCTACTTTCATCTTTTCCGCGATGTCTCCCACCTCCAGGCTACCTCTAACATAATCATTTCGGATGGGTCTGCGGGTCCACTAAACATGCTCTGCCCAACCAGGCATCTGGAACCTGCAGGAATATTGGCTGGGTTGTCTGTGGAGGGATGCCGGCCTACCCGAATTGTTCCAACATCGCATTATACAACCAAAATAGAGACTTTGGCAGGTAAATTAATGCTTTGTTGGGTATAATATGCATGGTGTCTGACTTATTGCACAATAACAATAAGCAGTCCAATGCACACACATGCGGGATTCTCTACTTCTTGAATATACAATTAGTGGCGGATCCAGGATTTTCGTCAGGGGGGTTAAGCTAAAGCTCGCATATATTATGTGCATAAGTTTATATGTGCTTAGGGGGGGTTGCAACCCCAGAAACCCCACCCTGGATCCGCGCGTGTAGACAATGCATTTTTGCGCAAGCATTGGCCCTAATGCAATTGGGACTCACAATGATAATTCAGTGTGGGTGATCATAGTTGCCGGATCGCACCTTGGAAGCATTAAGAATATTTTTATTTACCAGGTTTTGAACCTGGACAGAGGTGCGATGTGTGAAGTAGCCGGATAATGAATGGAAAACCCTTTAGCCGCACCCTTCTGATATGTGCCATGGTTCATAGACATTGGATTGGGAAAACACTTTTGATCAGACGACTCTGTGACGTCATGTGCAGAACTTGAGAAGGGATCGCTGACAAGCAATACGTTTCGAAAATGGCAACCTTTGGGAGTTCAGGAACTCTCGATAAAAATGGAGACAAGAAAGGTAAACGTTTCGTATTTATTAATATGTTACCCTAATTGTAATACATATTTTAACTTTAACTGTTCCACATATTTGATGACTATAGAGTTTGCTGACGTATTGAAAAGTCATTGAAAAAGCTCATTTCTTTAGGCTACAGTATTTGCATTTGGGCGTTCTGCATGTCATTGCAAATATTATGTATCATAACTCGATCAGTCTGGTTAATACTTTTGTTTAACATTATAATTTGAATTCTAATTTCTTACTATTTTTCGTATCATTTATAATATTAGAATGGGCTGGTGTTTTACATATAGAGAACAGTTAGATAATGCTATTTGAAATTTATTCGATCCCAATCCTCCATTGTCATTAAATCATATACTGTAAAAGATGATGGATGATGGTAAGGAAGACATTGATGATTGAGATACTAGATGCTGTATGTTTAGTTTCGTATTATCCGATTTAAAATTAATTGCAGTTTATAAATTAATACTGTTTTAAAAGGGAATATCCGATTATTTTCCTAATTCAAAAATTATAAAAACCAGGTTACATCTTTGTATATTGTTAAATGGGTTTGCACTTTTTGCACAGTTTTATCACAAAGAAAAAATAAGCTGTTAACAGTCTTATCAACAACATTTTTTCATGATATTTTCAGGAATACCCGTAGGACAAGGAATTCCATCTGCTTATGGCTATGCGCCTATGTCAGGATATCCCTCTGCACCTACTGGTCCCCTAATGCCACCAGCATACCCGGGTATGTATACAGTAGTTTCACAAGCCCTTGTGATCTTATTTTTAACATTGATGTCTAGATGTAGTTGAAAGGCATATCCGTGGAAGAATTTTATTTCCTAATCATTAT
>JAAFCE010004209.1:15195041-15216512 GCA_013389805.1 Trigoniulus corallinus
ATTACAAGTGATTAATAGTTATTAGACTTCCTGAGCGCGTGAAAGCAAATTTCGATGACATTGCTGATTTCCCGTTGTTCTTAAACACTATGTACGTGTTATAAGGAAAAGTTGCATTTCAGAATACGGAATCAAAATTCCTAAAATATTTAATTCTTGTACATGGTCATCTAGTGTGATAATTGTGTTGGTGATAGTGCATTTCGTAGTACTATAGTTCAAGATGGAAGACTTGAAACATGCTTGTGTATTATCTCGTGGATTAGACAAGTAACACCTTGCACAGGTATTTATTCTGTTCGGGGAGTTTGAGATCGACTGACGACGAACACATCACGAAGTTGTGGAATGCATCATGGCGGCATCACTCGCCAAAAAGTCTTTAGGGGCAAAAGAATGAAACTTTTTCCTTCTTCAGTTTTATACATGTGTTCGTCAGTATAGAAAAACGGAAAGTATAGTAAATTATTTTTGAAGCGTGAGTTCATCTTGAAGCCAAAATAGTTTTATTTTGCAAATTTTGATTTTGTGAATTAAGTTTTTTTTCTTGACCGAAGTGAAAATTTTGAAACTATGTGAATCGAAAACAACAGAAAGAAAAAAATGGAGAAAGTCATCAACTTTGCTAATCTAGTAGACAAAGCTAACTTTTTATTAGCAGTATTTTATATTTTTAAAATGACGTATGGTATCTACAATGGAACATGAAACTGAAATAATTTTATTTTATCTCCCCACTTACCCCTGTGTATTCAAAGGGGGAATTTAAATATGGGGACCACTAATGGACGACTGTTGGACTCTGAAAGTAAGTAAAATATTTCGGTTTTCGATATAACCATATATTGTTATCTTAATGCAGGTTTTTTTTTTTACATGTATGCGAGTAAGATTTGAAAGGCGACCTCTTATGACCGCATTTTATTTGGCAAATTGCATACCTTCACTTTTTTTAACCCGAGCAAAATTAAGTAGTGCGAGTTGGAAAGTTGGAATTCTATGTCCGAAATGGTTCACCAGTGACCCATGCTCTACAATTTCATACTAGTTTTGATTTACATTCACCTCCATTCAATCAAGACTTGAATTTAAAAAGTCAAAATTTATTACCTTGATGACATATCCATTCTTTATTTGACGTATTAATTTATGTATATATGTCGAAGATTGAAACTCTGCCATAGATGTATTTTAGTATTATTCAATTGAAGACATTTTGGCAATTGAAGGCCCTATGTAAGTTTTAAAGAATAGGTTGAAAGGCATTTCATTTCAGCGTTATATAACGTACATTTAGGAAAGAGGTCCTTAAAGAAGCCACGTCGTTAAAGGTCACGAAAAAGCCCCCCAATAGAGAGCCAGAAGATATTTGCTGCTTAGAGGTTTGACATAGGAATCTAACCCACCTTTTCTTAAACGTTACATGAAAGCAAATGTTATTTCAGTGGTTAACAATTAATATTTTGGATTGCAAGAAGAAATTCAGTTTTTTCTTCACAAATGCACCTTTGTTATTAGTAAGCTCGACCATTTTTGTTGTGCTGGTGCAGAAGTGTAGTATTGTAGTTTTAAGTTGATTGAAAGATTTCTAGTTCAGAGAGAAAAAAACTTTTTGGTTTGATTTACGGACTGGTTGTGTACATCGTCTAAAACCTACTCTGACGACTGCATTCCTTTTGACAAAAGTTTACTCTCTCTCTTTCTCTGTAGTTTTTTTTTCTGAAGCGAGTAGGAAGTTGCACTGTTTGTTAAGAAACGATATAGTCTGCTTGCACTGTGGTTGAAAGACTATTATTTTAAAAGTTTATTAATAGTGAGTTATAATATATTACCGTGGCCATTGATCTTTGACTGGAGTCTAAAGGGTAATCTATATAATTTTGCTGTTTTATTACATAATTATAAGTGATATTTTAAGGATAAATCACGTTTGTGTGCTACATGCATAAAAAAATAACTTTTTATCCTTTTTAGGAAAAACAAATTCAAGTTTATCTCACGACGATTCGGACTTCAGTGTGAGTGCTACCAGCGTTGATTTTTCCGATAAGTCTTCAAAAAGTGTCTCATTTAATGGTAAGTAAAATAAAACTTCTTCAAGACATTAAATTGCCGCTATTCACGTTTGCTAGGGCAAATACTTGTGTGTTACTCATTTGTTACTTTGGTGGACAATAATCCAGAATTCGTCAGGGGTGTCACCACGAGCTGTACTTTTTGTAGTTGTTGTTGTTTGTTGGTGTTTTAGGGCCCTTCAACTACAAAGGTCATTAGAGCCCCGTCCACAGCATAGTTCTTATGCAGAGACTGCACAGACACTACACTAATGCGACGATTTTGGGTATTAGCAGTACCCAGTTTTCCCAAGCGGCCACCCATATCAGTACTAGCTGAAGTTGCGCTGCTTAACCTCAGTGATCAGACGAGAACTGGTTAGTCCAACGCAATTCGCCGCTCCCTCGTACTTTCTGTAGAGTGTAATGTTGCGGTACACGTGTTGGTAGTTTTAATAATCTAGTTAGAGGCAACTTAATATTTCGCCATGTTGAGGGTTATATTTCATATAAAGTTAGCCTCATCGTCACGAACCCTTTCACCGTTTATGGCAGAGACGAGTGCTCATTTTTTGTTCCATCGGGGCACATGGGGATCCATTAGATGGATAGAATAAATTTTAAAATTTTTAAGATACCGGCTATCGACCTACTGCTGCAACCTCTATGCTTATTTATCGTTGGCCTATTTTGTCTTCTTTGGAGCACTTTTCCCCCGCCGAAGTCAGGGGAGGGGGTCCTACATTTTGCCGAATAACACTTCAATTTCACTCAGTGTAAGAGAGGTTCTTTTGTGTACAAGTGACATGGTACAAGCGGTAGAGTTGCGTTGGATACACCAGCTCTCGTCAGATCACTGAAGTTAAGCAACGTGGCCCAAGTTAGTAGGACATGGATGGTTGGTTTAACATTGGGTGCTGCTAATTTCCCCAGTCCTACATCACCCACTCCGCAGCCGTCACAGGATTCGGCCTGTTATGGCTGCCTGGCCGGCTCCTCAACCCGTTGGTGAAACATACTGACAAGCCACTCGAGTTTACTGCCCAGCGATTTCACCGTATTTCATGTTTCAATGATCTGTTTATTTTGTGCAATTAGCCAGATATGGCCCACTGATTCCCCCTCTTATTGCAATGGCAGATTAATAAGGAAATGAGGTGATTTATGCGCAGTCGTATATTCGTTTTTGACATATGTATACAATGCCACTATATATCTCATAGGAACCTAAATTGGAAGTGTTGTAAAATAGGCAATCTTAACCGCAAAAATTTTTTTTGGGAGTGTATGGGGGAAGAATGTGAGTTAGGGAGTTTTTATGTGTTAGAAATCGGCCTACATACTCGTACGATCAGAACCTATCACCCTAATCTCGAATATGTCAAATATAGTTACCAAGTTAAATCATGACTTGATTTTTAAATTGAAAATACTGCAGATAACATTTTTAGACATGTGGTAACCCGTCACATTACCTCCCACTCCTGTATATTGCTGGCACTTTAGTAAAAGAGGAATCAGCTTGCTGCTAATTTTAAGATTACTCATTAACACCAGTTGACCAATGGGAGGAATAATGCATCATATGGGGCATTCCTTGAGTATTAGGGATCTTGTATCACGCATGAACATTCATAAAACTAATGGACCAGGCGCTACGCGGTAGTAACAAGGCAATCAGTGCTTTCAGATCAGTGTTGGGCGTGTGGGAAAGTCATATACGTGGGATGATGCGGGCCTGGGGGTACACAAAAATCGATGGTAGACCCTGCGGGGGGGGGGCTACCATCGATTTTTTTGGTATGGTCCATTTACCACAAGTTACATCTGTCCAAGCATCCAACCCGGATGCTGCATGAACTTGGGCAAGGATGGAATGTTGGTAATAATAATAATACTAATGGGACTTGACACGTATTTTTCCAAACATTTGAAGTAAACTCTAGGATCGTCTTCCCACTACTCACTAGACAACGCTGTATTAAACGCATACCTGAGGTATTTCTGGTTATATACAGGTCAAAAATTACAGGAATGTGGCTATTTAAAAAGCTTAAAGGAAAAAACACTGATTTTTACATGATTGCTGGCTGACCTACTACTGTCACAATCTTTTTCTGTCACCGCATGCGAGCATGGTAGATAGGGTCTGCTGTGGACCTATCCTATCCGAAGCCCACATGGGGAATATCCCAGAATTACTGAAAGTGGTCAATAACGAGATTGTGATTGAGCGAGATAATGCCCTAAATTATTGGTTCTCAAAGTGGGCGATATCGCCCCTTGGAGGGCAGTGGTTCAATCAAGGGGGGGGCGATAGTAGCCTCGGATGCATTTGGGGGGCGTTTTGTTAAAATAGAGGTTGGTGAAAGCATGAAGAAGAAATTAGGATGTTACTGTGATTGATTTAAATAAATCTTAAAATATCAAGCAGGGCTAACCTTCTGGTGGGGAGTACGGGCAGTCGCCTGGGGCCTCCCACTGAAGAAGGGCAATTTTGACTTTTGTAGAATGTAATTTGTAATAAGAGACTGACAGAACTTCAACTTTTGATACGCTATGCCATACCCGGGACGGTGGACGACTGGGCCTTCCAAATTGTACGAGCGGCGAATTGCGTTGGATACACCAGTTCTCGTCTGATCACTAAAGTTAAGCAGCGCAACCCCAGCTAGTACTGACATGGGTAGCCGCTTGAGAAAACTGGTGGGTACTGCTAATACCCAAAAATCGTCGCATTAGTGTAGTGTCTGTGCAGTCTCTGCATCAGAACTATGATGTGGACGGGGCTCTAATGACCTTTGTAGTTAAAGGGCTCTAAAACACCAACAAACAACAAATTCAAATTGTACATATGAATATGTAATCCTTTGTGACGGATACCTTGCTGGCGAGATCTTTTCATGCTAGACCCATATGCCCAGATCTCCACCAGCACCCCAGCAACACCTTTGCCTTTCGCACCCATTCCAGCCGCTCCACCCCAGAACCCACCACCCCCAGAACCTCTTCCAATGTGGGGGTTCCCCAACCCCTTCTGCAGTGATCCAGTGCTGGGCAGACCAGTATCACATGCCTGACGTCCTCCACCTGATCCCTGCACAATCCACAGCCCACCTCTCCACCTTTGATCTTTGCCATCCTCTGTTTCGTCTCCAGTGACCCAGCTCTTGCCCGAAACAGAAGTGAGCTCTCCCAGGTATTGTCGTAGATTACCTCCCTCTCTATGTTAAGCTTGTTCCCATACACCCTCAGCGTTTTCTTTGCAGCCCTTCCCTCCATACTCTGTCGCCACTGCCCTAACCCCCATTCCTTCACTTTGTCCTGTACGAGTCTTTGCAGCGTTACTGCCCCCTCCTTGCCCTCCCTGGGGTGCAGTGTTATGCCTATCTTCTTTGACATCCTGTTTACCCTCCTCTCCCAGTTGGTAGATACCCTCATGTTGTTTACCCATGCATTTACCTGCCATACTGGATTTTCCTTCTCTAGTCCCCATATCCTGCATAGGTATACCAACTTACTAATCATTTCCCTCTGTTCAAATGTAGACCACCCCATGTCTCCCTGTATTGCCTCCACTGCTGTAAACCTATTTCCCCCTAAGGCCATCCTACCTAACCTTCTCTGGGCTATTTCCATACAGTCCATTACCTTTTTACTAATGCATAGGACCTCGTTTCCATATGTTAACCCTGGTACTGCTACCGCTTTCCATAGGCCCCTAACCAATTCATACCTTGAGAATGAAAACATACCCAGAGCCTCCCACTTCGTAAGGCCGGCGCTGATTTCAATTGTTTTATTCACTTGAAAGAGTTAAATTTCCATGGGGGGGGGCGGGGACGCTGAGTAATTTTTTCTGAGAAGGGGGCGATGGAACAAATAAGCTTGGGAGCTTATTCTCTAAATGCTCATGGACGTAGCCATTTGATCGTAAAGTGGTGTCTTCCTGTTGTTGAGTAAAATGCGACTTAGGAACTGATGAGAATTGTAGTTTTTTAAAGCATTTATTGTTTCCTATGTGATTAGCGGTTATCTTTGTCGTTAGTTGCTTAATTCTGGTAGTAATGGATATGGAGTGATTATTTTGGCGACTATAAACAAATTACTGTAGTTCTGACAGATACTTGCATGTAAACACTGATGGCAGCTTTTCGTTGGTTGTTCTTCCCCCTCCTTCGTTAAACTTAAAAGGTTCGACTTGACCGATACTACACACGTAGAAATTCATTTTACTAGAGTACTCTGACCTTGTAAGACCTGCAGTCTAGAGAGAAAAAAAAGGAAATTCATGACATAGTTGCCGTTCTTCGGCTGAAAAATGTTGTTCTTTACAGCTAAAAATTTGTTGTTAGTGTGTAGAAATCTGAGTGTACATGTGTGGGAACTTCGTGTATGCAGATTTGACACTAAGATGCTCGTATAAAAAAATACCTCGTTTCCTTTATCGTCTTCTTGACTTGTTGCCGTTCTACTCTCTGCTAAATATCCCATTGTTTTAAGTAATTATAAACGAAAAGCAGCCCCTAACCCTTTTCCACGCCTATGGTAGAGTCGGGTACCCATCTTTGCCCCTCTGGGCCCACACATGGGCAATCTGTTGGACAGTATTTTGAAGCAGCCGGCTGCCGACCTAAGGTGCAAGCCCTATGTTTGTTTATCGTCGGCCTACTGTTCTTCCTGACACTCCACCGACGCCAGGGGACGATCTCCTAAACCTGGGAATTTTGCCTCGTCTACCGGTTGCGTAGTAGAGAGGGCTCTTCTACGTGCAGATAAGATCGTACACCACACGGGGCCACGGGGTTACTTCCTATCCGATGCAAGGCGCACCGAAAGATGCCAACCCACCTTGATCCAGTTTCGGACCTCGAAACACCAACTGATGCAATAGTCGTGCACGCTACCCTCTGCGCCACAGAGGCGGATTTTAAGTAATTATAAAGATGAGTTTTAAAATGTAAGGTGATCAACTTTGACTGTAAGGGGTTTTTTTGTTGCTTGCACACGTGTGCAATGGAGGTAGGTAGTCATCTCCTTCCTGGAGTTCTTCTCATATTTAGCACTAGTAGATGTACATTGTTAAACGCTTATCACGTTTCAGTAACAGGTAAGAAACGTTGTAATTTTCAGCTTTAAGCAGATTCAGTCTCCAGTTTTAACTTTAAGCTAATGTTTTGGTTGTTGTTTGTATGTTGGTGTTTTAGGGCCCTTCAACTACAAGGTCATTAGAGCCCCGTCCACAGCATAGTTCTTATGCAGAGACTGCACAGACACTACGCTAATGCGACGATTTTTGGGTATTAGCAGTACCCAGTTTTCTCAAGTGGCCACCCATGTCAGTACTAGCTGGGGTTGCGCTGCTTCAGTGATCAGACGAGAGCTGGTGTGTCCAACGCAATTCGCCGCCCACTTAATATTTTGGTTGTGTTGTGCTCCAGATTAGGAAGACTTGCAGTTTCCATTGGACCCTGCTGGGTGCTAATGCTCTACATATCTAACCGTTTTTCAGCTGTTCAACTATTTTTTTCTCGATTCATTTAATGGGTTGGGGAGTTAGCCAAGCAACCATAACAGGACGAACCCTTAGGAGGCTGCTCGCGGGATATGAGGAGGTATGTAGTGGACATAGGAGACGGGAAATTTGCAGCACTCAACGTACTTTACCAACCACCGATGTTGGTAGTAACGTGGGCTTGCACTGCTTAACTTCAGTGATCTCACGAGAACTGGTGTGTCCCCAACGCAACTTGGTGCATTTTCGTTGAATTGCTGTAATTTCACCCACAGTTGAATCTTTAGATGACTATCAGCCATGTCCATTTTAACTACAGTATGTTAGAGAACCTATGCCACTATTTAATACATTAGTCTTGATTTGGGCGGGACACTGCTGTCTTCGGGACATGTTGGTTGTAAGTGGCTTCTCCTCCTTCCTCTCTTTTCCCTTCTTTAAAGCTAAAACTCTCTTCACCGTTTTGAAACGGAATATGCAGTAATTTGTCAAGATGGCATTAGTGAGGGTTAGTACACAGAGGAAATGCCAATCCTTCGAGTTTATGATGGGACAGTTGACATTCCCCACTGTGTTCTGCTAAGCATTAATTATTCGGCTAAATTGCCGGAGGAAGACTGGATCCTACACCTGAAAAAAAAAAAAAAATATATTTTTTTCTTTCTACGGTCGAATACACATTGCAAGTGGAAAGGGTTGTTGTGGTTCTTCACTTCCCTTATATTGCGACCAGGATCGAACTCCTATCTCCTGAAAGCGGGAGGTAAACTGTAGAAATATGCTACTGAATCTTAGTTATGATTTCTATGATGTAAATAGCAGATAGGTTTTGTGGATCCTATTTAAATATATAAGATCAAGACACCTAATATGTGACTTGTCTTTTGACATTCGAGTAGATATGAAAAGTGGTAGGCGTGAAGTTTTATTTCACTGAAGTGGGTTAACACCCAAGTATTGGTGAGGCGAGAAAAAAATTTTTTTTTTGGCTCTTTATAGTTATGTGTAAATAGGTCACCTTACGTTACCCTCACACCCTTTTTATCTCTACTTTTGAAATGGACATTGTATTTATGCTGTTAGTTGCTTTTTTTTCTTCCTCGTGGAACGTGGGCAGGGGGGCAATCACGAATTTCTCTGTGTATTTTAACGTTAACAGGGGTAAAAATCAGCATTCTGGATAGTTAAATACCTGGCGTTAAGAAATGAAATCATGTATTTTTAAGCCATGCAACAGGGCTTTTTGATAACGTGGGGGTTTCTAGTTTGATCAGTTATCTTTTTGGCCTGCCTTTTTAATGTATTTTTACCAACGAGAAGGCCTTGAAGATGGCTATTCGTTAAGTTAGTTTGGTTAGACAAAATTCCTCTGGTGGTTAAAGGGTTGCTAAAGAAGAGTGAGCTTAAAGTAATAACTGTATTAATAATGTGTAACCCTACGGCAGATTAAAGTTTTCATGAGCTTTTTAACTATTTTGCAGCAGAGGGCCTTAAAATGGTTATGAAGAATAATAACTATGGATTAGAGAGATATAGAAAAGTTAAAATATGCGAAAGTTAAATTAAAGCTTAAATAGTCCCTTTGGGGCCTTAGACCCCTCCGGGTTAATAGATTACTGTATATGGTATGAAGGTAAATATATTTGGGACAGTTTGGGGTGTGGGGCATCGCGGAAATGATGACAGAGAATAGGTTAAGGTGGTTTTGGCATGTGATGGGAGGAGGAGCTGGTTAGGTTCATCACAGGGGTGCAGGTTATTGGAAGCACCCGGGGCTGGGGAAGACCAAAGCAGACGTGGAAGCAGGTTGTACGAAGGAATATGGTAGTGTGTGGGGTCGATGGGAATCAGGTGGGTGATAGGCGGAGCTGGAGCACCAGAACCTGCAGACCCGACCCTGCCACAGGCAGGATAAGGTGATGATGATTGCATGAAGGCAAACGTTCCTTAATAGCGTGTTATGCAGTGCCGGATTTAGATATTGAAAGGCCCTAGGCTATTTCAATTTTGAGGCCCTTTTCAAGCCCCTTTGAACCGCTTTTCTTAACTTTTGAAGCCTGCTAAATGTTGAAGCCCTAGGCTTCAGCCTAATTAGTCTGTTGGTGAATCCGGCACTAGTGTTATGGCTTCAAGTTAACTGGTGGTAAGTTGATGAAATTTTGTTATGAATTTTCCAAATCATTTGGATACTCGTTGGTATTTTCCGTTTGAAAGTGCAAATCGTAGTCACATCAGGGTAATTGCCGAATAGTTGTTGGTATGCTGTTTTGAAACGTGTCCTCGGCCCACCTACACTTCTCATTCTTTGGATTGTTAATTTAAAGTAGGTTATCTATTAACGTAATGATGTAATGAACCTACGCTCTATACACATTTAGTTCTTTGCAATTTCCTCACTGTAATATTAATGCTTTGCCTCCGTACATATTTTTTAGATCCAGCTACATCAATAACTAATTGAAATGCACCACTAGGTGGTTGAAGTCTTAATTCTTTACGCGTCCCGACAAGATGACTGGATTTCATCGAAAGGGGGTGGCTAGTTTTTTTCTTGTTTGGCGAAAAAGGATACTGCGCCGGTATTGTCCCATATAAGAATTGGAATGTGGCTTGGCGGAGGCGAAGACTGTTGTTTGTTGTTGTTGCTTGACTTTTTTGTTCATTCATATAACTTATAGATATGAATATTTCATGATAAAATGAAGTTGTTGTAGGGGTGCGCCATATGGGACATAAGGGTGGACGTCGGTCGACGACAACTGTCGAGTCTCTCAGTCTTATTTTGTCATTTGTTAACCGCAGAGATTTTATTTTCAGTGAATGGTTGGTTATCTGTGACCTTTATAGAGCACAACACATTTTCTTGATGCGAATTATGGCATTTGGTGTACTTTTTTTATATACTAAAAGTGGAGGCGAAAGGAGCCATACTTTAATTTTGGATGTAGGACCTCGTACCTTGGAGGTCTATAATTATTGAGTATGCTACGACATAAACAAGCAAATGTTAAACAAAGCACTAACAATCTAACTGACCTGCACCCTGCTGTGCCCTGAATCTATTAGAGGGCCAAAATACATTTTCACAAATCACGCCTTTGGCGCCCTTCGCTCTCCTACGCGAAATAATACATTCCGCGCCACCAGGCGCCAAGCTCCACTGCTGGTACAGCAGGGGTGTCAAACTCGTTTTCATGCCAGGGGCTGCATAGATTGCATGGTGCCAACTGTAGGCCACTTCTGTTTTAAAGTATGCAATACCATACCATATTCGTGTAAGAGCTGGACATTTGCCTAAGAGTGGGAGTCATTGCTGGCGCTTGTAGCTTGTACCGTTTGGATCAAGTGGCTGATCTAAGCACCCCATGTTTCACTACTCTTTACAAACTCATTACAATTGTTACAGCCACCAGGGCGGAATGAAGGTTTTGTGGGACCTCAGGAAATATAAATCATCTCTGAAGCATCAAAACTTCTATTATAGGGGCTTTAGTCTGGGGTCCACGAAACTGGCATCTGGGCTGACCCTGACCGTCACTGTTCGTACTCCTACCATCAGTACCCCCTCCCCCCACCCCGTACACGGATTGAAACTGTTTGAGTTCCACTGGTAGGCCATGGGATTTTCTCTTTGTTTTGGTTCATTAGTGTTTTAGGGCCCGTCAACTACAAGGTCATTAGAGTTCTAATGCATATAGACTGCCCAGACACTACAGGTTTGCGTTGCTTAACTTCAATGATGAGAGGAGAACTGGTGTGTCCAACGCAATAAGTCGCTCCTTGGGAATTTCTTGGTGAGCCGCAAATTTATTAATACATGTTCGATTTGGTCTGCTCATGCTAAGTGCAGAGTTAGGTTAAGAGCTAGTCAGGCTATGGTGAAGTGGGCCATCGACAGAAAAGTCTTGACTCTGAGTTGCATGCTGAACTGACTACTCAGTCTATGATTGCAAGTCCAAGCATGGTTGATCCTTATATCTTGTTACGGGCGAAAGGGGGGAAGAGTGATGAGCGCCTTTTTTTTCGGATGGAGGTAACGCCGTGGTCCCATGAGGGGTGTTTGTAAACGAACCCTTTCTACTGGTAGTGTAAAATATACGTTTAGATTACCAAACTCTCGTCAGAAGTAGGAACTCTTCTCCGACCGTTGGTATATGAAATTGTCCCTCTCCCCCGTATTTAGGCCGGCGTTAAATAATCAGGGATTGTAGCATTTGATCGGCAGTCGACTGCGCAAAAATACCGTCCAACATTTCACTTGATTGGCTGGAATACTCGACCCCTACCATAGACAAGAAAAAGGATTAGGGATGATGCAGTGACTGTGGTGGACTATGGGGTGTATGTGGTAAATGCCGTCTTAAAGCTCGAAAGGCGACGTCTGATTGTAAAGTGAGGTAAATTTATAGGTCGTATCCTCAGGGCTACGTGTGCACTTTACTAGAAATGATACGTTTAAAAAAAAAGTGACGAGCACGTGCGCACTACAAATGTTTGAATTAAACTAAATTATTAGTTTAAACTTAAGGCGGCTTTCACACCAAAGATGCAAGAGACAAGACATGTGCCTCCTGGATGCAGGAGGCGTGCGTCTTCGAACACCAACACATATAAAGCGACGACGTCTTTCACACCGAAATGACATGTGCAGCTTACGTCCTGGAAGCATGAGGCACATGTTCCTTGAAAACCGGTTGGTTGGTTTTATGCTTCCTGCCTCTTTGCCTTTTTGGTCCGCGTGCGATTCCCCTGTATTAGAAGATTTGCTCTATTGCGTTGAACACACCAGTTCTTGCCTGATCACTGAGGTTAAGCAACGCACCCAGTTAGTACTGACATGGGTGTTCGCGTGAGAACACCGGGTACTGCAAATACCCAAAAATCATTGCAACAGCGTAGGGTCTGTGCAGACCGCATTAGAACTATGCAGTGGACGGGGCTCTAATGAACCTTGTGGTTGAAGGACCCTTAAACACTAACAAATCAATGAAATTCTGAATTAGCACATGCGCTTTCCAATGTGTAGGGAGGGATGAATCCGAAACATGTTACCTCACAATCAACAATGTGACACAACATTTATTGCTGCCTTCGAGGAGTACCAGGCTCTGTATGACACTGCATCTTATTGCAACCAGGATGCGCATGTGCGAGCATGGAAGGGCCCCTTTCATAAAGAAAAGGTGGGGAACAGCTTAGTGATTTGGACACACCAGTTAGTACTGACATGGGTGGCCTTTTGGGAGCGGGAAAGCTGGGTACCAGTTATAGTCAAAAATCGTCACATTAGTGTAGTGTCTGTGTACTCTGCGTTAGAAGTGTGAAGGGCCCTAAAACACCAACGAACAGATCAAATTCATAAAAAAAATATAGAATATTAATAAAAAAAATTATTTTTATTCTGATTTCTATATATCTGTCAGGTAGAAGCAGACAGAAGATGGAGGCTGCATATGCCTCTTTGGTGTGAAGCATGTTTCTCCAAGAAAAAGACACTAATGCCTCCTGCATCCAGGAGGCATTGTCTCCCACATGTCTTGTCTCTTGCATCTTTGGTGTGAAAGCCGCCTTAGAGTTCTCTCAACTTTGCCCTGTTGACCAAGGCGGCACCAAGTGGGCAATATTTTTGATAGGGGGCACAAATGGATACGAGTGTGTATTCACCCTACTTTTATAATCGAGCCTGTTTATGAATTGCCTGGGTATCTTCTGCACTGCCCGTCAATACTGGTCTGGAAACTTGGAGGAGGGAAGTGTAACTTGGAAGACATGGGACTAGGTTGGGGGTTTGTCTCGGCAATAGATGGGCCACTGGTTGTAAGAGGGGGGGGGTAGAGACATATTTAATGTCGTGGGTGACGTCATAACGTCTTCAGGTTGACATTGTTGTCTTGTACTTGCGAAACTGCTTTTTTAACTGTCAATTTTGTTTCACAAGAGTTTGAAAGTGGCTAATAAACAAAAAGGCTTCTTGTTTTATTTCTTGTCCCCCACCCTCTTCATGGGTAAGGTGTAGTTAAAGGTAAGAGGATTATAAGATTAAGGATAAATCAAGTCTTAAATGGTATGTAGCTTTTGATGATTTAGGGCGACGTTTTGAGTTCAACTTTGCACATTAATCTGTTGTTAATTGAAAGTGGTAGTTTTTAGTGGTAAAATTGCTATATATATATAAGAATCTAGTTATTTATTTTTTTTATCTCCTTAAAAAATATTCAGGTACGTTAAAAGGGTTCAGTTTTGATAGTTGGTAGTAGATGAGACGGAAGATGGTGAAGTACCACCAATTGAAAATTCATCGTCAACGCCACAGGTGATTGGAGGCGGAGTTACGGCTTCAGATTTGTAAATCATGCCAGGTGTGTTGATGGCAAATTATTTATTTATTGGTTTTAACAGAATGGGTTAAGCATTTTCAAAATGGTTGCGTGCCGGCTAATGTGGTAAGCCACGCCCCCTACTGACATGCTTTTTGCATCAATCATTGAAGAATCATGCACATTAATCATCCTGATTGAAACTATTAGCAAATAATGCCTTTATATGCGTAAAAAGTTGTTAAATTCTTCGTTTATTTGGAAGTTTATGGGTATCCCCATTCCTGTGTTTGACATTCTTCTCTACCTGGATTTCTACCAACCATTCGGTATCCGTCTGGAAGGGTCGGATCCTGAGGGGGGAGCAATGCAGCAATTGCTCACCCCTCACTGCCTCAATGGGACGCATATTTCAACTGTTGCATGATTCATCTTTGCAACGGATGAAGCTTTTTTTTTTTTAGGCCCGCTTTGCTTTTTATGGCTCAGTGTTGGGCAGTTAGGAAGAACCATGAATGGAGAATGCAAGTGGCTGAGATTCGAATGCTGCGCTACATGACTGGGGTGTAACGAGCCGACAGTCCGAAATGATTACGTTAGAGGTAGCTTGGGGGTGGACGACATCGCGGAAAAGATGAGGGAGAAGAGGTTGAGGTGGTATGGGCATGTGATGAGGAGAGAGGAGGAGGAGCTTATTAGGTCCATTATGGGTATGCATGTGATTGGGGGTACCAGGGGTAGGGGAAGACCAAAACGGACGTCGGAGCAGGTGGTGCAGAGGGACATGGAGACGTGCATGGTGGGGGATAGGCGGGAGTGGAGGATAAGAACCCGCAGACCCGACCCTGATGAGGGTATAATGATGAACTGGTGAAGCATTTTTGCATTGCTATCCCCATTTCTATACTGCCAGTCCAACAGTTGCAGAATCAGTAGTCCTATCTGCAGCTGGCTAAACCACTGAAGATAGGACATTCTCTAAAGGGCAGTAGAGGTCGTATTGTCATTGCTAGCTAGATTTATACTAAAGGATTCTGAATATTTAAAATCCCCATCCGATCCGCCACTGCCGTCTGGTGTGCAGACGGATCGCGTTTATTTCACGGTTGTGGAGACATAGTGGTACTCCCATCGCCGTTCCTATTGTTAATAAACAATCTCATTCATGGAAAGAGGTAGCGTGCTCGATTACTGCATCAGTGGTTTCAGCTTTGATACTGGATCGAGGTGGGCTGGCTTCTTTCGAACGAGAGAGAGAGAGGTCCCGAGTGCCCCTTCCGTCTGATAGGAAATAAAGCCGTGGCTCCGTGCGGTGTACAATGTCATTTGCACGTAAAGGAGCTCTCTCTCTACTCTTCAACGGGTAGTAAGGCAACTCCCTAACCCCTTTCTCGCCCATGGCAGGGTCGGGTACCCATCTTGTTCCTCTGAATGGACACGCAGCCGCCTGCCGACCAAAGCTGCAATCCCTATGCTTATTTATCGTCGGTCTACTGTTCGTTGGGGCACC
The DNA here is from genome assembly GCA_013389805.1 of Trigoniulus corallinus. Lineage (NCBI taxonomy): Eukaryota > Metazoa > Arthropoda > Diplopoda > Spirobolida > Trigoniulidae > Trigoniulus > Trigoniulus corallinus. The sequence continues at coordinate 15,210,438 of JAAFCE010004209.1, forward strand.
CCACCGATGCAAAAGGGGGCGAGCTCCTACACCTAAATTTATACTGTGGTTCGCCATTTGGTGACCTTTGCACTGTTTGATATCTGTGAAGGATGGTCATCACCATCGTTCGTTATTCTTTTCCAGCCTTTGGCAGGGCTGGGCACCATTGAAATCCCTGCACATGGGTCATCCGTCTTAATATTTGCATGGTTTCCTTTTTCCTTTGTTAAGAGAGAATGATGTGGATCCCGCCTCGGTGGTGCAGTGAGGAGTGTGCTCGATAACTGCGTCAGTGGCTCTAGGTTCGATATTGGACCGAGGTGGGTGTTAACCTCTTTCGGGGAGTGAGAGAGAGCGAGAGAGAGAGATGCCCTGGGTGCACCTTCCTTCGGGTGAGAAGTAAAACCGATGTCCCTTGTGGTATACGATGGCATTTGCACGTGATGGAACCCTCTCTAATATGCAATGGGTAAATGAGGCAAAATATTCAGGTTGAGGAGCTCGCCCCCCCCCCCTGAGGTCGGTGGAATTCCCGCAGCGAATAGACCGACGATAAATAAGCATCGGTTGGCAACCGGCTGCGGAAAAACACCGTCCAGTATATCACCCTTGTGTCCGTCCATTCAGAGGGGCAAGAGGGGTACCCGGCTCTGTCATCATCATCACCTCACCCTCCTCCCGCCTGAGGCAGGATCGGGTCTGCGGGTTGTAATTCTCCTTTCCCGCCTATCCCCCACCAAGTCCCACTCCACCCCGCACGCCTCCATGTCCCTTTGCACCACCTGCTCCCACGTCCGTTTTGGTCTTTTCCTGCTCCTGGTGCCCCCGATCACCTGCAATCCCATAATGGACCTAATAAAGTTCCTCCTCTCCCCTCCTCATCACATGCCCATACCACCTCAACCGACTCTCATCTCTTCCGCGATGTCTCCCACCCCCCAAGCTACCTCTAACGTAATCGTCTCGGATTCGGTCGGATTGTGACACCCCACACATGTAGCGCAACATTCGCATCTCAGCCACTTGCATTTGCCTTTCATTTGTTTGTTTGTTTGTTGGTGTTTTAGGTCCCGTCAACTACAAGGTCATTAGAGACCCGTCCACTGCATAGTTCTAATGCATAGACTGCATAGACACTACACTAATGTGACGATTTTGGGGTATTAGCAGTACCCAGTTTTCCCGAGCGACCACCCATGTCAGTACTAACTGGGGTTGCGTTGCTTAACTTCAATGATCGGACGAGAACTGGTGTGTCCAACGAAATTCGCCGCTCCCTTTTTCCTTTCATGGTTCTTCCTAACTGCCCAACAAGGGTACCCGACCCTGTCATAGACAGGAAAAGAATTAGAAGTTGCTTTTTTGTAAAGTAGAATGATGCTGATTACGTCTTGTTGGTTTTCTTGGTAGTTCTGGGTTTCGATAATTTCAAACTTTGTGAATATCATGAAATGCAAAAATTTTTTTTGCGTTTATATTTTTTGCATGTTGTACGCTGATTAGTCCATTCATGTGAAAACGTATGTTTTCCACTGATTAGGAGAGGCAGTACAGTGAACTTGTTTATACTATTAAGTAATTTGTACTAGCCTGCCAGGGGTCTTGGAGGTCAATCAACTTGAAAAAAATTTTTTTTTGCGATATAGATTTTTGTTTTTGGCGAACATTCGTGTTAAAGGTATGGTCCTTTTTCTCAGATGATTTTCTAAGGCGTGGTTTACCTTCAATGACCCTGAAGGGATATTTCTGAGATTTCCTGGATGAAGTCACAGCTTTTTTTTTACCCTTTTCTTTTATTTGTGCTCAGGTAATTTAACCATCTTCACTTGTTCCCTTGTGGAAGTACATTGTTGTGTTTTTAATGTGCATTGTTTTAAAAATAATCCTAATGAGGTAACGTTGTATAGTACTGCTGTATTCCTGCTGCAGATATGAAAATAGTAATTATCACCATCTTTTCCCCTTTTCCCTTCCGGAGTGGAAAATTCAGAGCTACTGCGTCTGCATAACAGTAACAGGTGAGTAAATTGGCTATAGCATCAGGTAACAAGCCATCTGTAGATTACTGGCTAGCATTTCGTTCATCAGTGTCAAATGCCCACCTTTTTATTTATGTCTTTGTTTTATGTTCCTGTCTCATTATTTCCAACTCAACCTGTTTACATTCCTGCCATAGGCGGCTAAAAAGTTAGTAGTTGCTGAAGTCTGTTAGATATCAGGATGGAGATATCTTTCCAACGAGTTATTAGGGAGATTGAGCGTACAGTTACCGATAACCATTTGTCCCATAAGCAGACGAAATTTAAGGTGCGCATGCTCCACAAACAAAATTAATTGTTCGGAGCATGCGTAACTTAAGTGTCGTCTGCTTATGGGACAAATAGTTATCGGTAACTGTACGCTCAATCTCCCTATTCGCTGAGAACCTTACCTTGAACAAATCGCTGAGAACCTTACCTTGAACAAATCGCTGAGAACCTTACCTTGAACAAATCGCTGAGAACCTTACCCTGAACAAAACCGTTAAAATCATTCCTAGTTCCATGACATCAGGGCGAAATACCGGAAGTATTAGTCGTCAAATTATCGTTATTGTTTCCATCAGTTGTGGGAAACGAATCGTAAAGCATCTTCTCTTCTTGTATTCCTCCCATTTCACCCACCTATGGTAGGGTCGGGTACTCATCTTGACCCTCTGAATGAACACAAGGGCGATATATTGGACAGTGGTTTTCCATAGCCGGTTGCCGACCAAAGCTGCAGCCCCTATGCTTATTTGTCGTCGGTTTACTGTTAGTTGGGGGATTCTACCGACGCCAAGGGGCGAGCTCCTACACCTGGAAATGTTGCCTCATCTACCCGTTGCATAGTAAAGAGGGTTCTTTTACTTGCAAATGTCATCGTGCACAACGCGGGACCTCGGTTTTACTTCTCATCCGAAAGAAGGCGCACTCAGAGCTTTGCTTCTCTCTCCTGAAAGAATCCAACCCACCTTGGTCCAGTATTGAACCTAGAACTACTGACGCAATTACCGAGCGTGCTGCTCGCTGTGCCACCGAGGCAGGTGTCTGAAAGAACTCTTGTCTACATGGAGTAAGGTATACGTGTACTGCAGCACAATTACCAGGTGTGGGAACTCGCCCCTGGCGTCCGTAGAGGAAAAATGTTGCACCGAATTAAAATAGGTCGGCGCTAAATAAGTGCAGGAGTTGCGGCTTTATGCTGGCAGCCGGCTGCGTAAAAATTCCTGATCGTTCATTATGTTCCATTGGGACAAAGCACGCACTCGATCGGCTGGAGAGGGGGTTAATGATGATAATGTTCTGGTTTACATTTGAACTTCAGTTTTCTTCCCATGATTTTTGGGGCGAAAAATTTAATTCGATTGTGAAATGCGCACCCACACATTAGTTTTGAGATCGTGTGGTTATGCAATATATTGTAAGAGGGAAAGTGAGTTAGTTGGCCCACTGTGGTGGAAGGGTAAAGTCACCAAAATAGACATGGGACGATATTGTTTAGAGATGGTGATATGTAGGAGTCCTCAGGTTTGTTGTAGGGGAGCTAACACATTGGACTAATGTTTTATTTGGAAGCAGCTAATCAGTATGCGGAGTTTGATAAAGGGAATATAGGAGATGTGCACCTGTGTGATTTTTTTGGCAAAGTATTTACTTATTGAGTACAGAGTTTGGAAATTTTGGACAAGCGATTTTTATATGAGAATAGAGGGCGTGAGTTTCGGTCTTCACTCTGGTGACAGGTATAAAGAGAGGGGGAGGGGTAGCTAGTTGCGTGTCGAATTGGACATTTGTGAACTGGAGGAATGTGTTTTATCAGTACAGGACAATAAAGTGGATAGTTGATTTTGCCCATATTGCACCTAAGCACAACACCTGAAAGGAAGATATAACCAGGCGCCGATAAAGTATAATTTTCAACTTTGAGAGAACATGGTGAGTCATTTTAAATGCACGTATACAATTAAGTTTTTGGGTAAATTAACAATAAAGTGGACGTGTGTCCCAAATTAAAAATTAGCTGCTTCTTTTCGAAAAAAAATGCTGTCATTTGTTATTATTTCTCCTGCTTTTGATTTTTCGCTGTTACATTCTGAATTATATTGGACACACCAGTTCTCGTCATATCACTGAAGTTAAGCAACGCAACCCAAGTTAGTACCGACGTGAGTGGTTGGTTGGGAACACTGCGCACTGCAAATTTCCCCCTTTCCTACTTCCCACTCACCTGTGAGCAATCTTCGCAGGATTCGGCCAGTTATGACTGCTTGGCCGACTACCCCACCCGGTGGCGTGACAAAGTAATAATAAAACCGTTGCCCGTAAAGATATGGTAGTGCGTGAGGTGGACGGGGACCTGGTGGGAGATAGGCGGGAGTGGAGGGGTATAACCTGCAGACCCTGCCACAGGCGGGATAAGGGTAGGATGATGATACAGTATTTTGAAACTCAGTGCTCAGTGGCTTGCGAGCATGGCTCAGATGAATTGGTACGTTGGTGTTTTAGGGCCCTTCAACTACAAGGTCATTAGAGCCCCGTCCACTGTGTAGTTCTAATGCACAGACGTTACACTAATGCGACGATTTTTGGGTATTAACAGCACCCAGTTTTCCCAAGCGGCCATCAATGTCAGTACTAGCTGCGGTTGCGTTGCTTAACTTCAGTAATGAGATAAGCCAACGCAATAAGCCGTTCCCCCTCAGATGAAGATTGTATCCCTTCTCGTCTGATCACTGAAGTTAAGCAACGCAAGCCCAGTTAGTACTGACATGGGTAGTCGCTCGGGAAAGCTGGGTACTACTAATACCCAATAATCGTCGTATTAGTGTAGTGTCTGTGCAATATATGCATTAGAACTATACAGTGGACGGGTCTCTAATGACCTCGTAGTTGACGGGACCTTAAACTCCAACAAACAAACAAAGATTATATCCTAGTCGAAGCGGATGTCCCGAGTAAATATTCCTTTGGATGTGATGTAAAGCAGCTGTCCCGTTTGGTATATAGTATGTTACCCCTTCGCTTAAAATCATACGTGTAGATAGGTAAGATTTCTAGGTGCAGGAGCTCCCCGCTCTGGCGTCTGTATCAAATTATTTCCAGAAAGGTTAGGCGACGTCGACTAAGCAAAACGTTGTTGGAGTAGGTCGGTAGCCGGCAGCATAAAGATACCGTTCAACAACTCGTCTGTGTTCTCTGTTCAAGCAAAACAAATTTCTATGCGACTCTGCCACAGGCGCGATAGGGTTGATGATGTGTTGAAACTTAGTCGTTGTATGACCCATTGTGTTTTTGTCTGTGTGATACGTTATCTGTTTTGCGCCAACGTTTCTCTGGTTTTTGACACGTTATTCTGTAAATCGCTTATTAGCATATAAAGCCTAGTGTGTGTGTGTGTGTGGGGGGGGGGGGTTAACTCGAGTGTGCAGTTTTTTTTTACATAATTTATCTCTGCATCCCTTTCCTTTCTCCTCGTGTTCTTCCTAATCTATCTACCATCCTACACTGTGGTTGCTTTCTGATGGTGTACATGACGTTTACATCATTAATTCTCATGTGACGTTTTACACGGTTTCGGTATTTTGAAGTGTAATGCACCTCCATGTTTTTGGGGGTTGCGTGGGGTTAGCGTTTGAAGAGGTAAGGCCGTTTCGTTTACAAGATAAAAATGAAATGTACGTAAAGTGGCATTCATGAGTCAAAGAACACTTCATAATATGTTCTCCTTTTGATACGTGTCTTGAAATAGTATCTGATGATCACTGCGAGTTAATTATTGACCGAAATTATGATAGGCCTAACTAGCTCCTCCTCCCCTCTACTCATAACATGGCTACTCTCATCACCTTTGTATAATGACTCTCACTTCTCATTCATAATCAGAGTTTGATTTTAAATCTGACATGTAAGGTGCAATGAATGGTAAGACTAACCATCAACCCAGACCTGCATCAATCTATTGTGTCCTTTCACCAACCGCTTACGCCCTGATCTGTCCACAACCGACCGTTTGCACTCTGGCATGTCGTCAACCAACCACCTGCACCCTGGGCTGTCTTAAACAAGCCATTTG
>JAAFCE010004209.1:15216522-15226971 GCA_013389805.1 Trigoniulus corallinus
AAACAAGCCATTTGCAGCACCCTGGGCTGTCTTAAACAAGCCATTTGTAGCACCCTGGACTGTCAAAAACTAACCACCTGCACCTACGGCTGTCCAAAACAAGTTATTTGCTGCACCCTGGACTGTCCAAAACCAACCGATTTCTGGATCCAGAGCTGCCAAAAGCAAACCACTTGCTGCACCCTGGGCTGTCCAAAACCAACCACCTGCTGCACCCTGGGCTGTCCAAAACCAACCACCTGCTGCACCCTGGGCTGTCCAAAACCAATCACTTGCCGCACCCTGGGCTGTCCAAAGCTAATCACTTGCACCTTGTGCCATCTAAGCAAACCACTAGCACTCTGGACCTTCCAAGACAACCTGTTGCATTCTGGTCAGTTTACAGCCAACAATCTGCACACTGACTTGTCCGCAACTAATGCATCTGAACTAATATTAATCTACTAGTTGACAGGATGGTCGTAATAGTGAAATCTAGCCACCAATCTCATTTGAGGTATTCTCTTGGTATTCGACTCTCCATTTGCGCCCTCGGCAACTCCTCAGTTCAATTCTTTGCAATTTTCCTAGTATGGTTATGTCACGCGGTGTTAACCATACTGATAGGGTATGGACCGTTGAATTGCTGTGTTCCATTTTGAGTCATTGCACCATTATAATGCTGAACGATGATGTTATTTATACACATAACTTATAAATAACCAGTTGCATTGTGCAGAATGTGCTTTGCAATTGATGCCAGAGTAATTCATTGAGGTTTTTTTCTTGGTCAATTGATGCTGGAATAAGCGGTGACTGTGTTCCTTCTGCTGCTGCTGCTTGTCACACAAACCAATATGACGGATTTTTTTTATGATCTCAACTGTATCAATAAAATGCGAGTGATTTATGTTACGTTTTATTTCTTGGGAATGTTTTAAAGGGGTTATTTGTGCGCCTTCGCTTGAAAAGATTTCATCTTATTTTATTATTGAATGCAGTTTCCCACGCTGCCCCCTTGAACTAAGAGGGGTTTAGTGACTGGTTCGTATATTACGTCAGAAGATAGCTGTAGCAGTTTCGGAGTGCGGTTTTTTTATGCTGTTATATCCCCCACTTTCAACCGGTCATCTCCCTTACCCCTCTCTTTGGTTCTCCTCCTGATGGCATTCCTATACTTGTACCTTGATGGAGTAGTTAACATTTGTAACTCGAGCATTGTTTGTGGAGAAATATTAGTCGCAGATCGAAATCAGCAACGACATTATTATTTTGCACTGTGAACTTTTTTCTCTCGGTAACGTGGGTCAACGCGTGAGCCATATTTTTTTTTTCCTGATTGCCATTAACGCAGTGTTTCTAGAACTCTTTGCTGAACTAGAATCTTGAAGCACTACATAATTATGTACAGTAGGTGATGGGCTGGCTACTTTTGACTGTGTGTGGGTCGTTCGTCACCTGCTTTTGTTGCTCTGAGTTGCACGTCAGTCTGAGCTGGTGTTCACCCTTGCTTCTGCGTGCAAGTGGCTCGTCCACATTTTTGTTGTCTTCTTTCTTTCCCGTTTATCTACTCTCATGGAAATTGTGAAATAAATAAGCACAAGCTCCCTCTACAGCATTGGTCTTCAACTTTGTCGGCTCACGGAACCCTTAGAACTATAAGAATGTTTTGGGGGAACCCCATCCCAGCTTTAGAAAAGTATATCTTGCCGCTGCTAACGAATTTTCATTTTGACTCGCGGAACCCTGGAGTTCCGCGGAACACAGTTTGAAGACCGCTGCTCTACAGTAATGTTATTGAAAAGCTTGAGGTCCTCTTAGTTGGTAACCCTTTAAACGTGGGTTAGCTTAAATTAGTAAACTAGTGACAGCACTGTCTACCATATCTAGTCATTATCACTCGCTCCTTCCCCTTTATGGCAGAGTCGAGTGCCCATTGTGACACATGAGCGATGTGCTGGATGGTATTTTTCGCAGCTGGCTGCCGACCTAATTCTGCAACCCCTATGCTTATTTATGGTGGGTCCATTTTGATTCGTTGGGGCACTTCTCTTCTACCAACACCAGAGGATGAACTATAACTGCTGCCAAACTACAAGTAGTATTTATTATCCATGTAATCAGGGTTTTTAGGGCAGTGGTGACATGGTAGTGAGCGTTGGGTGCTGCAAATTTCCGCTCTCCTACATCCCCTAGACCTACCTCCTCACCAGTTCTCGTCTGATCACTGAAGTTAAGCAATGCAACCCCAGCTAGTACTGACATGGGTGGTCGTTCGGGAAAACTGGGTACTGCTAATACCCAAAAATCGTCGCATTAGTGTAGTGTCTGTGCAGTCTCTGCACTAGAACTATGCAGTGGACGGGTCTCTAATGACCTTGTAGTTGATGGGACCTTAAACACCAACAAAACAAACAAAAAAACCAACCCGATAGCATAGCATACATACGGGACTACTGCTTTACTTCCCATCCGACGGAACGCGCCCGGGGAAAGAGAATGAATCTGTTCAAAATACCCTTCGACCTACCTCGATGGCACAGCAGGTAGCGTGCTCGATTTACTGTGTCAAGGGTTCCAGGTTCGACACTGGATCGAGGTGGGTAGGCTTCTTTCGGGTGAGAGAGAGAGAGAGAGGCTACGAGTGCGCCTGAGAAGTAAAACCGAGGTCCCACGTGGTGTACCCTCTTTACTATGCAAATGGTAAATGAAGCAAAACATTCAGCTGTAGGAGCTCGGTGGAATGGTCAGCAACCGGCTGCGGAAAATTACCGTCCAATATATACCACCCGTGTGTTCATTCAGATGGACAGTATGGGTACCTGACCCTGCCATAGGCGGGGAAATGGGTTAGAAGTTGTTTTTTTTTTTTTTGCGCCCTGAGATTTCAGTATCCACTACTAGTTTCGTTGATGCGGTTAATACGCTTTGAGGTTTGGAAGGAAATGAGAGAAAAATTTCAAAAATGCAGCTGCTTGGTCCATCTTTGTTAGTCTTTGATTGGTTTGACGGTGAAGGGCATCATAAATCAAAATGAATTATTGGTATATGTGAACTAGCTTTTGTTTATTTCAGTATTCATGAGGATTATATTCGACAAAATAAATTCATCTTTATCAGAGGAATTTCATGCTTGAGCGTCCAAAATTTCTTCATTTCAACACCGTCAAGGGTACAAAAGGAGAGGTTTTTGTTAGTCCTCCCTTCGCCCTGCACTGCCGATATTCGCGGTCAATTAAGAGATATGTGGAGAATGCCTATAGGGTAGAAGAGTGCAGTGTAATTATTTTAAAAAGTGTAATCAATCATTATTTTTTTCTACATTAAAGCCTATGCCAGTATAAATTGCTTCTCATAATTATTAAATGTTGTAGCCACCCCTATAACTTAATCAAGAATTATTAGACAACCGACAACAGTCGTCTTTATATACTTGACGAGTGTTTGAAAGTTGTTAATGTGTGCCTGAACCCTTAGGATCTATCTCTACTCTGACACGTTTGTTAAAAAAAGTTATTTTTTGATGCATTTTGCAGATTCTGAAGCGCAGTCTGGAAGGTCCGAGGGAGAAGATAATGGCAGTGGTTTAATGAATGTGGGAGTGACACACGGCCGGCCTTATTTGTTGCAGCATCAAGGGTTAGATCACCACTGTCCGTCGAGTGGAACTGTGAAGATGGATGCCTCCTCCTCTTATCCGCTTCACGTCCTCCTTAGATGTCCCGACAAGAGGATTATTCCATCACATGAACCACTTTGTTATTGTAGTGGCTCTAGCGATCATTCCGAGCCGGAGAAACTTTTGAGTCGCATGTCTCCTCGTGTTTATAACAACGGGCCTTCAGAAATTACGGTGTTGAATCATAATAAAGGTAGGACATCTCCTTGCCAGGACTTAGGCTATCATACCCTTGTGACTAGAGAATTGCCATCTCCTGCCGGAACGTCGACAACCACAGCCACGTCCGGCGGCAAGATTTCAGAAGCACCACCGGCATGTCGGTATTCTCCTAGTCCCACCACGTGTTGGGACACCAAATCTGTCGTCAATACTCATCACTGTCCAAGACCACGACCTCCTCAGATTCCTCTTTCGGACACCAGCCAGTTGGTGACTACTTACAAGGGTAAACGGTTACCCAAATCCTCTCCCTTCGACAAGCTCAGCGATGACATCGTACTAAAGATCTTGTCCTTCTTATCAACCAATCAGTTGTGCATGTGTTCCCGTGTGTGTCGTCGGTGGTACTTTCTTACCTGGGAACCTCAGTTGTGGACTACGGTGGAACTGACTGGAGAATCGGTGCCTGTCGATAGGGCCTTGAGAACGATATTTCATCTGCTGTGTCGAGACTCTCCGAGCATTTGTCTGACGGTAGAGAAAGTCATCTTGAATGGATGCGTCCGGCTGACTGATCGTGGATTGTTGGCCATTGCGCGGCACTGCCCAGAACTTCGTAGGTTGGAGCTGAAGGGTTGTCACAACATCACCAACGCAGGACTTTTTGAGTTGGTTTCTAGTTGTGTCAACGTGGAACATTTAGACGTGACAGGTGAGAGAAATGCTATTTTGAATTTCAGAAGTTGTCTTAATGTTGTTGTCGTCATTTTTATTTTTTAAAACACGAAAAAAAAAAAAAAATAAAAAATAGGTTAAAAGTATTCGATGGTGAAATTGAGGACCGATTTGTAAGAAAACGAAAAAGTTGTAGATGGTTGTTGTTCATGAAGGTTGCAAGACATCTTTCGATGGAATTTTGTGGTTATAAGGCAGAGGGAGGGAGGTAGTCCTGTTGTTGTTGCTTATAAAGATTTTATTATTTGCTTTTATAAATTCTTGACCCTTGAATTGGGTTTGTTGCAGGTACATGGTCATTACTTTGAAAATTCTTAACATTTTTATAACCGAAGGCGTGATGATAGCCCTCCAAAAGCGAGAGTTTGTTTAGTAGATATTGGTTGTAGCAAAATATCTTTTTATTATTATAATATCGTTTAAAATTCGACTACGTTATTATAAGTATTTTGCATGTCAGTTGAACGTCATGGAGGGAGCGACAGAGAGGAGAGAGAGCGAGAGAATGCGTTTAAAACACGTTCCTCCTAACAAGGATTTTTATTATGAATTCAGGTTGCATCTCATTACAACTCGTGATTACAGGTAATCTAACCAGAAATGATGCACATTAAACGGGGTATATAAACTTATTTCTCTTCGTCTGATTCACGTGCGCGCACGCATCCCCCTGACGCCTCAAAATGTGGGTGATGTGTTCCAAAATGATTGCAAAAGTCTCGGCTCTGCCATGTTTAAATTGTAAACTATTTGAAGTTTATAGGCACACGTGTTACTCTCTAGGGGCGAACTGGTAAAAAAAGGTGCAAGAGGTAAATTACTTAGGATCAACGCTCCAAAGCAGTGGGGAGACAGACTCGGATCTGCCCCACAGAATCATTGGAGGGTTGGTTGAAGTGGAGTCCTGTGTGATAGGAGGGTCCCAATCAAGTTAAACTTAGGCCAGCTATATGGATCGGGAGCGGCGAGTTGCGTTGGGCACACCAGTTCTCGTCTGATCACTGAAGTTAAGCAACGCAAACCCAGTTAGTACTGACATGTGTGGTCGCTCGGGAAAGCTGGGTACTGCTAATACCCAATAATCGTCGCATTAGTGTAGTGTCTGTGCAGTATATGCAATAGAACTATACAGTAGACGGGTCTCTAATGACCTTGTAGTTGACGGTACCTTAAACTCCAACAAACAACAACGAACAAGCTATATGGATCAGTGTTGGTCAGTGAGGAAGAACCACGTAAACAGAATGCAAGTGGCCGAGATGCGAATGCTGCGGTATACGATTGGGATGTCGAGAGCTGATAGTTAGGAATGAGTATAGTAGAGGTAGCCTGGAGTAGGGGACATCGCTGCAAAAATGAGGGAGAGTAGACTAAAGTGGTGTGGGCACGTAATGAGAAGAGGGGAGGGGGAGCTCGTTAGGTCCATTACAAGAATGCAGGTGGTTGGAAGCACCCGGGGGCAGGAGGACACCGAAGCAGACATGGGAGCAAGTTGTCCGTAAAGGTGTGGTAGTGTGTGGTGTGGGCGGGGACCTAGTGGGAGATAGGCTGGAGTGGAGGGCTAGAACCTGCAGTCCCGACCCTGCCACAGGCGGGATAAGGATATGATGATGATATGCACACGTGCACGCTATAAGGTCACCTAACCCACCTTCCCCATTTAATGCAATTACGTATTTTTTATGATTTTTGCCCACCCCACCCCTTTTATATCCTCTCATCCTCCTTGTGCTTGTGAGTTTATACTGCTCAAGTTCGATCCTGACTGAGACGGAAAGTGCGTATCTTCACCGGGCAGTTTGCCGAGTTTCCACATTCCTTTTACGTGCAAGGTCCGCCTCGGTGGCGCAGAGGGACAGTGCTAGACAGTGGATCCCGAACGAAGGCAAGGGGATTCCCCGATGCGCCGTCGGATGGCAAGTAAAGCTGGTGTAGGAGTTCACTCTTTGGCGATAGTGGAGGAAAAGTGGCCCAACGAAGAAAAATAGGCCGTTGCCGCATTGGGTTAACAGCCGGCTGCGAAAACTCCCGTCCAACTGACCCGCAAATCAGTGATAATTAGGGTGACCATTCGTCCCGGATTCCAGCTTTGCGTCCCGCATGGATACACGTCCCGGAATTAGCAATTCGTTTAAAGATTCGTCAAAATAAATTTAGTTTCTATAGTATTTCCACGTACGAATGGCCAAAGTGGAGACAGACAAGGGGAGTCCTGTGCGACCGCTGGGTCCCAATAAAATTGAAAGGCAAAGTTTACAGAACTGCCATTAGGCCAGCTATGCTGTATGGCGCAGAGTGTCTTTTCATTTACTGTACAGTATTTAGTTTTCTTATTTTTGAAATTTTTTTGGAAAACATAGTCCCGGATTGGCCCGCGGAAAAAAATGGTCACCCTAGTGATAGTGGATTAATGGAAACGTGCATTGAGAAACACCTGCCGTGTACAGATTGGTAAGGTCCCCAGTTGTTGGAGTTCGGCCCTTATCCGCTTGCCGGACATTATGACCTAATGATGAAAGGAGTTCTTCTACTGAGTTATGAAATATCTCAATAAATAGCAGGAAGTAGAGGTCATTAGCTCTGAGCAGATGTTTAGTATCATTCATGCATTAGACCAGTGGTCTTGAAACTGAACTCTCGAAACACAATCAAGGAAATTGTTAACTAATTTGAAGTTTTAACTTTTCGGGGTGTTTTTTGTTTTTCTTCTGAACTTTTGTCGATTGTTGACTGACCCCTTTAACCCCACGATTCTGAGGAATAAAAGTTGGAGGACCACTGCTTTGGACGAGCTCTGCGTCCTGCAAATCGGTGCACTTTGTTTATACTTGCCTTACCTTTCTCATAGCTCATTTATTCTCTTTGTCCCATGATGGGATGGGGAAGACTTTTTTGAAGCCGTTCGTATGCTAATTTTTGAAGTGAAAATATTTGTTTGAATCGAAAGTTTGAAATAGCTGGTGAAATTGGTTTTGGCCAACACGCAAAGTTACTGTGTTTAATGATAATAGTAGAAATGGTCTTTAGGTTGAGGAAGAGAAATTTGACTATCCTATTTGAAAACGTGTATTGACCTTTGTTAGGATAGTTTGGGAAGAGAAGTAAGAAGTTGGAGAGAGGGCGGCTGAAGGTGTATGAAGATAGTTTTCGGGCTGCAAAACTAAGGTAATAATCGCATGTTTCGCGAGTGTGTTACGTGTGCGAAATCCTTTGGTGCAAAAAGGGGTTGGTATTTGAAAGATGTTGAGGGTGTCCTTAGGTCAAGAGGTCGTGGAACGAGAAGAGTCATTGATAAGGTGTGTTGTTAGGGACGCCACTGGGAGAGGCAAACGAGATCAACAAGGAAAAGATAAGGTTGGATACTAAAAGATGTAATCTTTAAAAACATCTATCTGCCATGTTCCACGTGGTTTTTTTTTCGTCTTTCATGACTACGTTTGGGATGCGCTTGCCTTTCAATCGTGTGCACCCCCCTCATTAATAATTTTTATTTTGAAAACTACTATTATATCGAGCATGGCGCACACACACGAACTAACAAAAAACATCTGACTATATCATCCACCCATTTGAAGATTTTTGTTGTACTGTATTTCTTATCTGAAATAATTAGTGCTGTGAGAAGCTGTTGTTCTCTTTCTCCCGCTTTTGTTTAAAGCTGCGCTAAAAAGTATTCTTTTCGTAATGGAGAACCAAATGAGTTTTAAAACTTTTTAAAACTGCATTTGAACTTAAATCAGCTAAAAAAGATCTCCATGCAGTCTTCATTGACCTGGAGAAGGCCTATGACAGTGTCCCACGGCATGTAGTTTGGGAGGTATTACGGAAAAGGGGGGGTAGAAGAAGGGCTTATACGAATAGTCCAGGGTAAGGACACCGTGGGGGTATACTAGGGGCTTCCCTGTGAAAGTCGGGGTGCACCAAGGCTCAGCACTTAGTCCCTACCTTTTCATCCTGGTTATGGACGAGCTGCTGACGGGAGTAGGAGAATGGGCCCCTCAGTGTCTAGTATTTGCCGATGATATCGGAAAAGTCGGTGACAGCAGGGAAGAGATAGAAAAGGGACTAAACGACATCAGAGGATCAGTAGAAAAGGGAGGGCTAAAGATAAACATGAAGACGACAGAGTACTTAGCTTTCAGTTGGGAAGGACAGACAAATAATGGGGACGTCCACTCAAGGGGTGAACCTGTGAAAAAGGTGCAAGAGGTAAAGTACTTAGGATCCACTTTCCAAAGCAATGGGGAGATAGATGCTGATGTGACCCGTAGAATCAACGGTGGTTGGCTGAAGTGGAGACAAGCAAGTGGAGTCCTGTGTGATAGGAGGGTCCCAATCAAGTTGAAAGGGAAGTTCTACAGGGCAGTGGTTAGGCGGGCTATGCTATATGGGTCAGAGTGCTGGGCCGTGAGGAAGAGCCACGTCAATAGAATGCAAGTAACAGATGCGAATGCCGAGGTACATGAGTGGCGTGTCGAGAGCTGATAGAATTAGGAACGAGTATGTTAGAGGTAGCTTGGGAGTGGTAGACATCGCCGAAAAAATGAGGGAGAATAGGCTGAGGTGGTATGGACACGTGATGCGAAGAGGGGACGAGGACCTTGTCAGGGCCATGCCAGGAATGCAGGTGGTCGGTAGCACCCGGGGCAGGGGGAGACCTAAGCTAACGTGGGAGCAGGTTGTCCGTAGGGTTATGGTGGGGTGGACGGGGACCTGGTGGGAGATAGACGGGAGTGGAGGGCCAGAACCCACAGACCCGACCCTGCCACAGGCGGGATAAGGGTGTGATGATGATGATGATGATGATTTGAACTTAAATGTGGTTGAAGCAGTGATGGTGTCCATTGCTGTAAGATTCTCTCATTCTTTTTTGTTTTCTGTTCGGCCATTTTGGCCATTAGGCCAGCTATGCTATATAGTTCAGAGTGCTGGGCCAGGGCCGTAAAGAGGGCGTGGCGAAGAAGGCGGCCGGCCGCCACGGGCGCAAAATGTTTAAGTTTTTGTCATTATTGGGTTACGGCAGTGGTTCTCAAAGCGTGTTCCATGAAACAACTTCAAGTGTTCCGCAAAAAAATTTAATGCACAAATAAAGCAATGGAGAGATACTGTGACGTGACCCGCAGAATCCATGGAGGAGGGGGTGACTGAAGTGGAGACAGGCAAGCGGAGTCCTGTGTGATAGGAGGATCCCAATCTAGTTGAAAGGGAAGTTCTACAGGACAGTGGTTAGACCAGCTATGCCATTTGGATCAGAGTGCTGGGCAGTGAGGAAGAGCTACGTAAATAGAATGCGAGTAGCCGAGATACGAATGCTGTAGCACATGTGTGGCGTGTCGCGAGCTGATAGAATTAGGAATGGGCATATTAGAGGTAACCTGGGGTGGTGGACATCGCAGAAAAAATGAGGGAGAATAGGCCGAGGTGGTATGGACAAGTGATGAGAAGAGGGGAGGACGAGCTCGTTAGGTCCTTGCCAGGAATGAAGGTGGTCAGTAGCACCCGGGGCAGGGGGAGACCGACGCAGACGTGGGAACAGGTTGTCCGTAAGGATATGACAGTAGGTGGGGTGGACGGGGACCCGCAGACCCAACCCTGCCACAGGCGGGATAAGGGTATGGTGATGATGTAGTAAGTACCAAGTGTAGAAGGTGTACGACCTACTTTAAAGTTTATGTTGAATTGTAAGTGTTCCGTGCTAGTCAGTCTGGTGCTAGTAAAATGTCAGTTTAGTGTTCCCTGACTTCAAAAAGATTGAGAACCACTGGGTTACGGGCAAGCGAAAGTTAAGGCCGCCACACACGATCAGTGTGGTGTGTGCAAAAAATGTTTTTGCTCACACCAAAAATTTTAACTGACGGTGTGAAGAAATTTTATCACATCGGTGTGTCAGTTCG
>JAAFCE010004209.1:15231971-15309000 GCA_013389805.1 Trigoniulus corallinus
CAAAAAATACCTTGACGTCCTTTATGGACACCCCTCTTGAAAGGAAAAACGAATTTCTCGCCACCATCTTTTTATTCCATTTTCGAAGACATTTAAAGAGAAAAATACTAAAAATGAGTTTTATGCAATATACAGTATGTTTTTTTTTTTTTCATGAAAATATTTAAGAGACTGTTTAGTAATGTGGACGTCTGGGAATTTATTTAAAATTCTTTTGGAAAAAAAAGGATCGATTTATTGAAGTTGTAGGTATACCTAGCCTTTTCGTTTTGAATTTTAAAATTAGTCCCATGTGCTCAGGCAGGTTTGCTAGGGTTTTTTTTTTTTTGCCAAAAAAAGAGTTCAATGTTTCCATTATAATCCTGCAAGGGCGATTGTTAAAAGCAGCCATCACATTGACACACAAGTTCAACTTTCACTCTGGCATCTCTGCCCAAAGATCTTAGAAATGCCTTCTCTTTAAATTTTTTTTTTATGTTGAAGTTGCCGGAGATAATAATACGTTTTGTTAAATATGTGAACTCCCCCTTGTCTGTCTATATAGTATTCTCACATGTTACGATTCATTAACTTCCTTTCCCGTAGGGTATTCGTCAATTGTTATTCTTGTTTTTTTTTATGGCAACTTAGATCATAACCGGTGTATCCATAATAATTGTTTTAATTCTTTTATTCAGACTTCAGAAACACATATGTTTTTTTTTTGCATACGTGTAATGCCAAAAACCTTTTGATTCATTTAATTACTGTTTATATCTAACCCTCAGAAGTTTCTATGAATGAAATGGGAACACGTGAGACTGTGATTGATCATCTTCGCGGATGACAATATATTCATACTGCGTATAACACGTGTGGGCGAAGAAAATCAGTTGAAGTGAATTGGTTTACATGGTTTGTTTGCCAAGCCTCTTTTATAAAGAAGCATTAAATATCTTATACATTATTTGTAATGGTGTTTGGTAGGTAGGGTTTTTGGTTTTTTGGTATTTCAGAGGAGGAGGAGGAGGAGGGGTTTTGTTTTTGTCTAAACTTAATAGGAGAAAAAATACTTTTTCATGTAAATGAGGCAGCTGTTGGAAAACAGACGAGTTTTTGTAATGTGATTCATTTGAAAGGGTAGCAGAGGTCACTAATGAAAGGATATTATAAGTTTTAAGCTTGTTATCTGCTCTTTATGTGAAATGGGAACTTGATTATATTCATCATCACTTTTGCAGCTTATTTGGGTTTTAATATCTGTTAGTGGTTCGTCGGGTTAATTTCTTGAATTTGAAAAATTTTGTGCTTATTACCTGTCCGAAATCCCCCCCATTGTTATATGCCATCTTGACTAACTCATTATTCCTAACAGTTCATGGTAAGTTGAGCAGATTGTACTTGATGCTGAAATCAAAAATGAAAGAGGACACCACGTCATGCGTCCGAAATTCAGGATACAACTCTGGTTTGGTTCACTTCATACTTGATTGATTTGCTCCATATTACATTTTATTTGTCATCAACTTACAGGTGACAAGGTAAATGTTAATCGAAGTGTATAAATATCTCTCGTGAAACTCCTTTTAGTGAGTTGAAGACAAAACAAGTGTACAAGTGTGTAGTACTTGTAGTGAAACTGCGTTAAAATGCGCACTTGAAATTGGTGCTCTAATTTTCATGTTTATCAGAGCATGAGTTTCCCATTTCAGAAGTGTGTGCAGTACTCATAGGATGGGCAGTTTAATTTATCGTAAAAGAGTTTGACGTTACATGGCGATTACTTTGAATCTGAAATGTTGTTTGTCTTTTGGTTCTCATACGTGATTGACCGCGGTTAATTAATGGTCTTGTCTGTCTGGTTTTTCATTCGAAGGTTGCACTCATATCAACTGCATTGATATCGCTCATCAGAGGGAGTTTCAAAGCCCCGGAGGTGATGCTATGCTACATTCTAGGCAGCTTTACATCCAATTCCTGGACATGACAGATTGCCATGGACTAGAAGATCCAGGACTGAAGGTGATTGTGAGAAGTTGTCCGCAGCTGGTTCACTTGTACCTGAGGCGTTGCGTCGGCGTGACGGATATCGGCGTCAAGTACATAGCAAGCTACTGCGTGTTGTTACGTGAGTTGAGTGTCAGCGACTGCACCCAGGTCACTGACTTTGGTATGTATGAATTGGCCAAGTTGGGACCCAATCTTCGGTACCTTAGCGTTGCCAAATGTGATCAGATTTCTGATGCCGGCATAAAGCAAATAGCCAGACATTGCTATAAGTTGAGATATTTGAACGTGCGTGGGTGTGAAGCGGTATCTGACGACAGCATTGTGATGTTGGCACGGAGTTGTCCACGTCTGAGAGCACTGGACATAGGAAAGTGTGATGTGACGGACCACGGGTTGAAACTGTTATCAGAGAATTGTCCAAACTTGAAAAAGCTGAGTGTAAAATCGTGTGATATGATCACCGACAAAGGGATTCATTGTATAGCCTACTATTGTCGCGGTTTGCAACAATTAAATATTCAAGATTGTCAAATCACAATAGAAGGCTATAGAACTGTAAAGAAATATTGCAAAAGGTGCATAATTGAGCATACTAACCCAGGGTTTTGTTAATGTTTTTTTTTGTACGAGAGTTGTCTTCTTTACTCCCCTCCAAAATGAATATATTTATGGTATTCTTGTAAAATAAGAATAAGAGTATCTAAATTTATTATTCTTGTGTCATAATTACGTATTTATGCTCCACATTTTACGAATTGCAATACTAACTATAAATCTTTGGCTTACTATTGTTATTTTTTTAAGTATTAAAATGAATGTATTTATCTATTTTTTTTTTCGTTTGTTTTACTAATTATATTGTCTATATTTACAGCTTGATTGTCCCTGAATACAATAGGTTTAAACATCTGAAGTATTTCTGGCTAGTAGCGTGAAAGAATTCAGTGAGAAGTTGTTCAAGTATTTTGTAAAATCAGCAACAGTTTGTGTTTCAAGTAATGTTTCCACCAGGTTTGGATTCTTGAAAAGATGGTATTTAAATTAGAGGTAGGTTTTTCGTTTTTCCTGCTGACATGAGTTGCTGCTTCTGCTGCACCTAGGTTGAAGACCTCAAAGTTTTGCATGTTTATTAGAGTTGCAGTTTATGAAACTTAGCGTGACGTCTTTGTACAACAATTCTTCACCATTTCCCCCATTTTTAATATTTTTGAACGGTGATTTTTCTTTTTTACAAAACATTTCAATACCAGACAACATATATCAAACGTGTGTGTATATATTTCAACAGTGGTTAATAATTTACCTCTTTAATGCTTAGCCTTTCTAACAGTGACATAACCTCAAGTTTTTTTTTTTTTTTTAAAGAAATTGGAATTTAGGTAAGTTAACTTTTTCACTTGAACAATGTTTCCAGGCAGTCAAGTTTATTATCAACTTCTTAGACAGTCATCACATTGGCTAAAATGAAATTTACACGTTTTCTAAAGAATACATACGCAATAAGTAGAAACCAGTGAATTATTAACATAGAATTTTGTAGGTAAGTTGCTTTTTACGTATGAACCCCTTTTTTCATCAACCTCTGTGTCTGGCTGATGAAGTTATGGGTTAAGTTTACATCTGATGCACTGAGTAACCGGAGTTCAAGTTAAACGTGGAGAGGCGTATACGATAGTGCACTCAACAGTCAACACGTTTGAGGCCTGAATTTCTGTTAGTTGCGGTAATTGCAAAATGCAATCAGGCATCACTTTTCTAAAGGCCCCCATACACGATTACTTTCATCTTCAGTTCTAACTGTGCAGTTAAAACTGATGAGAAAAGTTCTCAGTTCAGAGATTTTGCCACACACGCACAGTTCACATTCAGAGAATTTTGCCACGCACACTATGCCTACTGAACTACTGTGTTATACAGTTTTGGACTGAAGATAATGCCACACACGTGAAGTTGAAGTTCAACTGCACAGTTAATTCTTTTGCCACTCCAAAAGATCTAAATTTCAAAATCTTTAACTGTACACTCGATGAGATTTCTCCACACACATAATGATCTAACTAAACAGAACTGAAGATAAAACTGAGCGTGTATGGGGGCCTTTAGAAAAGTGATGTCTGATTGCATTTAGATCTAACGATGTTGAAACGCATAACTTGTAACTTCTTTCTATCTGCGTTCACAGGTCGGACACCTAAGAAGCTTGTCCTGCTTCATCTTAGGAAATAATATTGTACCAGATTAAGGTTTTTTGGACTTCCAAGGGAGTTAATTTTATATAGGAGGAGGACCTTAGGATGGTATGAGGAATGATAAAGCAACAATCTTAACTCCTTTGGAACCTTAGGCCTGCACTACTTGGTCTATATATCAACCGGGCACTCAATATGGTAGTACTGTCACAATCGTATGACAATAACTATGCCTCTATCACAAATAGTTTACACAACGGGTTGCCAAAGTGGTAAGTTCTGACCCCTTTGGTGGGTGCCATTCTCAGGGGCAGTTGATGTTTTAAAAGGTCAGTAGGGAGTCGGGTTACGAATTTTATATTTAATAGAAAATAACAATTGCTGTTAAAAATATATTTCTTGCTTTTTTTCTTTGATCTCTTTCAATTAAGAATTATTTTGGTTGACTGGGTTTCAAAAACTTTTCTTAAAATAATTTAAAGAATTAAATATCAAGACTTTCACAGGTGCTATCTGGATTTTTGCGACATCTTGAAAAAGGGTCGTTGAGATCAAACGTTTGGTGGTAACACCTGGTTTACACAGAATTTTGTAGCACCACAAAATTAACTAGCAGGTTTTATCTTTCGTGTGAAATCCAACTTAATGTGTGCTCTAAAAAGTTTTACACGGCAGCATTCAGGCTCCAGTGTTACTTAAATACTGACCACTCCGATGATCACTTGCATAGTACAAGTAACAAAATGAGCTGAACTGTGAAAAAAAATCTGACAATGAAACTATTTCGTATACGTCTCGTAGATTAAGAATTTTAAACGTAGATCATTGACAGCTGGTTGGTCAGTAGAGGAATCTGAAAACGATGGTCAAGGTGTTTCGTAGTTTCATAATGCAGCTACTGAAGCATTAATTTTCTCTTTTTCCTTTTCCACGGGTATATCATTTAAAATAACTACCTCGTACGGAGCACATTCATTGACACTTAAAGACGCACATAACCATCCGAAAAACCCTTTTTCTAAATCTTGAACACTAGTAATCCAACTATCGTAATGCCAAGACACTTGAACAAATGCGGCATAAACTCCAATTCCTATAAATGTTGGTAGAACCCAAAATGGATATGTTAATACCAAGAATGGACAGATGAAGATTTTGTGCCAAATAGTACGTTCTTCACTAAAATGTATATAAATATTATACCATGTAAATGTTCCTAAATAAAATGCATAACAACTGGCAACCAGAAAAACGATAGGAGCACATAATAAGGTGAAACACACAATATGAATGCCACTCTTGGTGCCAAACATCGCCTCTTTAGGTTGCAGTTTCCTAGATAAGTCCGCTTCAAACTCTTCTAATTCTTCTCTCGACATATTCAACTTGACATCGATGCTGTGGCCGGCTTTCTTTCCACGTTTTATGGTGCCCGTTAAAGTAAGATAACTTTCTTGGATGGAAACACTGTGATTCAAAGCAGAATGTTCACTTTCGTTTGCTATTTCTGCGTCTGTTTCTGCAGTACCTTTCTGTTTAGTCGAATTGTCGTTAGCACACGACCTAGACAATACTTCCTCTTGCCAACTTACACCGTTGTCATCACTTACGTATTCTAATTCTGGAGTCAAATGAGCCTGGTGGTCTGCAGGGTCGGAACAAGTTTTCTTTTGCGAATCTGATAATGAATATTCACTCATGGAAGCTTGAGGCGAATCTACATTTGAGAGTCTACTCGATAACTCACTTAAAGCGATTACTTCTGAACTTAAACATTTACTTCTTGAAAATCCTGGAGAATTTGATGACATGGAAGTTGCCAATTTGTCAGACACATTGTCACTGTCGGTTTGTGGCATTCTGGTAACAATGTCATAGGAATGAATTCTACGAACTGCTGAACTGCTGCCGACATTTGATCCTTTGGTTTTTAGTTTCCTTACAACTCGCTTCTTGGGTGGAATGAAAACTGGTTTATGAGCTGGCTCCATTTCTTTCTAATTGTAATCACCCTCTGTGAAAATAGTAAATAAAATTAAACTGACATAAATATTCTGAAATCGTTGTTCGCCGAAATTCGCTGCTACCACAATCACTTCAATAGCCTTGTTCGTCAATTGTAAACCTTCGAGATTAACCTGTTTAAAAAGTTGTTGACAACTACAACTTTACGATAATACTAAAAATTTGTACTGGTAACACAAGATAACATTCTACTTTCGTTATAAGGAAAAATGTAACCTTTCCACATGTTGAATTTGATAAATTATTTCAACTAGAATTAAACCAGAATAAAAATTGAAGTAAGAATTCAGACGCCTAGACCTACTTCTTTCAATGTTTTCGGGTCAGGTCAATAGTACTAAGAAAATAATGGGTCATTACATAATTGAATTAAATTTGAAAAACTCGTATCTTAATGTCACTTTATATAATTTGCAGACAATAAAAGTTTTTAAATAACCGGAACGTAAACAAATACTAAAGCGTTGTCTTGAAGACAGGATGTAATCGACGACGCCCACTATCGTAGTGTTATTGTTTGACAGACACGATCATTTCAAAGAATAGTATGTTTAACAGTAAATTTTCGTTTTCTACCTGGATTTTGAGGATCACATCTAGAGTAAACAGCATCAACACTCGATTGAAAATATTTATGAATGTAGTTGCCTAGTTTTCAATTGAAACATTTTTCATAAAACCGAACGCCACATCTGAATAACAACAACTTGAAGTCTCGTCCCCAGCGCATTTCTGTCTGCATAGTACTTCCGGTATAGGTGACGTACAGTAATATATGAGGAAAATACATCTTTATAGGATATCATACTTAACTTAATTTGAATTATCCCGATATCTACAGGTAATTCATTCAATCTACAGGTATTATCCTTAACACGTATTACAATCTCAATAGGTCATTAAATTGGTATACAATTTTTGGATTAGAGTGGGATGGGCAAATTCTCATCTACTTTACTCCTTACCAAATCAAGAGTTAGAGTTGGGATTCCTCTGTTTTTATTGGTGAATAGGTATAGGTTATTGGCCAATCACCGTCTGCGCATTTCTAGGGCCCTTTCCGATAACTCCACCTTCTTAATAGACACTTCGCAAAGCGCGTCACGCCTACAGTTACTAGCGCAAATGATTGGTGGAGGGATTCCAATGGCAAAGTCGATTATTTCTTAAGGTAGACAGAAGTTTCTGCTAGTTTCTGGTAGTTGCTGCTATCTGACACTATGAGGCGCTCGATGATGTACTCTCGTCCGCAGTAATAAGCGTTTCTTCACGTGAGAATGCGATTAAAAAGAGAATACGTTAATATGGCGTTTGTCTTGTGTGTCGTGGAAGCGCGTAAGAAGTTTTGGTTGTGATGATAGTTTTGTGAACTGTATGATTATAACAATTTAGTTATTTATTATTTCTGTCGACCAACTTCGTCGCTTGACCACTAAGCAAGTAGCCGCTTTTCAAAATGGGGATTCTTATCTCGAGGTTCAGAGTAAGCACTTTTACATTGTTTTCTACCCATATTGAGTTAGCAAAACTTAAAAGCACTAGCACGAGTATAACAAATACTTGTTTTTTTGGTAAGACCTCTATAAAAAGCACTTTAAGTAAATTGTATCTTGTTAAGCTTTAAAAAAAAGATAACTCTTCCTATCATGAGCACTTATTTGAGGTATATAACTTGGCACTTGGCAGCATACCTAATGAGTTATAAAATCAAGAATGAAAAATGACATTATTTATATTCAGGTGGTTGATTACATACGTTTATTACGTACTAATTTGCTTGGTTACCATTTGCTTCTACAGGAATTTATTTCATGCAAATAACATTTCAATTTCGCTATAATTTTGAAGGGGAATTTTTAAGAGTGAAACGTTCCGTACAATGAACTTAAGAATGACCCTGTTTAACACTGATTTATCTCAAAACATTGAATCATGTTCGGTAGTAATGAACTTGACCCTATTGCCTTCAATAGACAAAATTGTTTATTATTGAAAATAGATAACTATCGTTGTAGAGTATCGGGTGTGATTCATTTAATTCGTAATTGTAGTTAACTATATTCCACAGTTTAGATAATTCTAGGTATAAAATGTGATGTTTTTTTAAATTTCGTATTGTAGAGAAAACCAAACACCAAAGAGAGGTTAGAAGCCATTGAGACGGTAAATAAATATGTTTATAACCATATCTTTTCAACTCTTTTCAGTAGTCATTTTCCAAAACTGCTTAAATGAACTCATTGTATTTGAATTTTATTTTCAGGAGTTGGAGGATATTGATGATTTTAGGTTTTATACGCAACAACAACAAAAGCGGATGATTGGATCTTTAATAATCTACTCCGTTATTGTTTACATTATTGCTGCACTAGTTTTCTACTTTTATTATTTCCCATCGGAATTTTCACAGCAGATGTTATATTCTCTGCCATTAATAGTATTTCCTGTGATGTAAGTACTTATATACCGAATTATTTTACTGATTTTTTTTATCTATTTTTGACGCTTATCATTAACACTGTAGCTTTTTTCTCCAACTGTTTACTTGTTCTACAGTGGAGAACATGCAACACTGCAAATCTAAAAATATATGGTTTCAGTCCTTTTAGTAATGGGGTATTTTTGTCTTGGGTGAGAGCCAGACATTTTTCATAAAAATATGACTTGAATAGCTTGACTTGAGTGGCTTCCTTATTCGTTGTCCAGGGACAAATTTTATCTAGTGTCATATTAATTTCAGCTTATTTATTGCATACTACTAGTGCATCTGTTGCAAATTTGTACATTTTCAGAATTTGGATTATTAAACAACTACTACATTGGTACTACAGATATAAATTAGTTCAAAATGAAGACAAGATGGTGTTGCTTCACAGAGAGAAAAAGAAATTATTAAAAGAAGTAATGGAAAAAGAAACCTATAAGATAGCAAAAGAAATATTAGAAAAGTATGATCCACAGCAAATTCAAAAGAATTTGGTAAAGTTGGTTACCTGTCTCTTAAGTTGCTATAAATACCGAATTTGATCTCGTTAAACTGGTCATAGCTCGTTGGTTAATTTTTGTGTTGTTGCAGCTAGTTTTACCAACGCAGTTGAATGCCCCAGATATAATCGCTAAGCTTCCTGACACTGGTTAGTTAAAATGAAGTGTGGTAATACATTCTGCATTTGGAGTATTTATTGGGCGCTACCGTTCTATGTGTGTTAAGATCTGAGAAGGCGAGCCTCTACTGGTTCCAAAGGTCTTCCTGCTCCAAGTAGTATACCTCGTCCTCCTGCCATCCAATTGCCTGTTCAAGCTCCTACCTCTGTTCCTGCTCCACAAAGGATTGTTAAGCCGGGATTTAATGCACCTCCGTTGTCATACCAAAGAGTTCCTCCTTTAAGTAGGTATATTTATCTGTAAATTTCTGGTGGTGATGGATGAATATCGTAGCATTTAAAGAGCTATGTATGACGTGACCTTAAAATTATATTCATATGCAGGACCTTCGGGAATTCCAATGCGTTTTCCAATACTTCCTCAACAACGAGGGATTGTTGATAGATTGGTTGAATATGTTGTAGGTGATGGACCTAATAATAGATATGCGTTGATCTGTAAATATTGTCACTCTCACAATGGGATGGCTCTCAGAGAGGAATTTGAATTTATAAGTAAGTAATTTGTATCTTATATTACTTCTGCTTTGTAGAAGAATTAACGAAACGATTTATTTTATTGTAAGTTTCTATATGAACCGAGTTAGTAGTAGGTAGTATCTGACAAACTAGTTACTGTAGATTGTAGATCAACAATGCAGTAGTTGTATTGAACAGGTTAGTCAAGCCAAGGACTGAGATTGTGTAGGTAGTAAAGAATTTTGGGCGGGCTATCTACCACTAGGAAACTAATATTTGGTCTTATAAAAGGTATTAAACTTGGCACCTTTCAGCGTTATAAACTAGTATTACTTATCCAGTTTTTAAAGCATAATAACTCTAACTCGTAATTACTATCAACATTTTTAAGAATTAGACACAACAGTGACACTCGTTTGGAAACTCCAACAGAAACTTTTTATAATTACTCATTGAATTTTTAAAGTGCACTCACGGCACGTTATTTAATAACTATTAATGGTGCATATACAGAAATCGTGTACAGTCATATTGTTTACTTTTATTATTAACTAATAGACCATATTTCAGAGTTGTGATTCTAAAGTAATGGGTATGAGAGGCAGAATGGCATCTTTGTATGCCAAGTGCCACCATGGTTTTTCTCCCACACTTTGGGACTGGACATAGGGTAATAAATATTAGTGGTTGTTTTTTCTTTGTGAAGAGATTGGTTCCAAAAATCGTTATTCTTACAAGTCCAATCAAAAAAAGGGATATTGTTGTTGACATAGGAAGGTTATCAGAAGAAATTGCTGACACTTTCAATTTCATAGATTGGCTTAAAGGTTACAAATCTATACCAGATTCGACGTAGTTACCTTACGGTGTATTTCAATCCTTTTTTGTTCGAAATGCGAAAAAGATTATTGCGCTTTGGGATGTGATTTGCGAACATGAAATTACAGTGACGGGTGATTTGAATGTAGCATATTGATTTTATTTCATTCTTCTTTGAACGTTTTTGGTGTAGGTTTTAGATGTTGTTATTGCTACCAATTTAACCCAGCACGTAAGCTACGCCCTCAAGCTCCGAGATTGTCTCTGCAGCCAATAACACAAGCTGTCAAAGAAAAGGATGGCAGTGACACCTCAGGGGAAGAAGACTCGAGAAGTGACGGTAAGTTTTAGGAATATTGTTTCTTCAGACATCGTTACTTACTAAAGTAGAGATGTTTCTACGCTTACGATAGTTTAAATGGGGATTCCTCGATATACCTGTCAGTAATCATGCGTTCATTATGAAGTTTTTTTCGTAGGATTTTCGTCTGTGTTCATAATGTGAACATTTTATTACCTAAATTAGACGTAGTAGATTTGCTAACTTGCCTGCTATAAAATTAGTGATATTGAATTAATTTCTTCAGCATAGTACTCTTAGATGGTGGCTTATCTGACAATCTTTTGATTAATGTTTTTTCCAACTTCATTCTCTGCGCACGTTAGTAACAATCCTATTGATTGACTGTATTTAGGCTTCTGTGATCCGCCATTTTTTCTAAGTCATTAACTAAGTTATATTTAAAGATTGTTATTGACTCTAAGAAATTTAAGCGTATTGACTTGAAAGTAGTTTAGGTGACTCGAAGACAAAGAGTTAAATAACATTTTAAAATGTTCACGATTCTGACTTTAAGTTGCAGCTTTTCAAATGTACGCGTTGAGTTTGGACGTTTTATAGAATTGCTTGCTAAATCTCTTGGGATTGCTGTGAATGTGTCTCCTCCTCCTCTTCCCCAAGTACCTCAAACAACTCGCTATCAGTAACTGGCATTGACATAGATGAGGGTGGCAGCTGAAGAATCATTAATTATCGGACCCATTCATACATCAGACAGGAGGTCTGACTCCCAGAGGTTGGTGGCGGTAACTTAGACCAAGAATTATTAGAGGGGTTGTTTGATGAGTCACACCCTCTTAAAGGAAATTGTAGTAGAGCAAGCCAGGGGGATTATTGGGTCTCTATTTGAACAGAATGTACACGTTAGATTCGTGGGGATCGATGCCAGACAAGAAGTTGTCACACTTCATTGTTGCAGAAAATCATACAAATGTCACTGATGTGACTAATGATGCTCTATTCCTGATAGAGACAAATGGTTTCTGATCATTTGGACTTGTCTTTCCCATAAATGAAATAATAGGTCATCCTGATTTATTATTTACTTTGCATTAACTCTTGGGCTTTAATTTGGCCATTCATTGATAATGTCGAGGAAATAAGTTTTTACTAAACGTGGCGTAAGAGTTTCTAACTAGTCAATTTTCTTTCGTTTCTAAATCCGACATATACTGACTTTTTCAGCCCTGTTCACCCTAGTCAAAGCAAAATTGATTCCATTAATTGTAATTTCTACCGAAAATTGACTAGACATCCGGTCATCGTCGACCTACTACTAGCAGTGTATATATTATTTCAGAAATGCTAATCTCGGTGTTTTGTGAAGTGTCGATTGCTAGTGTGTTAGTCGTGGGAAATATTACATCTGTGTTGTCTGCTTCTATCATAACTATAGTCCTTGGGAATTCCCATTTGATGGCACGATTGGCAAATTTTTTTTTGATTAATGGAGAATTAGGAAAATATTGTAGTTAATGACGTACATCGCCATTGATATTCTTGCCTCTAAATACCCTCAATCTGTCAACGTGTTGGACGTCAAAAACTTAACGCTTTTATTGATACCAAATGAAACCTCCAATAACTTCTGTCAATGTACGGAGTATCAAAAAAGACTGTTTATTAAAGCAGATTGATTGTTTCTTGAGCCTAACGTCAAATTCATTGCGCTTTTGTTAGGGGGTTACCCAGATCGGAGGTAATATAAAACTAATATCTGATTATAATTTTGTGATGGTGTTCATTAATTTCTATGTGCAGGAAAACCTGAGAATTTGGTAGAAAGTGGTCAGACTACAGCAGTGGGAGCAACAGACGATAATGACAACAATGACGAAAACGGTGATTACTTGAAAGGGCTAACGATACAAGAACTAACTACATCTGATGATGGGCCGCAAACTTCAATAGATGATGATGATGTTCCTGCTGCTGCTGCTTCTACTTCTACTACTACTGTCGTTAATGAGGACTTTGTGACGAAATCAGAAGATGGACTTGTAAAAGATGTTGATGCCCCTGTTTCAAAAACAGACGTCATCTCAACGGATATTCCTGATGACTCAAATGGAATAGACACTAATCAGGAATGTGAATTGAAGTCGTCAGAGGTAAGAGAGAAAGAACTTGAATTGTCCTCCACATCACCAGTTGAAGAAATCTCTACAATGGCTAGTTCTGTTGACAATGTATTGGTCAAAGATTAATTTGTGTTGGTTTAGCCAAGTGAAAATGTTAAAACGTTTTTTTTTTATTTTAAGTTACTGCGGATTTAATGTTGAATTTCTGCTTCATCGTGTGAGAAACTTTCAGGTTTGGAATTAATATTTAGTAAGTAACGGATTCAAGACAGAAGTCAGAATGAAAGATGGCGGTTCTACTGGTAATTTAAACTTAAATGAATGGTAGAGTAAATATGTATCCTTATTATTGTTAGTGGTGGTGAAGTGAATTGACGTGTCCTGAAGTTATCTTTCGTACTGGTTGAGTGGCTGTGATACACATTTGGTACTCTTAGTGAAATCAAATAGCAGACTAATTATTTTTATACTTCATAATAGTGCTTACTGGAAAGTTTGCAACTTAAAACGATTGTCTAATTCTTTATAAATTGCATTTGCTAGAATTACTTCGATGGTTTTCTACTTTTAATCTCATTTTAGGAGGTGAGATTGAATTATGTCGGCAATTTTTTTGTTGAAGTTAGTTATACTGATCACGATTGATTCAAGTTTCAATGTCGGAAAAGTTCCACCCACTTAACAAACTCATTTTTTTTACATTAAAAGGAAATATCACTGTATTAATGCTAGTCATGTACTGAAATGCAGCGATATTTTGTCATCAGGCGTTGTACATAAGTTTTTGTTGTATAAAAATAAGTTTTTTTTTTCTGGTAAATTGGTGAATGTTTTGTTGTCCCCCTTTCCTCCTTTTCTCGATACCTATTGCAGTATGTTTTATAACTCAGCTTTTATGTAGGGTACCTTATTATAATGTTTGTTTGTTGGTGTTTTAGGGCCCTTCAAGGTCATTAGAGCGCCGTCCACAGCATAGTTCTGATGCAGAGACTGCACAGACACTACAATAATGCGACGATTTTTGGGTATTAGCAGTACCCAGTTTTCCCAAGCGGTCACCAATGTCAGTACTAACTGGGGTTGCGTTGCTTAACTTCAGTGATCAGACGAGAACTGGTGTGTCCAACGCAGTTCGCTGCTCTCCTACCTTATTGTAAAGAGAATGTTTTCGATATTGTGTTACCCAAAGTTACTACTATTTTATGATAGCACAATTTGTCCATATTTGAAGTGCCTTCACTGTTTTTTTCCCCACAAAAAAATCGGGTTAATTTCGGCACTTTATCATTTGATTAAAAAGAAATTAAATTAACGGATAGATGAGGCAAAATTTCTAGGTGTAGGAGTTCTCCCTTGGCGTTGGTGAAATTCCCCAACGGACAGTAGACCGATGATAAATAAGCATTGAGGTTGCTGTTTGGTCGGCAACCGGCTGTGGAAAAACACTGTCCAATATATCGCCTTTGAGTCCATTTAGAGGGACAAGATGGGTACCCGGCCCTGCCATAGGCGGGAAAAGGGTTAGAAGTTACTTTGCTAAAAAAAAAGGAATTAAATTCTGATATGCTTTTAGATAAAAGGAAACTTTACCAAACTTTTATCTCATTTACACCTTTGATGTTGCCGTGAAAATGAGTCATTAGTGGTGAAAGTTTTCATCTTAAATATACTTAATTTTTTTTATGAAAGGTTTCTGATCCTGAGTTAATTCTTATTTAATAAGCAAGGGCTCTGTTTTATTTTAAATCATTGGCAACATTTTAGATTCCGTTAATCTTTTTGTATATTAAGTTCTCACTGGCCCTACTAACGACCCTGTAGCTGATCGACCTGTGGTATAGGGTGTGTTTCTGCAGTCGAACACCGGTATGCAACGTGCACATGCTGATGAGCAAAGTTTTTGAGGTATTTTTCGTTTAAAACTGAAATATTCTGATTTTTTTTTACTTCAAAAGAGTGAGTTTATCAAAAAATTTGGCAATATCTCGTCAAAAATGGAATTTGAGATAAAACATATTTGCGTTAAGTATTGAGTGTAGTTTATGGTAGAACTGATGTAAGTTGGGGGGCTGTAGTCTTGGAACTCCTGATTTAATTTATTAGTAGTCTGATTTTTTTTTTATTTTGTTATTACCATCTTGAGTCCGGTTTTTTTTGGTAAATAATCTTTAGGAGAAATTTCTTGTTAATGTAAATACCAACTTTTAGTTTGTTATATGCCGATGAAAGTGGAGTTAAAATGGCTAAAGATAAATTCGCGTGGTTGCCCCGTTTGTGAATTGAACACTTTTTATTTAAAAGTGCTCGTAGAATGTTTATAATCGGTTTTAAGATGAAGTAATTTTGTTTATAATGTCGTTTGAGATTAAAATATTATTTATGAATTACAGAATTGTTGTGATAACAAACTCTGCAGCTTCACTTTGAATTGAGACAGGTCGAGACGAAATAGTTTTTTAATGAAATTGAGTACAAAGGGTGAATCAGTCTTGGCTTCAACGGAGTTGTTGTATTTTTATGGATGACAGACTACGCTTTTTTTTTCTTCTTCTTCCGCGGGAATAAAATATATACTCTCTTAATGATGGTGATTCAACAATGAATAGAGTATAAAAAAAAGCTCTTGGCAAGATTTACTCTGATGGGTTTTCACGGTTGTTGATCTTCCCAGTGTCACAGTGCAGCAAAAGTCATATTTCATACCATTATTTAGGAAGTTATGCATGCCTCTGCACATATCATCGATTCCTGCCCTGTAATCAATAACTTCACTAGTCGTCTTGTGATAAATGCCATTTACAATGCGTGGCTCGTCACGTTTTGCTCAACATACAATAATCTTGAAAGTTTTTACATAAAAATATAAAAAAGTTTTTTGCTGCTTTGCACTTAAGAAACATTTGCTGTTTGTTAGAAATGCATTTGCTGCAATGTTTTTCATCAATTATAGGACTAACATCTCTTTTTTGTGGTCCAATTAATTGTTTTTCTCTAAAAAAAACGTTTGTATCTCTTGAGTTCTGTGTGGATTTCCTATTATCATTATGCCTGATACGTTAAACTTCAACAACTACTAACCCTTTCGCCGCCTATGGCAGGGTCTGGTACACATTTTGTCCCATTGAGACACATGGGCGAGCAAGCGGTTGGACGGTATTTTCATGGTCTGCTGTCGACCTAATGCTGCGAACCGTATGCTTATTGATTGTCGTTGGGACACGCCAGGGGCCGAGCTCCTAC
Source organism: Trigoniulus corallinus (assembly GCA_013389805.1). Classification (NCBI taxonomy): domain Eukaryota; kingdom Metazoa; phylum Arthropoda; class Diplopoda; order Spirobolida; family Trigoniulidae; genus Trigoniulus; species Trigoniulus corallinus. Next base: position 15,248,278 of record JAAFCE010004209.1, read on the forward strand.
ACCTGGGAATTTTGTCTCATCTACCCGTTGTATAGTAGAGAGTTCTTTTATGTGCAAATAGCATCGTACACTACACGGGACCACCGTTTTACTTCTCATCCGACGGAAGGCGCTCTCGGGGCCCCTCTCTTTATCTCGATTCAATTTCGAACCTAGAATCACTTACACAGTAATCGAGCACGCTACCCCCTTCGCCACCGAGGCAGGATCCATACTCGTTTAAAAGCATAATTTTATCGTTTTTTTAATTCAGTTTTGCCTCAAAAAATGTGGTAGTTTTAGTTTGAGATGCGTCACTTTCCATCTCAGCATGCAATTTTATTTAAGGAGCTGTTTCTTCTTCCATGTTTCGCTTAAATGCGTAGCTCCTTTCCGTGTGTTGATCCTTTTAAGGAGGGTGGTCCAGACATTTCGATAGTGAATATAGAATATGAGTTTGCCTAACATTTCACAGACTTGCTTTTTAGTTCATTTCGCAGTCGGGAAGAGAGCCCTTATTCATCATTTCTGAGAAGTACTTTCTGTTCTTACCTTTAATGAACGAAAAGCCATTTTTCATGATTTTTTTTCCCAGTGTTTAGAGAAGAAAAATGGAGGGGAGAGGGTATCGCGACTGTTGAGGGTCTACTGTATTTTAAAAGCCGATTTTTTGTTCATTATTTGGAGATTTTGTTTTGGTTATTACCCAGTCATTGAAGCGCAGTGTAGATATTTATACAGCAGTGTCTTATGTCTTGCACCCTGGGTTTGGAGCTTCTGCCTATTGCAGTCTTTGAGGACTTGCGCGAAAGTTTCGTCATAGATGTCACCCTTATTTTTGACTGACTTTTTAGGCCCTAATAACGGAAGTAGTTGTGGGCCCATAAACACAAGAAAAGCAAATTCTTTTAGACCCCCTCGCTGAATCATAGGCGATGGCGGGGGCTGCCTTTTAGAGTGTATAACAGGCTGTTCTACCGTGGGATCCAAGAAAGAGATATCAATGTCTGAAAATATCTAGATTAAATGGCTTGCTTCTTGGAGTTTTCTTTTGCTTTTTGACTCCCAGTAGTCGTTTCCTTGTAGATCACTTAATTTTCATTTTAATCGTATTGGTGTAAGTAACATTTGGTGAAATCGAAATTTGTCTTGTAAAAGCTTTTATATGTGTGTCTTTTTATTTCTCTCTCAGCTCTATGTGGTTTAGTGACTTTGAGAGATAAATGTGGACAAGTGGGAATGAGCAGGAAAATGGGTCCAGGAAATGAAGTTTCAGTATTGGGCATCGTTCAATTTGTGTTTATGTGTTTATTTCTGTTAAGTTGACTTTTTCTTCGTTTTTTTTTCTTACTCTCTGCCAGATTGGGATGTGCATATTTGAAAACATCTATTTCTCTCTTTTTTACTTCCATTACGAAAGATGCCACATCAAGAGTAGGATGTTGGTTCCCTGTGGTGCATCCGATGCAGTGTACTTTGGGATAAAATGCTTTGTACAAACAATGAAGAAATTTGTTTTCATGTAGGTAGTTGTCACGTACATGAAGTGTACTGACAATTTGAATTTTTTTCTCCCTTTGTTAACATTTTTTTTCTCTTTCTTCCCGTCTCTTCTGTTGAAAATGTATGACACAGTTTCGCATACATTCTTTTGCTTTAAAAACTGAGATTCCACATGTTAATAATTATAGATAACTTTTGTCTATATATCAAATTAACTCTTTTTTTTCAATCTATTGACTTTGTCTGCTAATTTTTTTTCTTTATTAAATTTTCAAAAGTTGACTTTCTTGCGATCTACTTTTCTAGATCGCAGCTGCCATTAAGAAGTCAGTAGTGTAATTGTTGTACATTGACTTGTGAAGTGCTTTTGAAGAAAATGACTCTATTGATTTATTGTATAAAATGGTTTTAGTTGTTACTTATTGTGGAGATAAAGCTTGAAAGCTCTTTTACTCGATTTTTCTAGTAATGCTTTCAGCCAACCCTTTTTTTTATCCATTTGGGATGTCCCTTGTGAGTAGTTACCATGATTTTTTACCACTTGTATTTTTCAGAGGCTGAATTTTTATTCGAAAAATTTTTTTCACGCCATACGGAATGAAAGGTAAATCAGAATAAATTTCAGTACTAAACTTTAATATATATGAAAGTTCACTAGCATTCAGAAATTATTGATTTCAGCTTACAACGTGTATTATTGATTTCTTTGATGAATTTAGGAGAACCTTGGAATCGGAGAGGAATAAATTGTGTCATTATGTTCAACCAACATCCTCTCCACCGTTGACACTGTGTTTTAGCGGCGGTGGCTGTTTCTGTGGTCTTTTGGTGGGAGTAAGCTTGACCAGCATACTAATCTCAAGGTACATCTTATTGAAGTACAGTGGCGTAGCAGGGTAGTTAGCGCTCGGGTACAAACAATACAACTATCGCCCCCCTTTTCCCAAAATGTTGCAGTTTTTTTTAATAAAATCACCAACGCCCAGTATGAATCTACGTTTGCCCCCGTAAGGGAACTGCAGCGCGCCACTGTGTACATGAGAAAATGACGCCCCTTGCAGCTGCACCGGGGAATAACTGTTGAAATATTACTCCTTTTTGGCTCAATAGCCCCTTTTTTTAGGGTGCATTTATCATAGATTACGTCTTATCGTACATCCGACGTGTCATTAAGACATTTTGAGTACATTTGTTTATTGTGAAGGTCCTATCCTTAGTGTTGTGAAATCACTCTTCCACAATCCTACTTGATTATTTACGGGTTAAGTTTCTACGCTGACCTGGTTTTTAGTTAGTAGTTACTATGTTACGCTAACGGGTTTGGGAGCAAGCCAAGCAGCGACAACAGGCCGAACCCTTTGGAGGCTGCTTGCAGGTGAGAAGGAGGTAGCTGTAGAGGATGTAAGAGAGGGGAAATTTGCAGCACCCAACATCCACTACCAACCACTGTGCTAAGGTGCCCTGGAATTTCACATCCTCTCCACTTCTAAGCGTTAAGATTGGTGATCATCCTGTTGATATGCTCTTGCAGTAACACAAGCATTACATGTGGAGAGAGAGGGAACGCGCTTGTGGCGTAATATCATTTTAACTTTGGAAACAACAGACCTCAGTCAGTTAAACACTTAAAAGAGTGGAACTGCAAAGAGTGAATGCCAAACTCATCATGCCACTAGCTTCTGGTGAGCACGGGCTATTTGCTGGACTACTAGACTCAGTAGTTCTAGCTTCGATCCTAAACAGAAGCGGTTGACTTCTTCAGGCGTATGACAGAGAGAAGTCCCCAAGTGTGCATTCCGTCGGATGGGAAGGAAAGCTGTGGCCCCGTTTGATGTGTACGATGTCTTCTTCAAGTAAAGAAACTATATGTACAGTCAGCACCAGTGGCGTAGCCAGGATTTTCTGAAGGGGGGGATATGACTGTCGATAGCATGAACCAGGATTTTCTGAGGGGGATATGACTCGATAGGGTGTATACCTCTTCGTTATATTCGAGGCCTAAGAGGGGGGGTTAACCCCCCAAACCCCCCCTTGGCTACGCCACTGGTCAGCACATTTAATATTCGGGCAGTTAGTGAAATCTTTTTCAAAGCTGTGTCAAGCCAAATAAAGATATTTTAATGAAGTTTTTCCATGTGAAGTAGTAGATATATATTCCTAGAATATGGCGTGGAATGTAAAGCTGTGGAACGAACTGGGGGTCAGGTTCCTCCCACTCCTCTTGAACAGTCCTCAGAGGGTGCATGTTGGAGATGCTACGGTTCCTGCCACTTTTCCCAAAACATCCCTCACATCATGACTCCGCCACCTTAGTGTATCACAGTGGGTTTGGCGTTACTCAGGTAGGAGCGGCGAGTTGCGTTGGACACACCAGTTCTCGTCTGATCACTGAAGTTAAGCAACACAAGCCCAGTTAGTAATGACATGGGTGGTCGCTCAGGAAAGCTGGGTACTGCTAATACCCAATAATCGTCGCATTAGTGTAGTGTCTGTGCAGTATATGCATTAGAACTATACAGTGGACGGGTCTCTAATGACCTTGTATTTGACGGGACCTTAAACTCCAACAAACAAACAAAGTTACTCAGGTCCAAAGTATCTTAGTTTCCTCTGCACCTTGGCTTCTAAACGCTTCCTGATATTGACGAGACCAACAATGGTTTTTGGGACCCATGCTTGCAGACCATATTCCGGATAGTTTTCACATTAGGATACTTTACAAAGGGATCCTTACGAATTACGCTCAACAAACATCACTTATCATGGTCGTCCAAGATTTTTGGCTGGCCCTTTTGCCTCTCAGATTCAATTCCATCCTCCAACTGGGATTGCCTAACGGTGTCAATAATTGTACTTTTTACATATATGTCCAATCGTCGCCTGCTCTAGCACTTATGCCGCCCCGGACAAAAAGACAAATTGCCGCCTCGGACAAAAGGACAAATTGCCGCCCCTTGAAGCAGCGCTCTGTTCTCACACTTACAGCCAAAATGGCGCCCCTAATTATTTTCGCGCCCTGGACAAATGCCCGGTTCCCCCCCTCAGAGCGAGCCCTGGTCCAATTTGTGATATTTGACGGCTATTTTTACTCAGTCGCACAGAACACTTGACCCTTTCATTGGGGAGGAAAGGGTTAATGATGATTAATATGAAGCAGAATAGTGAGAATGGAAGTAGTAATATTTCAGAAGTATGTAATGCGCTAAGTTATAGGCCCATTAGGATACTTTGACCGTCTTATAATGAAAACCGTTCAGAAACGATTTCAATCCATCCAAAATGTCAATTACAAAAATAACTAATGCGAATAGAGCACCATATTAAAATGGAATCAACAACGTTGCTACTGCAACTTTAATTGCATTAGTGAATATATGAATATGAATATGAATATGTAATCCTTTGTGACGGATACCTTGCTAGCGAGATTTTTCATGCCAGGCCCATATACCTAGATCTCCACCAGCACCCTAGGAGTACCTTTGCCTTTCGCACCCACTCCAGCCGCTCCACACCAGAACCCCTCAACCCCAGAACCTCTTCCAAGGTGGGGGTTCCCCAACTCATCCTGCAGTGGCCCAGCGCTGGACAGGCCAGGATCACATGCCTGACATCCTCCACTCGATCCCCACACAATCCACAGCCCACCTCTCCACCTGTGATCTTTGCCATCCTCTGTTTTGTCTCCAGTGACCCAGCTCTTGCCCGAAACAGAAGTGAGCTCTCCCACGTATTGTCATAGATTATCTCCCTCTCTATGTTAGGCTTGTTCCCATACACCATCAGCGTTTTCTTTGCCGCCCTTCCCTCCATACTCTGCCGCCACTGCCCTAACCCCCATTCCTTAACTTTGTCCTGTACTACTGACTCAGTCAACCAGAAATTCATTAATTTTTTGCTGGTTTGATGCACATTAAAAGGATGCTAAAAATATAAACAATTTATTGACTAAACACTTTAACATTAACTGTAAGAATAAAATGACTAGGATATAAATTCTACTTTTATTCAAATCTTAAGTGGCTCTATGTTATATTACTGTGCCTCCTCCGCATACACATTTTAAATAAATTTATAAATTCAAATTAAATATGGCGTGTGGATCATACGGTACACTGTCAGTCGTAGGTGTCATCATAGAGTGAATGCACACTCGTATCCACTAAGGCAGTGCTCCGCAACCTTTTCACACCTACGGCACACCAAAGTTCTTCCTAGAATTCCATGGCACATCAAGAGCTAAAATATATAACAATGGCATAGCTAGGGTGTGGATGCGTCCCACTCCGAGCGCCAGCTATTTAGGGGCGACCAAGCTATGGTAGTTTCCTTTTTTTGTTCCTTGAGGAGGTGCAAAAAATTTCAGCTTTGGAGCATCAAATTTTCACCGCCCTGAACAGCTTCACATTTTTCAAAACCCAGAGCAACATGATCTCCAGCTATGCCACTGATATAAGATATTAATTTAATAAACAAATTTTACAATAAATTTTAGAAGGCTAATACGCGAATCTATTCAAATATTACTTAGTTAGAAAATTATCTTATTTGACTGTGTCCCACCTGTATCGGCTCAAGGCACACTGGTTGCGGAGCACTGCACTAAGGGTAACTCATCAGAATATGTGGTGCCAAGTAAATTCTTCAATGTACTTTTTAGTTTTATTACGTAGTTGATGTCACACATGGTTTCCTGAACGATAATGTTCATTTCCTATTCTGGAAAAGCCCTTAAACTATAACATTATTGGGAATTTAACATATTGAATTTGATTTTGTTCATAATTACTTGCTGCTTATAGAAGAGATTCCTATTAATAGTTGTTACTGAAAGTAAACTTTTATGTAAATTCGATATTACGTTATTATTTATTAGTATTCTCCAGGAAAAACTGATATATTGAAGAAAAATCTTTAGCAGAATATCCTTTTTGTGTCATGATACGATAAAGTTGATGGGCAAGTGATCCAAGAGGAGTTGGTGTTAATGTTTTAGTTGCTGCATTTTGAGCCAATCCAAGATCCTGAAAATGGAAAAAAAATCTCACTTACAGCAACAGATGACTTCAGAAACGCCTAATGACAGAAACAAAATTTTCAGTGCAATTTTTAGTCAAGAAAAACAAAGAACCTTAGTCATGAGTGTAGTGCTGAACCCTCCCTGATAATTGTTAGCAGAAGGTACACCTTCTAAAACTCCTGGTACTGGATTATATACTTCACTCGACCAACAACGTCCAGAACTTGTATTAAGAATTTTGGCCAAAAGTTTAGGTTCCAACCCAAGCCTAGTTCAAAATGAAAAAAATAAGCCATGAAATTGCTGGAATAAGACACAAGATGAATCAACAAACAGTTACCTTGTGCCTAAATTCATAGTTTCAGCAGTTCCAATCATTCCAATGGCCAATAACATATTGTTACATATTTTGGCAGCTTGACCTGTGCCAACAGTTCCACAATGGACAACGTTTTTGCCCATGCATTCTAATAACGGTGTTGCAGCAACAAATTCTTGGTGTGGACCGCCAACCATAAACGTTAAACTGCCAGCTTTTGCAGCATTCACACCACCTGATACAGGGGCATCCAGAAATGCTGCTCCTTTTTTCTCTGCTGCTGCCGAAATGTCTTTAGAAGTGGAAGGATCAATGGTACTGCTGTCTATTAGCAATGTACCAGGCCTGAGAGATCTATTACGATGGAAAAAGTGATTAAAAATAACCGACAACCATAATGTGAAGGTTGGAAGAGGGAAAAATATTTATTACTCACTGCAAAATTCCATTTTCGCCTAAATAAGCTTCCAAAACGTGAGGACTAGATGGAAGCATAGTTATAATTCGATCTGCTTTTTCTGCAACTTCTGCTGGGTTATGCGAGGCTACAGCACCAGCATCTTGCAAAGTGGCCATTGCTTCGGGATAGATATCAAATACCACAAGTGCATAACCTTTGTTTAAAAGATTATGAGCCATTGGTCCTCCCATATTTCCAAGGCCAATAAATCCTACAAGGGACTTTGAACCCTGAAAAAATAGTATATTTCATTATGTTATTTATGTACAGAGTATCATGTAAGAATCAAATATTTTTTTTAAAGAAAGTACGGCTAAACATAGTAAAATGCACATAACAATATGTAGAAATACATTTTAACTAAGGCAAACTCGTAGATAATGTATGTAGTACTTACCCATGTGGAACTAGTTGCTGTAAAAAAATGAGAGAAAAAAAATCAATATGCGATAAATTAATGATTTACAAAATGTGTTGGGAAACAAATGAGATTGTTAGACAATTATAATATATTAACATTTCTTTAGGAAATTTTTCTCAAGGAACAAAACTCTGTACCCCATCTCTCGTATATTAATTTATTGAAATATAAATTGTGCAAAAGATTACAAAAGTATGCATTTTAAGTAGTGTTATCTAGTAGCAAATATGCTGATTTTAATGTGGCCACTAGTTCACCCATGCACATACTGTACCCGCTGTTATCAGCTAGCTCTATTTCACAACTTAAATACAGACAAAAGAAAGGAGATTAATAAGAATGCTATAGTATAAAATATTACAACATAACTGACGGGCTTTCAATTTATCTAACTCAAGTAAAAAGAGAGAGAGAGGCTGATCTATCTCCCTTATCTTTTCACCACCCATACCAAAAATCTGAAAGATTATTTTTTGTAGTAGGGTGCTATCAATTGTATCATATAATGTTGTCTATCTTCAAGCTATTGAATGTACCGATACATCGCATTTCTCATTCAGTCCTTTTGTGTTTAAATATACAAAGCTAGGCTACGTTATATAGGCTGCACATGATTTTATTAATAACGCCAACTTACTGCCTGTATCTGCAAGTGTATCCAATATATCAGTGTCAGACTGTCATCCAAAATTCTATTCAGCTCAAGATACTCAACCTGTCTTATTTTCTTTCTTGTTTTTGTTGTGCACATGTACGTATAAGTTTTAATCAATTAGTCGCACGAAGACGACAATTATTGATTGATAATAGTGAAATATGCACAAATATTACGGTTATACGCCATTTGGCTGCCCAAGCACAATATCATCTATATATAGAGAGCCAGAATAAAAATGACGAGGGTGAAAGTTGATAAGAGAGAAATTAAATGCGTGGGATGTTTCTGGCCTAAAAAACAACTATCTGAATGCTCAGCTCGGGAGGCGACCTCAGTCTTAAGAATCAATGGAAAATCCATTCATCATCACTGGATTGGAATAAGAATTAAATGTTTATTTGTTGCTCTTTTATGTTGGTTACAGCTATTTTTAAAATCAGTGAGGAATGCATGTTCGTCAAATCAGTCATAAAGTAGATGATGTAATATCATCAACATGTACAAATACATGAGATGAGCATACAGTATATGAATTAACATTAAACATATGATAATGCATCTTAATGTCTCCTACAAGATTTTAATTATGCGATTACATTCCTAAACAATACTAGCAGCATGCATGCCACAAATATCTTATTATTTAAAAGCAGGTTGCAAGATACTGAAATAGAGAACGAATATACAGTATGATGATCACATCACGATCTCCATTGAGCAGACAAGATTCAGTGGCATGAGAAAGAAATGATTTGTCAATGAAGCCAAAATAATTTACTAATAGAAATTGCGACACACTCAAACTTTGACTTACATCAATTTCAAACCTACCTGATAACGACCTCAGAGACAGTGCCTTAATACCTGAGTTACCCCAGTTTCTTAGTAAACAACACCGCCGTAGAGCAGCAGCCATCTTTTACCCACGAGATATCAACCAATAGTGGCCAAGTGCTTCTCTTAGCACAACTACTTCCGGTAATTACGTCACAAGAATTTGACTGTTGTGCGCGCAAAGAATAGAATGCAGTTGAAGTTTGATACATGTTCGTAATTGGATGCCAAATGATCTTTTATATCAATTTAATTCGCAGACGGCATTTGAACTATCAAAAAACAAATTCTTTACGAACTGTAAGTTGCTAGATTACTATGCTTAATCCTTAAATTTTTATTTCTCTCACGCACTTTAAGTAATTAGACTCTGATGTGACCCATAGAATCAATAGGAGATGGCCGAAATGGAGACAGGCAAGTGGAGTCCTGTGTGGAGTTAAGCTGAAAGTTTTACAGCAGGGACGGATCCAGAGGGGGGAGCAGTTGTTGCATTGCTCCCCTCTCAGTGTCTGGGGGGGGGCATATTTCAAGTGATGCATGGTGCAAATGAGGCATTTTGCCATTGCTCTCCCCATTTCTCTACTGCCAGTTCAATCTGCAGTTGGCTAAAGCATTGAACATGGGGCATTGTCTAAGGGGCAGTGGAGGACCTATTGCAATTGCAAACTAGAATTATACAAGGGATTCTCATTATTTACAAATATGTAGGGCGCTCTTTTTTTGAAATGCTACCCCTTTGATCAGCCCCTGTTTTACAGGGCAGTGGTTAGGCCAGCTATGCTAAGGTGACCAGATTTTCCAGAGGGCAAAGCGGGACTGGGGCTTTTGGTGAGCGCCCCCAAGTAGGGGTGGTAAGGCATGCTTTCCTGAAGAGCAAAGAACAAAACTTGTGACTTCGTACATACTGTACCTTATTGCTTGAATGTGTGTCCATCCAGCACAGGATGCCTGATGTTTTAATTTGATAAAGAGGATGGGCCCTCCTGATCAGTTACCAACCTATAAGGATCATTCTGTGTGGGTGCTCCATACACGCATTTCATTTGTTTTGTTGGGGGTTCAGGAGGGCCCTTTAACTACAAGCTCATTAGAGATCCGTCAACTCCATGGGAGCGGCGAGTTGCGTTGGACACACCAGTTCTCGTCTGATCACTGAAGTTAAGCAACGCAAGCCCAGTTAGTACTGACATGGGTGGTCGCTCAGGAAAGCTGGGTACTGCTAATACCCAATAATCGTCGCATTGGTGTAGTGTCGGTGCAGTCTATGCATTAGAACTACGCAGTGGACGGGTCTCTAATGACCTCGTAGTTGACGGGACCTTAAACACCAACAAACAACAAAAAAAAATCCGTCAACTCCATAGTTCTAATGCAAAGACTGCACAGACACTACGCTAATAGGACGATGTTTGGGTATTAGCCGTACCAGTGTTCCCAAGTGGCCACCCATGCTGGTACTAGCTGAGGTTGCGTTGATTAACTTCAGTGATCAGACGAGAACTGGTGTGTCCAAGCAACATAGCCGCTGCACGTATTTCATTGACGAGTGAATGCTTCTGAGAAGTTGCAACAAAATGGGACAAATGGGCGTCTCGCCGAGACAAGCGAGGGAATGCGGGACATGCTCTGAAATCGGAACTGTCTCGCCTAAATCGGGGCGTCTAGTCACCTTAGCTATGCTATACGGATCAGTGTTTTGGGCAGTGAGGAAGAGTCACGTCAATAGAATGCAAGTAGCCGAGATGCGAAAGCTGCGGTACATGAGTGGCGTGTCGAGAGCTGATAGAATTAGGAATGAGTGTATTAGAGGTAGCCTGGAGTGGGGGACATCGCCGAAAAAATGAGGGAGAATAGGCTGAGGTGGTATGAACGCGTCATGAGAAGAGGGGAAGAGGAGCTCGTTAGGTCCATTCCAGGAATGCAGGTGGTCGGTAGCACCCGGGGCAGGGGGAGACCGAAGCAGACATGGGACCAGGTTGCCCGTAAGGATATTGCAGTGTGTGGAGTGGACGGGGACCTGGTGGGAGATAGACGGAAGTGGAGGGCTAGAACCCGCAAACCCCACCCTGCCACAGGCGGGATAACGGTATGATGATGATGACACCTGATCATCCCGGCAAGTTCAATCGGAAGATACGTACAGCATGTGCTATACAGGTGGACTGATTTCAAGCTCTGGTCGTGGTAACCCGAATGGGGCCCGAACGCCTTGAACACACTCATGAATGAATAGTTGCAGGTTCGCTTCCCCTGGGCGAAGAAAGCGGTCTTTTGCTTGATAAGAGCAGGGGTCTCCAACATACAGACCACCAGTCGATTTAATGCGGCCCGCGAAAGGATCCCATAAATGTATTTAAATTTCCTTAATTTCAAAACTCAATGGTATAGTGTGGGTTGGCCGGCAACCAGTTGCAGAAAAACCAATATACCAATATACCGCCCTTGTGTCCATTCAGAGGGGGAGCGGAGAATTGTGTTGGACACACCAGTTCTCGTCTGATCACTGAAGTTAAGCAACGCAAGCCCAGTTAGTACTGACACGGTGGCCGCTTGGGAAAACTGGGTGCTGCTAATACCCAAAAAAATCGTCGCATTAGTGTAGTGTCTGTGCAGTCTCTGCATAAGAACTATGCTGTGGACGGGGCTCTAATGACCTTGTAGTTGAAGGGCCCTAAAACACCAACAAACAAGCAAATCCATTCAGTTGGACAAGATGGGTACCCGACCCTGCCATAGGCGGGAAAGGGGTTAGGAGTTGGAGTTGCTTTAATGGTATAGTGCGGGTATAAAACAGTAATGAGCCGTGGAGCAGGATCAAATGCCAGTCGCGTCAGTCAGTCCTTGTTAGGTTCTGTGGAACACCGTCAAACCGTCAGGTTGTGGCCCACCGACCTTCGAAAAATTCCTAATCCGGCCCGCCGATCAAAACTGTTGGAGACCCCTGGACAAGAGGAACACCCAAAGCCCAAGGCTGTCATTGGAAGTAAAAGCCGTGGTATTTTTCGTGAATGAAACGCTACCGAGAACGTAATTTGTTGAAGCGTCATAGAAATTTGTATGTCAGCTTAGTTCAAAATGGCAAAAGAAAGGGAGATTGGTAGTTACGGAGGGGAAGTTATTGACGTCCCATAATAATTATGGCCGTCTTTGTTGTTGTTATTCATCATTATCTCACCCTCTCTCCTCTTTTAGCGACGACGAATGCATTGCCATAGGTTATGAATGAGATCTTGAAAGGCCTATCAGCGATATTGTTAACACTTGTGCCTTCATCGAATTGGCTTCTCGTCTTAGTAACGACCCAGAAGCTGGATCTGAAGGTGGAGTCCTAAACAAGGGACGATGTCATGTTCTTCTTACAAGTGCAATCATTCATTACATTCGTCTAAGTCTCCTTTAGTAGTTGGCATATGTGTTATGTAATCATTACTATAATCTGAAGGTAATGTCAATTCAGGGCTTGAAACGTCGTACATCAGCACCAGACTAGATCTTTTCTTTTTCCTTGAAACTTTGCGGCACTTTTGTTTCTGTCCGGTTATGTGTTAATTTTAGATGTAATGTAGTGTGAGTATCCATGTAGGCGACGGACATTGCTACATATTCATACATGACAACCGTGTTAACTACCTCAAGAACTGTTCTAGTCACCTGAGAAAACATTTGAAAAAGCAACTTCTAACCCTTTTCCCGCCATTGGCAGGGTCGGGTATCTATCCTGTCCCTCTGAATGGACACAGGGGCGATATATTGGGCAGTGTTTTTCCGCTGCCCGGGCCGACCAAAGCAGCAACCCCTATGTCTATTTATCGTCGGTTGGGGGATTCCACCAACGCCAGGGGGGAGGGGGGCTAGCTCCTGCACCTAGAAATTTTGCCTCTTCTATCCGTTAATTTAATTCCCTTTTAATCAAATGACAAAGTGATGAAATTAACCCGAAGAATTCTCATCCAAAAGAAGGCGCAACAGCGTAGTTTCTGTGTAGCTTTCTCTATGTAAGTTGAAAGGCCCTAAAATACCAATAAAAGGGGAAAACAATGGTTCCTTGTTCAGGTCACGGTGGAGTGGTTGAAAGGGGTATAGAGTTCGTGCATCAGTGATTCCAGTGCGCCTTCCGTTAGATGGAAAGTACAGCGGTAGCTCATTGTGGTGTGCATGATGTCACCTGCACGTAAATGAACCCTCTCTACATGGAGTCTGTAGATCTGTATGATTTCGAGGTATAGGAGCTCGCCGCTTGACGTCGGTGGAGGAAAAGTGCCCTAAACGAACCAGTGTGTGGCTTCGTTACAGCGAGTGGGAATTCATATATAAGCCTTGCCACATGTGGTGTGTACCACGCCACCACTGCACTGCACTGAATCCTTTGTACATGGAGTAAATTATACGTGTAGATCGTCAAAATTTTTCCGGGTGTAGGATCTTCCCTTCCTTTGACGTTGGTGGGAGCGGCGCTGAAGTTAAGCAACACAACCCCAGCTAGTACTGATATGGGTGGCCGCTTGGGAGCACTGGGTACTGCTAATGCCCAAAAATCGTCGCAACAGCGTAGTGTCTACGCAGACTCTGCATTAGAACTACGCAGTGGACGGGGCTCTAATGACCGTTGTAGTTGAAGGGCCGTAAAACAACAACAAACAAACAATTTGACGTCGGTAAATTACTTTCAGCAATAGAGGGGCGAACGGTAAATAACCAGATAAACAATTGTTGAACTCCTCGACTTTTGCGCAGGGTCAGTCCTAGCCAAAAGTGTTGGTATCTTTTCTTCTGATAGAAGGTAAAGTCGTGGTCACGTGTGGATGAGCGCAATTTCACCTCCTGCTACAAAAGAACCCCTTTCTAAACGGGAAACGACAAAAGAATTTATTTAACACACAGTTAACTCTTAACTTACCTTTATTTCAGTTGCTCCGAACTACGTCTTATTTTGGCGATTTCACGTAATGCTATTTTAATTAAAGCACGTGATTGTTTTATTTTAATAAATTTTTATTTACGATAAGTTTGTAGGGATAATTGGCGGTCAGTTATTAAAGGACGTTTTTCCAAGATGCAGCCATCCATTACAATGGGGGGACCCAGACGTAGGTGTAGGTACGTTATGTCAGATGAGTAGTTCGTCTTCTTGTATCTTCTTTCTCTCTCTTACAATGTACAACAGGTGAGTCGAATAATAAGAACTTGTACTGAGTAAAAGGGTTGTACGTTGATGTGTTTCCCACGTCCTATAATCCTTGACTGCATTCTTGAAAAACAATAGACAACAAGATATTTTACACCTTAAAAATAGGCCACTGGTCCCGGCCTTAATTACTCCGGAGTGGCAATAGTGTATTCTTATACACAGTTTTGTGACCTGGCCCATCCATCAAGCAGAAGTCTTGCGAAAAGTTTTCCGTTTTGAAATGCGTGCGTTTGGTTTGGAGTCGAGAATTTTCTGTACAAAAGGGACTCAATTGTCTCAGGGGAGAAGCTGTGGAGGAGCAATTACCAAAAGGAGGGCCTGGTTGCAAAATTAAGTCAGAGAGAGATATATATGTTCGTGGGGAAAAAGACTAATGTATAGACCATAAAATAATATTGACTTTGTTATTGATCGTTAGGAACTCTGGGTGGTCAAAGGCTGTATTTGGAGGTCCTAAATGTCGTTTAGAGGAGAAGCATTATGAACCTCCTTCCGAAAAATATTTTTCTGTTACACTGCTCTAAATGTACAATGTCTTCAAATCACAGTAGTTGTAAGATTTGTTTTAAAAAATGTGGAACACATTTGCACAAATATACATGCATTTATTTAGGAGGTAAGGGACCGGGACGGGGACGGATGGCGGGACGAATCATAAAACTGTTCATTTCGAAAGCAACTTCATTGTGAGATTTATAGCAGTCTTCTTCATTTACAAGAAGTTTTTAAACCCGTTGTCGCCAGGACTTTGCTTGGGTCACTGTGTACGTGATGGTAGTAAATCATGAAGCAGACCTATCCTGTTGACCAACTAACTGACGCCGAAAATAGTGTTTTCAAGATGTTTAAGGGTGAATTTTCACTATGCCTCCTGTCAGCATCTTGAAAGCGCCGATCGTGGATTCGATCTCTTGTTTTCGTATCTACGAAAGTTGATACGATTTTTTTCATTGACCTGCTTTTCCTTCACTTACCGGCCTCGGTTTCACAGAGTTAGCGGGCTCGATTACTGTGTCACTGGCTCTAGCTTCCTTCGGACAAGAGAGAATCTGAGTACGCCTTCCTTAGGATGGGAAGTGAAGACGTTGCTCCATGTGGTGTACGATGTCATTTGCACGTAATGAGGCAAAATTTCCAGGTCTAGGAGATCATCCCCCTGGCGTTGATTGAGTGCCAGAACGAACATTGGCCGATGACAAATAAGCATTGGGGCTGTGCCTTGGTCGGCAGCCGGCAGGCTAAAAATGCCGTACAATAGGCCACCCATGTGCCCATAAAGATGGACAAAGTGGGTACCCGATCCTGCTATAGGCGGGAAAAGGATTAGTAATCGCTTTTTGCTTTGCAATTTTTCCTCTATGGCTCTTCGCTGTTACTCATACGGTAAATGCGTAGGTTCGTCTCCTGGCCAAGGTCGATGTTTTTTTCTTATTGGAAAGTAGCCTAAGGTGCAGCTTCTATCCTACAGGAAGAAGTCGTAAGTTCGTGTCTTTCCGTGAACATCCTAATGAATTGACGGACAGCGTCGAAAGCTACAATGGGCCAAGGGGTAATGATCCATTTTTTTTTCGGTTCGTTGGTGTTTTAGGGCCCTTCAACTACAAGGTCATTAGAGCCCCGTCCACTGCAAAGTTCTAATGCAGAGACTGCACAGACACTACACAAATGCGACGATTTTTGGATATTAGCAGTACTCAGTTTTCCCAAGCGGCCACCCATGTCAGTGCTAGCTGGGGTTGCGTTGTCTAACTTTAGCGATCAGACGAGAACTTGTGGTGGTCCAAATTAATAATGATTGTGATTATTTTTTCATTTATTGCCCCGTATTGAAAGTGTGGGGGAAGATGGGGTTCCTTAAACTATATGGCAGTGAAGGTGTTTAAAAAAAATAGAGTGGGAAAGGGATAGGAAAATGAAAGTACGAAAGCAAACTGCTTGGGGGGGTTTGCTCCGTTGGGACACTTGAGAGGAATTGTATGCCGTTAACATGAAATGAGACTGATATTGCCACTCTGCTTTCCAGCGTGGGGATGTTTTTATTTACATAAGGTGGATTCAAATGACTGTATACAAAAGAAAGAGAGAGAGGTTTACCTAACTAACTACAAGAAATGTGGAAGGAGCAAAGTGAGTAGCCGGCGAGATTGAAATTTGGAGACCGTCTTGTCCCGTTCGTACAGAGACGCCACTAGTAAAGTGATCCTAATGGAGTGTTTGAATATGGTATGGGTTACTGTAGGCGTAGTGTTGTGACCCAATGCGGCAACAAACATTTCACATCAAAAGCGACCCAGAGTCGCAACAATGGGCGGTGTCTTTTGAAGAGTTTCAATGAGTTTATTTAGTTAGAAAACTCTCTGTAGGTTTTTTCTCCTCTTTTTTTTTTCGGGGAACAGAATTTGCGTTGCTACAGAGAGGCGGCTGTGTTTGTGTGTCCTACCACTCTGTTATGCAGATGCCTAATGCTCTACGGCGCTTGCGTAAGCTCTTCACATGAAAAACAGTTTCAAAATTAACAAGAAAGGCATATAACTGCATGCATTTTATTATGGTGCGTCAGTCTTATATGTGCCACCCTTTTGGCCCATCAGTGTGTGATCCACATATAATTATAACATCGTGATGCTGCCGTCTTTTAATAGTAGATCGTCGATTATATTCGAAATGATCGGCCATTAAAATTCGGTTGCCTTGGTAACTGTTTAACAACAAAGCAGACGTAGTGACAGACCTCAGTAGTTCAATTGGGAAGAGGGCGCTTACCCGTTGAACTCCCCTCCCCCTCCATGTTAAGATCGGCAGCCATTTTTATTTAATTAATGAGGGCTAAAATTTTAAGTGTACCTAAATATCGCGTTTGTTTTGCTGGTGTTCTAGGGCCCATCATCAACAATGGTCATTAAAGCCCCGTCCATTGCGTAATTCTAATGCAGAGTCTGCAGAGACACTACGCTATTACGACGATTTAGGTGTTAGCAGTATACCCAGTGTTCCCAAGCGGTCACCACTGCCCATCTAGTACTAGCTGGGGCTGCGTTGTTTAATTTCAGGAATCACACGAGAACTGGTGTGTCGGCATGAGCCTGACTCCTGTTGCATTATAGTTGCTGTATTGTGCAATAAGTCAGACACCATGTAATATTATAACCGACAAAGTATTAATTTACCTGCCAAAATTTATATTTTAGTTGTATTTTGGAACAGTGGGGTAGGCCGGCATCCCCCACAGACAACTAGCCAATATTTCTGCGGGTTCCAGACGCTTGACTGGGATATCCCCAGTCAGGTGGACCCGACTCTGCCACAGGCGAGATAAGGGGATGATGATGAAACGAGAACTGGTGTGTCCAACGCAATACAGCCACTCCTAAACATCGTGCTCTCAGGTGTGGTCAATCAATGTCATTCTCCCGTCCATGAACTCTGATCATTTATTAATAATAATGTGGAAATGATCTGTGCCAATAGAGTCTTCCGGTTTGTAGTACCGGAAGAATGCAAAGAGGTTAAAGATCACTTAAGGTGTTAACTTTTCGCTTTAGTAAAAATGGTCTAATTAACATTTTACAATCTTCGTAATTCGCTGTCATTAATTGAAAAATTATTGACTAATTCACTGCTGTGCACTTAATTACAACAAGTTTTCATGAAGGTAGATACTGTAGACTATTAGGTGCTGCTATAGTATGTTGATTACTAAACTATCAGGTGTGAAAGAGTCAGAGATGGACATCAAATCTAGGTTTGTATCTGAAAGTATCACATGTTGTAGAGAAACGGGAATAATAGCGTATATGGGCATCAAAAGTCTTCAATCGACTCAATTTACAAATCCTAAACGAGCACATGCTGTGTCCTACTGAAAGTTGAAATGCAGACTGGATAACAATATAAGTGCACAACGTTAGGCCCACGTGAATTTTGCTTGTTAGAAAAGAGGCCCGCGACTGAAATGAGTATGACATCGCTGTGCTATGGATAAGTGTTAGGGAGTGCGAAGTCTGTGATATATTGGAGGGGCGTCAAGGGCAGAATGAGTCAAAAATAAGTGGGCCCTATATTAAAAACGGCTTAGGATTGTGGGTCGCATACATGTGAGAAGCGACTTATTGCGTTGGACACGCCAGTTCTCGTCTGATCACTGAAGTTAAGTAACGCAGCCCCAGATAGTACGACATGGGTGGCCGCTTGGGAAAACTGGGTACTGCTAATGCCCAAAAATCGTCTCATTAGTGTAGTGTCTGTGCAGTCTCTGCATTAGAACTATGCAGTGGACGCGGGGCTCTAATGACCTTGTAGTTGAAGGGCCCTAAAACACCAACAAACAAACAATAGATGTGAGAGAGTGGGTTAGGGCGGTGCAGGCATGCCATGTGTAGAGGAGAGGAGGATTTGATTAGGTGCATTACAAGGATGCTAGACGTTTGGTACAGACGAGGTAGAGGCAGGCCTAAACAAACATGGGCTTGTTATACGGCCGGTAGGATAGGGGAGTGTGTGGGGTGAATAGGGATCTAATGGAGTATAGAAGGGAATAGATGGGATAAGGGTATAATGATGAGGGTTTGATAAATAAAGCGAGTGAAACTATATTGGCTTTCAGGTGTGCAACATCATACGTTGTTCATGAAAAACTTTAGGCATTTTAATGACGTCGTTTCCTTACTCCAGATTTAATTTTATAGCAATCATATTTTTAAAGTCTTCTCACCTAACGTATCTTGATGGTTAATAATTGATACTGACTATAAAATTATAAAGTGATTGATTTTATTTATTTTTATTATCGTCTCTACAGCATGTCCGTTGTGTTGGCGTCCTCTCACACCATTTATTTTCATCCTGAGTTTTCGAGGGTGACCAAGATCAAGATTAATTCCATAAAAAAATTGGCCAAAATGCTAGTTCTGCCAGCCAGATTTGGGTGAGTTGTCTGGACAGACATGTATTTGTGTTTTTGTTACGTAGTGTGTGCGTGTGTTACGTGTTGTGATTATATTTTATAAAAGTAAATAGTTGTACTGATAATGAAAAAAAAAGAGGTTAACAAAAAGGAAAACAAGGGAGAGAGTTAATGGATTTCTTTTCCTTAGGGCCTTTGAAGTAGAGTCTGTTGAAGGTTTTTGTGTTTGTTTTAACTATTTGCTAAAATTAAACAGTAAAAATCTTTTCTTTTACTTAGTTAAATTGGAGATGATTATTGTTATTTGAAAAAAAAAATGATCACTAGTTATAGGCTGTCAAGTCAATGCCAACTTTGTCAATCAGAAATTACAATAATTCAATTCGCATCTGAGAGGAGGTCTGCAGTCGATTGAATGCCAGGTTAATGTACTGACAGTTTCTTTCCAAGGCTTTTTTTTTTGGACAGTTGTCGCATGGATTGTCAACCAAGTTCATCATCGTACCCTTATGCAGCCTGTGGCAGGGTCGGGTCTGCGGGTCCATTGGACATGCTCTGACCGGTGGCACTCCCAGCCAGGCGTCTGGAACCCGCAGGAATATTGGCTGGGTTGTTTATGGGTGATGCCGGCCTACCCCACTTGTTCCAACATCGCATTATACAACCAAAATAGAAACTTTGGCAGGTAAATTAATGCTTTGTTGGTTATAATATTGCATGGTGTGTGACCTATTGCACTATAACAATAAGTAATCCAATGCACACACAAGTGGTAATTGACAACCAAGTTCATGGTTAAAATTGTAACGTTTAATCAGTAAAGCTAGTGGTGGCATTTGCAGGCTCGTGTCCATAGGCGAGGTACAGATGCTTAAAATAAAGGGTGCCTAAGGCTGGCTACTTGATTGAAGAGTTATGATTCGAATAAATGCATATCTGCATATCATTCACAATTAATGAAATTAATAAGGCGATACTTTTAAACTATAGTCGGGAGTAACATAGCTAACATTTTTATGACCATTACCTGAAATCTGAGCTAATATTGAATTTTTTTTTCGGTGTCACCTTGAGATTTAAGTTGCGGTTCACATTTCCAAAATTCAACTTCTAGAAGACATTCATGAATTTCTTTTTCTCTTTGTTTTCGTTCAGTTTTCCGTCTTTAGACATCAGATTTGTCATGTCGTTGTGTTTTTGTGAGGAAAGAGAGAAAATGGGTTTTTATGTAGATGCTTGAGTTTGAAAGTCTGTATATAAAGTTGTATAGCGATTAGAAGACAAAGAGTTGAAGACATTGTGGTATTTCTTGAGACATACCAAAATCTTTTAAAAGACCATTTTACATTCCTGTGACAGCTTGTGATGTTGAGGGTAGTTGTTGCAGTTTTGCTTGTGAAAAACCCACTGTTCTTTACTATCAGTCTTCTTTACTTCCCCCCGAGAACTTGGTGTCTGACTGTTGAATCTAATTTAGGCGATAGACAAATACGGTAGTTACTGGAAGGCCTGCCTGGAATAGGACATAGTTCTAAAGCATTTGTTTTTCGCGTGACTGTCTTCCGTCCTAAACGCTGTTTTCTATTTGACGATATATTCACGTCACTCTTTAAGTATTTTTAGAATCATTGGTCTGGCTGTCAATGGAGGTGGGCATTTTGAAAGCAGGTAACAGCCATCTCAGTGGCCCAGTTGGTAACGTGCTTAACTCCTGATAACTCCTTAGTCGAGATGGAAACCTGTTATGAATGTGGCCTTGTTTTTTCACAAGAAGTACGAATAATTCGGCCCCTTAGCTTTTCTGAAGTCAGTGCCTCGAGTTAGTAGCGCAGTGATATACTGACATTAAATAAATTAGCAACCCAGATTTCAGTCAGTCACACTGCCCCTGAGTTGGGGTTATCCAAGAAGAAACAAACTAGAAAAGGAACCGAAGCAAACTTGGAAGAGACCGGGATCGGTCTTCTCCTATTAATTCCTATCCATTTTGGGTACTCATCAGGCCCATTCTTACTGCGACACAAGGGGTGAACTGTGTGGCTACCGTCTTAATGCCATACCATCTGCTTATTTTAATATGTATTTCTTTTACTGACGTTAGGGGATGAGCATCCTAAACCTGGACGTTTTACTGATAGTACCGTATAATTCACTCTTTGTGTTGAAAGGGTTTTCTTACGTGCCGGTGACATGGTGCACACCACACAGGATCACACCTTCACTTCCCATCTGACATATAGTGCACTGCCCTGGGGTTTCCTTCTCGCTTAAAAAGCTTCCCGTCTTGACCTGGATGTTGTGCCTTTTACCGATTACCCAAGGGAGCAGCTGTATTGCGTTGGACACACCACTTCTCGTCTGATCACTGAAGTTAAGCAACGCAACCCCAGTTAGTACTAACATGGGTGGTCTCTTGGGAACACTTGGTACTGTGCTAATACCCAAATCGTCATAACAGCGTAGTGTATGTGCAGACTGTGCATTAGAACTATGCAGTGGACGGCTCTAATGACCTTTCTAGTTGAAGGGCCCTAAGTAACACCAACAAATCACATCACAACCAATGACCCAATGGGTATACCGAAGACGAAATGTTGTGGAAATTCGTTAGTCAACAACATTCAACATGTTGAAAATCATCAGAAACACGTGTTCAACCAATTTCTGACAGTTACCAGTAACGGTTCTACCAATTTGAGGCAACAAAATTCAACATAATTAAAGAGGGTAATTTAAATGAAGTAGTCCCACTCCCAATACTTTGGTTTTAATACTTTACAAATTAACTACAGGAAATGGCATATAGTGGACATCTTGTTCACTGCCTGTGTATTGTGGGCTACACATTTACGTAATGACTGCAGCAATTGCTTTCTTACGGGTGCACGTAATGGTTGAAACATAGGTTGGTGGGGGTGGTGATGGACATGAGTGTGCACGAGACAGGGCAAAAGAAGTTTTGAAAATGAAGGAGGGAGGGTAGAAGATAAACTGGTGGACGTAAGAACCTGACGACAATGAAAAGTAAGACAGATAAGAGAAATTATGAAGTACTGATTCACGGTGAGATATCAAGAAAAGGTTTGTCAGGTGGGCTGTTTAAGAGGGTTGTTGAAGATGGGAGGAGGAGGATTGGATGGTAAGAAAAGTGAGACAGTGAGAGAGAGAAGGGAAAAAAAAGAGTAATGGTTAGAAGATAACATACCAAAAGTGCTTATTTTGATCCTTGATGGTCACTGTCACCTTATCCATGTCATGTTTGGTTCCTTTGACAGGTGACAAGCCATCTGGAAATGCACCCGCCACTATGTTCACTTTTTTTTTTTTTAAAAAAAAAAGAAGTTAGAAAAAATTAAGGGACGTTGTACTAGTTGGATTTGGGGTGGTTGAATGTCAAAAATTTTCAACTTTTTTTGGGAGGTGGCTGAAGGGCGAAAGAGAGATCATAGTAGTTTAAGACTCTCCTTCTCCTCCTCTTGATGTTTTTTCTTGTGTTTCAAATGTTCGTTATGTCCAGCCATATACAATCGTCCTCTCTCATCCGGCCCCCTTCTTCTCCTCCTCTTCCTCCTCCTCCCCCTCAGCCTGCCTTCTTCCACATCCTTCTACTCCCTGCTACCCTGTAATGTAGCATCAGCTTTGTCCTACATAGGCTTTACATCACTGACTGTCTATAACAGGTCCATGTCTGAAGAAGTGGGTCTAAATACTCTTTCTCTCTCTTAATCCAAGTTGAGAAGAAACGGTCGTCTTTCAAATACTGACCATTGTGAAAAGAAAGGAAAAAAATTGCTAAGATCCTGCTGAGAGATCGACTTAAACCACTTAATGAATTAAAACTGTATGTGTTATTTTGATGGGTGGCATAGAGGGCGTTACGATCGAGCATGTTAAAATCAGTCGTATTTTGATTATTATGTCCGAATAGCTAAATGGTGCTGTTAAGAAATGGGAGGGAAAAGCTGTCATGTGTTTGGTTTGATATATAACTTCATTGAAGAACCATAAACTTCCAGAGTTTATTAGCGGACAAGAAGCAAAGGGTTTAAGAATTAGCATATTTTTCTTTCACACTGGGGATGGTCAAAGAACATTTTTCGCTTCATTTCAAAAATGCAGGCATACAAAAATTAACGCCGAATTCATTGAATTGAAGCTAAATTTTGTGTTGTTTTAAACTGCTTCTTATTTAGTAATTTTAGGTCTTTATGCGGCCCGACCCGCTAGTGGTCTTATGGATGTCCATGGGAGCGGCTGTATAGCGTTGGACACACCAGTTCTCGTCTGATCACAGAAGTGAAGCAACGCAACCCCAGCTAGCACTAGCATGGGTGACCACTTGGGAACATTGGCTACTGCTTATATCCAAAATCGCCGTAACAGCGTAGTGTCTGTGCAGACTGCATTAGAATTACGCAGTGGACGGGGCTCTAATGACCGCTGTAATTGAATGGCCCTAAAACACCAACGAAATGAAACGAAAACGGATGTTCATGGGGCTTATAATGCGAAGTTTGCCCTCATCTGGTCTTGAGTCTTTTGTGGAAGTTGTGAGGTGGTTTGTGTGAGTTCAGTTCCGTCTTAGAGGTGTGCTAATTGTTGTACTGAGTACAGAAGCGGAAGTGTCAGCACACCTCTCAAGAAGTGTCAGTTAATCAGGAAGTATCCTGTGGAACTATAGGGAGTGGAGGGTGACCAACCGAAATAGGATCATATATCTTATAGAAAATAATAATATTCCTGGTTAGGATAATTTTATACCTGTGCAAAAGTCAGAGATGTGTAACACACAGGTAAAAAAAATCTTATACCGTATTATTTTTTTTTACGGAAAAAAATACTTGCTTCTTGATTGACCACCAACAACTTTGATGCGAGTCAAACAAGAGGTTTCATGACATTTTAAAACTTACAGAAGTTGGACGAAGGTTGTTTTTTTTTTCTTTAAAGAAATCTACTTCTGAACTTTTTGTAAATGAGCAAGTGACGATGTTGCATCCTGTTGTAGTCACGCCATAGCGTAGACAGTTGTAGGGAGGTGGGTGTTGCTATATTTGGAAAACCCTGTACCTACCCCTTTTACGTGGGTTGCTGCTGTCAACTCTTGTTAAAGTTACTTAATTGGTCACTATTATTTGACAGAGAGATATAGTGTGTGTACATCTTAAGAAGTTGGAGATGGGTGAGGTTGTCACCTGTGTTAAAAACCACACAAATATGTCCTAGATTTCTTCAAGGGTGGTCATGTATAAGAAATAAAAATGTCGTTTTCTCTAAATTATAATAATCGTAAACAAAAAAAATGGGCATAACTACGCCAATCTCGAGGACACAATCGCAATTTTGAAGTTGTTGCTGTCAAAAATGTCTAAATAAAAGACAATTATTAAAAAGCAGCTATAAATATGTTAGTGTTGACTAGGTCTACAATAATGGCCCAGGATATAATATAATATGGGACTTTAGCCTATTGTAAGATCCTGTTGCTGATGCAGGTGCTTCTCAGTGGCGACGACAGGACACCTCACCCCCTTTCCATTTTTTGCTTGAGGAAAAACCACCAACCTCACCTGGGATCGTACCTATAACATTTTGCGCAGTCGTGTTCCATGCCATATGCTTGGTTAATTAATTTAACCCCTCGTATCTCTGCAAACAAAATTTCAGTTTCTTTTTCGTTTCATTGGTCTTTTGGGGTCCTTCAACTACAAAGGTCATTAAAGCCCCGTCCACTGCATAGTTCTAATGCAGAGTCTGCACAGACACTACGCTGTTACGACGATTTTTGGGTATTAGCAACACCCAGTTTTCCCAAGCGGCACCCATGTTAGTACTAGCTGGGGTTGCGTTGCTTTAACTTCAGTGATCAGACGAGAACTGGTGTGTCCAACGCAATACAGCCGCTCTCAGAGAAATTCAGTCACCCTTCATGTTAAAATTGTTCCCACAGTGAGGTCCTTTGGAGACCTTACAGAAGTGCACGTCGTCAAATATGTGGAAAAACTCACGCTTTATCTTACGTTATGCAGTGGAGGACCAGTAGTGTTCGGCGCCTGTGTGCAAGAACTTAGTTGGCGCCCCTATCTCCCCCTCCCGAACGAAAAGAAGGTGACTCCGCTCCTGTCACTGGCTATGGCAGATCAGGAGGTCGGATCTAAGAAGCAAGTAGAGGACCCTGGCGCCTGTGTGCATTGCACACTGTGCTGGCACGCCTCTGACATTATGAATAGAAGAAAGATGTAAACAAGTCTTTAATAGAGTTGTGTCTAACACCTGGTTGAAAAATCAAAATTTTGACCCAGGGTTTGAAAATGATCAAAAACAGAGGTATGGAAACTGATGCCAAATGTTGGGGCAACACAGAAATGCTATACCCTCCATGACGAATGAAAGTTTAACAATCTAGAAAGAGACTTCACGACGGATAAAAGCCTAAACTAGCCAAACCCCACCCGAAATGATCCTAAGCCCATTGAATACACAATCGAGAGCCCACGGTTTACTTCCTATCGAAAATTATGTCCATTGTAGCCATTAGTAGAGGCGGAAATTTGACCTGGAAGTACACAATACTAGCTCTGGGACCCTTTAGCTCCTGATGACATCTGCGCATTATGCTGCTTTGTTATGTATGCCTCAAACGGGCTAGTTTGGTGGTGAAATATCAGCAACCTAATTAGGTACAGACAGGTTACTCAAGAGGTCGATTTAGAGATGGTCTTTTTATTTTGTAGTGATAACTTTGACGTATCATTTGTACATGTCCAAAGTGTGCCTTAGGGCAGTTCCGAATGGGACATTCAGGTAATGGTTAATTATTGCATTGCTAATATGCCATTACTTTGTGTGTTACTGAATTGTACGCATGATGTCGCATCTGCCTCTCTGTTGCGCGCGAATGAACACACGCATTTCCGGATTAGCACGTGCAGTATGGCGGGCAGGATTCGAATTCTTTTTTTTTTTGCCCTTTAGAAACGTTTTTAGTTACAACGCCATTACAAAATGACATTGGGCTAGAAGCATACAATAGATGTTTTATTATAATGAACATGATCGGTATTTTTTTCCAATCACCCTCCTCGAATTTTGACAGGTGAAAATTTATTTTAAAAATTGTTAAATTAATCCAAACACAGGAAGTTGAATAGTAAGCTGTCACCAGTACTTTTCAGACTGAAAAAGAAATTCTACTCGCCTTTGTTGATTGTGTACAGAACTTGAGAAATCTCTCCATAATGTAAAAAAAAATCATGGCAGTTTTAGGTGGGTTTTCATGTTTTTGTTTTAATCTAACTCTTTTATCTCGCATTGCTTTATTTGTATGAGGTGGATGGGGGCAAGAAACGTTAAGGACGAAGACATAGTTCAGAATATTGTACATGAAATACTGTACAAGTATGTGTTTTTGGAGGGATATTGTGGCTCGGCAATTCAAAACGTTGTAAAAAGCGGGGAAATGCCATGGCTGCAATTTAATTACATTCGCTCTTTCAGGGTCATATTCTGGCTACTCAGGTGTTCAGGGTTCGGAGATGGACAGGTGGTATTGCGTACCAACACACAACAATACGTCGCCTACTGCAGATCGTATGTGCAGCAAAATGTGCACCTCAGGGTCTCGTATTAGAAAGTAAACCGCCGCTCTCGACTGGGGCGAACCTACATACCGTCTCAGTAGCTCAGTTACTTCTTAACTGGTGCACAGTTTCAATCATGACTGAGGAATGTACTGTAGTTTCTTTTACTGACGAGAGAGCACACAGCGCCGAGTGCTCATTCTGTATTGAGTAGAGAACAAAGACGTGGTCCGGTGTGATATGTAAAATGCCTCTTCTACACTCTCCAGTCCACTACGCTGCCCTCTGATGCTGGTTTTCATGGCTTTCAGAGCGGCGAATTGTGTTGGACACACCAGTTCTCGTCTGATCACTGAAGTTAAGCAGCGCAACCCCAGCTAGTACTGACATGGGTGGCGGCTTGGGAAAACTGGGTACTGCTAAGACCCAAAAATCGTCGCATTAGTGTAGTGTCTGTGCAGTCTCTACATAAGAACTATTCTGTGGACGGGGCTCTAATGACCTTTGTAGTTGAAGGGCCCTAAAACACCAACAAACAACAACAAATTCATGGCTTTCAGGCAGTCCTTACCAAGTGAACCAACTACATCGGATAGGAAATCAGTAATTGTGCTCAGTTCTGAACCAATAAACATGAACTTTTCAGGGAGCGGCTTATTACGTTGGACACACCAGTTGTCATCTGATAACTGAAGTTAAAAAACGCAACCCCAGCTAGTACTAACATGGGTGGCCGCTTGGGAAAACTGGATACCGCTAATATCCAAAAATCGTCGCATTTGTGTAGTGTCTGTGCAGTCTCTGCATTAGAACTACGCAGTGGACGGGGTTCTAATGACCTTGTAGGTGAAGGGCCCTAAAACACCAACAAAACAAAAAATGAACTTTTCTAAGGGTAGTGAGTGGGCTTATTAATAATTGCACCTTTCAGGACTGGCTGGCTGGTCCTATCATCAGTGTGAAGTTGGAAGGAAGATGGCGCTATAGCCAGGATGTAGAAATGCGTGATTGTCAGGTGTCAGAAGACAGAAATGTAATGTGGGGTTTAAATTAAAACTTAAAACAAAACTAATGATTTCGTGAGAAGAAAAATTCGCCTGTTTATGAACACAGATAAAAGGGCAACAATGGCGGCGGTGACTTGTTTGATGAATATTTAATAACTATAGTTTGGATATTATGTTTTACGTAGCGTTTAATTAATTCGTTTGGTGTCTAGGGTTTTGCGTTTTGTTCGTGGACTAAATTAAAGGGACGGTAGGTGTGAATGGTTAATTTTATTTTTAGGTTGTCACCTGTCGAATCCCCCACCCCCTCTTCATCTCCATATAAAAATATTGTTAACTTTTATACAAATGAGGTTTCTCTCCCCCCTCCTGCAGGTGAAACTTTGTACCTCTCGCAAAAAAACATTGATGGCATCAACCTTTCTTACTTGTCAATCAATAAAAGGTATATTATATGCTTTAGGATTTTCACCTAATCTTGTCTACCTGTCTTTTACACACCTCTCCCTCACCCTTTTTTCAAATAAAAATACTTTATTCTTGTCTGGAGTTGAACGCACGATTGTTGGTTCACGATAAAATACCGTATATCACTAACCCTATAAAGGGAACTGGATTTTGTAAATTTTTTTATCTGAATTTCTGACAACAGTGTTGTTATTCGATTATAATTTTACTAATCAATGAAATAGGTAAATACAATAGATTACGGATTGTCCAGTTGTGCTGGACTGCCATATATGTTATATTTAACTGGACAACATTGCGCCTAATTGGGAAAATGTTTATTCTAATATAAAGATAATAAAATATACATGAACACGAACATGGCTGTTATCATCGTCAACTTTTCCGATTCACTAAATTTTTGATAATCTGTTTATTAAATAGATGACCGTCGAGTGGTCGAGAGTTGACGTCAGTTGGGGGAATAGGTACGAGCGGACTGGACTTCCTAGAGTAGTCGAGATGGTATCACACGCGAAAGATCAATGTAAAGATGGGCTATTATTGCGTCGCTGTTTTTATTTTGATAATAATGTTGCAGTGTATTTATTTGGTGTTATTAATATAGGAAATATAACTTGAGATAATGGATTGGCTGTTGACTTTGTCCACTAGAAAGGTTCATTCGGATATTACGTCAACTGCGTGCTGACTTGGGCGCGACTGCATTGCGTAGGACACACCAGTTCTCGCCTGATCACTGAAGTCAAACAACGCAGCTCCAGCTAGTACTAACATGGATGGTCGCTTGGGAAAACTGGGTGCTACTAATACCCAAAAATCGTCATAACAGCGTAGTGTCTGTGCAGAATCTGTATTAGAACTACGCAGTGGACGGGGCTCTAATGACCACTGTAGATGAAGGGCCCTAAAACACCAACGAAACAAAGAACGTGTTGACTTGGATGAACACCAGTATATGTTAATGATGATGGTAACCACGTGACTGCTTATTGCAGCGGATCCAGAGGGGGAGTACTTCAAAAAAGGGGGCCCCAAATATTTTAAATATTCAGAATCCCTTAGTATAAATTTAGCTAGCAATTACAACTGGTCTTCTACTGCCCCTTTGTCAATGCCCTATCTTCAGTGGTTTAGCCAACAGCAGATTGGACTGACGGTATAGAAATGGGAATAGCAAATGCAAAAATGCCTCATCAGTTGCAACGTTGAATCGCCCATGAGTTGAAATATGCGCCCCATTGAAGCATTTCTCCCCTCCTCCCTGGATCCGCCCCTGGTTTGTCAAGACTAACGATTTCTAATAAGGCAGAAGCGAACGTCCTAAACTTAAAATAATCCGCAGGTCGCCCAGTATCTCGTTTACCACCGTGCAGGACAGTGATTTTTATCCGGGCGTTGAAGTACAGTAGATTTTCAGTTCGATGTGACGTCAAACTCGTCTAACTTTAGACATATGTCGCGGTCCAGGCAATGCAATCCTAGCACCCCCCCCCCCCCAGTTCCCCGTCAACTGTTACTGTATTTTTACCAAATTCCAGATCGGACGTCACTTTGAAGTCTGATTGATTTGACTGAATGTCAAAATGCTATATGAGCATAGGTCACTCACTCGAAACAGTTTGTGAATTCAATCCGCATTACTAGAAGTATTAAGATATCCGTGGTCACGTGATTTGTGGTCGACCATAAACGTGACCATGTGGTTGTGGTTCGTTAGGACCTCGAAAATATGACATCGTAAAGCAATAAAACGCAGTATTATTACACTCGAGAGGGAGAGTTCGTAAAATGAGGTCAGTGGAGTTTGGAGTAATCACACTTTGAGAGATTGTTAATGATTTGTCAATCCATGGATTTTGTCGGTAGGTAATACTGTTGTAATTGCTTCCTATGTAAGCGTTTGTGGGTTTGACTCCGGGTTAGGTCTTAATGCAGTTAGAATTCAGTTTAGTACTCACATGCACAGTAAAGTTCCTAAGTGCGGATTCCCCTGGAATATACACACACTGTGTTTGTGCATCAACAGTATATCCACAATAACTGCCCCATTTCCTGATCATCCCTAGCGGTTATATTGGGTTGGATACACCAGTTCTCGTCCGATCACTGAAGATAGGCAACGCAACTCAACAAAGTACTGGCATGGTGAACGCTTGGGAACACTGGGTACTGCTAATACCCAACTCGTCGTAACAACGTAGTGTCTATGCACACTGTGCATTACAACTACGCAGTGGACGGGGCTCTAATGACCGTTGTAGTTGGAGGGCCCTAAAACACCAACAAAAAAACCTGATCATCTCATGCGCAGTGTGTTAATTGTATGGTTAATGCGAGGTAACTCTGCCAACGGTTGACAGTGTCCGTAATGAGCATTTCACAGCAAAGCACGCTTAACCACAGTAACTATTTTCCCCGCTTATGGCAGAGCCGGGTACCCATTTTTGATCTAGTGGGACACATGAGCTATCTGTTGAACGATATTTTTAACCAGCTGCCAGCCCACCTTATGGTGCAACCTTGTTATTAAAGAGTTAGTGGTGAACGTCGACGATGACGATACGAACGATGAGGCAGAAATGAGCAATTGTGCATGCTCATGAAAAGCAGACCAACAAGTGAGCACGCGCATTTGCTCATTTCTGCCTCGTATCGTCATCCTCGACGTTCACCACTAACTCTTTATTGTCGGCCTATTTTTCTTCGTTGGAGTAATCTTTTCTCCATCGACGCCAGGGAGTAGAACTTCTACGCCACGGCTTTACTTCCAAATGCGACGGAAGGCCCACTGGGGCTTCGGTCAAGAATCAGGCCAAAGCGTCTCGTTCCAGGATCAGTCCAAAGCGTCTCGTTCCAGGATCAGTCCAAAGCGTCTCTGTCTCGGATCGAGTCTGGAGTCGTATTAGTCCAGCACACTACCTCTGCGAGGCTGAGGTGGCTCTAACCAAAGTTTTCAGTGTAAACTAGAAAATTTAATAAGTATTCAAAACGGAAGTAGACGAAGGTTGAAGGACCACACTAATAATGAATGTGGGTTGCTATCAGTCAGGATGTTTCACTGGCGCGTGGGCTGTCACTCCTTGAATGTTTTGCAGCATTGGGATGGGATGTTTTTCTTACGTTACATGTGTGTGTGTGTGTATCAAGAAACATGACTTTTATGGACAACCCTCATTTTTCTACATCATTCGTAGAATGTATGGTATGTACTTGAACCTTAGTCAGCAAATTTGAGAAAAATAAATCATGAGACCAACAACAGCTTGTTGGCGGGTATAGATGACTGTCACCTACACTTCCATCCTATTCATCCCCTCCCTCTGTTGGAGCTCTCTCTCTCACCCCTCCCCCTTTCTCTTGACCTCCCTCTCGCCCTTTCTGTAATAATTTCTACTTTCTTCAGGCACTGTGTCTTCCTCGTCTTTCTACTACTGCGCCTACCTGACCTCCCTGCCATCTCACACATTTTCTTATAATAATATCTCTTGCAAGCACTCTCTATCATCATGATCCTTTTCTTCTTCGAGACACCCATCTCTCTCGTTCCCACCCAGCCTGTCTCCTCTATTAACCTATAGTTGTCTGTCTGCAAACTGTTCCCTCATCCCCCTTCTCCTCTTGCAACTTTCTACGCACACTGTCTTGTTTGTTATGTTTACGGGTGTTATGTATATCTTTTATTCATTCATGGTTGGCCCAAGTGTGAGTGGACACCAACAATAAATAATGTTGCTTGTGACAGGCAACACGCGGCTACAAATTGCTAAGGAACTCTACTGTCTTGTTAGGACAAGTTGGTATGGCGATTATAATTAATAACATAATCAGGTTTATTGCTTGTAATTTTGCCCTTTAAGATTTCAATTTGAGCATGTATAGGTTTTGACAGGCGCACCGTCATCTCGACCCTACAAAGATGGCCTTGTTGGAAGTTGTGATAGCCTAGCACAGCATTTAATTCGGTTAAGCAGCAGTTTTTTTTCCTAATGGTGGCGGCGATGACGGTGGTGGCAGTGTCGTCATGTGTGTGGCCTTTCTCGAGACCCGAATCTCGCCCTTTCTCACCATACTCCTCGATGTTTTTTGACAAGAGTGCCATCGCCTGCAGAGACTTTTCACACAACGCCTAAAGTTTTAGTTCATTTATTTTTATATTTATACAAAAGGACATGGTGATGTGCGGTGTGGATGGGGCCTGGTGGCAGACAGGCCGGAGTGGGGATTTATGACCCGCAGATACTACCCCGCCTCAAGCAGGAAAAGGGCATGATGACGATCTCCGGTTCAGTTGCATACTAAATGTGGTAATTTAGTGGTGATGTTAACTGTCGTGACCGTCGTCATTAGGCGGTTAAGGGACCTAAAGCTACGGTATCCCGAACTACTGATGGTCCTGAAACTTCATGTACTGAGGATCAGAGGCGTTGAAAGATGTCGCTGAGCCCGGGGAGAAAAACATTTATATGGGTCCCATTTTTACGTGGGTTAAAATTTCTTAAGTTTTCAATATCTGGATAATTTATCATCCTGCTCCGAACTCTAATTTTCAGTAGGCCTACCGCTCAGTCCGAACCCGGGGAATTTTACCTCATCATCCTCTACTCTCATCGACACCCCCCCCCCCTCCCCCGGCGGGGACTAGCTACGGATACTTCTGCAATTTCTGAATGCTCTCCGAGGCAGTTAGGCTTGTTTCACTCCGATACTCACAGACTGATGTCACGCGGGTACCAACTAAAACGATTCGTGGATAATCCCCAGGAATGGCGTCATGTTATTGCCCGCTGTCCGGCACTGGTGTGTACGAGGCCGTGAATATAGAGTTGCGTTTTGTTCTCCTACGCCAAAACCACTTATTAATTTTCTGGTAGACTGCTGTCTAGAGTGAGGGAGGAGGGCCCTGTCTGTAGTTTAGTACAGTATAACCCTTTCTATTTATTTCAACGGTCTAGAGGCGTAGCCATAATCTTCAACTATCATCAAATTTTTTTCTTTAATGACATTATTTTATAAACGAAGTTGAACTTTTCAGGAATTACTAGAATTTTCCTTGACCCGATTGTGAGATAAGAGTAGTAGGCTTGGCTCTTGTCTGTTTTGGAAGTGAGCCTTTTTTGACGTGGCGTGGCCTCCGCCGTAATGTCTTATTTAATTAAATCTCAAAAGAAATAAACTTAAAAAATGTAGACATTATTATCTGTATTATGGTGCAGTTACGTAGCTGTCATAAAGTAATACAAAAATTGAATCTGACACTTGGATCTCTGTCCCGTACAGTACTGTAGTATAAAATTCGGAGTGGATATTGCAGAATGGGTTTGAATTTAGGGCGATTTTGGGAATTAAATTCCGTGGTGAATGTTGTGATGCAAACAAACCTGCTAGTGATGCAGTAGTTTCGACCCAAACTGAATTGGGCATTTAAGAAATCTTGAATTAACCCTTTCCTCTACTCCTTCCCATCCCATTTCTGAAACTATTGCTTCAGTTATTAATTTTATCCCGCCTCGAAGGCGCGTGTTCGGTAACTGCGTCAGTGTTTCTAGGTTCGATGCTGGACCGAGGTGGGTTGGCTTCTTTCGGGCGAGAGAGAAAGAGAGAGAGAGAGAGGGGCCACGAGTGCACCTTCCTTCGGATGAGAAGTAAAACCGGGGTCCTGTGTGGTGTACGATGGCATTTGCACGCAAAAGAACCCTCTCTACTATGCAACGGGTGGATGAGACAAAATTTCTAGGTTTAGGAGCTCTCCCCCTGGCGTCGGTAGAATTTCCCAACGAACAGTAGATCGACGATAAATATGCATAGGGGTTGCAGCTTTGGTCGGCAACCGGCTGCGGGAAAAACATTGTCCAATGTGCCACCCGTGTGTCCATTCGGAGGGACAAGATGGGGACCCGACCCTGCCATAGGCAGGAAAAGGGTTAGGAGTTGCTTTGTAACGTTATTAAGTTACCTAATGACGGATTTACATGGTGACAGTAAAATGCGATAGTCTCTATCATGATAGTTCGTTGATGGTTACTGTCTTGACAGAGGCGTTTGTTTACGTGATAGTTGGATTCTAACTTACCGTAACCGGTAAATAATTTCAGAATTGAGAAATTGAGCAACTCACCGAAATATGAACTGCCACGACAATACTTTTGACTTATTGACTAGTTTGATGAATGACAGTTTTATGATAGTAACTTTCAAAATAGTGACTATCACGTTTGACAATCACCATGTAACATTAAGCTTCAGTGACAATGTACTGTACTGTAGGTTAGTATTATTACTGCTCTATGAGACATGAATTTTTCTGCAATGTTTTTTACATTGTTTGATCATGCGCAGAAACAAATGTAGAATTCTAACACGTGGGTCTCGTCGACCAATCACCGCACGGCACGTATGAGAATACATTTTTTTTTTTTAGAATGAATGATAATAGAACGTGAAGTTCTCTTCGCCATTTCGAAAATTTCTATAATGATACGAGCGTGATATAGGACATATTTCGATGCAGAATTTCTCAACAGTTTCAAAAACAGAAATATGGAGGTAATAAAAATTACTTGAATGGTTTTATTATACAGGGATTTTTCATTAAGAATTCGTATTTCAAAAATTTCCTCAAAAAAGGATCGCCATTTGCTAGATATCGTGTTTCCAAATATAATCGGAGAGTTTGTTGGAATACAAATAAAATCCCTTTTTTTCAAAACAAGTGTTCGTTTTTTGAAATAATTTAAAGAAGAGTTCCTAATGGAAAACCCTTTACTAAATAATTCATGTCTCAAATTAACTCGTAGTAGAAATTCTCGTTCCTCCTGTTGTGTTTACTGTATATTTAAATTGCATTCGAATGACTGCTGAAAAGTGACTGCAACAGTATATGAAATATGTCGGGTTCATCATCATGCCCTTATCTCGCCTGTGGCAGGGTCGGGTCTGCGGGTTATGGTTCTTCACTCCCGCCTATCGCCCACTAAGTCCCATCCACCCTACACACTATCATATTCCTTCGTACAACCTGCTTAAGTTTTGCTCCCACGTCTGCTTTAGACTTCCTCCCCACTTCTCATCACATGCCCATACCACCTCAATCTATTCTTTCTCTCAGGGGCTCTAATGACCATGTAGTTGAAAGGCCCTAAAACACCAACGAAACAAAAAAACGCTCACCTTTTCTGCGATGAGGCATGCTGAGTTAGCTATGAAAAATAATAGATATATGCGGACTCTCGTAAGTATTACGACAGTGACGTTATGTATAACCTTTATTGGACATTTAGGATCGTGGTAAACAAGAGCCTTTCCTTGCGACGAAAAACAAAGACCTAGGGCAGTGGCGGCGAACCTCTTTTTGAAGATGGGTCACAAGAACACGAAAAAAAGCAAAAAGTTGTCCGCGGGACAGGTGCAAGCACTATTTAATTTTATGAATAAAAATTAATTATTCGTAATAATGAATAAAGTTTACTAAAGTAGCAAATAGAGACCATCATTCTAATACCCTTATCCCGCCTGTGTCATGGTCGGGTCTGCATACGGATAACCTGCTCTCACGTCTGTTGTTTATAAGACGATAAACTAGATGATTCACACTCGGGCTACTTAAAATTGCGCAGTGGGTCACAGGTTCGCCACCACTGACCTAGGGTGTTTTATGCTGTCGTGTGACGTTTTAGGGCATGTACCGAACTCTAGCGAGCAAACAAGATACTGTGCTGCAAAGTAGAAAGCACTTTTTTGATTTAATAAACAGCTTTGGACCCTGGTAAGGTTTAGGTCTAATACCTAGCGGCTTCTTCCT
Source organism: Trigoniulus corallinus (assembly GCA_013389805.1). Lineage (NCBI taxonomy): Eukaryota > Metazoa > Arthropoda > Diplopoda > Spirobolida > Trigoniulidae > Trigoniulus > Trigoniulus corallinus. Next base: position 15,284,422 of record JAAFCE010004209.1, read on the forward strand.
GTCCTGCACATAATAGTTGTCCCCGTAAATGACTTTCGTTTTGAATTTCTATGACGCCGTTTTTTTTAATGTTAAATAATACAGTAATATATGAAGTAGTCTCTAATTTTGATTTGAGGGTGATAAATTATATTTCTTCTACGCTAAAAACATAGTTTTTCCTTCTTCCCGATGGTAGCCTTGCATGTAAGCAGCCCTCTCCCCCACGTGTTTATTGATGCATCCTCGTAATGCCAAAATGATCGTTTTCACCTGGATTAATAGCAATTAATTGAATGATTAAAAACGCCCTATTAAAATGTGTGCGTGAAGTGTTTATTTATATAGAATATTGTAGTAGCGTATATAAAAATTGTTTTTTTTAACAAATTAATACAGCGCAGTTAAGCACTACCTTTAATACCGTGGTAATTGTTTGCATAACATCTTACTTTCTCTCTTTACGTATGTATTTGAAGGTTAAGTTTAATAACAAAAATTTTGATTAGAGCCAAAATAGGGCACAAAGGTGTAATAAATACACATCTTTTGTTTCGCTTTTTTTTTTAAAAAAAAGAAAAAAGCCAGTGAGCATTTGATCTCTTAATATTGTCATATAATAAAAGAAATAATCTACTTACTCTTGGGGGGGTTAATATTTGTATCTAAAATGTCTATTGTAAATATATGAATGAAAATTTTATTTTTAAAATCAATGGGAGAGGATCGTTCCCAAACGACATGTGACAGGTGATTTTGTTTTCCTACCCTCCTCCGTCTCTTCATCTCTCATTTATACTGTATTTACAAGAGCCTTATTTTGTTATTTAAAGGAGCTGCCTAGTGATTTAGTTGATTTATAACTAAACTATTTTGTCCTGCTTTGTACGTTTTTAATAAATGGGAATACCGGGAATTTTTCTTTAAAACAAATAGAAACAAGATTTTAAAAATTAAAGTTAATAATTAATTTTTAGTTGGTTGCAAACTGGCAGACGTATTTAGCATAGGGCCTATTGTCTATTTCTAGTCATTAGTTGAGTATAAAATTTCAATTTTTATCTTCAAATTAAATGTAATTTTAAAGGTAATTTTAATTTATAGAAAAGGAACCTCAATAATTGTCAAACGGAAATTGTCAATATAGGTATATATTTATTGGAGGCTTGACGTATCTTAACCAGAAATCTTTTAACATAAGAAAACATAATATAAAACAGGTGATAATTATTCTTATAATAGTAGCACTAGGGGTGATAGTAATCAAAACGTAATGAGAACACCTTTCTTTATATATTATATTTTTCACCTGCATGTCAGTTGTTCATCGTCGTCTTTAGATTTTTTGATAATCAGATTGCAGAATTTATATTTCCTCCAACATTTTTAACAACGGTTTTGATTTTTTTTCCTCCCTCTTAATCGTACTTCGGAAATTAAGGCGAACCGATTTAAAGTTTTTTTTTGTGATCTCATCTATTTATTTGGAGTTTTTATTTTTATAAATAAGGTGTAAATGGACATAGTGAAATAGCGAACTTATTTTAATTTGGTAGTATGGAGCTCTATCTTATCCAAGAGGTTAGGGCCTCACAAGTTTAGTTTTTTAAAGGCCCTTTAATGAAAATGTTTAGGGTTAAATTACTAGTTCCGGTTTCTTATTATTTTTTAATGTCGTTCCCTGGTCCATTTCTCCGAAAATGTAACGCATTAATAATAAAATGTAACTATTATATGGACCAAAATAAAATAATAAGGTAAAATGCATTTTTGGAGAAAAAAGTTTGTTTTTTTAGTGAACTTACAATATGGCATTTTAGATGCATGATATTAACTTAATAAAACATTTACAAATAAATGACGAGATAATCAAATGTCTATTTTTTCTTCTTCAAACGTTAGGGCTATGTCTAGTTATTTTTTTATACATATATAATATACATATTCGTTGTTTCAGTATGGTAAAAAAATAATTCAATTATATTTAAATCTCGAAAGAAATTATGATATTTACAAATTTGAATAATAAAAATAATAATGGAACTGCTACTACTAATAATGATATATGAATAATAACAATAATAGTTTTAAGGCGAATCTTTCGCACTCAACGACCCAGAATTCTCGTTTGAATTTTGATCATTTGATACGAGTCCTTCTTTCATCCGTTTTTTTTGTTTCATGCGACGATTTTGAAACCAGATTTTTACCTGCGTTTCGTTGAGTTGTAAGGCAGAGGCAATTTCAATTCTTCTGGCTCTCGTAAGGTACTTATTGAAATGAAATTCTTTCTCCAATTCCGTCAACTGTTTAGTTGTGAAATTGGTACGACCAGAATTATTGGGACCATTTGTTTGACTGCATCCGAAATCCAATGGAACTGCTGCTGGTTTAGGGACCACTAAATATAGAAACGAATCTTTTTAAGTTATTTATTACTATATTTATAATTGATTCATCACTAATATATTATTGTTGTTTAGGCCCTAGGTATACTATTAAGACTTTATAGATTTTTCTCTCCATACCCCACCTACCGATAATACCAACTATTATTTCATTTCTAAAATATTTCTTCGATGATTACATACTCGTAGGACGAAAGGGCTTTTAGTCGCTAAATATACATGACGCAGAACGCTGAAAATCCTTATATGAGTGGAAAATTTCATAAGGCCCTTTGAAGCACGAATGTAATCGATTTTAAAGTGTCCGATAAAGCTACACTTCTAGGCAGTCTAAAACCAACATAGAGAAAAAGTAACCGATGTTGTTTGCCACGCTTTTTTAAATCTCAAAATCGTAAAGTTTTCTAGAAATCGCTGAACGTGATTTCTCATCCAAATGAAATGGACGTAGAATAAATAATACACCAAAATTTTTACGATAAATGAAAAGGCTTAGTCACTAAATTGTCGTGCCGTTTAGATAATTTTAAATGGAAAAAAATAATGTTTCTGATTTTGATAATTTTCTATCATTTTATGCAAAAGGTTTTCTTACCTACACCCACCCCCTTATATATCCAGCATTAATACTTTCTAAATATAATCCTTTCTATGAATTTATGCAAAAGGTCCCACTAAAAATATTATTAAAATCTTAGGGCCGAAGATACTACATTGCTTGTTAAGAGAGAGTTATTTATATGGGAATTTTTCTTTAATACGGTAGTTATTTGAGGATGTACTAAATCATTGCCATTTAATAATATAATGGATAAAAAATTATTGGCTTGTATCTGGTGATTATCTTTGCAGTACGTATCAATAATTTAGTCCCCAATTTTCAAAATAATTCAACAGCCACCATTATTCTATATAATAGGTTTCTTTTCACAATCAGATAAGTTTGGTAATCTCCAATATATTTTTTTTTTCGTAACGGTGATAATGACATAGGAGGTATCAATGTCAATGCTGCGATATTTAATAAGATTCATTAGCTTTAACGTATTGATTGAACCGATCTATGCATCAGATTTAAAATATTTTAACAATGAAACAAATCTGGCAATTTTAAAACGTCTCAATGGATCTAAAATGGACCCTCTAGTTTAGTCTTCAGTTTTTGTGGACCTTTCATATATACTATGCTGGCTAATATTCATAAAACTGTATTATTATGAGTAATAATATTTGTCCAAAATGTGTGAAAAATGATGAGTGCCTACCACAACTTAGTAGAAGAGACCGGGGCAAGATGACGATACTAACAGTTTCCAAATTAATTTTTTAATTGTATTTTAGTGTGTTATTTCATTAAGTTATTACATGACTTTTTAGCGTCTATTAATGAGGACTGCTAGTAGTATTCCTATGGTGCAGCTAACTATCAGGAAACTGTCTAATTAAGTCATTAGTCATCTTGCCCCGGTCTCCACTATATAAGTTATTTGTAAGTATAAATAAAACAAACCCTGTCTAAAACGGAATGCTACAGGACGAAAACGGAATTACTATAGCATTCCGTTCCATATCCTACAGCAGGGGAGAACCCGGATATTTTAGCTGGGTCCAGTTTAGTCAGATTTTTCGTTGATTTTTTTTTTAAATTAAACGGATTAAGCTTACCTGGTTTAGGTAAATTCCTTTTGACTTGCATCCACTTGTATGTAGGTACATTTTGTGAATGCTGTTGTTGGGACTTGGAACATGATAATGATGATGGTGGTTGAGGGCTAATTGAGCTGGCCGGACTAGCACTAGGGGACTCCGATAAAGTACAATAGCCATCTCGGTCGTAATCGCCGAGCGGACTGTAGTCTGATGACCCGTTGCCGTTGTACCTGGGTGTGCAGGCATAGGCACCCGAGTCTAAATATGGAGGGTAGCAATTATTTGGCTGTGTTGGTGGTTGTTGTTGTTGCTGCTGTTGTTGTTGTTGATGATGATGATGTTGATTAAATAGATCATTATTAGATGAAGGAGGATGAGGAGGGAGAGTGGTTGAAGGGCTACTGCTCACATAAGTACCTGTAGTGTAAACACTGGAATTGTGTAACTCGTAACCTTCATTGACATAGTCTAAATTTGCATCCCTGCAATCCCGATAATCACGATATTCACTCAAATTATTATTATTATTATTGTTTAAAATATTGCAAACGACGTCACTCGCATCATTTCTAGTAGGTCCGAGAGGCGAATGGAGGACACCACTGGTCGTCGTCGACGTTAAATGAGAATTATGAAGTCGGTGATGATGATGATGCTGTTGATTAATAGGATGAATATCACTGGAATTACTAGTATGATTATGATTATTATTAAGATGAATGTGATGTTGCTGTTGCGACTGCTGTCGTTGGAGCACCGAATTTGGAAAATTGTCGCCGCAATTCACTACTAACCCATTCTGATGGGGTGCTGTTGATGACACTGGGCCAGGAATAGTAGTACTACTAGTATTAGTAACAACAGTAGCAGCAGCAGCAGGTGTAGCGTCCAAATTTGCATAACTAAGGCCGTTATCATTAATAATGTGAGGTTGTGATGGTGGTAGTGGTCCTGTTGATGACGATAAGGACGAGGATGGAACAGGTGGATGATGGTGTTGCGAATGATGATGAGAAGAAAGATGCGGAGGACGAGGATGACACTGTTGAGATAACGGGTCAATTGATTTCAAATTCAGATGAGTTGGATGCGAACTCGGTATATTTGCTGAAATGGGATGTTGAGCAGCTGCTGCAGCAGCAGCGGGACTTGCTACTGCTTCCAAGTGGACCATATAATTTAAAGTATTCACACCGTTCACTACTATATCCCTGTTATTTTCGTGGTCATCCGAATGACGTTGTTGTTGCTGTTGTTGTTGTTCCTGGTGCGCATGGTGATGCGAATGATAGAGATGATGATGATGACCATTGGTGATGTCACTGATCCCGTTTAAATACGTAGATTGTGTGTGTATTCCGTAACCGTTTGTTGAAGATGTTAAAATTCTTGGCATTTCATGTTCAATAACAACGTCACTATTGTTATTATCATTTTGATGACTCGTTGAATGGTGTTGTTGGTGGTGATGAAAATGATGATTGTGTTGAGGATGATGATAATAATTTTGTTGTAAATGAAAGCTTCCTACCTGATGCTGCTGATGTTGTTGTTGCTGCTGCTGATGAGAATGAAGGTGAGGATGGTGTTGATGATGATGATGATGGTAAATTTCGGCTGTTGGTCCTACATGGTTTGTCGACAAGGAGGTGTCATATGAAGGTGCAATTCCGTTGTGGACATCATCATATAAAGGAGTGGAGGATAATGAAGATGACGACGAAGAGGAGGTTGATGATGATGATGATGGTGGTGCTGGAGGTATACCATGAAGTATTGTGGATGGTAATAATAATGATGATGATGATGACGACGACGACAATGGTTTTCCTGAGGTAGTTGTTGGTGTCGTTGGTGCTACTAAGATTGAGTTGCACGCAGATATTGTGGAAATATCGTCACACGCACTATTATTATACACGACATTTGAATTCATAATTTTAGTAGTCTGTTTTTATATCTTGTCTTTTTTTTTCTCACCTGTTTTTTGTCGTTGTTGTTGCAACTATCACCATTCACTCAAGATACTTGCCTAACTGACCACCCTCTTCAGAACTAAACCTTTTTTTGTTGTCGATGTTTTCCTCCTTCTCCTTGTTCTTAATCCGATTTCTTCTTCGACACCGTCGTCGTCTTCTTCTTCCTCCTCCTTTTCTTCTTTTCTTTTTCTCATTTACACATTCACAAAGACGACGAAGACGACAATGTTATATTTCAGATGATAACCATTGCTCGCACCATAACACAGACCAGTCTCGCGTATATCGTACGTATTTCGTCGATTTTTCCTCATGTACATCCACTCCGAAGATTTCGTCCTTTTTATTATTATTTAGATAAAAAAAAATTAAAAAATCTGAATGAAAATAGCGTCGACACAATCCGTTAGTAGTTTGTGTTGCTGGGAGGGGAAAAAAATTTGTCTTATAATACCACAAATTAAAATCGTTCTTTCTTAGGTGCAGATAAATCAGAAAATAAATGGTCGGTAAATCATCCAGCAGCAAGTTGACAGAAATATGGGAGTTTAGTTGAGTCACGTGACCGGACGGGACCAATTGAGGCACTGGTTCCGCTCTCCAACTAACTGTTTGACCAAAAAGGAGCTGTTGCATGGGCGAAAGAGAGAGACAAGCCGTGGAGGTGGAGAGTGTGTGTGTTAGGAGGGAGAGGCTGGAGGTCGAGGGTCGTTGGATGGAGGATAATTTTAGTACTTGATAGATCGACAGTCATCAGGTCAGTTGAGGGTAATTAAGGTTATTTTTTTTTGTCTCTCGCTTCTTCTTCTTCTTCTTCAGTCTCTCGCTTTATATTTCTTTCTCTTTTTCTTTTGCCGTTGGATGGATGATAATTGTGACTCTTTCCGAGTATCCAATACTACAACAACACCAACAACTGGGAGACAACCCTAATTATTTTCCACAGTTGTAAATTAAAATCGGACAGGATGGGAAGGAGGGGTGCGGAACGTATATATAACGGCGTCTGACATTAATTCATATATGTTTCTTATTCATTGTCTCATCATCATCTCTAAGCCGTCATTATCTTCAGCAGCAGCTTCATCAACATCGTCCGCTTCGTTATTATCATTGTAATCGAGCTAATTTGTACATGAATTGTGTTCACTGTCCACTACTATCCTCTGGTCGGAATGTCTTCAACACCGAACTAACACTGCATGCTGCACACACACAAATAATCCTGATTCGAAGAACAAAAAAGAACGTTCGGGGTTTACAACGTTCCTTCCCACTGGTGTAGAACACGTGTTCGAAACCGTAGACGGAGCGCTCTTTTCAATTCTCCTTCCGCCAAACGTTCGATTAGGTTGTAGTAAGATTCGAAACGAGGCTTAGTTATTTGTTGTTTTTTTTTTTTTGGTTTCCGAAACGCTATTTTTGGCCCGTTTGATGTCGTTATTTTGGTATGTATATAATTATTGTTTTCTTCTCAGCACATCTAGTAGAAATGTGTAGAAATATACAATAGTGAAATTGTACAAGATGAGTTAGGTGTGTTGCTTGTTATCGCTCTGCTGTTCGCCGAAGCTTTGGGAATAACGCTGTGGCGTTTCATGTAGATATACAGTTGATGAGTTCGTAGGTGTTTTTATGTATGTGTTATTAGCATAAGACATAGTAATGAAAATGAGGAGAAAGGAAAGTGGGACTATTACAACCTACCATGATGACGTCAGATTCTACATGCAAGATTGTTGACGCGGGGGGTATAGTTTATTATTGGCTAGTGAACTAAGCACCCTTGATATCCAACGTGGATAAATACACGAACTTTTTATATTCACTTGTGTGCGGGTGTATAGCTTATTTAAACAAGTGTACTGTGTTTCTGTGGATGGTATTTTTATTCCTCTGGTAATACCACACACATACATACACGTGAATACTGCTAGTCTCCCACCCCTTTCCCTCGGGCCTGCGGCACTGTCGAAGGTCCCACACCCCACCCTCAACAAGGAATACCTTGCCCATTAGGAAATAAATGCTCCTCCTCATCATTCTCCCCTGCCTCACTCACCTATAGGCACATGCATTTTCATCGCATATCCATGTTCCTCCCTCCCCATCTCACCATGAATTGAAAGTCGTTTATTTCAACCAGTATACGCACGCATGGAGTTGTAACTACCGAAAGGAAATTGGGGAAATTGATACGTAGTTTGAAAGTTTATAATGTGTTGTAGGGGTTCACGATATATTTTAGATATTTTTAATAGGAGGCTACTAGCATGGCGAGTTGATCATGCTAGTACCTTCTGAAAGTGATATCAGTTAATTCATTCTTTACTGTTGATGATGTCGTGCTGATAGTTATGATACGACATAAAATGTTGGAAGTGCATTAATAAAATTCCATAATGCTTGTTTGCACTTGGGCTTTAATGGTAACAACTTATACGATTCATAAAAGTAACTGCCAACCTCCCAACTATCAAATGTTAAAACAAATTTAGTGTATTGACCTAATAAAACATTAAATCTTTGGTCTATTTTAGGCAGCGAGAGAGAGGACCATCCTATCCACCCTTTTTTTGTTGTCCTGTTGACATATGCTCTCTTTTTATAGCTATGACTACAGAAATACAAATAGCGTAACGAGCTATGGAAAATAATACAGCTGTGTAAGCGGATTCAGGTTTAAAAATCTTTTAAAGGATCTACTCCATCAGAATGTTGACCGAATTTGATATAATGCATAAAATGTTTTTTTTCCTCTTCTGAACAAAATAATTCTGACCTTGAGTTCTGACTGTGGTCGTCGCCCCATTTTCAGAACTTTTATTTTTGTTCTGTTTTCGATATAGGTGTTATAGGTGAAACCTTAACTGTCGTCCATTTCGGAGAACATGACCTTTTGTCAACTGAACATAGATTAAATATGGGACGTGGTAGCTTCAGGGTCAATCCTGGACCGAGGTGGCTTGCCTTCTTTCGTGAGAGGAGCCCTCAGTGCGTCTTCTGTTGAATGCGTAGTAAAGCCGTGGTGGCCCCTTGCAGTGTGCACGATGTCTTCCGCACGGAAAAGAACCCTTACTACCTGGAATAAAATATACGTCTAGTTCGGCATAATTTCCAGGTGTAAGAGCGCACTCACCCCCCCTTCCCCCGACGTTGGTCGAAAAAAAATGTCCTAGTGGACAGAGAAATAGGTCGACGATAAATAAACAGGGGTTGCAGCATTAGGATGGCAGCCGGCTGCGTAATTATATCGTCCAACAGCACCCGACCATACCATAGGTCAGTGGTGGCGAATCTTTTTTTTTGAAGACGGGTCACAATAACACGAAAAAAACAACCAAAAAGTTGTCCATGGGTCAGGCCCAAGCACTATTTAATTTTATGAATCAAAAAATTATTATTAATAATGAATAAATTAGTATATTAAAGTAGTAAATAGAGAACATCATCATAATACCCTTATCCCGCCTGTGACAGGATCGAGTCTGTAGGATCTAGCCCGCCAGGTCCCTGTCCACCCCACATACACACTATGAGACGATAAACTAGATATGATTCACGTTCGGGTCACTTAAAATTGCACGGTGGGTCACAGGTTCGCCACCACTGCCATAGGTGTTATAAGGGTTAATTAATATGACGATGGGTTGTAGATATATCTGTACAACTTCGGGGTTTTCCCTCCTGTCGCTGGTGGTTTCCCATGGATGCAGTAGCAGGCCATTTCGAAATAAATAAAAAACACTTTCACCGCTATAACTGCTGAGCTATAAATGTTTTTAATTACGTGCCTGATAAACGTAGCAAGGTATATAACTGTCAGTGTTGTTATTTTGGTCGGAAACGCAGATGATAGTTGTTTCAAACACTGTGAACTTTGGTGCAATTTGTTTTAAGGTGTCCTTTTAATAAAACAATAGTTGTATATGTTGCTGGAGTTTTGTTAGTGGACTTCTTTGTGACGTCCAGTGTGCTTTGAAGTTTTCATGATTGCATCGAAATCTATCAACTACAGCATGCATCACAGGTATCCCAAATGTTGTCTTTCACGCTGTTTATACAGGTGTTGACAATGACAACACTGTAGAAATTGTAAGAATTAATACAAAATATTAATGAGTGATGAATGCAGCCTCACCTCATAGAAATGCAGTGGAGTTTTGTCTGTCATTTGAACTCGTGTAGAGTGTATTTCTTTTGGGATTGGTTTTCTGCCCTTTCTACATTTGCTCTCCACCCAATTTTTTTTGCCCCCAAAATGTGTTGTACGTAAGGCAAAATTCACGCAGCTCGTTGGGGGTTATTTCCGTTGCAAATTCTCGAGTTTTGTAATTTCAGGGGACGCGTAGTGGGTTCTTAGTTGTTTTAGGCAGAAAGAAAGATTAGGCAATAGACAAATTCGGCAAGTGCGAATTACATTTTGTCTTTTTCATTTTTTGGATTGGTAGTTGGTATTTGGTATTGGGATTGGTATTGGTGGTTGGTATTTGGTATTGGTAGTTGGTATATTTGTTTTGTCCTAAAGAAAATAGTTATTTAATATTTTTAAAGTAAAAACGGTAAAGAATTGAACGTTGCTTTTATTTTGGTATCTGACGCTGCTTTTGTCACCCACTCCTTTGGGACGCGAGAGTTTTTGGAAGTTATTCTGCTGCACTTGTGGAAAGTGTATAATGATGTGGCCTTAATGATTCACGCACCTGTGTACACCTGTGAGTAGTATCTTTGTCGTTTCATGGGCAAGGCGATCTGTCTCATTAACTAACCTCGAAAGTGGTCCTCCTGAGGGTGTTTAAACTACACGAGTGCCTCCTCAGTACTGTTCATACGTCCTAAAGCGTCTTTACATATACTGTACTGCTGTGGATGCTACTTCAGACCTTCTCTATGTAGGCCTAGTAGTTGAAAAGTAATTTTGCTGGAATTCAACCTATTTTCTTTGTTATACAGTTTACACATACTGAATAGGTAAAATTAGTGTAAATGTTGAACATCAATTGTGTGTGTGGAGAGAGAAATGACAGAAAGGACATTATGATAATTTATGACGAAAAGGTTTAAGAGAAATTTAAAGAAATTTTCAGTCTCAGTGGACCCGCCTTGGTGGCGCAGAAGTAGCGTGTTAGACTACTGGGTCCCTGGTTTCATTTTCGATTGTGGATTGAGGCTGCTGGTGAAATACACCTGTAAAGTAGTTCAGCAAAATTACCAGGTGTAGGCGCTCGCCCCCTCGCGTCAGTGGAGGAAAAGTGCTCCAACAAAGCAAAGGGTTGCAGCATTAGGTTGGCAGCCCGCTGCGTGAATATACCGTTTAATAGATCTCTCATGTGTCCAAATAGGGCAGAAATGTGTACACGACCCTGTCCTAGGCGGGAGCGGCTGATTGCGTTGGACACACCAGTTCTCGTCTGATCACTGAAGTTAAGCAACGCAACGTCAGCTAGTACTAACATGGGTGCCCGCTTGGGAAAACTTGGTACCGCTAACACCCAAAAATTGTCGCATTAGTGTAGTGTCTGTGCAGTCTTTGCGTGAGAACTATGCAATGGGCGGGTCTCTAATAACCTCGTAGTTGAAGGGCCCTAAAACACCAATAAACGAACGAACCTGTTGTAGGTAGAAAAGGGTTAGTGATAAGTTATCTGTTGTACAATTAACTCGAGTTCTACTCTACGCCGTCTGTTCGCTTCTCTTAGTAGTAGCATGCTCAGCTCATGAAATTTTGGTGCACAAGTTTATCCGTGGTAAAGTTCTGCTGGTTTCTTGTTAGAGGAGTTCATGGGAAACATCGAAGTGTGCCATCTTCTGTCTGGGGTAGGGGAAAATCCGAGGTTCTCAAACGTCCGGCAGAAATAAGTCCCTTAAGGGAGGCAGAAAAGGACTAAAATGTGAGACTGTATGAAGGAGAGGGATGGATAACTGGAACAGATGATTGAATTGTGGGGGACGGTAGTTTGATCTCGATCTCACCACGACTTACGACCTGACAGTCAACTTTGATCCAGGCCACTGGACTTCTTTAGTATTGATGTAGGTCATATGTTGGTGTGTACAACCTATACATTGTGCTGGTTTTTGGAGTTATTGACTTACGACATGTTTTTTTTCATATATATATAAAGTCATTTCATCTCTGTTGAATATTTCTAATGGTAATGTCCTTTTAGGGTGTTAATATTATTTTTTTTGTCAACCTGAGAAAAACAAGGTGCATAATGGAATTGCAGATCAGCAGACAGGGAGGAGTGAGTGTTTTATGCTGATGGTCGTTGCTGGTGGTGGTGGTTGCATTAACGTATTATGTGAATCGTGTTGCAGTAGCATATGTAGTTGGGTGCATATGTGTTGGCCTGTCGATTAATGCAATAATCAGGTTTTAGGTGAAGGAAACACTTTCAGTCGTCGTCGTTGTTGATGGAGGAGGAGGAGGAGGACAAAGACCAGTCACTCCTGTTGGCAGTATGGGTGGTTTTCGGGAAGTGTATTCGTATGTCCGTCACTAATTGGAGAAGTTAAATTATGCGCATAAATTTTCGTATCCATTTAGGTTTGTTATATATGCGATCAATTTGTCTCGTTCAGGACGTCACTACAATAGAGTCTTAAATTATCGTTTTATATATAGAGCTAACATCTTATGTTTGGGTAGGAGGTAGAGTATGATGGTTTGCGGTCGTTTTTTTTTAATAATAATAATAGAAAAAATCTAGTTATCAGCCTGACTTCAAGCTTGTACCAATCATATATTGTATATAGGACTAGTAGCTTTTTTTTACATCTAGTTGGATGTCTGTCCCATACTGAATTCTCCTTCCACCGATGAATTCATGTCTCTACCCCTTGGCTGTTTATCTCACTGTCATCCTGTCCCTCGCTCCCCATCCACACTGCTCTCGTTCTATGTCTTAAAGCTAGACATGCATGTATTTCCAATTAAAGTTTCACCAACTAATGAGCCTGATGATATACGAATGCTGCATTTTTCGTGTTGGATCTTGGCATACTGACATGGACTCTTAAAGATAGCATTTGAAGCTGCTTTGTTTAGTCGGGACGGTACTGATTATTTCTTGTCGTTGCTGATAATTACTGTCGCTTAATGGCTGTCACATTGAGCAACCAATAAAAGTGACAGAAATGAAACTAACTCGTTGAATGAATTTGATTGGCTAGTTGATGTCAGTCACTAACAGTGATAATTGTTGACAGCGAGAAAATGCAGCGGTTTTTTTTTTATCATAAACTTTAAATTAATTCAGAGTTGCACATACTTGTATTTCTGCCAAAAAATACAGGATGGTATCCCAAACCAACAGGAACTTCTGAAATGCACAACAAGAATACTGTACAAGAAATCCAACAAATAAAGTTTGTTGTCAGAAATTGAACCACTACAGCTTGTCTTTTAAGATATAATGATCCAAATTACAATGTCTGAAGATTTTATCTTATAGATGTCGTCCTCCTCTACGTGCAGTACGCATTATTATAGCCTGTCACTAAGGTTCCTCATTGCTCGCTGCAGCATCTCAGCTGCGATAGGGAGCGGCGAATTGCGTTGGACACACCAGTTCTCGTCTGATCACTGAAGTTAAGCAGCGCAACCCCAGCTAGTACTGACATGGGTGGCCGCTTGGGAAAACTGGGTACTGCTAATACCCAAAAATCGTCGCATTTGTGTAGTGCCTGTGCAGTCTCTGCATTAGAACTACGCTGTGGACGGGGCTCTAATGACCTTGTAGTTGAAGGGCCCTAAAACACCAACAAGCAACCAGCTGGGATACTACGAATTTCGTCTTGCATTCTTTGTTTCAATTCATCCGGTGTCCTTGGCCGAGTTGTATAGACCCGACTCTTAAGGTATCCCCACAAGAAACATTCACGAGCGCACAAATCCGGTGATTTTGGAGGCCACTGAATGCCCTCAAATCTTGAGATGACATGTTACCGAACAGTTCTCAGAGCGGGTGGACACACCAGTTCTCGTCTAATCACTAAAGTTAAGCAACGCAACCCCAGATAGTACTGGCATGGGCGATCGCTGGGGAACACTGGGTACTGCTAATACCCAAATCGTCTTATCAGCGTAGTGTCTGTGCAGACTCTTAATTAGAACTACGCAGTGGACGGGACTCTAATGAATTGCAGTTGAAGGTCACTAAAACCCCAACAAATCAAGTCAAAATTGAAACCTCCTTCCTATGTCGCCAGAATGGGTCGGGTGCCCATGTTGTCCCTCTGAATGGACACAAGGGTGATATATTGGACATGGTTTTCCACAGCCGGTTGCCGACCAAAGCTGCAACCCCTTTGTTTATTCATCGTTGGTCTGTTGTTCGTTGGAGAACTCCGCCGACGACAGGGGGGCGAGCTCCTACACCTGGAAATTTTGCCTCATCTTCCCGTTGCGTAGTGGAGAGAATTCATTTACGTGAAAATGCCGTCGTAAACCGCAGGGGACGTCGGTTTTAATTCTCATCCAGGCCTCTCTCTCGCCCGCAAGAAGCCAACCCACCTCGGTCCAGTATCAAACCTAGAACTACTGTCGCAGTTACCGAGCGTGCTATCCACTGCGCCACCGAGGCGGGTTTAACAAAAGATTTCAGCATCTCAACATATTGATCTGGAGCATGGGAACTTTGGGAAAATTTGGGAATATATACACAAATATGGGAACTTTTGAAATGCATAGTGGCAGTCATATATAGCTGGTAGCTCTGCAAGAACAGCGATTTCGAGCTACAGACAACCTCGCCATTTAGTAGTCATGGATCAATGGAATGGTTTACACTGTGCTTTCCCTATGGAGTTCAAGACGAAATTTCGTGCTATCCCCAATGAGGAACCTTAATGGCAACTACCAGAATGTATACTTAGAGGAGGACGACATCTACAGGATGAAATTTTCAAGCACTGCTAATTTCTGTCCAAAAAACTTTATGTATTTGTTGAATTTCTTATATGTTTGTCGCATATTTCAAAAGTTCCTGTTGTTTTGTGTCGCCCTGAATTAGACAATATTCGCGAGACATGTTAAGTATTAAGTTGTTAGAGTCATCCCAAGCGGCCCCGATTTGGTGCAATTTGCTTGTTAGGTAACTGGCGAGAGTCCTGATCATGCAATGGTACCGCAGGCTTGACTATTTCACTCTGGAAACCTCCACGCTGGATCTCTGCTCTGCTGCATGGATTTTATTAAATGGGAACCCCCCTACCCCCACCTCTGCCTTTATGGGTGAGATAAACTCATTGGATCTCACACTGTGATGATGCTGTCATGACCGACCGTCAGCCTGTAGTGTTCGAAAATTGACCCACTCACATTGATGACCCCCACCAAATACTGCGTGCCATTTATCTCCACTCATCCGCGTCATTCGCAAGCTTCTTCCTGCAGAGACCTTAAATCAATAATTTCCAGTCGTAATTAACAGCAATTCAGGTGGTGACAACGCCTGTATCGCTAGGAAGGGGGAAGGGGTTGAGATAGGGACCTCGAAATAGAGGTGGAGGAAAAAAAACAATGGCAGGGTTGAACGGTAGCTATTTATTATGGCATTAAAAATGCAACGTTTGGAGTGCATGGAGTGCCAACTGTATTGAGTGTTAAACGTGCGTCTGATGGTCCTAGAGAAAAAAACACAGACGAGGTCGGACGTGTGGTGGTTATTAGTCGTCCATTCGCCCGCCGCCGCACGCACTCTCGTGGGACTAGGACGTTTTTAAAGTGCGTGCCCAAATTATATACGAGGCGAGAAATTATAGATCTCCTCGCACTCGTCTTCCTCTTCCTCCCCCTTTTCTTTCATCATTTCAACCTTTTGTTGAAACCTGTATCGACTTTTATTGACCGACTTTTAGTGTCTGTTTTGCCACATAAACATTTTCTGACGTTATATTGGTAATAGCGTCTAGGAGGAAGATAATCACCTTAGTTATTGGTGCAAGGTGGTTAACGAAGTTTGGTAGTTCGGGATGGGGGTGGAGATGATTTGAAGTGAATAAAAATATCGCCTGAGTGTGCAAACGCCTAACTACCTTTTGATTAGAGACTTTGTACATTGTTTTGCTTGTTGAAATTCCACGCCTTGTCTCCTCCTCCACCCGTCCAGTCTCGACTACTTGCCATTTGAAAAAAAAACATGCTTTCGTGGACAGTGGCCATTTACATACGATTTACATTATCATGTTGCTTTGCATGTGGCGTTGCAGTGCGATTAAAGAGGAGAAACGAATTTCTGGCTGCCACTAACCAGATGGACAAGCTTTTTTTACGTCTTTAATAGGTCTGGCTAGTGTCTCGTTAGTGAAAATTCGGAGGTATCTGGTCCAAATTGAAATTTGTCTTATTTTCAGGGCCGATGTATCTCCATAAAATGTCTAGTGGTTAATTGGTATCGTGTTCCATTCATAAGCGATGGTGCGCAGGTTGATCGTAGATCTCCTCGGGGGCTCAACAGTGACGTGGTTGATTAGTGAGTCCGCGGTTGCAGGTTTGATCCTCGTCATGATGAGTGACTTCTGTTTCGGACGAGAGGAGTCTCAAGTGCACCTTCCTCTGCATGGTGAATAAAGCCATGGCTCCGTATTGTATGTACAGTACGATATCACAACTACACGTACCGCTAAAAGAACCCTTTCTACAAAAGCAACTCCTAATCCTTTCCCCCGCTTATGGCAGGGTCGGGTACCCACCTTGTCCCTTTGTGTGGACACAAGGGTGATATATGCTTTTCTATCGTCGGTCTACTGTTCGGGGGGCGAGATCCTACACCTGGGAATTTTGCCTCATCTATCCATTGTATAGTAGAGCCCTCCTCGGTGGCACACTAGGTAGCTCGCTCGATAACTGCGTCAGTAGTTCTAGGTTCGATACTGGATTGTCGGGAGAGAGAGGCCCCCGAGTGCGCCTTCTTTCGGATGAGAAGCAAAACCGAGGTCCCGTATGGTGTGCGATGGCATTTGCACATAAAAGAACCCTCTCTGCTACGCAACGGGTAGATGAGGCAAAATTTCCATGTGTAGGAGCTCGCCCCCTGGCGTCGGTGGTGTGCCCCAACGAACAGTAGACCGACGATAAATAAGCATAAGGTTTGCAGCTTTGGTCGGCAACCGACTGTTGAAAAACACTGTCCAATAGATCGCCCTTGTGTTCATTTAGAGGGACAAGATGGGTACCCGACCCTGCCATAGGCGAGAAAAGGGTTAGGAGTTGCTACCCGTTGCATAGTAGAGAGGGTTCTTTTACTTGCAAATGCCATCGTACACCACACGGGGCCTTTCTCATCCGAAGGAAGGCGCACTCGGGGCATCTCTCGTGCGAAAGAGCCAATCCATCTCGGTCCAGTATCAGTCCTAAAAGAACCCTTTCTACATGGAGTAAAATATACGTGTACGGACTTCCAGTTGTAGGAGCTGGCTACTTGGCGCAGCAGTAGAGTGGTCGACGTTAAATAACCAAATTTCGTCCCGGAGGTGGATGGTGATATGAAATAAAAATGCCCCAAATACACGTAAATAAATCTTTTCCACCTGGAATAAAAATACATAAATCAAAACATTTTTAGGAATAGCGGCTGGTCATTCTCTCCTTTGACAGAGGTAAGCAGCAGTCCAATGATGTAGTGGGGCTAGGTAGGGCATGGGTGGAATGTTGAGGCTTTTAAGTGTTTTTGCCTCCTTAAGACTTAAGAAATCGAGGAATGTAGGGAAGGGGATGTCCGCTGACGTCAGGGTTCAATTTCTGTTCATCTGTGCGGCGTCGAGGACCATGTGCTTACTTCATCTTTAACGGAAAGGAGTCCTTAGCACTTTCTCTTTGCCTGAATGAAAATCATTTACCCTAGATAGGGAGAAAATTCTCACCAGCAGCGAGATCCTGAGGCCGGCAACAGAGTAGAAGAGCAGGAAAATGGGTCAGGGAGGCTGATTGATTGTTCTTCAAGAGTCACCCTGAACCATTTGGAGGTGCAATGTTAGCTACCATTTTTCTTGTTTATATGATTGTGGTATAGGTCTGATGTTTTTCGAAAATGAGACATATGTTGACTCGAGTGAGAGAGGTCACACTAGAGCTCACTTATTCACTAGAGCACACCTATACCCCCCCCCCCCCCCCCCGACCTTTCAAATTCTCGTATGTGTTGGCGGCAGAATGAGACCTGGTGGTAGGACGAGAAATGTACATGTGTCTGTCTGACCTCAAGGCTGTATACATGCTAGTTTAGGTGCGAGATGTCACACCTGTGTCCAAACCAAAGTTTATTAACACCGGGCATGACATTTGAGTAACTGACACACACATGTGGAGTTTGATTTGTATGATTATCACTTTATTTTTGGAAGGGTGGTTGTGGCCGAGTAGGGGAGGAGGTTATTGAAGAGCAGGGTAACTCATGAGGTGGGATAATATGCATTATTTATCCACCACTACTAGGGGCCTCAACTTCCCCTCTTCTCTGGTGTGCAAGCGGCGCGGTACTTCTAATTTCATCACAAACCCTTTTCTCCCTTTGACAGGCTCGGGTGCCAATTTTGTCCCTTTGGCATACATGGTCAATTTGTTGGGCGGTATTTTGTGCAGCCGGCTGTCGACCTAATATTGCAACCCCTATGTGGGGAACTCCACCGACGCCAAGGGGCGAGCTCCTACACCTGTGAATGTTGCCTTATCGACCCGTTGCATAGTAGAGATGGTTCCTTTATGTGCATTGTTGTTAGTGGTGTTTTAGGGCCCTTCAACTACAAAGGTCATTAGAGCCCCGTCCACAGCATAGTTCTTATGCAGAGATTGCACAAACACTACACTAATGCGACGAATTTTGGGTAGTAGTAGTAACCAGTTTTCCCAAGCGGCCACCCATGTCAGTACTTGCTGGGGTTGCGCTGCTTAACTTCAGGGATCACACGAGAACTGGTGTGTCCAACGCAATTCGCCGCTCCCTCCTTTATGTGCGAATGACATCGTACACCACACGGTAGGGTACCAGCTTTACTCCCCATTCCACGGAAGGCGCACTCTCAACCTCTTTCTCCCTCGCCTGAAAGAAGCCAACCCATCTCGATCCTGTATCAAACCTGGACCCACTACCTCAGTAGTCGAGCACGCTATCTTTAGCGCCACCGAGGCGTGTCAACTGAGTCCTTTTTATCATCATCATCATCATGCCCTTATCTCGCCTGTGGTAAGGTCGGGTCTGTGAATTCTAGCCCTGCACTCCCACCTGTCTCCTATCAGGTCCCCGTCCACCCCACACGCCACCACCATATCCTTAGGCAAGGCGCAAAATGAGACGCAGGGTGTAGCAGCCCTGCGAAATTCTGCTAGCAGGTGATCACCGCACATTGAAGCGCAGTTTTTCACCATACTTTGCATAAAATAACAAGAGAACTTCTCTGCTTCGCACCGCTTTTTGTTATTGTCACGCCAACTTTACGCTGCGTTCCGCAGGGTCACGTGGCGCAGGCATGAGTCACTGACCCTGCGACTTAACAAGCGCAACTACATAGGCCCCTACTATCATGTAAGCCACAGAAATTTATAGTGAGTCACCCTGCGTCACATGCGGAGACTGCGTCTCATTTTGCGCTGGACCTTACGTACAAACTGAGTCCTTTGTATAAACTTAATAATTTTTATCGATACGAAATCGGTTATTCGATCGATGCGTTGTGGAGGGAGAGAGAATTTTGAAGGTATTTTGCAGGTTTACGTCCCTCGACCACACCCTCGCCATTTCACTCCTCATTCATCCTATCCCTCCGTCTAGCGCTCTCCCCTCCCGCCCCCCGCGAGTCCTCTTTATTTTAATGTAATATGTCGAAAGTTAAATTTCAAGGTGTTGCCCAGCACCCCCAGTGTGTATATTTGCGTGCCGTGTTTAGTGTATTGACGAAAAAGAATCACGAAGTGTTTTTTATTTGAAACCTATATTTATGGAGGAGAGGCATCCAGCTGAGCGAGTATCAAATCAAAATCGTAATTCAGTCGTTGTTGGATGTATGTTGTGTGACGAGAGTGAGATTGCTTTTAGGAAAGCATTTAATCGGTGTGTGTTTGTGTGAAACAGCCCCCCCCCCCCCCTCCCTCTCAACCTTTTTTTTATATCCCCCCTGCCACCATCCTTTATTTTGTTGCTACTGTTGTTGGTATTTAGACCTTGGCTTTTCAGGCCATTGGTGTAGTAACACCGACAATGAGTCAGTGATGAGGTTCTTCTAATTCTGAAATGAAAGCACGTGCCGTGCACGTGCTTGTTCTTCCTCCTCGGTATCGATACATTGTTGGCCTTTTTACTTCTCTACATTCTATTCTCAATTCTTTTTTTTCTGTTTGTTTGTTTCCATTTCGATGTTCTTTCAAAATGGCCGACCTGAGCTCACTCTTGAAATTTGTCTACCTGCGGATCGTCGATTGTGTTCAGGTAATATCCTGCTGTGATGTCATTGAGTTTCGTTTGATAGACGAAAAAAAGTGTTCATTTTTTTGGTTGCCTTGTAAAGAGAGAAATGGTGTCGTTACCCCTTTTCTCCGCAGTATCTTTCAGCCCCCTTCCCTCATCACTTGTTCTCGTTCCATTCGGCAGTCTGTTCCTCGCCATTCTTATTCATCATCATCATCATCATCATCATCATCATCTCTCTCTCGTTGCCCATCCACCGCCACGCACAGGCCCGGTGTTTCACCACTTTCTTCATTTTTCTTAGTGTTTTTATTTTCTCTACACGTAGTTAGAGATGATTTCATGATTGCTGGAGGGGTCAAATTGTGTATGATAAAGTAAATATCAAATGAGATGCGTTCTCTTGCTGGTCAGGATAGATCATTCAGGGAATTGTCTCTGATACCGGTTGGGGGCTTGGTTTTGAATGAGGAAGGCCGACTTTAAAATCAACGTTGTTTCATTCATAATATAAATGACGATAACCCCTTGAGCGGCGGGTGTCCGTCTGCTGTCTGTTGTTCGGGCACATTAATCGTTTTGTGTGGGCCGTATTTTTAGAAGGCTAGTTGTATTGTCGGACGCCATCATTTGTTGGCGCTACCCTGCTAGTCGGCTGCCCATCCCCTATTTAGGTAGACTCATTTTTCCCTTTGTCCAAGGGGAGTGGAACAAGCTACTAAGATTCTTCATGTTTTGTGAGCCATATTTTCAGTTGACCTTTATGATAGTCTTTCATCCCGCCTCGGTGGCGTGCTCGGTAACTGCGTCAAGGGACCGAGGTTCGATACTGGACCGAAGTGGGTTGGCTTCCTTCGGGTGAGAGAGAGAGGCTCCGAGTGCGCCGTTCTTTGGATGAAAAGTAAAACCGAGGTCCCTTGTGGTGCACGATGGTATTTCAACGTTAAAGGACCCTCTCTACTACGGGTAGATGAGGCAAAATTTTCAGGTGTTGGAGCTCGTCCCCCCTGGCGTTGGTGGAATTCTCCAACGAACAGAAGACCGACGATAAAATAAACATAGGGGGGGGCAGCCTTGGTCGGCAACCGGCTGCGAAAAACACTTTCCAATATATCACCCTTGTGTCTATTCAGAGGGACAAGATGGATACCCGACCCTGCCATAGGCGGGAAAGGGGTTGAGTTGCTTTCTTTTCTGACAGTCTTTCATCATCACTAAATTCTCTCCCACCTATGGGAACGTCGGGTGCCCATTCTTGTTCCATTGAGGCACATAACCCTCTACCTCTCCTTAAATATTTTTGGAGTAGTATGTGAGAGTTATGTGTTGAGACCCCCGGCCTACCAGTTATAATACGGAACCGCTTTAAATTGTTACCGTCCCATCTGGAATTGTTTGTTTGTTGATGTTTTAGGGCCCTTCAACTTCAAGGTCATTAGAGCCCCGTCCACAGCATAGTTCTTATGCAGAGACTGCACAGACACTACACTAATGTGACGATTTTTTTGGGGTATTAGCAGTTCCCAGTTTTCCCAAGCGGCCACCCATGTCAGTACTAGCTGGGGTTGCGCTGCTTAACTTCAGTGATCAGACGAGAACTGGTGTGTCCAACGCAATTCGCCGCTCCATCCCTTCTGGACCGGAGAGGCTTAGGCATCACTGAGTTCGTGTTTCCTCATCTTATTTTCTTGACACTTACTGATTCTTCTGATAGGATTTTGTCGTAGGTTACTTAACCAGCCTCATTCGAACTCTTGCGTTCATGGCTCTCAGGTTTGTTACTGCGAGACACCTAGTGGTCTGTCTCTCTAGCGACATAGAAAGGAGGTTTCAATTTTGATTTTATTTGTTGGCGTTTTAGTGACCTTCAACTGCAATTCATTAGAGTCTGCGCAGACAGTACGCTGTTGCGACGATTTGGGTTTTAGTAGTACCCATTGTTCCCAAGCAGTCACCCATGTTAGTACTACCTGGGGTTGCGTTGCTTAACTTCAGTGATCAGACGAGAACTGGTGTGTCCAACGCAATACAGCAGTTTCCAAGGAGGTTTGAAATACGCCTTCCTCCGAATGGCACTCAGAACGGACAAGCCGACAATAAAAGAGAGAGATGGTGGGGGGAGAGTATGTGTGTGTGTTAAAGGTTTCAATAGGAGAAATATGGAGTGTAGTGTGGGACGTTGTCTCGGCAATGGGCGCATGCGCTGTCGATATCGGATTTTATTTATTTTCTTTGTGTTGCACAACAATGATTATATGATGAATAAAATAATGAACGTGCTTAGCCTGCTATTAATGAGTATAATGCACAGGTGAGATATTATTACCAATAAAATTATGTCTGTTGTTAAAGTTGGCTAAAGCAACGTTTTTTTAATTGTAGCTGCTTCTAACCATGGCGCCCTCCCTTTTAACTACCTGAAGGGAATGTTTGGTTGCGTGAAAAGGGTATTTAACCCGCCAAATATATAGTTTTTTGGTAAGCGGCGGGAGGAGGAGAGGACGTTATCTATAGGTCTTATGATTATGTAGCGAAAAAAGTAGTTTCATTGAATTTCAGTGAGAAACGCAACTCAATGATCGGTTCAGGTTTGGAAATGATTGTGAATCACGGCATGGTGGTGGTGTGGGCGTCATATTGATGCCCCCACTCTCTCTCTCTCTCCCCGTACCATTTCTACCATTCCCCCTTCCTGTTTGGTCAGTTCAATGGTAGTTGTAGTAAAGGGATGCAGAGGGAGAGCAGTGGATGGAGAAGGTGAATCAGAGTTGGGTTGGAGGATGAAACTCATATTGCATGTTGCACCGCACCAAATTGTGGTAAAAAGGAGAATTACTCGCATATTTGTGTATGGCTATACTCCCATCCTCACACTTCCCTGCTGATGGCTGCACACCTCTGAGTTGCATTTTGCACTTACTGTATGTGCCCTGGTATCAAATTTTGCTTTTGACATGGGCTCACATAAATCCTGGGCATAAAATTTCCTGTACCCCATTATCTCTACTGGGCACACTCAGGTGAATGCCGTGCAAAAATGGAGAAGAGATTTCCAAAAAGTATAAGTCATTATTAATGGTAATTGTGCTTTGAAATTTGTACATTTGCGCCAGAAGGGGGAAATTACGTGCATTATGTAACACGGAGTCTTATTTACAGTCGGTATTTTGTAAAACTTTGCGGTTAAAGGGGCGTCCCCTCGTGTGACTTTCTCACTGGAGGCATAATATGGTTAGTTAAATTAGTTAAATAATGGTGAAATGTTTATTTGAATGTTAGATGAGGTACTCAACTGGGATACTTTAGAATTGTTTTCGTGTTGCTACTTAAAAGTATTCACTTCATTAGAGGCAGCCGGTACCTGGAGGAGAACTCAAACCTCTTGAATTTCACACCAGTCTACTGAATCTCATATCATATTCATCAATCCCTTCATCGTTTGAGCGAATATCGGACTATCAGAATTCCTGGGTGGGTAGGTGACACCACTCGTGTACCTCCTTTGGACCTCTACCTTCCCCCTTTCCCTCTCGATGTGTTTATTTTCACAGATAGTAGACAGAGGGTGATGGATCGGTAATTTGGTTATTTATCGTCAGTTGTAGAGCCTCTGCAGGTCATATACCGTCATCGGGGAATTTCGCTGCCACTCTACCCGTTTTTCTTCTCATCCCTAGGGTTGAAAGGGTTGTTCTGCCTGCAGGTGACGTCGTCCGTAGCTAGGTTTAATTCTCAACCAAGACGGAAGGCCCACCTGGAATTTCTTTTCTCTTTTAATGCGTATTGATCTTATTGATGCTTCTTATTCCGAGGAAAAAACTCCAATAAAACTGCGGCGACAAAGGTCGTACCTGTGAATCATGAATTCGAAAGTCTCAGGATCGAAACTGTGAATCACGAGCTCAATTTTTCTCTTCCAATTGAGCTATCTAGTTAAACCCCCCTTCAGTGGCGCAGTCGGTAATATGCTCGATATCTGCGCCAGTGGTTCTAGGTTCGATACAGGACCGAGGTGTGTTGACCTCTTTCGGGTGAGTGCGATGCCTAGATTTTTGTTGTTTGTTTGTGTTTAAGGTCCCGTCAACTACAAGGTCATTAGAGACCCGTCCATTGCATAGTTCTAGTGCAGAGACTGCACAGACACTACACTAATGCGAC
>JAAFCE010004209.1:15309010-15330295 GCA_013389805.1 Trigoniulus corallinus
CAGACACTACACTAATGCGACGATTATTGGGTATTAGCAGTACCCAGTTTTCCCAAGTGGCCACCCATGTTAGTACCAGCTGGGGTTGCGTACCATTTGTATTAGTTGGGAATTAAATTAATAAAATGCAGTTTTCTTTGCTGTGGCTTATTGACTGAAAGTTGTCAAAACGGTAACCGATTATGATGTATGCGAAAATACTCTGTGCACTTGCATCGGTTCACTGGGTCATATGAAATAACGATTTTTGCGTTATTGTAGCAGTTATATGAAGATGCCACAATAATTTACTGGGACTCTCCTGGCTTTGAGTGACCGGTCAGAAAGGCTACACCGATCGGATTATGAAAAGGGGTCAACATTCTCAATTTTTAAAGACCCACCTTTCTGACATTTTTCACGTTGAGTGACAGATCTTGACTGTTAGGCTTGCGTTGGTCAGTTTCATATTGGTTTTTTTTCTTGTTCTACAGCTGGACCCTGTAGATGTCCATCCGCGTTTCATGAAGTGCGATTTCCATTTAGTGTACTTGACTCTTCTGTCCATTCATCGTCCACTCGTACATATTTATTAGTTACTGATCCTTCTTCACTCCAATTATGTCAGTTGCTTCCTTTATTAGGTGACAGGAGAGATCACATGTTGCGTTCAATACATTAGATTACCTGGAGAAGTAGACGTTCAAGAGAAAGAGTGGTCGTTTTAGTCGTTGTCCACTTATTCACCCCTTCCTCCCCCCGCTCCTTTTCCTTTCCTCCCTCATTTCCTCTTCCCCCATCCAAATCCAACTTTGTAATGAAGTCTTGCATCATTTGCCTAATTTACTGATCGATTTTTAAAAATAGGTACAGGCAGTGTTTAAGGAGTTCAGAGTCAAAAATATAATGATGACGCATCATCAAATTTATGCAGGCCAGAAGGACACAGTCCAGTGGAGTAGAAGTACTAGTAGCAGCAATTTGTGTCTCCCTTCTTCTCTCGCTCCCCAGACATTCTCCACTCTACCTAGTCCTTTCCTTCTTCGCCCTCTCCCTCCACCCCCGATTCGCATCAGTGCTGTGTGTTACTAATTGATATTTGTTGGTTTGTTTATTCGGTTTCTATACTGTGATAGCCATCTGTCGCCTAATTGGCTTTAATCTGGCCACTTCATCTCCCCCTCCGTTAATTTTTCAACTCGGTATTAAACCAGGTGGCGCCTATGTCATCCTTTGAGGCGTTTCTTCTGTGTTCTCGTTGGTCAGTTGAACTCTTGCATTGTAGACACTACTAGGTAGCATTAGCGAGCCTAGTGTTGATGTCAATCTTCATATGATAACATTAAGAATTGTAAACTGGACAGTATGGTGAAGTACAGGCTCGTGTCCTGAAGTTTATGAATGATCCCTCTTTCCTTCTGCTCTCGTATTTTGAAGCAGAAGTCCCAAATGCGCCATCTGACAGACAATTAGAAAAGTAAAGCCATGGTCGTTCTGGTATGGTCTGACTCAGTAGGGTGCTCGATCTGCCTCATTAAAGTGTTTTCAGGTTCGATACTGGATCGAGGTGGATTGGCTTCTTTCAGGCGCGAGAGAGGCTCCGAGTGCGCCATCCGTCGGATGGGAAGTAAAGCTGTGGCCCTGTGTGGTGTACAATGTGACATGCACGTAAAAGAACCCTCTCTACTATTCAACAAGTATAGCAGGCAAATGCCTAGGTGTGGCAGCTCGTCCCCTGATGTCGGTGGAGTGCCCCAACGAACAGTAGACGGACGATAAATAAGCACAGGAGTTGTAACTTAGGTCGGCAGTCGGTTGCATACAAACTACCGTCCAACAGATCGCCCATTGTCTATTCAGACGGATAAAAATGGGTACCCCGCCCTCCAGTAGGCGAGAAACGAGTTGGCAGTGTTTTTTGATCTGGTATGGAATGTGATGAATGCACTTAAATTCAGGGTGACGTATGCCACAACCCTTTCCTTGTTTTCCTTTATTCATCCATCATCAGAGCCTTACTAAGCCAGACTTCAGGCGAGTGTGCAGCGGTTCTCGACGAACTGGTGACATCCATACATCCGCGAAATACCCAATTTGCTATCTGCCAGAAGTGCTTCTTAGATATAACAAAAGGGAGGCGAACCCGCGTTCTTTGAATTCAGAAGCTGCAGACTCAGGTCATCTTGCACGTTTCAAATGTCATGTCATGTCCGCATGCGGTCTGGAATATCCCTGTTGCTTGCTTACTGTTATTGTGCAATAGGTCAGACACCATGTAATATTATAACCAACAAAGCACTAATTTACCTGCCAAAAATTTCTATTTTGGTTTGTTGTTTGTTTGTTGGAGTTAAAAGTCCCGTCAACTACAAGGTCATTAGAGACCCGTCCACTGCATAGTTCTAATGCATATACTGCACAGACACTTTGTTTGTTGGAGTTTAAGGTCCCGTCAACTACGAGGTCATTAGAGACCCGTCCACTGTATAGTTCTAATGCATATACTGCACAGACACTACACTAATGCGACGATTATTGGGTATTAGCAGTACCCAGCTTTCCCGAGCGACCACCCATGTCAGTACTAACTGGGCTTGCGTTGCATAACTTCAGTGATCAGACGAGAACTGGTGTGTCCAACGCAACTCGCCGCTCCCTTTCTATTTTGGTTGTATAATGCGGTGTTGGAACACGTAGGGTAGGCCGGCATCCCCCCACAGACAACAAAGCCAATATTCCTGTGGGTTCCAGACGCCTGACTGGGGTGCCTCCAGTCAGAGCATGTTCAGTGGACCCGCAGACCCGACTCTGCCACAGGCGGGATAAAGGTATGATGATGATAATAGTTGGTCATGATTTTATGATGAATGAATGACGCGGTGACCGTTGTCGTTGCTAATAATAGACACATTAGAGTCTGTCTGTCTTGGATGGTTTTTCTTCCTCCCTCATCTCCTTTCACCTTTCACCCAACCCTTTAGTAACTGAATAATTGGTAATCTCACTAAGGAAGTGATGTCAACTGGGACTGATATAGCGGCGTGTGGCGGCTACTTTAGGCATTTTTAAAGAGATATGTAGTAACTGGAAACAGTTTGTAGAGGGCGCTCGTTTTCAGCCGCTACTACCTAAAGTTGAGTGCAATTGATTGCGTAGGCTATTTTTATTTCACTTCCTCCCTCCTTCGTCATTTCTCCCTCCCCCGTAGTCCCTCGTTTCCTTCCAGCTTTTCTGCCTAGCGAGGCTGTGTAGAAAGAGAGGAGTTCAGTTCTGACAAATATCTGCGCCCACTTTTGTTGCATGGAAGATACCAGCTTGATGTGATATGTGACTGAAAGTTGGGCGTACAAAAAAAAAATAAAGGAAGAAATCGATATTTCTATAGCTACAAAAATGCAGAATAAGAAGCTGGAGGGTGTCGAGGGTATTGAGATCTGCTTGTGGTGGGATGGGGAGGAGGAGAAGGAGAAGTCTCAATTCGGCGACGTTAGGGTAGGAAAGTGGGAGGTGTAACTACTGCTGCTATTGACGTTCAACTGCTGACGGAAGTGTAGAGGTGGTGGTGAGAGAGGGACGCGGGACGGAACCAGGGGTTAATAAAAATGATGAAAATGAAAGAAAAATAAAAAGTACTCTTCTGAGCATCTACTACTACTGCTGTTGCTATCTTTCTAAATATAAATGCGCGTATCTTGATGTAATATAGGATATTTTTTTTTGTGTGTGAATGTCATTTTTTTTAAAGTTTTTCTTCTATCTTCTGTCTTGTACAGCCTCCTCCTTACTCTTCAGCATCTTTTCTTCATTCCCACCTCATCTTCTCCTTTCACAATCCCTGCTAACCCTTTCTCTTCACAGTCCCCTTCCTGAATACTATAGCTTCTGTCACTCCTCTCTTTGCCCTTACCCTAAAACAGCGATCATAGGACAGCCAACCGTACTCATTTAACCAATACTATGTTAGCTAACTATATTTTCTTCTCTCAACCGTCCTCTCCGCCCCCCTTCTTTCTTTTCCACTCCTTCGTCATCATACACCCCTTTTCTTCCTTCTCCTGTCTGTTTGTGTGATCCCAGGTTTTCTTGCTCTGAATCTTGTTCATACTGCCTCCAAGTTGTGCTATTTTCCCACAGCCCATTCCTCCTGCATTTACCCTATCCCTCCCTGCGTCATGCACATTCCTCACAACATTGAAAAAGGGAGATGGGGGTAAAATCCATAAATACGAGCAGTTTTCGATCGATGAATTTGGAGCCCTACCAGCTATATATATATAGAGAGAGAGAGACTGAAGATGAAGGGGTTATGTGAGCAGAGGAGAGAGTGTAGGGGTAGGGGTAAGTGAAGAAAGAGAGAGAAAGGGGAAATTGGCAATAGTGTGCTGTATTTGAATGTAATGATGAACACGTCGCGATTGCGCATTTGATGTTTGGTTGGACAGGGTGAACATCCAGTGGAGTCACAAAGGAAAGAGGAGGGATACTCTGTCCCTGTTGCCTGTCTGTATATGTCGTCGATTGACTAACTTCGAAGAGGGTAGTGAGGGCGTTGACAGAGGACGAAGGATTCATTTTTGAAGCGGAAGAGAAGGAAGGGTATTTAGGAGGGGAAATGATTTTTCAGTGGATGAGCAAAGTAAAAGTTCAATTTTATTTTAATCTGGTTGACGTAGCGTTGATTCTTTTATCCGCAGGAAGATGGTTTCTTTTATTAGTCATAAAATGCGAGGGAATTAGGATGATGTGGATGCGATCCTTCCATCTTGGTTTCTCTCTTAACTTAGAAATAGCCACCACACACACCGCGAGAAAGGAGGGATGATGATGTTGCCGATACTAAAAGCAACTCACCCTTTGCCCGCTTATGGCAAGGTCGCAATCTCCAGCTATTGGACTTTTTCCGCAGCCGGTTGGCGACCAAAGCCCCCTATGCTTATTTATCGTCGTTGTATTGTTCGTTGGGGAATTTTATCGACACCAGGTGGCGAGCTCCTACCCCTGGAAATTTTGCCTCATCTACCCGTTGTATAATAGAGAGGGTTCTTTGACGTGCAAATGGCACCGTACACCACACGGGACCTCGGTTTTACTTCCCATCCGAAGGAAGGTGCACTCGGGGCATCTATCTCTTGCCCGAACGAAGCCAACCCTGCTCGGCCCAGTCCTGAACCTCGTGCGCCACCGAGGCGAGATCATGTCGCCGATGGTCAACCGTGTTAATATGATTTAATAGCCATTTTTTTTTTTTATTGTTTTTTTGCACTTATTTTGACGATTGAGTAAACTCATGTGACATCATTTGTGGCGTCATATTGTCAGTGTTGTGAGAGCGGAATTCGATTGGATATTTGTTGACGTCATAAGTGTAGAGGTGGGGAACCTATCACGTGCTTACGGAATGGAGAATCTATCAGTGGCTACAATGCGATTAGTATGTTGTATGTTCTCAATGACGTCAATGTTGTTTAGCCAATCCCTCGCTAGTTAGTAGCGCGTGCAGCACATGGATAAATTGCACATCCGCATAACAGGTGCTAGTACGTCAGTGGTTCCGGGTTCGGACCGAGGCAGGTGTCATATTTCGGACAAGAGGCCCCCCCAGTGCGCCTTCCGGTTGATGGGAAACGGAAGTAAAGCCGGGGCTTATTCTTTGTGCGTACGATGTCACCACTGCACGAAAAAGAGCAGTTGCTACATCATCAGCCTAATACCCTTGTCCCGCCTGGGGCAGAGTCGGGTCTGCGGGTTCCGGCCCTTCACTCCCACCTATCACCCACTAAGTTCCCATCCACCTCACACACTATCATATCCCTTTGTAC
Organism: Trigoniulus corallinus; assembly: GCA_013389805.1. NCBI lineage: Eukaryota > Metazoa > Arthropoda > Diplopoda > Spirobolida > Trigoniulidae > Trigoniulus > Trigoniulus corallinus. The sequence goes on from JAAFCE010004209.1 coordinate 15,314,809, forward strand.
AACCTGCTTCCACGTCTGCTGAGGTCCTGCATCCCTGTGATGGACCTGTCCTAACCCTTGGTTGTTTGTTCGTCGGTATTTTAGGACCATTCAATTACAACGTCATTATAGCCCCATCCAGCGCATAGACTGCACAGACATTACACTAATGCGACGATTTTTAGGTATTAGCAGTACCTAGTTTTCCCAAGCGGCTATCCATGTCAGTACTAGCTGGGGTTGCGTTGTTTAACTTCAGTGATCAAACGAGAACTGGTGTGTCCAACGCAATTTGCCGCTCCCTCTAACCCTTGGTAGATTAAGTAAAATATACGTGTAGTTTCCCGAAATTTCCGGGGGTGGAGCTTGCCTTCTGGTGTCGGTTGAAGGAAATGTGCCCCTAGGAATCAAAAAAGGTCGACAGGCATAGGGTGTTGCAGATAAGGTCGGCAGAAGCTGCGTAAAAGTACTGTCCAACAAATCTCCTATGTGTCCCAAGGTGACAATCCGGCCATAGGCGGGAAAAGGGTTAGTAGGGGCTTTTTGGGAAAAGGGTTAGTAGGGGCTGTTTGATGGGTGACATGTTGTATTTGGAAGGGGTTAGCAGGTGGGTAGGCATTTGTTCACGGAGAATCCGAGTGTTATATGCGTGATCACACATCAGGTCTGTTTTTATCGATGGTGATAAGCTTTCAAATCAACGTCGTCAACCCCTTGATATCTGAACATTGAACTTCTCAACTTAGCTCCTGTGTTCAAAGGAGTTGCTTGTCGCATTTATTTATTTATTATAATTTGTAGGTTTAGAAACGGGAGGAGAGGTGGGAGGGGGCAAACTTTAGCTTGATGGTTACGATGAAAGCTAGAAAAAGTCCCCGTCTCTCCCCGTATCCCTTGAATACAGTGAATGACCCTTCTATAATATCAAAATACAAACGGGGTGAAATAGAGGGATCAAAGGATTAATTCTTCTTTCCTCCTACTCCTCCTCTCACCTTTTTTTTAAGGCGATAGTTTTCAAGCTGCCCATCACCGAATTAGATTATTTCAAATATTTTATTTATAATTCCTATTAGCACTTCTTGAATGTCCATTCGTTGTCCTATGTAAAAGCAACTCCTAACCCTTTTCCCGCCTATGGCAGGGTCGGGTACCCATTTACCCCTCTGAATGGACACAGGGTGATATATTGGACATAGTTTTTTCTGCAGCCGGTTGCCGGCCAAAGCTGCACCCCTACGCTTATTTATCGTCGGTCTAGTGTTCGTTGGGGAGTGCTACCGACGCCAGGGGGCGAGCTCCTACACCTGGAAATTTTGCCTCATCTACCCGTTGCGTAGTAGAGAGGGTTCTTTTACGTGCAAGTGCCATCGTACACCCACACGGGACCTCGGTTTTACTTCTCATCCGAAAGAAGGCACACTCGCGGCTTCTCTCTCGCCCGAAAGAAGCCGACCCACCATAAGCAACAAGGCAACTCCTAACCATTTTCCAGTTTATGGCAGGGTCAGGTACCATCTTGTCACTCTGAATGGACACAAAGATGATATATTCGAATGGTGTTTTTCCGCAGCTGGCTGACGACCAAAGCTGCAACCCCTATGCTTAGGCCCCTATTTATCATCGGTCTGCTGTCCGTTGGAGCACTCCACTGACGACGCCAGGGGACGAGGAAACTTGCCTCATCTTCCCGTTGCATAGCAGAGAGGATTCTTTTGCGTACAAATGCCATCGTATACCACCCGGGACCTTGATTTTACTTCTCATCCGAAAGAGCACGCATTCGGGGCCTCTCTCTCTCTCTCTTACCCGTAGGAAGCCAACCCAGGATCTCGGTTCAGTATCGAACCTGGAAGCACTTGCGCAGTAAATCTAGGCGCCACCGAGGTCGGTCCTCGAAGTACATAGTGAAAGACCATTAAATCTGTGAGTGTGATTCAGTTTCGAGGGAGCCTGTAACTGCGTGTGGGGGGTGATATGATGATGGCGACAGTGGTGCAGGAGAATCTTGGGAGAAGATAAAATAAATTCATCCACTTAGAGATCAAGTGCAACCACCAGTACTACCTCCATTGTGCTAACTGGCAGGCAAGCAGCCATCCGTATTATGTGAAGGTGCCGTGAGATGAGAGCCTGTGAAGTTTATCTGTTTACATCAACAGTGATATTCGGAGTTGTTGTTCAATACAATAACAATCTGGAGACAATCCGTGAGTGGTCAAAACGACATCAAATCGATTTTTGTGGGGATTTACTTGAGTTTCGCTTACTCATATGGACTGCCTAGGGTGCATTTGGCAGAGATCAGCAGCCTCTTTCACTCTCTTTCTTTCTCAGGATAAATGAGCTGTCAGTGGTGTGTGGCGTCACCTACTGAGAAACAAATTAGTTACATAACAATAGAGGCCTCAATCGGATACCACTGTTTTTAAGGGGAACATTAAGAAGGGAAAGAGTAGGAGTTGGAATGGTTGGTGTGATACTCTGAAGAGGAGGAAGAGGAGGACACAAAGGGGCTTGATGAACTGCAGTTTTACTCATTTCTGTAAATTGTATGCTAGGAAATAATTTAGCACTTGAGAAAGAAAGAGTTGAGGGGTTTGGGACATCTAGTTCTCACAACCCCCTAACTCTGTAATTCTCTTCTTAGCCGTATCCTATTCCCCACTTTGGTCCTCTGTCACGCGGCTGTATTCCGGTAATTATTGCATTATCTCGACAACTGTTAATAGGGACCAGCCTCCTCCATTCTTATGTGATATTATTTTAGACTGACTTGGGTTCTGGATATGAGATTCAGGAGCGCTGTGCACGTCTGAGGAGCAATTCAGAACACATTTACTCTCTCTCTCTCCTGCTCCCTACTCTCTGTTATATTCACTGACATCTGCTCTCACCTTATAAGGTGTTTTACTGTTGAGCGCATAGTTGTAGGTTTGATCCTGACTGAGTTGCAAACCATCATTTCATATCGTGATTTCCCCTTCTTTCTGTGATGTTGGAGCTTCCCTACCCACCCACCCCGCTCCAATAATTATAGAGCGGCTATATTGTGTTGGACACACCAGTTCTCGTCTGATTACTGAAGTTAAGCAACGCAACCCCAGCTAGTACTAGCATGGGTAACCGCTTGGGAACAGTGGGTACTGCTAATACCAAAAAATCGTCGTAACAGCGTGGTGCCTGTACAGACTCTGTATTAGAACTTCGCAGTGGACGGGGCTCTAATGACCACTGTAGTTGAAGGGCCCTAAAACACCAGCAAAAATTCAATAGTTAAACACGTTTCTATGTCTTACCAAAAAACCTTTCAACCCCTTATCCATCTGGTATCTATCAGACTCTATGAGGAATCCATAATCTACGTTGAAGTTTCTGTCAGATGTAGAAGGGGTAATTCAACGTTTAGGTCTCTTAGAGAGGCGCAGGTTCGCAACCTAGCTGATGTCGATAGGAAGGCCTAGGCCGGGTCTCCACCAGTTTCGTAATACGTTTGGGAATGCTCACCACGTCTGCAAATTTAATGCGGTTTTAGTGGAGGGGTCATGCTCACACGAACAACAAGTGTTCAAGGATGTGTGCTTGTGTTTCAGTCGTTGTGAGAAGGTCAACAAATATTTGCTGGTTCTTTGGGGAGGTTTCTGAGCACGTTTGATGGAGGCACCATTTGCTACTCAGGCCCCAGTTACATTCGTAGTAGAAAATAAAAGAATTGCTCCCAAACCGAAGGTAGCCTAAACTTTTGTTAGGTAGAGATGGCGATAGCACGCTATGTTTAGAGAAACGTTTGCCAGAAATGTTTGCTTTGGTAGATATCCGGTTTTTAAGAGCACCTTTTGACGACAGGTGGGAAGTAAAAATCGGTTGTACCTTGCTAGTGGGGGATATTACCTGCCCGGTGACAAACCCTGGGCACCAGTTTGAGGAACCTGACGATGATTTTCTGTTCTGTATGATGTTATGAAAAGCATGAAGCATAAGGCAATGATTAAGATGAAATGAGATTCCGTAATTTTGATATATATCAGTACAGAAACAGCTGTCTATAATTTTCGTGAGTGCATTGCACAATTCTGCACATATTCTGTATATTTTGACATTAGTCTGTTGATGTCTTCCTTTCTGTTAAATATTGTCAGTAGAAAAAAAAAAGGAAAATCCAAGATGCCATCTGTTGTTGACGTTTTCTGTGGAGTTTCGGACCTGAGGCTGTGCAATTTAAAATCTTTTCTCATTTTTTGACTTAAAAATGTCAAATTTCATTTCGTTGGTGTTTTAGGAGATCTTCAACTACAACTACCACGGTGTAGTTATAAGGCAGAGTGTGCACAGACACTATACTGTGACGACGATTTAGGATATTAGCAGTCCCCAGTGTTCCCAAGCGGTCACACATGCTAGTACTAGCTTGGGACAGTACTAGCTGAAGACATTTTAGGGAAGGGAACAATTATAAATAGACAGAATTTCATGCAGGGGGTTCCGAAATTACAATGACTTTAAAGGCCATCTTTAAAGACTAAAGCCTTTTACTAGTGAGGACACTTCAGGTCATCTAATGAGGGCAATTTGTAAAATATGAAATCTTTAATTTTTTGCCCCCTTTTTTCCCCCCACTGCAACATTCCTTTTGTTGACTAATATGTGTTGGGGTAGGCTATAATTGGTAGTAAAGTTTCTTGCTAGCATATTAGGCTTTTTACTCGTCATGGAGTTTTAGCATGTTTTGCATTGTCCCAAAAAAATGTTAACAGTTGCGAGTTTTGTGGCAACGTCGCAAAAATCTAAAATATTAGGAGCCATATTTCAGACAAAACCAGGTTTTGCGTATTTGTAAGATAATTATTATTAGTATTTTTTATTGTAATGCTTTTTTTTTTGTAGTAAATTGTGTTTTCACGTAATTTATGACGTGCACTTCTCTGATGTTCGCAAAGGACCTCGTGAGTTCACGATTTCAACGTGAAGGCTGCCTTGGTTTATCTGGGATTTTCTTTCTTCGTTGGTCGCTTAGCAGGCTGTTGCACACCACAAATTTCTACCAAATGAATCCCATAGTGGCTGTATTGCATTGGACAAGCCAGTTCTCGTCTGACCACTGAGGTTAAGCAAAGAGCTCCAGCTAGTACTGGCATGGGTTACCGCTTGGAACACTGGGTACTGCTAATACCCAAAAGTCGTCGTAACGGCGTAGTGACTGTGCAGACTCTGCATTAGAACTACGCAGTGGACGGGGCTCTAGTGACCACTGTAGTTGAAGGGCCCTAAAACACCAACAAATTAATCATTCTATCAAATGAATCCTTTTTTCCTGTCCTGAATCTACTCTGTCCAGCCATTCTGTTCGACATATAACAAGGGAACGGCAAATTGCTTTGGACACACCAGTGCTCAGAAGCAACTCAGAAGTTCAGCAACACAACCCCAGCTAGTACTGACATGAGTGGCCGCTTGGGAAAACTAGGCACCGCTAATACCCAAAAATGTCGCATTAGTGTAGTGTCTGTGCAGTCCTGCATTAAAACTGCGCAGTTGACGGGCCCTAGAACACCAGCAAACAACAACAATGACGACATATAACAATACGGTTTTTCAATGACGTATTTTACTAAAATTATTACTTTACATTTATATATTTATAGTCTATATATATAAGAGAAATATTTCTAAAGACACAATTAATAATATGTACAAAAAATATTGTTGTTGTGACTGTGTGTGTGTGGTTTTTTTTTTGTCAAAATGTCCCCCTTTCAACCCAATAACATTTGAATGAAAATGTACACAATATTTGTTCAGTTCTACATATACATTTTTTTTTTTCACATTCACAAGTTGGAGTTAGGTTGTTGTTGTTGTTTTTTTTTCGGATGGGGTGTTGGTGTTGTTGTTTTGGTCAGTGAGTGCAAGGCTAGAAAAAAATTTGAGTCCATCGAAAAGATTTTTGTTATGTCCTTTTGTTGTTGTTTAGGGTTTCACAGCAGCAGTTAGTTTCATTTCAACTACAGTATACTGTATATATATCGAATAATGAAAATGTACCAACTATGTATACAAAGTAGAGACATGTTTTGCAGTTGGGTGTCAAAGGAGTACTGTTATAACTCGTTACAAAGACTTGTATGTGTAAATCTGCATACAGATCCACAACACATTACTTTGTTTGCAGCAGTTTTTTGACATTGCATTCAGTTGACACTGAAATCATCTTACACATATTTTTACAGCTTTTCTTTAGCCGACTTACGAAGATTTAGAAGCAGTTGTTGTTTTTATCTCGTTCAATACAGTATATTAATTATTATCTCAGTCTCTCTCTATTGCACTTTGTAGTTTTTTTGCCTCCCTCTCTCGCAGTTTTTAAGTCCTTTTTCTTTTGTTGGTGAAGGACTGTGTACAGTTCAGTAGTAATAATGGCGCTCATAGGACCCTGTAATAATAGCAACAATGCACTCTGTCACAACACCCGCTTTACATTTTTAATACGTTTTGTGGGTCCTTTTTGTTTTTCTTACTTGGATAGGTTTAACCCCTTTCTTTCTCTCTCTCTCTCTCTCCCGACGGACAGCAGCAGCACTCGTTTTACTTCATTGGCCTTTTAATCGTTGAAATTATTTATTAAACCACTGCCCCCTACCCCGTCGTACGGCCTTCTGCCATTTTAAGTTATCTACGGTGAAGATGTGAGATCGAAATGGACTGGCATTAATTGGAAAGAAGAGTAATTGGCATGGATAAAAGACTTGATTTGGGTTCCTGACATGAAGAAATAGACGTGAATTTTTCAGAGAGGAAGTGTAGGAGTGTAGTATTTGTCATTTATTTATTAAGTAATGATTTGATGCCCGTGTTGTAAGAAAATTGAATTTTGTGCCATAGGCTTATACATATACTCGCCACAGTATCTGTAAGTTGATCTCATCGTCTTTTCTATTCGTTATTACTTACTATATTTTCTTATATAATAATTTTGAAATGGGACTTATTAATGATGTATGATTAAATATAAAATTCGCTTTAGGGCTGATGAATAATGTAGTAGAAATAATAATTTTCAGACGAAAATGAATGTGTTTTAAGCCTGCGTTAAAAAAAAAATAGATATCATATGGGAGTTGGAATGGTGAATAGAATGAGGGTGTGTTACAGTAGTACCTAATTTTCAATCGGGATTTTTGATCTCAACGGGTATAGGGAAGGCCCCCGTACACGCTCAGGTGTATCTTCAGTTCTAACTGCTCAGTTAAAACTGAGAGAGATTTCGCCACACACCCGCAGTTCAAACTCAGAGAATTTTGCCACACATACAGTTCGATTGCCACTGCTCCACACGATGCCTCCTGAACTACTGTGCTATGCAGCTTTGGCCTGAAGATAGCGCCACACACGTTCAGTAGGTTTCAACTGCACAGTTAAATCGTTTGCGACTCCAAAAAGATCTTGCGTTCAAAAACTTTTTTTTAACTGTAGACTCGATGAATTTCCTCACACACGTAGGGATCTTCAGTTCGAACTGAAGATAAAACTGAGCGTGTATGGGGGGGGCCTTAAAGAATTTTCTCAACGTCACCATGGTCATTCTTTTGTTCATAACTTTTGATGCCAATAACACTTACTACTATGGGGATCGCCTCCTCGCGTGGTTGAAATAATCTTTAGTAGTAAATTTCATTACCAAGACGTTAACAGGGTTGAGAGGAGTAGAGGGTTGAAGTCATGAGTTGCCCCGGCCACTTCCGGTGGCTATTTAACTCAGTTGATAATATTCAGGTGAGAAGTCGTTAGCTAAGTTAGTAAGAAAGTTGAAGTCAGTCGTTCCACAGTTACTGTGCTGCGAAGACTGATCGTAAAGGTTAAAGGTGAAATCCAGATTGGTATCTTGACTGGAACTGCTAGCGTACTCGTCGGGGGATGGCGCTACGTTGCAAATATTCGGCACGTCCGCGGTTGCATTTTGATGTCCGTCGTAATACTCCAGCATTGTTGGGACAGCTTGTTTGGGGGCGGTTGCGTAATCCGAGGCTGTATGTGGAGGTGGGCCGTCGTAAAAGGGATCTTGGATCACGGTGGTTGTGGAGGATGAGGTTGGCGGTGGTGGCGGCGGCGGCGCTGTCGTTGTTGTTCCCACGTTCATGGGTGCTGCTGCTGTATGATGATAGGCTTCTGGTGGTGATTGGTGATGTTGGGTGAATGCACCATTTTGGTATCCGTAACAATCATACTGAGACTGTTGTTGGTGCTGCAGTGTGTTAGCATTAGGATTGGGCATGTACTGTTGTTGTTGTTGATGCTGTGGAGGCGCTCCGTGGTGGTGTTGGTGGTGATGTCCAACCGCATGACCCTGTGGCATTGTCGAATGTGATCCCAATGGAGGCACTCGCTGTTGTTGCTGTACATTTGTCATATTGGGATTATTTAAATATTCTGAATAACCGTTCTGATTCACATATGTATTACACTGGGGTGGTGGCGCCTGCTGTGCATTCTGTGTGTAGTTCCCGTTGAAGTGAGGCGAAATCTCTAGGGGTGTACCAGTGCCTTGCGACATGGAATGAGCGGCCATTGTAGGAGAAACGTTGGTATTTCCACTCTGATAAGGACCGTACATCTTGAGGGAATCTTGTTGCTGTTGCGTCATCTGGCGGTATTGTCCATTGAAGGAATGTCTGATCATTCCAGCTCTGACCATGGTTGTTGGGAACTGCATAGGTGGACCTCGAGATACGCTGCTAGCATTCTGATGGTAGCCACCGCCGCCTCCTACTCCTCCATGTCCATTGGGAGTCACGGTCATACTGTTACTGTTGTTGTTGCTGGACATTGGCATCACATTGCAATACGAATTGGGATTTTGTTGCTGCTGCGGTTGTTGCAGATGGGACCTCCCTGCTGTAGGAGGGCAACCCATATTCTGTGGCCCATAGAAATCACTACTTTGTCTTGGATGACTAGATTGAGAATCGCGCATTGCATTGTTGTTAACTGCTGCCATAGCGGGATTGGGGAAATGTTGCTGGTGCATTGGTACTGATGGTCCTCGGAACTCGTTGGGGCTCTGCGAACAAGTCTGGGAATAATTATAATGTCTTTCTGAAGGATGGGGAGACACAGAAGTCATCATATTGGAAGTTAATGCAGCTGCCTGTGAATGCACACTATTCGAAGACGAAGAATAAAACTGATTTTGAAAGGTGTTGGTGAGAGCACCAAGAGGGCTACAGCCGTGACCAGTATTTGCACTCTGAGCAGTAGAATTAGTCATCCCTTTGATGGTTTCTGATGGGCAGCCGCGTTTGTAGCCTGGCCCACAGAACTGAGCGTTGACTGATGGAGCTTTAGGGCTCATCTGTAGGGTTAGGGAAGTACAACTTCCGGGCGACACTACACCTGGGGACGGTGATCCTAACGAGAAAAACCCACCACTAGATGGAGTGCACGATCGAGATGGACTAGCCCGTGTAATGCAGGAGGAGTCGTGCATGTTAGGAGGCCCCATTGTCACGCTATTGGTCCCTGGAGATGAGCACAGCCGTCCTCCTCCTCCGTTCGACGGATGAGTTCTGACTGTCGCATTCTTCTTTTGAATTTTAGTGGGTTTTGGAGAAAGTCTTTCTAGTGGAGGGCTGAGGCGGTGCCTACTACTTCCAGCACTGGCACCATCGTCGTCATCGTCTTCGTCTTCATCATCTTCTTCGTCGTCACTCGGCGTTGTAGTGGTCAAACGAAGCAACTCCTGTCTGTCGTCCAGTTCACTAGAGGACATTCGTCCTGACCGAGGTTTTCTCTTTGCGCCTTTGTGATTGGACGTGAGACTGTCGCACGAATTTGACATATTACTATTTCCGGTATTGTTAGGCGATGTGAGGGGTGTGTCCATGGTGCCGAAAGCATTATCAGCATCTTTGGCATCTGCGGCGTTTCCCAAGACATCATGTTGGGATGTCATGGTGTCGTCCATGGTCTTTTCCAGTGATGAGTGACAAGAATCTGGTCCATCGCTTGCACCACCGTCTGACCCCTTTCCGCCGCCGTCTTCGCCATTCTTTCCAAGAGTTTGCCTCTTGTGCTTCATGCGGCGATTCTGGAACCACACTTTGACTTGACGCTCGGTGAGGTCCAGTGACGCTGCGATTTCGATTCTTCGAGGTCGACACAAATATTTGTTGAAGTGAAACTCCTTTTCTAGTTCGAGTAACTGGGTGTTCGTATACGCTGTACGGAGCCTCCTTGGCATTCCGTTCTCCTGCAGCTCTGTAACAGACAGAAAAGTACAACAATAAGACAACGGGGTTTCCAGAATGTTTCTTACTCCTGTCTGGTGCTGTAGGCCACCATCGGTCATGTAAGGGCTTGTAGTAGAGAGAGAAGGAGAATATTTACAGAAGGTAGCATAGGAATGGTGGCGTGGGGATAAATGTGTATTACACACCCCTGCCACCAACAGGTTCACCTTTGACATTCGTTGCATGATTATAAATTTGTACATCCTGCTTGGTGCCCTGATATGTGACCCGTGGGCTTGATGATAATTTACAGAATGGTTGGGGGTAATAATGTTTTAGGTGATGCCATGTTGCTGCATATTGTGCAATAAGGAATTGAAAACGTAATGTTTGACTTATATGGCAACAGATAAGGCCAGCCTCTGTGGTGCACATGTAGCGTGCTGGACTACTGCGTCAGCGGTTACCGGTTGGATCCAGATGAGGAGAGGCTGTATCGCGTTGGACACACCAGTTCTCGTCTGATAACTGAAGTTAAGTAACGCAACCCAAGCTAGTACTAGCATGGTCGACCGCTTGGGAACAATGGGTACTGCTAATACCCAAAATCGCCGCAACAGCTTCCGTGGGATGGGAAGTGAAGCCGTGGCTCCGTGCGGTGAACATCAGCGAGTTTCATCAGACGTACGCTACGCAATGCAGACGAATTGCCAACTGCGCAACTCAGATACGGCATGCGCCTGCGCAGTTCACGATTCGTCTGCATTGCGTAGCGTGCGTCGGATAGAACCGCAGCCAGAAAACTCTCTAATGTCATCTGCACGAAAAACGTATCCTTTCTACGTGGAGTGATGATGATTAGGGTTGCATCCGATAAACAGGTCCTTTTTTCAGAATGTTTGTTTGTGATCTGTTGAGTATAGGTTCGAATCTAGCGCAGGTGGCCGTTGCTACATTTCGGACATTGTCATGCACTTTCACTGAATTGACAAAATATTTAATTTGTCTCTCAACCCTCCCTCCCTGGATTTCTCTGAATACCTTTACCATTCCTTCATCCGTTTGTTGGTGTTTAAGGGCCCGTCAACTACAATATCATTAGAGCCCCGTCCACTAATGCAGAGGCTGCGCAGACACTAAGCTAATGCGACGATTTTTGGGTGTTAGCGGTACCCAGTTTTCCCAAGCGGCCATCCATGTCAGTACTAGCTGGGGTTGCGTTGCTTAACTTCAGTGATCAAACGAGAACTGGTGTGTCCAACGCAATTTGCCGCCTCCTACCTTTACTAGGTGAGAGCCCGATATTCAATGGCCCTTTCAGCCAACCACCCAATATCTCGCAATATCTTCGATCCCATACCATTCTGGCTTCTCTACTGTAGAAGGGTTGGTTTCTTTCGGGCAAGAGAGAGGTACAAGTGCACCTGTCCGTCGGGTAGGAAATAAAAAGGTGTTATGATATCGGGTAGTTCGACAAAATTTCCAGGTGAAGCATGATGGATCTCGGTGGAAGAAAAGTGCCCCAATGAAGAAAAATAAGTCGATGATAAATAAGCAGAGGGATTGCAGCGTTTGGTTGGCAGCCGGCTGTGGAAAATACCGTGCTACACATTAGATTAGATGACGCAATGGTATGAACCCCAAATGCATCGTATACATCCCCCCAAACACGACTTTATTACCTCTCTTCGATCAGATCGAACCTGCAACCATGGACTGGTGTGACAAGCACGCAACTCCGCTGGGTCACCCAGAAATACACTACCTACATTTTCTGCCTGTTTCGAAATTCTATATCTCTTAGGTATCCCATACACCCTCATCATCATCATCATCATCATACCCTTATCCTGCCTGTGGCAGTGTGGGGTCTGCGGGTCCATTGAACGTGCTCTGACTGGGGAATATTGGCTGGGTTGTCTGTGGGGGATGCCGGCTTACCCCACTTGTTTCAACATCGCGTTTTACAACCAAACTAGAAACTTTGGCAGGTAAATTAATGTTTTGTTGATTATAATATTGCATGGTGTCTGACCTATTGCTCAATAACAATAAGCAATCTAATGCACACACATGCAATGTATCCCGTACACCCTAAGCAACTCAAGTAACTTCTAACCCTTTTCCCGCCTATGGCAGGGTCGGGTACCCATTTGTCCCTCTGAATGGACACAGGGCGATATATTGGTCATAGTTTTTTTCTGCAGCCGGTTGCCGACCAAAGCTGCACCCCTAAGCTTAGTTATCGTCGGTCTAGTTTTCGTTGGGGAATGCTACCGACGCCAGGGACGAGCTCCTACACCTGGAAATTTTGCCTCATCTACCCGTTGCGTAGTAGAGAGGGTTATTTTATGTACAAGTGCCATCGTACACCCACACGGGACCTCGATTTTACTTCTCATCGGAAAGAAGGCACACTCGCCCTAAAGAAGCCGACCCACCTCGGTCCAGTATCGAGCCTAGAACTACTGGCGCAGTTGCCGAGCGTGTTAACCACTAGGCCACCGCGGCGGGTTTATCCCATACACCCTGCCATAGGCAAAGAAAGAAGAAGAAATAAACAGACTGTCCTTCTTCTCGGGGAGATATTATTTCCGCTTCGCCATCTTAGATGTGTGGGTTCATGAAATCTTTCATTTCCACAGTATATTTATATTGAATTATTTATGGGAAGAAAGGCCATATAACTTATAGGTGGGTGTATCTATATTACTGGATAAAAAGGGATGAGGGGGAGGAGGAAGATATGGTGAGGGAGAGAAGGGGGTAGCTAGTCTTTTTCTTGAACATGCAGAAGGGAAAAGAAGGGGTTCGGAAGAGAGGTGGGAGGGGATGAATCCCCATTGGAAAAAAGGAAGTCATGCCATGCGTGAATTCCGACTGCAATAGTATAGATATGGGCACAAATATCGAAGTCGACATTTCAGTCGACTGATTGCAGAGTTTCAAGTCGCGCAGGTCTTGAAAATATAAATTTTTCTTTCTCTTTCACCCTTTTCTTCATCCTCCTCCTTCTCATCTCTTCTTGGTCGTCATCCTTTCTTTTTCGTGTCTGAGATTCCGTAGATTCCGTCATCGTCGTCGTCGTCGTTTCAGAAAAGGCATATCATGGATGTCTTTTGCTGCGCGTACTCTTTTCCAAGTGTGCGTTTTTAGCCATTAAAACGTCACCGTTCCGTTAACTGACTTGTAACTCGATATATTCATGAAAAATGTATAAAGTTGAATCAACGTAGCGGAAAGTTGATAAGAAATGCCGAGAAACGGCTGCTGATGGGGTTGTTGAGATGAAGATGAGACTGTAAGTGCAATGAAAGGGTTGTGGTCCTCTTGGATGATAGTACTAATAATAATAATAATGTTTTTTTTTTAAAAAAAATTTGCACTTTTCAGCTTCTTTCCCTTACTCTTTTCTCTCCTATTTCCCTTAGCTTTTCTTGCAGCCTTTCCTCCTGCCCTTATCACTTTCTCTCTCTCTCTCTCTCTCTCTCTCTCTCTCTCTCTATTTTCACCCCCTTCTCTTCCCTCCACCAATCTTTTGAGATATGAGTTAACCCCATCCCTTACTTATTTTTATAACATGTATGACAAGTAAGGGGTCTCACTCCCCTCTTCTTCCTACCCATCCTCCTTTTGTAGGATTTTTTTTTGTCAAAGAAATATGAAATCTCTTTCTGTATATGTGTAACCCTTTCTTTTCATGAGAATTTTTCAGACCGGAGGTGTAGGAATAGTAAAAGGGCTGTCGAGAGGGGATCATTCACAATTTGTGCATTAATACGTTTTGACTGATTGTAATAGTACGTGACGTCATTGGTGCTGCCGTCTGCATATTAACGATGATGGACGGTGGTGGCAGTGGAGATTGGCGTTTGTGTATTGATGGTTTGTCTGGACGTGTCCTGTCTGCCTGTGGCCAAATCTATGTTGTTGCATTTTAAGTAATTGCGGCAAGTGGGACATTAATAATATTTCTATTTTACGTGTTGAAATGAAAGGAAGCATATTTTGTGATAAAGCTGTCCATAACTGGGTGCATGTGTGGTTTACACGGTGTTTAGATGCTGACGGCTCTGACATCACACGTGAAGAAAAGGGTTGACATCCGTAACAACTGTCTAAATGGTTAAAATGTAGAGTAGTGAGCCGTTGTCGGCATTTTTTTTGTTGGTCAAGGATGTTTTCGAGACAACAACCGATCAGTTTCAACGGCTTTGCGTGTGTATGTGTGTGATATCCTATTTAACCATCTAATAAATCACCCTCGAAGTCGCACTGGGGTCATCGATGATCTTAGCAGAAGTTGTCAAGACAAAAGCATTTGTGGCCTCATTCATTTACAGAAACGTTTGTCCGAATTGGTCACTCGAGGGTGAAGTTGTTGAATGGGCGATAGAAGAAGGGAAAAAAAATGGACACTACTTTTCTGGTCCTTACTATGTGGTGCTCTCCCTGGAGAATTTCTCTTTTTAACCTATACTCCATTCTCCACCTTTTTCCCCACTCTTCTCGATTGTCCGGCCGCCTGTCCACGTTTTTCAGGATAATTTATAATCGTTTCTACCATTTTCCACCTTTCTACACTCCTGTTACCTGTGTCACTTTGACTAGTTTATTGGCTTATTTAATGTCACAACATTCATCTAAAGCCAGCCTCAGTGGCGTTAATGATAAAGTGCTTGGCGCTAGAGTTCCTAGATGCAGGTTCGATTCTGGTGGATAAGTGGTTTCTTTTCGGGAAGGAGCTTCAAGTTCGTCTTCTGTCAGATGGAACGTAAAGTCGTGGTACCACGTGGGGTGTGTACAAACGGATGATATATTCGCATCATATCACCTGGCATGAAGGTGGAAGTGGCAACCCCAGTTAGTACTAGCAACCCCACCCCAACGCAAAACCAGCACACAACGCAACCCCAGAACGCAATACAACGCAACTCCAGTTAGTACTAGCATGGGTGACCGCATAGGAACACTGGGTGCTACTAATACTCAAAAATCGTCTTAACAGCGTAATTGCCTGTGTTTGAGTTTAAGGTCCCGTCAACTACGAGGTCATTAGAGACCCGTCCACTGTATAGTTCTAATGCATATACTGCACAGACACTATACTAATGCGACGATTATTGGGTATTAGCAGTACCCAGCTTTCCTGAGCGACCACCCATATCAGTACTAACTGGGCTTGCATTGCTTAACTTCAGTGATCAGACGAGAACTGGTGTGTCCAATGCAACTCGCCGCTCCCACAATTGCCTGTGGAGACTGCATGTGGACGGAGCTCTAAA
>JAAFCE010004209.1:15330395-15344656 GCA_013389805.1 Trigoniulus corallinus
TGTTTCTCCCCAAATATATGGGCAGCTAATTCAAACTTTTCAGGCGTAGACGTTTCCCCTCCTCCTGAAGTAGATAGACTGACGAAAATTAACTAATGTCCGACACAACTCCGTCTTACTAGTTTCTTCATTTTCTGTTTACTACCTATGCCTTTCATCTCTATTGCGCTTGTGGGCTTTGAACATCCCTAACCGATGTCTGAATTTAACCTCCTGGAGATTTAGCTGAGTAGATCGTTGCTTTTCAGTGTAGACACGCCATACCGGACCACGGCTTTACTTCCCATCCGACGGAAGGCGCACTCGGGGCATCAATCTCTGTTGCCCGAAGAGACGACACGCCTCAGTGTAGGATAGAATTTGGAACCACCGAGGACTACTTCGCCACTAATATGGGTCAGAGAATGTATAACACATAAACACCCAAATTTGAGTCATCCACGGGCCATTTCTAAATGGCCTTAAAGATAGACAAGCCGACGTTTAACAGCCAAATAATTTAAACCCCACCGACTAGTCAGCCGGGAGGGAACTTGCAATCTGACACTCTCTAGCTACTATATGAGGCTTTGTTTGTAGTGTTGTCCTATCGTTCCTGAGTGATAATAAAGGATTAAATGCTAAACATGACCTACTAACCCTTTTCCCGCCTATGGCAGAGTCAGGTACCATCTATGTCCATCTGGATGGAGACATGAGCGATCTGTTGGATGGTATTTTTAAGCAGCCTACTGCCGACCTAAGCTGCAGCCTCTATGCTTATTTATCGTCGGCCTAATACTCGTTGGGGCACACCACCGACGCCAGGGGGCGAGCTCCTACACATGGGAATTTTGCCTCATCTACCGGTTGCATAGTAGAGAGGGTTCTCTTAAGTGCAAATCACATCGTACACCACACGGTAGTGCGCCTTCGGACGGGAGGCGCAGTTGGGACCTCTCTCACCCGAAAGAAACCAACCAACTTTTTGTTGTTTCGTTGATGTTTTAGAGCCCTTCAACTACAAGGTCATTAGAGCCCCGTCCACTGCATAGTTCCAGTGCAGAGACTGCACAGATACTACACTAATGCGACGATCATTGGGTATTAGCAGTACCCAGTTTTCCCAAGCGGCCACCCATGTTAGTACTAGCTGGGTTTGCGTTGCTTAACTTCAGGGATCATACGGGAATTGGGGTATTCAACGCAATAAGTAGCTACCCAAACCAACCAACCTCGATCTAGTATGGAACCTGGAACCACTAACGCAGTTGTCGAACAACGCTACCTCCTGCGGCACCGGGGCGGGTTTTAGAGGCTCAAGAGCGCAAAATTGAATTGAATTGCAAACAAATGAATAGAGTAGAGAGATAAATGTTGCGTTGATGGCGCTTAATGTGTACTGTATAAACAAATAGGCAGTTACTGCGCCGCCTGGCGGTTTCCTACTGGTGCTGTTGCTGGGATATCCGACCATCATCAAGCATCAAATTTTTAGTTTGGGCCTTTTCCTCCTCCTCCACTTCCTCCAACCTTAATTGCACTCTCTGCTGAAGTGTTCACTCGTTCTTTTATTTATTGATTGGTGAGAATTATTTTGTAGATACCAGATTTTTCATCTTATGCTACTGAATTGTCCAGTAAAAACAACAACTGTTTGAGTTTGGTTTAACGTTCAGAGACAGGGTCAGTGATCTGGTGCAGTGTGGGGGTGTTGAATTATATCCCCTATTTCTTTTTTTTTTTTACATGTTAATTTTCTCATTTCGAGCCTTAAAAACCAAAGAGCACGTTGATGATGATACCTTCCCCCCTCCTTCGTTGCATAATTTATAAATAACACATTATTTTCATATATTATGATTTTTTTATTGCAATTTATGATTTAAAAATTGGGCGCGAGAAGAGCCTTTTTTTTTCAATTACACTGAAAATAATTTAAATATTTCATGTTAAAATAACTTTTTTTTTCTATAACTCCCCCCCTAAGAAAAAATGTTAATAATTTTATCGTTAATTTAAATATATCTTTTCGACTTTTTTAGGCTGCATATTTTTGGAAAAGAAGTTAAAAAAAAATATTGTTTTTATGTTTCCTATGGTATTATTTATATATATCATATTTCTGTTTGTACTAGTTGAATAATTTATCAATTTTTAGGTTTTCTAATATATTTTTGAAATATGATGTGTGAACGATGTTGAATTTATTAAAACTAATCTTTAGTGAAGGAGAAAAACAAACTAAAATTTTATATTTCAGGTCATGGTAATAAAGCTATGTTAATTTCAGAAATATTCAAACACATATAAGCAGGAGAAAGAAAAAAATAAATAAAACACCTACTGCGTGAGATATTTAACCCTTCCCTCACCTCTATTAAATATTCTTTAGCTGTGCATTGAAGTGGGTGTCTAATATGTCTCTGTCTGCATTTCTCTCTCTCTCTCTCTCTCTCTCTCTCTCTCTCTCCTCCCCCCCTTAGTAATTTAAAAAAATGTGACAGATAACGTAGAAATTTGCTTAAGCTGATAATTAAAAATTTGTAATACGCTCAAATTGTTTTTAGACGTTGATTAAATTACTTCATTTTCTTAAATCTGAAGTTTATCTTCGAGGCCCAGATATTTTCTCTCTCTACATGTATAAAGTTAACCTCTTTCAGTCTCCTTACTAACAATTTCTCTTAATGAAAATTTGAGATAGTTTCTAAGATGGATTTAAGGAGAGAGAGAGGAAAAAAAATAATCGATTTTTAGTTCCTATTTAACATTTTTCCGAGGTGTTAGGTAGTCCCGAGATTCCCTTGGTTGTGCTACGAGAAGCAGCTGAAAGGGTTGTGACATTAGGTTCACTGACAGTTAACCATCTAAAAATACCGTCCATCACTTTCCGGTGCCTGCCTTCATTCCGTTCTCCTCTCAATTCTGTCTTCTAGTCATGGTCTGTTTCACACGGAGATCTCGAACTCGAGGGCACCCTGTTCTGCCACTACCTGAAAAAAGGGTTAATTACTTCAGCGCTATGTATAAGGTATACATTCAGGGGAGCGTCACAGTCACGTTAAAAACGCTGTGTAAATTTTCGTTCGTGCAGTTCAAGTGTTTCTGGGACGTTTTGGTTTCTGCAGCTGGCGGCTTAGAGGTAGCATCAGGCATTTCAGGTCCCATCCTGGATAGGGGTGGCGCAGGCACTACGCTGTTACGACGATTTTTGGGTATTAGCAGTACCCAGTGTTCCCAAGCAGTCACCCATGCCAGTATTAGCTGGGGTTGCGTTGCGCTTAACTTCAGTGATCAGACGAGAACTGGTGTGTCCAACGCAATACAGCCGCGTGTTGTGTACAGTATCACCACTGCACGGAAAAGAACTAGTATTACCTGGAGTAAAATATGCATGTCGCTCAATATTTGCAGGTTAGGAGCTCGCCTTCCTCCTTGTGTCGTAGCAGCGGTCTTCAAACTGTGTTCCGCGGAACCCCAGGGTTCTGCAATACATCTCTGGGGTTTCCGCGAGTCAAAATGAAAATTCGTTAGCAGCGGCAAGATATACTTTTCTAAAGGTGGGATGGGGTTCCCTCCAAAACATCTCATAGTTCTAAGGGTTCCGTGAGTCGACAAAGTTTGAAGACCACTGCTGTTTAGGAACTGTACTTCATGGACAGTCACAGCTATACCGCAATTTCTAGGGTGCGATGGTCTCTGCAGCTAAACGTACTCAGGTTCATCTCCCATCCTGGTCGAATTTGGTGGTTTTCTCATCTCTGCTAAGGATCTGGAAGACTCTTCCCCGCCACAAGTTCCCCACCCCCACCGAGTGTCTACTTACATTCTCCCCTCCCCCTTACACTGAAATGACAACAAGCTCACTTCCTCGCCCCATGCCCCTCACACTTCCCTACTTATCCACACAGTCGTGGATAAACAGGCTTCTGCAGTCCTTAGCTTGTGTACAACTGACCTAAGTTCAATCCCAACCCCCTACTGCTTAGGCGACACCCGTCTTCTTCGATGATACCCGTCCTGAGCTAACGCCTTGAATGTCCTAATGCCCAAAATTAGGAACAATCTTTGTTATTAAAATGTGTAGGTTGGAGAGATTTTGTTTTATAACTTCCGCTGAAAATTTTGTTTTGAAATTATATATGAATTTTATATTAGTTTATTAATAAAATTCAGGTTTTGGGGAGGAGGGGGGATGTGAGAGTTACATATTACTGGACCTGCGTGATTCAATATATTCTTCCTTCCCTTCTTTATCCCTCAGGTACTCCCTCTTTCCCCTTTGCCACTTTTTTTTTGTTTACTGAATATCAAAAGTTACAAATATTATACTGTTGTAAATTTTTATTATTACTAAAAATTTCAGTAGGAAGAAAAATACACATTAAAAATTATATATTATAGGTAGGTAGGAGACAAATTTTTATACATTAAAATAGAATTATTTTTCTACCAACCCTTTCCCTCTCTCGCTCTTTTCTGCTCCACATACCCACACATGTTATCTATTTACCGAATTTTTTGATCTTCTTGTATAACATTCAGATATGCATTTTTTCCCTGGGAGGTTTGCAGTTTTTTTTTCTTACAAAATATTTATTATGATTTTTTTTTTGTGTGTGTGTGAAAAAAGGGGGGTAGTTAAGTGAATGAATTAAATCAAAACATGCAAAGTTGCATGTTTATATAGTTTTTCGAGACGAGACCAAGCGACTACCCCCTCCAACTAACCATCCCAGTGTATGTGTAGATTTATCTATGGATTGGAATCTTCATTGCACTTTTTGGGTTTTAGGTTGTTGGATGACATAAATTTTCATTATAAAACTATTGCTGTGAAAAAGTAATTGTGTTCAAGTCGTAAACAACTCAAGTTGAATATTTAATCTTAGATTTTAGGGTATAGTTTAAAAATTTATCATTATTTTTTTAACCCTCTTTTCACTCTTCTTCTGCTTCCCCTTCCTATCCTTTTCCCCCCTTGTTTCTTAGGTGGGGGTTTCTTTTTCTTATTGTGGCAAATTGTAGTGGAAAAGGAAGGGGGAGAGAGAAATAAAGAGATGACTTAATGGATACGGGACTATAAAATAAACATTTAATATATATTTCATAGTTACTGATTGTTTGCTAACAACAAAAAAATACATATCTGCAAACAATATGCAAACAAATATGTATTTCTTTCAATATACTCGCGCACCGTCTTAAGATTTCTTTCAAAATATTGATGATAGTCATAGAAGGATTGTTAACCTATTTATTATTACTTATACTCTTTCAAATTGTATATATACGTCTGTGGATACGCGTTTTTTTCTTGTTTTCAACTTGTTGAATACATGTATCTAAACACAGTGAAGCAGTCAGTTTCTTAGGAAGGCTTTTGGTTTGGATTGTTGGTGCTTTAAGGCCCTTCAACTACACGGTCATTAGAACCCCGTCCACTTTGTAGTTCTAATGCAGAGACTGCACAGACACTACACTAATGAGACGATTTTTGGGTATTAGCAGTACCCAGTTTTCCCAAGCGGCCACCCATGTTAGTACTAGCTGGGGTTGCGTTGCTTAACTTCAGTGATCAGACGGGGAACTGGTGTGTCCAACGCAAGAAGCCGCTTCTTAGAAAGGATTGATAGTCACGATCTTCCCCTAGCCCCTCACAGCCAAACTACTACTAAACTCTTTCCTCGCCTATGGCAGGTTCGGGATAAACCGACATTCCAGTTCTCGTCTGATCGCTGAAGTTATGCAACGCAACCCCAGCTAGTACTGACATGGCCGCTTGGGAAAACTGGGTACCGCTAATACCCAAAAATCGTCGCATTAGTGTACTGTCTGTGCAGTCTCTGCATTAGAACAACGCAGTGGACGGGGCTCTAATGACCTTGTAGTTGACGGGCCCTAAAATGCCAACAAACGAACAAAAAATCGGGATAAACTTGACCCTACTGTATACAGTGGCGGCAAGCCTAGAGAAATGCAGAGAAGGAAGGGATTATGTCGTCACTAACCCTTTCCTTTTCCTTCCACTAGCAGGATGCCAGGATGGGGAGCCCATTTTTGTCCCATTGGGACGCATACACGATCTATTTGACGTATGCCTTAGTTGGCTGCCGACCTAGTGCTGCAACTCTTATACTTATTTATCGTCGGCCTAATGTTCGTTGGAGCACGCCACCAATGTCAAGGGTTACGCTGCTCTCCCTGTCAATTTTGTACCGATTACATGTATATTTTATTTCATGTAGTAAGGGGTTCTTATACATGCAGTTGACGTCGTACACACCACACGGTGCCACGACTTTATTTCGCTTCCGGTGCACAATGGGGCAGGAGAGACTCCCCGAATCCAGGGTGCGAGTTCCTACACCTGGAAATTTGACTCTATCTGCCTGTTGCCTAGTAGAGAGGGTTCTTTTACGTTGAAATGCCATAATACACCAGACGGGACCTCGGTTTTACTTCTCATCTGAAGGAAGGCACACTCAAGGCTTTTCGATCGGGTATTGCGTTGGAAACACCAGTTCTTATCTGATCACTGCAGTTAAGCAACGCAACCCCAGGTAGTGCTAACATGGGTGGCCGCTGGAAACACTGGTTACTGCTAACACCCATATCGTCGTAACAGCGTAGTGTCTGCGCAGACTCTGCTTTAGAACTATGCAGTGGACGGAGGTCTAATAACCATTGTTGCTGAAGGGCACTAAAACACCAACAACTGATTCAATCAATTTTCGCTCATCCGAAAGAAGCCAACCCACCTCGAGCCAGTATCGAACCTGGAACTACTGACAGTAAATCGAGCACACTACCTAATCTGATTATGATTTATATAAAAAATTACACATGGAATAAAAAAACCTCTCCAGCACATGGCTATTCGCAAAAAACAGGAAGTTAGTGATGTCCAGAAGAGAAAATGCAAGGTCTGATGACCCAAGATAAAGGTTAAATTGTTCTTAGATAACCTTCTGCATTTTGGAAAAGGTGCAAAAAGTAGCTGAAAAAAATAAACTGAAATGTAATTTGGAATGAATAGTACAACGAAAAAAGAAAGAATTCAGGCATGATCTCACCCTGTATTCCCAAATACAGGTGGGAAAATCCAGCATTTTTCATCTCACCTTAGGTTCCGTAGAAAAAATTTCAGATTTTTGAAGCTAAATATTTTAATTACGACACTTTTTAGGACTGAAAATAACTGCAATCAGACCATGTCTTCTTCACTGCAAAATAAAGGTTCAAATGTGGCTTGTTAGGGTGCACATAACAGTGCAGGCACCTGTAAATCAGCTAGGGCATGGTGCAGGAGAGCATCCAGGGTCCAGTACAAACCCAGATTTTATCTCTTAGTCACTTTCATTTTTCCAATTTATGTCAGGTTTTGTGATCTCCTTTCCCAATGTGACACGGAATGGGCACGCTGGGGGCCGGAAAGAAGTCAAACCATCTCGAACTTGGAACCACCGACTCAGTAGTTTGCACCACCGGGGTTGATCTGCGCTCCCTCCTCCCTTATCCATCGTCAAATGGTGATTCTACTCGACTCTTGAGGCAATCAAGATTCCCCCGCTATCAACTGACCTGGGAGCGGCGAATTGCGTTGGACACACCAGTTCTCGTCTGATCACTGAAGTTAAGCAGAGCAACCCCAGCTAGTACTGACATGGGTGGCCGCTTTGGAAAACTGGGTATTGGTAATACCCAAAAATCGTCACATTAGTGTAGTGTCTGTGCAGTCTCTGCATAAGAACTATGCTGTGGACGGGGCCCTAATGACCTTTGCAGTTGAAGGGCCCTAAAACACCAACAAACAACAACAACAAATCAACTGAGCTGCTAAGGTTG
Organism: Trigoniulus corallinus; assembly: GCA_013389805.1. Classification (NCBI taxonomy): domain Eukaryota; kingdom Metazoa; phylum Arthropoda; class Diplopoda; order Spirobolida; family Trigoniulidae; genus Trigoniulus; species Trigoniulus corallinus. The sequence continues at coordinate 15,338,226 of JAAFCE010004209.1, forward strand.
GCTAAGTTTCATATAACTGAATAATCTGGCTTTGGTTCATCCTTACACGAGTTCTAATCCTCTACTGACCTTGTCCCGTCCTGTCCCACCGTCTCATTTAATCCTTCATTTCATTGTTCTCGGGAAGGGTTTTGATAACCAAACAGGGTCAGTTCTCTCCTTCACCCCTAGTGAAAGCTGCTTGCCATGTAATACGCCATCACAGACACCTAAAAGCACTCTCCAAAATTACGCCCGTGAAAAACATTCAACGGGAGCTCAACTTGTAGTGTACCTTAGTCGGAACTCACGGTTCGTATGTTCGATTCTGGCAGTAAGTGGATAATTTCTCTTTATCGGACAGTGGAATGACCCTTTCTACAAGGAGAAAAATGTACCAGTAGAACGGCAAAATTCCCAGGTGTAGGAACTCATTTAAGAACACCTGACTCTCTACCACAGTAAAGAAATTGGTTAGTCAAAGAAAGAGGTGAAGTGACCAAAAACTATCTGCGTTTTTAAGCGATAAACTCAACTTTTCAGATGGCGTGAGGGGTGACCCGAGTTCAAATCCAGCCCTCATCTCTGTTGGGACATACTTAACATTGGCGATATGTTCAATCGTTAACCATTTATTGAAAAAAAGTAAGGGTATAATACTAAAATTTTAAACTATTTTCGCACAAGATTGGTGGCGCAGGAGGTAGCGTGCTCGATTACTCCGTCAGTGGTTCCAGGTTCGATACTGGGTCGAGGTGGGCTGGCTTCTTTCAGGCTAGAGGAGCCCTGAGTGCACCTTCCGTCGGATGGGAAGTAAATCAGTTACCCCGTGTATGGTGTAAAATATCATTTACACGTAAAACAACCCTCTCTACTATATACAACGAGTAGATGACGCAAAATTCCCTGGTGCAGGGGCTCGGTGGAGTGCCCCAGCGAACAGCAGGGCTAAGATTTGTTTTTGTTGGTGTTTTAAGGTCCTTCAGCTATAATGGTCATTGGAACCCCGTCCACTGCGTAGTTGTAATGCAGAGTCTGCACAGACACTACGCTGATACGACGATTTGGATAGCAATACGGAGTGTTTCCAAGCGGTCACCCATGCTAGTACCATCTGGGCTTGGGTTTTCTCTGCCCTTCAACTACAAGGTCATTAGAGCCCCGTCCGCAGCATAGTTCTTATGCAGAGACTGCACAGACACTACACTAATGCGACGATTTTTGGGTATTAGCAGTACCCAGTTTTCCCAAGCGGCCACCCATGTCAGTACTAGTTGAGGTTGCGCTGCTTAACTTCAGTGATCAGACGAGAACTGGTGTATCCAACGCAATTCGCTGCTCCCGGCAGGGTCGGTACCTGTCTTGGTCCCTCTGGACATAAGGGCGATCTGTTGGACAGTATTTTGTTTTACGCAGCCGGTTGCCGACCAACTCTTCAATCCATCATATATCGTCGGCCTATGGAGCGGCTGTATTGCGTTGGACACACCAGTTCTCGTCTGATCACTGAAGTTAAGCAGCGCAACCCCAGCTAGTACTGACATGGGTGGCCGTTTGGGAAAACTGGGTACTGCTAATACCCAAAACAATCGTCGTATTAGTGAAGTGTCTGTGCTGTGGACGGGGATCTAATGACCTTGTAGTTGAAGGACCCTAAAACACCAACAAACAACAACAACAACCGACCCTGCCATAGGCGGGAAAGAGGCTTGTAGTTGCTTTACAAGAATAGTCATCTTGAGGTGTATTCACCTTGTATTTTAATCCGCAGATTGCTTGTTATTTAAATGGCTTTCTTTTTTAACCCTCGAGTTATTTTTGTTTTCCTACAAATATTTTAGGTTGTTGAACTGAAATGACTTTTTTTTTCATTTTATAGTTTCTTTCATATTATATAAAATAATGCATAAAATTTTATCAGTTTTTACCCACCCACACATACAGCTCAAAAAAATGTATATAGTTTATATTTGAAATACTATATTAAATAAATTATTTAGATACAATATTAGTTTGCAATGATATTAAATTGTTTGTTTTTTTTGGAACTAAATATAGCTCTTTCAAAATTTGATCAAATTTATTTCTGTCATATATATATTACGTTTAAACATTTCGATATAAAAATTATAATATTTTTTTATTTAAAAATTGTTGATGATTAATTCCATATTTAAATTAGGGATAGTCATTAGAGCAATAAGGTTTTCAGACTTCAACTTCAACCCTTTCTCCTCCTATATCGACTCGCCGCCCACTATCAGTCCTCTCCCTCCTCCCTGTTATTTATAGGCCTATAAAACATAATCATTGAAGTGAAAATGATGGCCATTTTAATTTCAGCTTAATTAAGACAATGATACTAAATAGTATCATCATTATAATTTTCAACTCATACGAATGATATACTGACTTGTGATAGTTTTATAGAGACAAATAATATTTTTCTGTGACCGTATTTCATCTATATAATAATAATAAAAAAAGAAATTAAATTTAAATTCTGAAAATTGTAGGTCAATTTCTGTTACTGCTTAACCTTTTCGATTTTTCTTTTAATCCTTCATCAGTTAGAATCAATTTCATAATCGTTTCCTTCAGATATTTTTATTACTATACTACAGTATATAATTTGATTTTTTTTTCGCCCATTTTATTCAATTTATTAAAATTGTTTAAATTGAAACTCGCAATTTCAGCCACAATATTATGAAAGGGTCAAATTTCGTCAGAAAAATGACATATTGGTTTTTATATTGAATTTTTGTTCTTTATAATACTTCACGCTCGGCAACTATGCCAGTAGTTCTAGGTTCGATACTGGACAGGCTTCTTTCGGGCGAGAGAGAAGCCGCGAGTGTGCCTTCTTCTCTCAGATGAGAAGTAAAACCGAGGTCCCGTGTGGGTGTACGATGGCACTTGCACGTAAAAGAACCCTCTCTACTACGCAACGGGTAGCAGAGGCAAAATTCCCAGCTGCAGGAGCTCGTCCCCTGGCGTCGGTAGCATTCCCCAACGAACACTAGACCGACGATAAATAAGCGTAGGGGTGCAGCTTTGGCCGGCAACCGGCTACAGAAAAAACTATGACCAATATATCACCCTGTGTCCATTCAGAGGGACAAATGGGTACCCGACCCTGCCATAGGCGGGAAAACGGTTAGGAGTTGCTTTGTTCTTTATAATAATTCATGTCGTGTAAGAAATAATGTTGGTTTTAATTTTTTGTTTGTTTACAGGAATGATAATAATGTGTGATGTTGTGACACACGTCGGTTGGGACAGGGTGTAGGCCTAAAGATGGACCTGTGAAAAATTATAATAATTTTTGAAATTTTGAAGAGATGGGAACTGGAGGAACACCCCTCCCAAGACAAAAAAAGAGAGAGACTTAATAGGGGTAAGTAAAACTGTCAGTTATTGTCCCGCTGTCATCAACATACTATCTTGTAGTATTCTCATCACCCCCCCCCTCTCCTCTGTCTCCTATCTAGCCCCCCTCCTCCCGTTCCGCTGCAGTTTCTCCTCTCTGACTGTCGGTGTGGCCCATCTTAGCCGTTGTTGCCTTAACATGTGCTAAACATGTTGTAAATGTCCAACCATTTGTTCCGTGGTGAGCGATTACTTTTCTTTCATTTTTCTCTTGTGTATCTCAATGTTAGAAGCCAATTTTTTTTCACTAAAAGAGGTTGAAAGGGGCTTCTCTGTAACTGCATGTCTCGCATATCTTATATGGGACAGGGGACCTATCACGTGTAAATGATAGGTCCACACCAAAGGTATGTAAATCATGGTTGACTAGCTTATGTCAACACCATTGTGTCAACAATGTCCTAATGCGTGTGTAGACATACGTGTATAGGCACACTAAAAATATATCGGTACACATCCTATGAACCATTTTATACTGCTACAACGTCGTTTTCTGCCTATGGCAGGGGGGAGGCGAATAACCAAGAGGTCCAAGTGGCTAGATAAGAAATAATGAAAGGCAGAAACAACTGGAGTTGAAAGAAATTTCAGAAAGCTAAAACTAGTGAGAGGATGGCGAGAGAGAAGTAAACAGAAAAGCAAAGCGAGTGAAAAGGTGAAAGGTTAATATCACGAACGAAAAGTCACAACCCTTTTAATCATCTCTTACAAACAATCAGGGATGACAATGGACCTGAATTGCCTCCATCGAATTTCACATGGTAGAGAAGGGAAATGATGATTCATACGGTCCTATACGAGATCAAGGATATTACAACAAGCTTGGATAATTGGTTGAGGTGATACTCGTGAAGTGAACAACAAGGAATATGGGTTCCATTCCCGGTTGTTTTGACCTTTGTTCTGACCCGGTTGTCCTGTATTTTAAGGCAAAGTGTATGTTCTATACAACGCAGCCTCATGTGGTATGCCAGGTTCGCTTGTCATTCTCACTGTTTTGTGGCATCTTAGAAAGCTTAGGTGTAGAAAGAAGGGATGAGGGAGGGGTGTTAATTGGGCTTGTGTTTGTGTCTCAGTACCCCCCCCCCTCCATCACGAGCCACTCTCCATCTGTTCACCACAAAAGACTAGCTGTTTATGTAGCCTTTGGGATAAATTCTAACTATGTCGTTGTCGCAGGAAGTATAATGTCGAGTTTGGGACCTTATCCAATTTTGCGTCTCTTTTCTACTTTCCTCTCCTCACTATCCTTGCCATCCCCAACACAGTCCTGCCCTTTGGTCCTGGAATTCCAGCTAGTAAATACAAAAGGCCAGCTTTATTCCTAAATAGTTGTGAGAGTTAAAATCATGCCAATTAATGAAGTCGAAGGATTTATTGATGTTTTATGATTAAGAAAGGGTGACGTGTGTGGTAGGCCCTAAGTAAGAAAGAAATGGCTGTTTTAGACCTTTGCCACATTTTCAATTTTTTGATCTTGAAAACCTTAATGAACTGAAATTAATTTTGAATTGTCTATTTTTGATAACAAAAAATTAAAAATATGAATCACAAAATTAAAAATCACACGTACATTTTTTGTACTGACCGGGAAGGAAATAGGTCAGAGGTTGGTGTTCCCGGGCAAGAAATAGGAGGTCAATATCTGGTTAAGATTACGGTAATGGTCAGTGAGTGTAGAATGATGGTGAAGTATGGACCTCGAAGCAGTAATAAATGATGAAATAAAAAAAAAGTTAAATGAAATTACAACAACAATGAAGGTATGTGTAAGGATACTTAAGATTTAGTAGAAGATGAAGCAGGATAATTTTTTTTCCTTAAGAAATTGAATGATGGAAAGGGTTTGATAGTCAGTGAGGAGAGTTGAGGGGTGTAAGTGGAGTGGGAGAGGTGAATGAAGATGACAATGTAGGTGAAGACAGGACGAAAGAGAGAGAGAGAGAGAGAGAGTTAAAGGAAAGATGGATGATCGCAGCCCCACCATCTGACTTTCCACCTCTTTCTTCCGAAGTCCCTCATTTTATCTTTGTTGTAAATGGTTGAATAATTGAATGAGCTTTTTGACTGGTCAAGATAGCTCAACCAGTAATGACCATAAACCCCTTTCTGCCGACAATTTATGACTGGCTACAAATGTAATAATTTCAGCTACATCGTTCAGAGAGAGAAAAGAAAGAGGACGACGACACTGGTCTTTTGGTATTGCAGCCTTACTAAACTGCTTCCTCGTCTGTCCTTTTGCTCTTCCAACCCTCCTCTGTCCACCTTCCGTCCCTCCTTCCCCCTTGCTACTGTCCATTTTCGACACTAATAGGTGCAAAAAAGGATAAGATTTATATATGTATAAACAAGAGTAAAATCCAAAAGAAAAGGAAGGGTGGGGTCATGTGTCCATGTGCAACGTGACCGGCAGCATCAGACAGAATCGAAAGGGTTTCATTGCAATTATGACCATCAAACACACCAAGCCTCACTATTACTACTACGAGTGACAGGCATCACCTCCCTCCAAATATGAATTGGGCAAGAGAAAACGATGTGTTTGCTTACCTTGGTGCGATTTTCGTGCAGTTTTCTTCTCTTTCATCCATGGATATTCAGGCACAGGTACTCCATTGAGATTTGTCCCATTCCCGGTGCAGTTTCTATTGCTGTGATTATTACAATGATGATTTAAACTACTGCCATCGTTGTTGGTGGTATTTCCTTCATCCAAACAAACGGTGTTAACACTGTCGTTATTACTACTATTTAAATGAGGGACGTTTGCACCACCACCACCACCACCAACACCGACAACAACAGCAAGAGCACTTCCATTTTCGGACATGGAATGAAGTTTAATATGGTGGTGTGGAGGAGGAGGATGATGTCCAACGGTGTTGTTACCACGGTTATCGCCATTCAGATGATGTCCATTGCCACCGCCGCCAATAAGACAATTATTATTCGTAATATTATTATTGCTAACGATGATGCCATTGCCTGCACCACCAACTACACCTCCACCACCACCA
>JAAFCE010004209.1:15344886-15430183 GCA_013389805.1 Trigoniulus corallinus
ACCGACAGCTTGGGAACACTCGGTACTGCTAATACCCCAAAATCGTCGTAACAGTGTAACTCTGCATTAGAACTATGCAGTGGACGGGGCAGAGTGGCTGTATTTCAGTTCTCGTCTGATCACTGAAGTTAAGTAAGCAACCCCAGGTAGTACTAGCATGGGTGACCGCATGGGAACACTGGGTACTGCAAATACCCGAAAATTGTCTGTCTGTGCAGACTCTGCATTAGAACTATGCAGTGGACGGGGCTCTGATGACAGTTGTAGTTGAAGGGCCATAAAAAGACACCAACTGCTCGTTGCTCTCCTAAGTTCCTACCTATTAGGAAGATTTAAATTGACGTTGAAGTTCCAAACCTGTAACCATTTCTTAAATATTTAATTCATACTTTTTTGCTTCATGTATGGAATTCGTATGCTTGTTCTCTTGCACCAAATTATTCTGAACGAATATTCCAGAAGAAGCAAGCAATTTTGTTTCTGTCCAAGAAGCAGGTTAACAGTTAGGGCAATCACCAAACGATCTCTCATTTTCAAGTTTGGTAAGTCTTGCATTGTGTAATACGATTTAACGATGCTTACTCGTTTGTGATTGTTCCTTACCTATAATCGGGATCCACCTTTAGGTTAACGTGTAACGTCCAATTCTTAAAGCCTCCAGACTCGATCTCAAGACTTATCAATGAAGAAATCTGTTCATTGAGATTAACTTTGGTCTCATTCTATCAGTTTTATATGATTATGCTACTTAACTGATACCAGGGTTGGGATGGTAAGCTCGTGGACGGTGAAGTGTTCTACTAACTCGCTCACCCCTTCTACCTTACGTCCATATGTAGTCTCCAGAGTTCAGAGCGGCTGTATTTTTCGTTGGGCACACCCGTTCTCGTTTGACCACTGAAGTTAAGCAACGCAACCCCAGCTAGTACTAACACGTGTGGCCGCTTGGGAACACTGGGTACTGTTAATACACAAATCGTCGTAATAGCGGTGTCGGTGCAGGCTCTGCATTAGAACTATGCAGTGGACGGGGCTCTAATGATCATTGCCGTTGAAGGGCCCTAAAACATCAACAAAAAGAAAAATACAAAGTTGAGAAGTCGACATTAAATTAGCTTTCACTTCGTTACTGTGCGGTGTGAATGACCCTCTCTCGTTTGCTTGTTCGTGCTAATCTAACATGTTAAGAAAGACTTGTCTGTAATCGACCAAAAGCATGGAATAGGATGGAATAATGACAAGATTTTGTCAAACCAAAACGTCTTTTAACGTTTGTTATTGAACGGTACATCTTAATACATGTATGCCAGGTTGCTTATGCGTTAGTATACAGCTTATTTTCAACGGTAGTGATCCGTATATGCGCACATTGCTTCGAAATGGTCTAGAAACAATAAATTGCCGTTGGTTGACACAAATGTACAGTTTTCTTATTGAAGAATGGAATAGTATTTTAGTACTTTATTGGTTTGGGGTAAAGGCGTAGAGCCTGTTCCTCATACCCTACAGGGGACCATTTGTAATTGTTCGTGTGTCCCGCCCCGACTTCCATACTAATTAGAATGGCAATAAATCCACGTGATCTTCGTTTTAAAAAAAAGAACACCCGTGAGAATGTTTCTTAATGGCGGCGACCAGAGGTTCGCCTTTAGAACATCGTGTTCTACCTTATGATGTTTATAGACATTTTATAAGCGAGTTGGTTTCATTTTTTGTGCAGTGTTGTGATGAATATGCAGTGTACTTGTGCCATCAGACATTTTGTACAACTTTTAACAAATTAGATGACGGACCTGGACTCGTACGTGCATAACAACGCCTGGTGTCGATGCGGTTGTCGAAAAGTAGAGGTCTCTAACTCAATAGAGGTGAAACTAAATTTGGTTTTTTTTTACTTTTCAGGTGATGGAAAAAATGTGCAAAATATTTTAATGAACAACGAGTATGAAGTAGAGAGAAAGAGGTAAGGACGAACGTTTTTTATTTCTTACTACCGTATATGTTGATCAAGGTTATAAATGATATCGAGCTGTTGCTTTTTCTAGGTGTTGTAATCCTTCTGACAAAATTGGCCGTGCCCATTCACGATTTTAAGACGTAAAGAATTCGATGATTAACATAGAAAAGGCAGTGTAGTGATAGTATTCGGGGTATGTATTATCCTTTAGTAGTTTTTAAGTTGTGTACAGAACAACAAATGCCATTATATATCAAATTTGCGCTGGCCGTCGTCGTCATCGTCTTCTTAAAGAAATATTTACTTTTAAACTTAACAGTGTTTTTGTTCTTGGAAGTTCGCCGAACAATCTATCGTATTATGTTGTTTCCTCAACACAGATAAAACGTGGCTGTATTTGCGTATGGTTTTTGTTTCGTAGGGCGTAGTAGTTGTTGTTAATCAGATGTTTGAGTCTATTATAATAGGTCAGCATGGGCCCCTTGCTAAAAAGCTGATTTGTTTACTTGGCGTCCACTGGGGGGCGCCCACACTTATGTAAGGTGGACAAAGGTTCACCGCAATTGCATTTCAGCACAATCAGGATGACGAACCACTCTTTGACAAGGTTGAGGAGTAGCAACATTTTCCCTTTGCAATTTAATATATACAGTATATAAAACCCACCGTCTGTTGCTGTTGTCAAGTCTAAACCCTGGGTGTGTAAAATTTAGCATAATCGTCGAAGATGTCTCTCGCTCTCTGCACTCAGAAAACCAACCAGCCATCTTTGTCCAAGATCTCTGGGACATCTGGGACCCACAGCACCTCTTCGACTAAAGTTTTGCTGGGAATACCTGAAGTGAGTCATAAATGAACCACTAGTTACACTTATGTACAATTTATTGGTTATCCACTTTTTTTAACAGTTCAGTGTTAAGAGGGAATTCGATACTGCACCGAGGTGCGTTGGCTTCTTTCGGGCGAGAGAGAGACCCCCGTGCGCCTTCTTTCGGATGAGAATTAAAAGCGAAGTGCCGTGTGGTGTACGATGGCGTTTGCTCTTAAAAGACCCCTCTCTACAGTGGAACAGGTGGACGAGGCAAAATTTGCAGGTGTGGAAGCTCGCCCTCAGGCGTCGGTGGAATGCCCCAACGAACAGTGGGAGCGGCGAGTTGCGTTGGACACACCAGTTCTCGTCTGATCACTGAAGTTAAGCAACGCAACCCCAGTTAGTACTGACATGGGTGGCCGCTTGGGAAAACTGGGTACCGCTAGTATCCAAAAATCGTCACATTTGTGTAGTGTCTGTACAGTCCCTGCATGAGAACTACACAGTGGACGGGGCTCTAATGACCTTGTAGTTGAAGGGCCCTAAAACCCAACGAACAGAGGACTGACGATCAATAAGCCTAGGGGTTGCAAAAACACTGTGGAAAAACGCTGTCCAATATATTGCCCTTGTGTGCATTCAGAGGGGACGAGATGGGCATTCAACCCTGCCATGGGCAGGAAATGGGTTAGGAGTTGTTTTGCAGTGTTAAGAGGGAATCGAACTGGCCTCTGCCTCCTGATTTGTTATTTGTCCTACTGAGATTTGATTAAAATACACTGTTTGTTGGTAAAAAATTTTTAACTACTGATGATTGCTGGTTGCTACGTGCATAAATAATTAGTTTTTAATGAGACATCCTTAGACTGTCATTAATTAGACCAAGCGGTTGTACATCCTATTTATGAATAAGTTAGGAAGAAGGATGAAAGGAGGACCATCAGCTGACTGTTATTACTGATGCTCTCACCTTTTTAAAAAAACAGGTTTTCGTAATGCTGAAACTATCAGGATATAAAAATTTCTAGACATTTTTTGTAGTTGTTAGTGTACGAAAACAATATTGTATTTTTTTTTTTTACATCTCACACTGCAATTTCACACCAATATTATCCAACAAAAGAACCTTTCATCATCAATTTTTCACAGTGAAATCGCATAATTTTAGGCTGAACAAATTTCAATTTTAGTGGAAAGGATGGATAGATATGGATAGGAACAGGTATGACACTTGCTGTAGTTGGTCCTACGTGAGCCAGTTGATCTTCTTCTACCTTAGCCTCTTTTGCACCTTATTTTATTTATAATTGAAGGAGGAAGGCTGTTAATGTTAAGAAATCTGTCTCGGATAATTATGTTAGGGTATATAAGTTGCAGAAATAAAATCTTAGAAATGATTTTCAGGAATAATTTTAACAAAGGTATCGTGATGCCAGAATTGTTTTTTCTAAATATATTTTTGTTTTTCAAGGTTCGTGAATTGTAGTGTAGTGTGTATGTATGTAACATTTTATGGTTAGTAATTGGGCCATGATTAAACTTAGCCATTAAATGTCATTCTGTTAGTAGTATTATTATGATTGCTCTCCTACTGTTGTTACTACTATTAGAGGGACTAGTTGCTGGTTCTACATATTCGATATCAGATAAATAATCCATAAAAACGTTTATTACATATAAAAATACAAACAGGGCCATTATTGAGGTGCATCACGCGAACGTGGCTGCTACTCTTTGCATCGTATATAACATTTTAGTAGTTATATGACTTCCTGTGGACAGCACCCCATTTTGACTTCACAATTTGTTAATTCTCAACAATGTCAAAATTATGAAAAAATAAGATGTCTCCTTATGTCCTTCCCCTAAAAATTCAATCTATGGGACGACAGAGGTAACGTACTGAACGTTGCGTTGGTTGGTGGTGACCACTGTTCCTCAATAAAGGGAAAAGGTTCAAGGTGTGAGCGTCTCAAGATTGTTGCACTGCCCCCTCCCTTTCTCCTTTGCACCACTCCCTTTTTTTTTTCTTTTGTCCAGTGGTCGCCGGAGGACGCCCTTCTACCGTCCGGTTTTGCTTATTGGGTGGCATCGCATGTTGATCTTAAAAGTACACGCAGTTGTTCTGTTGAAAACAGCCATCAGTTTCACTTAAAACTAATTTTAAAAATATATATTTATTTTTTTTCAAATTAACAATAATATTTAATTGAAACAAGTTCATTTATTTATATGAAATATTTTCTGAGGAGAGGAGGAGAAGTTGTTTGTGTGTGTTTCTCCTCATTGCCAAATATTATTTTCGTTTTTCATCAGTCCTACACAACATTTTAGTTCTCTAAATAACAGCTGCGAAATAACTTTCTTGTTGTGAGTAGTAAACTAAGATTTTTGTTGACAGATTCAATTTCTTCTTTTAAATTTTTACAAGTGGACTTGACGTGACGAAGTTAAACAGATATCGGTTTCTCGACTCTGAGGTGCCCTAACTAACTTACAAAATATACCGACAGTTTGTAGCATTGTGTAGAAGTTCAAGGAGGATATTTTCTTAAATAGATATTTGTAAATGCAGACACGTTGCTCCTTTCTGAACCCTCTCCCCCCTCCTCTTCACTACTAAATCACTTAAAATTGATATGCAAATGAGTTTTTGATATTGGAAAGCAGAGTTTCAGTAAGAATTTCTAATGTCAACCATTTATAGGCGTAGTTATGCAAAGGGCACTTTTCTGCATTTGATAAGACAGCAGCTATAAATGCTCTTTATGGTGTTAGATATTTACAGAAAAGTGATGTCAAAATCTGCGTGTTGGTTTCGGCTGATCGTAAGATGGGACTAAAAAGGGTTGTGACATTGACCTCTTCCTGTTTATATAAACTGTAGGTGAAATGTTCCTTTTTTTTCAATTTGTCGATTTAGTTCTTAGCTAAAATTTCCGTCCACAATTATTTCTGGCTTTTCCTGGGAGCGGCTTATTGCGTTGGACACACCAGTTCTGAAGTTAAGCAACCCGCTTATGAAAGCTGGGTACTGCTAATACCCAATAATCGCTGCATTAGTGTAGTGTCTTTGAGGTGTCTGCATTAGAACTATGGAGTGGACGGGGTTCTAATGACCGTTGTTGTTGAAGGTCCTACTTAATTAAAACACCAGCGAAACGATTTCTGGATTCATTTAATGGGTTGAGGAGTTAGCCAAGCAGCCCTAACAGGATGAACCCTTAGGAGGCTGCTGGCGGGAGAAGAGGAGGTAGGTAGTGGACATAGGAGAGGGGAACTTTGCAGCACCCAACGTCCTTTACCAATCACCCATGTTGGTACTAACGTGGGCTTGAGCTGCTTCACTTCAGTGCTCTCACGAGAACTGGTGTGTCCAACGCAACTTGGCTGCAAAATTGCTTTTCCTACTGCGCTTAAAAATCTGAAATTCATTGATTTTGCATACTTGCCATAGGCGCAAAAATGGGTCAGTTGTAGATATTATTGCACTCTACGAATTCCTCTACAGTATATATTTTTTTGTTCAAAATTTGCGTCTTAAAATGTTAAGAGGAATTAAACTTTAGGCTGGAATATTTTCCGCATCTGCCCTTAAGGATAGAAGCATTCTTAAATGGGCCTTATTTATTCTTGAGAAACATTCATCTAGCTACCATTTGTCTTCTTATGTATTCAGACAGGTTATAGATATGATTTATATATAAAAATAAGACCTCTAAGGGACATTCGAGGGATTTTTTATTATTATTTTTCATTCACTGCCTGTAACTAAAGTTTTTCTTTCTTTTGCTGATAACCACGTTCACTTTTTTTTTCTTGAAACATGCCATTGCCTTCAACAGACTTCAATTTTTTTTTTAATTAATAAGACTTTTTCATAATCTTTAACTGTTTATATACTTTCTTATAAATATATTTTGCATTGGTAAAAGTCATTTATTCGTCTTATCTTCAATAAAATGTTGATGTGATAAATAAATACATTCTGAATTAGTACGCTTCTCTTTTGTAGGAATGAGCTCTGGGTCGGTGCAGCAGCAGCAACATCGTCAGGAGAAAGAGGTAGGCTACACTGTGGAGATTTTGAAAAATATAATTGCCCGTTAAAAATGATGTTTATAGGTAATAAATCTTGAGAGGTGTAGCTCACTCCTCTCCTTCCCCCTTCCTTTTCTGGACCAGACTCGGTAGCTGGTCTACTTGACTCTTGAGCTCATGGCTTCTAGGTTTGTTCTTGACTGATATAGGCGTGCTGTACAACATGTAGACTAGGTAAAGCGTTTGATTAGCGAGAAAGGAGGTGTATAAAAAGATCTCCCTTAGTGACCCCACCATTGCGTCATAGACTTTCGTTATCCCTCAAGTAAGTAATGATTAAGAGAAAATTAAATTTCCATTCCAGAATCGTGTTTTTTACCTTCGAAAACGAGAACCGAGTACCTGACCTCATATTCAACTTTATCGTTTGAATTTTGTGTGCACTGGTTCGATCCTGATTGAAGATGGTGACGGAAAGACTTTTTTTTCCGCACGGAAGGCAAATGTGTAGGTGTAGTAAACATTTTCAAATGCAGGAGTTCCCTTCTCTCCTCGCCCCACCTCTTCAGAGTGGAGGGGTTTGAGTACTGGGCAACTTTTTCTTGGATGACCACTGTCTTGAGATTTTTGGAGGGGCTGCGTTGCAGAAATAGTCTTCATAATGAATGAAATTGATGTTCGATGGAGAGATATTTGGATCCAGGAACAAAGATTTAGTTTCTGTGGTTATTTAACGCTAGTCTATTTGTTTGTGAAGAAGTAATTAGCCGATTTCAGGATTGAACCAATGATCATGTCATCAAGAGTCAAGCATGCAACCAAATAAGCTACTGAGGCCATCGGAGTGGGGTGAGGAAGACGAGAAAGGAAAGGGGAACTGAGGACATAACGGGGTGGAATATCCTTGTAGTCAGATGAATTTTTTGGAGAGTGAAAATCCCCAAGTCCATTAAGTGAAAGACGTGAGAGTTTCTACTTCACCGGTCATTTGAGTTCAATTATGGCACGTGGATAGTTTTTTTCATTCTCCTACAGAATATACCGTATACGGTATGAAATATTCTTGTCAATTGTACTTGAAATGGTCACTGGTCACCACTACTACCCCCTCGCCCTCCTCCTGTTCTTCTCTTACTGCCTACTTATTCCAGGAGGCCTTAGTGTCTGTCTTTTTCAGGACTGTGTAACCATACTTATTTAGACTGTTGAGTTAATCGAGGTTAAAAGGTTTGCTCAGACTTATAGAGTACGTTCAGGAGAGCATTTATTTTTTTGTACTCCCTCATATAACCTTAGTCCCCCCCCCTTTTCTCCACCTATTTTTAAATAAATCAGAAAAATATACACTTGGAAAAGATTGAAAAGGCAACGTTGTATTTTTTCTGCTAGATTTTTTTTGATGACTTAATAAAAATCAATTTCTGCAGAGAAAGAAAGAGAGAAAGTGTATGTAAGGAAAGAGTTGGAGCAGAAAAGAAATCAATATCTGTGTCGGTATAAAAATGCCGTTTACGGCACAAAATTCACTTGAGCCATATTACATCTCGGTTTTCTCTCTTCATGACGTATATAGGCACTTTATCTTAGAGGAAGAGGTCACCGAGACATTGATGAGATTTTTATTTTGATTTCATTAACTAAATTATGCATTATTTAATAATATGAATGACTAATAAGGAAGCCCCTTAAATATACTGGTGGATTAAAAATGATTACAAATATATTTCTTAGTCGTCAGTGTCTGTCTTTTATGGACAGTCCAATACGGCGAGTTATGGTCATTATCAGATTATCTTTAATCGTTAATTTACACCACAGTCGGACGCTTATAATGGTTAGGCAGATTAATGACTTTACACTCCCATCTCCTTCGCAAATTTGGAGAGAACTACAACTTTTATTTCCTTTATTTCTGATCTCGGTTAAGAGGAGCCTCGAACCTGGGCACTGCCTACCATCGTGCATCAGATGTTAACCACACTACCTCGTTATCCACATCTAGCTGTTTGAGATACATCAAATTCGTCATCCCTACCTTGGATTTCATCTAATTCCATTTCCCTACCACCACTACCTTGTTCGTCATCCTTTCTTCCTTCTACAGCAGGGTCGAGTGCCCATTTTTGTCCCATTAGGACTGACGGGCGATCTGTTGGATGGTATTTTTACGCAGCCGGTTGCCAACTTAATGCTGTAACCCCTGTCCTCACTATTGGTCGCCAGGAGGCGAACTACACATTCCATGTAGAAAAGGTTATTTTGCTTGCAGACGATATCAGTTTTACTTTGAATCCGACTGAAGGCCCACTGGCCGCGTCTCTCTCTTGCCCATCAGAAGCAACCTGCCTCGATCAGGACCCGTTTTGGAATAATTGATGCAGAGGGGTTCAATACACGACCACTCTGAAAACCCAGCATCCCTACCTCGGTATGAGATAAATCGACCGACTTCAGGAAATCTGCCTCTGTAACTTGTTTGACTCGTGATTCCGTGGATTCAGGTTCGATCTTGGGCGATGTGGCTGTCTTCCGAGCGAGTGGGGAGCGGCGAATTGCGTTGGACACACCAGTTCTCGTCTGATCACTGAAGTTAAGCAGCGCAACCCCAAATAGTACTGACATGGGTGGCCGCTTGGGAAAGCTGGGTACTGCTAATACCCAAAAATCGTCGCATTGGTGTAGTGTCGGTGCAGTCTATGCATTAGAACTACGCAGTGGACGGGTCTCTAATGACCTCGTAGTTGACGGGACCTTAAACAACAACAACAACAACTGCACTCTCTCTTTTGGGGTGGTAAATTGTTCTTTAGCAGTAGAGAGCTCAAATAGCCCAATATATGAAGCCAAAACCGGAAATGTGATTGCAGGGGAGGCGAAGTGGTGTAGTTTGAGCCAAAAAAAAAAGAATGGGGGAACCCCATCAACTGAGCTCTATCGAGTTAGACAAATTTCTTTTTGCAGTGTAATATTATTTAAACATTATTCGGAGATGGGACAGGACGGGAGGGAGTGCTATTTTCTTCCTCCTTCTTCCTTTTCGACCCCCGAAACAGACTACTTTTCTAAATGAGAATTATTCAATCAATGTTGGACGTTAACTGCTTGTTAGAATAATTTCAGACTTGATATTATCCTAAAGCTTGTTTGTCTGACACTAAATATGTTATAAAAGTAGATGGTAAAAAAGGAGGTGTATAAAAAGCCCTCTGTCTTCCTCCTCTCTCCACACTAACAACATTGTTTCAATTTTCGTGTGTGTGTCAGTTTTCAAATTGCTCTCCTACCACCACCACCATTACTATATGGAATTTGTAATGAAATTAAAGATGGCGAAAGTTGATGTTTGAAACCTTCGTATGTTGCTAAATGTGAATGAAACCTCTCAGGGCATTTATGAGGCCGTAAAATTATCATATGGGACCCAAACCGGTAATAAAATGAGCCGGCGGCGTCGAAATACATGCACTCACTGTTAAGATAACATATCTAAATGAGTGTCTTTGGTTAAGCTTTTCTTAGGACTGTCCAGAAAAATCACTTAAATGTAAAAGAGAGCACTTTTGTACATTGGCACCCTCACACATAAATTTTTATATAGAAAATAAAATTTGGGACAACCAAATTTTTTGGTTCACTCGCACCACATCCAAGTTCGGAAACCAAGTTGATGATATGTCCTTTCAGTTAAATATTTTATTAGGTTGAAATAAAGTTATTTACACATTCTTAAGAGATGGAATACTTCAAATTGTCCTTTAGTAGGTTAGGTCTTTGGACTAAGCTGCCTAGGGTTCGCGACCCCTCACTGATTTTTATGACACTGAAGGAAATTGCGCAAGTGAATTTGTACCAATCATTTATTTTTGTTTAAAAAAAATTTTTTTTTCTTTGCCCAAGTTAGTTTTGCTGGTGTTTTAGGGCCCTTCAACTACATTGGTCATTGAGCCCCGTCCACTGCGTAGTTCCAATGCAGAGTGTGCACAGACAGATGAATTTTCGGATATTAGCAGTACCCAGTGTTCCCAAACGGTCACCCATGCTAGTACTACCTCTAGGGTTGCGTTACTTAACTGCAGTGATCAGACGAGACCTGGTGTGTCCAACGCAATACAGCCACTCCTCACTTTTACACCCCCACCTCGATGGGGCAGGGATAGTCTGCTTGACTACTGTGTCAGTGGCTCCAGGTTCCTTACTGGAACGAGGTGGTTTTGCTTCAGTAGGGCGAGAGAGTGAAGTTTCCGGTTCGTCTTCCGGCAGATGGATTGTAAAGCCGTGGTCCCGTATGGTGTACGATGCCATTTACACGTAAAGAACCCTTTCTATGTGGATCGTGTAGATCGGCGAAATTCCCAGGTGAAGGAGATCACCGCCCCCTGGCGTAGAAGTGCACCGAAGAAGAAGGGAGTTGCAGCATGAGGTTAGTAACTGGCTGCGTACAAATATCGTCCAACAGATCTCTATGTGCCCCAATGGGATAAAAATGGGTACCCAACCCTGCCATAGGCGGAAAAAGGGTTAGTAGGTTTTTGTTTTGCTCATGAGCACTACTACAGTGTACAGCTATAAGAAAAAATTAAGGGGAATAGCTGCACGTCGTTGGAATATTTCATACATGGCGTGTGACTGTTTTTGTTTTTAGTTTTTTTTTTGGTTAGGTGGAACTCACCAGTGCTCGACCCTGCCACAGGCAGAAAGTTGGTCAGTGACAGTAGTCCTAATATTTGCAGTGTTAATTTTTGGTTATAAATTGGTTAATAAATTTCATCTTGGTGGCGCAAAGGTAGTGATCAATAAATAGTTCCAGGTTCTATCCCGGAATAGGTGGGTGACTTCTTTTGAACGAGAGGGACGGAAGTGCAGGTTAGACGGAAGTTAAGCTGTGGCCAATTGTAGTGTCTACGAAACCCTGTGTACGGTTTCCAGGTGTAGTACTTCGCCTTCCCCCCTCCTGGCGTCGCGTCCGTGGCCGAAATTCTCCCTATGAAAGAGAAGTCTTTCGTTAAATAATCAAGAGGTTTGGCGTTGCCTTGACAGGCAGTTGTGCAAAAATACCATGTGTGTGTTCCCGGTTCCAATGGGACAAATAGGTGTCGACCCTGCCGCAGGCGAATTAAAGGGTTAGGAATGATGAAGTATGATACAACATGTATTTGTTCGTACTACCGGTAATTATTAAGATAAATTTCAGGTTAATTTACAAGTCATGTGAACCATTTGTTACCTCATTCATGTCCACTGGATAGTTCCTTAATTAATAGCCGTTGACCTCATATTTCATATTGTTTTATTTTTGTTAGGTAACCAGTTGGTTGACGACCGCGGAATGACCTGTGACCTCATCTTCGTGTTTGTCCTAATCGACTTCGAAACAGTTCTGTAAGTAACCCCGTTACCTTCTACATTTTTTTCCGATTTCATGAAGACACTATCAGCATCGAACCCGATCCATCAGCCTGAAATAGCTTGGCTTCATGGCTCAGTGATAGGGTGCTTGGCCTAGTCCGTGGACGGATTTGTTGTTTGTTGGAGTTTAAGGTCCCGTCAACTACGAGGTCATTACAGACCCGTCCACTGTATAGTTCTAATGCGTATACTGCACAGACACTACACTAAGCTGCACACGACACTACCCAGCTTTCCTGAGCGACCACCCATGTCAGTACTAACTGGGCTTGCATTGCTTAACTTCAGTGATCAGACGAGAACTGGTGTGTCCAACGCAACTCGCCGCTCCCTCCGTGGACGGAGGTCAATCCTCAATCCTGAAGATGGTAGGTGGTTCCTTTCGGGGCGAGAGTAATGAAAGATGGCTATTTAACGTCGGCCTTCATACTACTGGAAGTAATTTACCGACGCCAGAATGGGTGAGATGAATAGGGTATCTACCTACCTGGATATTTTCCCCAATCAACAGGTATATTTTACTCCTTTGTAGAAAAGGTACTTTTACGACCAGGATTTTACATCCCAATTTATGGAAGGTACACTTAAGGACCTCTCTCTATCGCGTCCACCAGCCTCGGCCAGGATCAAACCTGGACCGACTGACGCACGAATTCAGTTGTTTTTCATGAACTCATTGTGAGCAGGTTTGATTCCGGACGATATACTGTGGAGGGGGGGGCTAGTTATAGGTTCAAAACTTCGCTGACCCTGGTTTTTGACGTGTCGGCAGATGACCGTCGCGTTGCCTTCAGAACTGAGAGGTCGATGTATTACATTCATTGATTTTATCTTCTTCCTTCTGGGACCCCCCCTTCCAAAAAACGATCATAGGTTACTCAGGGCAGAAACTCACCCCGCGGTTATCAACGAATACTGAATATTTCAATAGTGATACCTAATTGAGAAATTCTTGAATGGGCTCTTTTTTTCTGCGCAGGAACAAAAACATAAAATAGTGGAGTGTAATAATTATTGAAGAATTTGAAAATAATTTGGAGCTGAGGGGGTCATCAGGAGACAGGCTATCCATTCAACTAAATTGCCTGTGCTGTTAAAGAGGAAGAAAGTTGGAGGACGGGGCAAAATTTAAAGAATGAAAGGAAATGTATTTTGCGTGTTGTTTATCGGAAAAGAAACCGAACATACAGGACCGCTTAAGATCCTCCCCTCTCCCAAAAATGGTCTAGGAAGGAGAGAGATAAAAGAGGGCGAGAGAGAGAAGACGGGACGGACAGAAGGGGACGGGTATCTATTATATTTTCTTTCTTCCTGTAACCCTGTGTTCCCCTCCTCCTCGTCGCCGTCTTCATTTTGAAGCACTGAGTTGAAAAGAAAGGCATGAGAGAAGAAAATAAGAAAAACATGTCCGCCGATGAGAGACGAGACCATATTGACAAACAAGAGGGGTATTTCAGTTGTTAGGACCTTTAAAAATTGTCTGCGATTGGGTGGGTCCTTTAGCATCTCCCCTCCTCTACCACCGACCGAATTGCTGTTCGTCTATACGGCGGGTGGATAACGACGATGGTCGAGTCAGCGTGAAAAAGGTTTATTGCGTTAAGCCTATACTTTAAGCCGAACACCCAAGAAGGGCCCTATTTATCTTAAATTCGGGAGGGTGTTTTTATTTTTAATTAATTATATAATAGATAAAAATAAATACTTCAATATTAATTACTTTGACGATTTATTTTCAACATATATTTACCAAGGTGTGATATAAATGAAGAGTTGAGTGCATGGGAGGAAAATGCTTGACAGCGGGCGACGTTCCGTGTAGAGTATGGTAAGGACCCTTTCGTTGTGTGCGTCATCTTCTTCGATCGTGCCCTTTCAATTATTAACTTATTGATATATTTTCTTCTCCCTCTCCTTAGAACTATGGATTTTTATTAGTTTTTCTTTCTTGTTTTTGCGGTAGTGGTGACTAATACTGCAAATGTTGCTGCGCACAGACACAGACTCGACGGGGCGGAAGGAAGGACGGACGGACGCGGACTATACTTGACCTATTGTGAAGAGTGTTCTATTTGGGGCATGTGATTTGAGCAGCCTGTAAAGGGAATCTGAAAAAAAAAGGGGGGGGGGGGGGGGGTCCTGCGTTTCACTGATGCCCCTTTTCTACTCACCAATGTGACAGCTAGAAGATAAATGCCATTTTTTTGTTGTAGAGTTGTATGCTCACTCCATCGTTGGATGGAAAGCAGAATCCACAATAACAATTCTGCCCTAGTTCATTCGGGGTGGGTTTTTCTTTTTCCTGTTTCCCTTTTCTCCACCACCGCCTGTGTGATGGTTTCAAAGTTTGGTGCCCTAGAATAATTTTGCGCGATTTTCGTTTTAGTCTATTCATTTCTTCTTCTTCTTCCTCCTCCTCCTCTTCCTTTTTCTTCTCATCATATATTTGTAATTGTAAATCCACACACTGTGTAACCAACACATATCCATTTTTTTTTGTAGGGGAACTCGTGGAATGGCAGATGTTACACCATCAGATTGTCTTTTTCACCGCCATCTCTGTGTAAAGGACCCACGCACTGTCACCCACACTACACATATCTCAAAAGACCTGCCTGTCTGCATATAGTGAAAAAGATAATTTTCTCACTTACTTTAATTGAAAAACACGCTCCTAAATTATTAAGATGCAAACCCGGGAGCATCTTATTATTTTTTTTTTTTGGCTGGGTAGTCGTCGCATTGCTTTCTTGCTCGTATTTAATTACTTAAAGTGCATTCCTGAAATTGTTTGACAATGCCCTAAGTAACCAACCATCAACTAAGAATTGAAAAGTCTAAAAATACAGCGAGCGGATCCCACCTCCTATATTTTGTAATGCATGTCTGTCTGTAGTTGCGCCGTGTTCAAAGAAGCGTCACCATACCCAGTGCCGGATTTAGATATTGAGAGGCCCTAGGCTATTTCAATTTTGAGGCCCGTATCAAGAGATTTGAGGCCCTAGGCCAGTGGTGGCGAACCTGTAACCCACTGTGCAATTTTAAGTGACTCGAGCGTGAATCATATCTAGTTTATCGTCTCATAAACAACAGACGTGAGAGGAAGTTGTCCGTACTCAGACCCTACTCTGCCACACAAGCCCGGCTCGTGAGTTTTAGGCGCCCTAACAAGTGAGTCCATCGCTGCCCCCATTAAAGTTAATGCAGTTCTAAATTGTCCGAGTGTCCCTCACGCCCTTGGTATTTCATTGCCAACGCATTGCTATAACTCTGCAATAAGGCGCCTCGAGAAAGTCAACATTTAGAAAAGGCCCCACCAATCAGAGAAGTTTGGGACCCTCAGGACTATGAACATTTTAAATCACTGCATGGCAAAGGGGTCCCATGGCAAAGAACTACCTCTGAAGTTGGCTGCCGCTTTGAAATTTGCCGCCCTAGGCAGCCATCTAGGTTTGCCAAAAATGGTATAGTATCTCTCTTAGCCTAGTGGTAAATCCGGCACTGACCATACCAATTCTTCGCTTGCTCTGGTAGTCCAGGTGTCCAGGTGTGAGTTCAGGCCCTCCACTCCCTTCAGGTCGCCGTCTACCCCACGCAGGGTTGGACACACCGAAGTTCAGCATCCCAACCCTATCTAGTACTAGCATGGGTGACCGCTTGGGAACACTGGGTACTGCTGACACCCAAAAATCGTCGTAACAGCATAGTCTGTGCAGACTCTACATTAGAACTTCGCAGTGGACGGGGCTCTTAATATCCATTGTAGTTGCGGGGCCCTAAAACACCAACAAAACAAGCTGAATACTGTTTATTTACCACTCCCGTTTCAATCTGGCAAATAGCATCGTGAAATGGGACAGTCACAGGTCGGAACGATTGTGTAACCCTGTAGGTGACGTAACTGCTGATTTACAGGGTGTCTAGAGAGTGATGTAGATCGGATGACCCTGACCTTTATTCACTTTCTACTTAATACCTGGTCAAAATATTCGTTAATTGTTTTTATTTTTTTAGTTGCTGGACGACGTTGCAAACAATATTGGAGTTTTAACTGTTGGAGAAGATAAATGGTGCGTTCTTCAAGATAACAACTTTGAACTTTTGGGTAAAATGGCTACTATGATATACTGTACCGGTATATGTTACATTTTGTAGACGTTTTTTCACCTGCATGTTTTACGAGAAAAGACCAACTCTCGATCACCTTTTTAGAGGTTATTTATGGTCCATCTAACTACCATGTGCCGCCAAACCGGGCGGTACTACCTTATGTTATCTCTCTCTCACGGACCACGTTTAACACTTCACTAGGAGCTGGATGAATCGGCACTTTTACGGTTACGTAAAGGAAACGAGCATCGTTTAAGAGCCTCTTCTATTTCAATCATAGGGCGCTTACGTAATTGTGAACTTGCACCGTTTATGCACAGTTGAATACTGAATGCAATAAGGCAAAAAAATCAACAACAACAGCACCATAAAGCGTAATGTGAATGAATTGCAGTCTTTATGAAAATAACCTTTATCCACCAAAGAGCTTAGCTTATTGTTCACGTAGCCTGGAATCGAACTCAGATCACCTACATCGTAAGCGGAAGCCTGACTGATGATTGTACTACGAAAACACAGTAGGAAATTTATCAATATGAATGAAGATTTGGAAGAGACTGCTCGTTGGGCCATCCCAACTTCAGTACTGGGTTATCTTACCACAAGAGAAGAAGCCTACAGTGTCGTCCGAGTTACGTCGAGCAAGACGATGGTCATTTCGTAAACTACCCTGTAGATCCGGGTTTTTGTAGATGTTATATCAGAAGCTCGATTCTACAGGTATCTTACGGAGGGGACGCCAGTCGCCTTTTTTTTTCATTTTGTTGTCTCCGGCAATGATATTGTTTGTCACCACCGATGTTATTCCCAATGTTTTTAGCGCCCTTCAACTACAAGGTCATTAGAGCCCCGTCCACTCCGTCGTTCTGACGCAGAGACTGCACAGGCACTACACTAATGCGACGATTATTGGGTATTAGCAAGTACCCAGTTTTTTTTCCCAGCGGCCACCCATGTTAGTACTAGCTAGAGGTTGCGTTGCGTAACTTCAGTGATCAGACGAGAACTGGTGTGTCCAACGCAATAAGCCGCTCCGGTTTTATTCCCAATTTGTGGTGTGGACGAGCCAGAGATATCCATTAGATTTCCAGAGATTTCCATTATATCCACCATGGTTTCTTAAATTAACGATGAGAGAGAATAGCCTGAGGTTGTATGGGCACGTAATGAGAAGAGGGGACGAGAGGAGCTCGTTAGGGCCATACCAGGAATGCCGGTAGTCGGCAGCACCCGGGGCAGGGGGAGACCGAAACTGACGTGGGAGCAGGTTGTCCGCAAGGATATGGTAGTGTGCGGGGTGGAAGGGGACCTGGTGAGAGATACAGTAGGTGGGAGTGGAGGGCTAGAACCCGCAGACCCGACCCTGCCGCAGGCGGGAGGGGGGGTACGATGATGGTGATGGTTTCTTAAATTCACGGCAGAGGGAATGGACGGTTTTAAACTGCTGTTGATAGTATCGTCGATAATTTTTATTATTAAAGGAACTTGGTGCAGGAATGCGCAAGGATGACACGCAAAATCGTGAAGCGTTCCACATTTTTATGGCAGTGTGTGGAGTAGAACGCGCAGACCCGACCCTGCCACAGGCTTGAAAAGGGTATCATGATGATGATGATGAACTTGGTGCAGGAATGCTGGTGGTTGGGAGCCCTCGGGGCTGAGGGAGCCAAAGCTGACGTGGGAGCAGGTTGTCCGTAAGGACATGTTAGTGTGTGGGGTGGACGAGAACCTGGTTGGAGATAGGCGGGAGTGGAGGGCAAGAACCTTCAAACCCGACTCTGCCACAGGCAGGATAAGGGTATGATGATATTGCAGGAACTTGATGGTTCTGGTGTAAAATACACTAGTTTTCTTGTTATAACATTTGAGCTGTCTCGCGTTCTTAAGATTTAGTTGTCTTCCGCTAGTTCTTATGGGGTTGAAACTGACTTCCGGGTAGAACGACGCTTCTCACATTTTGAAGTGTTCTATTCCTACGTTATTGTATTTTAGTGTTAGTTACGCGGAGATTAATTGACGTTAGTAATTGATCTACTTACCTTTTTTTTGGAAACTGAAGGTGATTATTGTAAAATTTAAAGGATCTCATTTCTTTGTTTTTGTGTGTGTAATATGTACTGCATATTTTGTGTGTTTTATTTACCTTGGCATGGTGCGGTGACATGACAGCGAAAGAAGCCATAACTTTCTTTGTTTTTTTTGAAAGTGACAGTTATTAGTTGATGTTAGAGTTTGTAAATGACGATGACCATATGTTTATTGACTTCATTTTTTTCTGGCTGAAATGTTAATCAGCAGTGTTATGTAACTGGTGATCGAGTAACACATATTCAGAGCTCACATTTGTGCGTGTTTAAATCATATGTTTTAGTGACATTATGGCCGTTTATTTTCATCATTCGGGTTGTTGTTGTTGTCGTCGTCGTCTTCTTCTTCGTCTTCATCGCCGCCGCCATGAAGCCAACAAACAACAATTCGTCAAAATTTAAGAGTAGTGACTTGAGATTTCTCACATAAAGTAAGTTGAATTCATTGATTTCTTAGAAATTCTAAAGAAATTATTAAATGTTAGGAATGTATCTGGAAGTGTCCATAGACAACTTGATTAAAAAGGACATACAGTATGCCAAGTGGTTGTGAAGGCTTTTTGATCGAGTTTCCTTTTATCGTGGTTCAAACTTGACATCGTACAGAATGAAAAATATTAAATACAAGGTTTGAAACGTTTTCGTATAAAGAAAATCCAACACGTTTTCTGAATATAACGTAACCTGGAAACGGTTTAATCCAGGGCCAGACAAAACAAACGAGAGGAAACCAGGTGGTGGACTATTGTGGCTGCCGGGGTACACTAAAACTATTTTCTAAATGTTGTTACAACACAATATGCAGCTGGTTAAAGAAAGTTTATACTCTGACACATGTGGTTGTCTACAAACATTTTTGTAAACTGCTGACGTGATAACGGAAGAAACAATGATTTTAACCTTGTAGGTTGTTAATAGGAGGCCTGTTTCACTCACGGCACTTACGCCTTGACTTATGCTCTCTCTGCTGGAAATTTACAGATTCAAAATTTAAATCTTGCGGTAGTGGTTATCATGGTACTTATCAAAGCGTTTAGTAACTATTACTGCAATGACGTCATTGGAACGCAAGACCGAGGTCATTAGGCCGGGGTGGGCTGGCTTCTTTCGGGCCAGAGAGAAGCCCCGAGTGTGCCTTCTTTCGGATGAGAAGTAAAACCAGGGTCCCATGTGGTGCACGACGCCATTTGCACGTAAAAGAACCCTCTCCACAATGCAACGGGTAGATGAGGCAAAATTTCCAGGTGTAGGAGCTCGGTGGGGCTCCCCAACGAACAGTAGACCAATGATAGGGAAGCATACCGTCCAGTTTATCACCCGTGTGGCCATTCAGAGACAAGATGGGTACCCGGCCCTGCCATAGACGGGGAAAAGGTTAGGAGTTGCAGTTCAGCAAAGATTCGGAAGGTGTTTTTCAGGTTGAACCTGAACTGACATGTAAGATGGTTTTGTTTGCCATAGTTTCTTTCTACACCGTCAGATTTATTTTCTTCTTACCCCCTCTTTAGTACTTGTAGATTGACAGAGCCCAATTTTTCCCCTCCTCTCTCTTTTTCTAAGCAGATGTGACGTCATAACATGACGTTCAATCGTCTGAAATGATGTCGAAAAGTAGCAAGAAAAATTAAGATTAATGCAGTTAGACTGGCTCAGAAGTTGGCCGGCGGTCATGTTCATTCAGCAGACATCAGCAAGAAATTGTTTTTTTAATTCACCTCGAAATGTTATCGATCGCTTTCTTGCCTTGGGTGCTTTATATCGCGGTCTTTATTTTTCATCAAGCCATAATTTTGATTGTAACTGTACACAATTCATCGTTTTCCTTACTTTAAATGTTAGAAATGTCTTAAGGTGAAATGGTGCGACGTCGTCTTCGTCGGCGCAAAAGACAACCAGCCATCTGCCCCTCTTTCTTACCCCCTCTGGCTACTCCATGAAGAATGTTTGCATAGTGCCATTCTTGACATTATTTTGGCACAGGAGGCTCGTTAACACTAAATGTCTTTGAAGGGCAGTTCTCACATTACGATGATGTAGGCAAAGAAACAACTCACAACCCTTCCCCCTCCATGGCAAGGGGGGGGAGGGTTGTTGGACGATACTTTTACGCAGCCGGCTGTCGACCAAAGCTGTAACCTCTACTGTTCGTTGGGGCACTCCGCCGCCTCTACCCGTTGCTAAGCAGAGAGGGTTCTTTGACGTTCAAATGACATCGTACACTCCACGGTAAGGCGCATTCGGGCCCAGAAAGAAGTCTACCCACCCGGATCCAGATGGAAGTGCTACCTCCTGCACTACTTTTGTTGTTGTTTGTTGGTGTTTAAGGTCCCGTCAACTACAAGGTCATTAGAGACCCGTCCACTGCATAGTTCTAATGCATAGACTGCACAGATACTACACTAATGCGACGATTATTGGGTATTAGCAGTACCCAGCTTTCCCGAGCGACCACCCATGTCAGTACTAACTGGGCTCGCGTTGCTTAACTTCAGTGATCAGACGAGAACTGGTGTGTCCAACGCAACTTGCCGCTCCCTCTCCTGCACTACCGAGGCGGGTAGTGGTACATAATGGTATCGGGATATCATACTACTGTTTCGAACTCGTCGACTTCCATCCGGTTCAACGGACGCCAGGGATGAAGGTGGCCTCCTCGTGCACCTCACGTGCATGAGCATCCACTTGACGACTTCCCATTCAACAAAGCTCAGGTCTCACCAGAAAGAGCTAATTGCCACGGTTAGGGTCGAGCCTTTAGTCCCTAGTACCTACTGTCGAGTGTCAAAAAAGGCCTTACGGAGTCTTGCCTAGTTGCTCCGCCCATTTTCAGACTGTAACCTGTGCTCCACTCTAGGTAAGGTTTAAGTTTCAGGCCATCAGGTGTATCGCGGTCTCGTCTGCACGTTGGTCCTATCGGGTTGCCTAACCTGTCTACAGCATCGATTTTCACTGGCTTCACTTCCTGTCTAGGGTCTCCGTGATCTCCTTGATGTCGACATAGGTTAGCTATTTCTGTCCCATTCGCCTAACTAGATGGATGACCTGGTACCAGCCACCCTAATCTCATTGGCCTTGTCGCCAGAGCAAAACTTTGTATGCAGTTGTATAGCTTACTGCACCGAACATTAGATGACACTGTTTATGGGCGACCCCTGCTCGCCATTCTAGAAATGACAACGTCCTGTGTAAGACGGGGTGTGGGTATTAAGTGTCAAAACCGTATAAATATGGTCAGTGGGGCTAGGATTCTCCTCAGTATGGATTCGAACAGGGCAACGTAAAATAAAAAAAAATGTTAAGTGAAATAAAAAATGGGTAACTGACGTTTTGAATAAAGTTTCGCGGCGCACTAGCGCCCTCTGGTAACTATTCTTAGTATTATCGCGTTGTTGCCATCCGAGAAGTGATAGTCGACATCGTGGAATCGATCTATCGAAAAATCGATATCCGCCACGCCCAATAAAGATATGAATGATGCATTTATTCAAATTGTTGAAACGGATTGGAAATATTGTATAATAATGGCAAGAAAACGTAACTGTGGATACACGTCCACTTAGTTTCTTCTCTGTTTACCCAACTATTGATCTAGGAAATTATGAGTCCCCAAAATACTGCAATTCCAGAATCCATTTCAGGGGATTGAAATGATTTCTAATACCCAAGTAAAGCGAAGCAAGCCACTCCTAACCCTTTTCCCGTCTATGGCAGGGTCGGGTGCCCATCCTGTCTCTGAATGGACACAAGGGCGATCTATTGGGCAGTATTTTCCAAAGCCGGTTGCCGACCAAAGCTGCAACCTCTATGCTTATGCATCGTCGGCAGGGCCGGCGTTATATTTTGCGGGGCCCTGTGCAATCTAATTATGCGGGGCCCCGTGAAAACATGGTGAGCGGCGAGTTGCGTTGGACACACCAGTTCTCGTCTGATCACTGAAGTTAAGCAACGCAAGCCCAGTTAGTACTGACATGGGTGGTCGCTCGGTAAAGCTGGGTACTGCTAATACCCAATAATCGTCGCATTAGTGTAGTGTCCGTGCAGTATATGTATTAGAACTATACAGTGGACGGGTCTTTAATGACCTCGTAGTTGACGGGACCTTAAACTCCAACAAACAACCAAAAAAAAAAACGTGAAAACATGAAGCGGGGGCCCTTCTATCAATAGGTTCATTAATCCGAATGCGCGGGACCCTGTGCCGTCACCCTGTTCACACACCCATCACGCCGGCCCTGATCGTCGACCTACTATTCGTTTGGGAATTCCACCGTCTCCAGGGGACAAGTTCCTACACCTGGAAATTGGCCTCGTCTACCCGTTGCCTAGTAGAGAGGGTTCTTTTACGTACAAAGGCCATCGTACATCACAGGGGGCTTCGGGTTTACTTCTCATCCGAAAGAAGGCGCACTCGGGACCTCTCCCTCGCCTGAAAGAAGCCAACCCACCTCGGTCCAGAATCGAACCTAGAACTACTGACGCAGTTACCGAGGAGTTTCTAATTCCTAACTGTCCAGCATAAATGTATGTAACAACAAGAGCAAGAACAACTACTCACCCTCTTTTCCCAGCTTATGGCAGAGTCTGATACCCACCCTTATCTCTCTCAGGATGGACACACAGACTATCAATTGGACGGTAGTTTTGCGCAGCCGGCTGCCGACAAAGGTGCAACCAGCTGTTCAGTGGGGCACTCCATCGATGCTAGGGGAGGAGAGCGAGCTTCTACACCTGGGAATTTTTGCCTTATCTACCCGTTGTATAGTAAAAAGGGTTATTTTACCTGTAAATGACATCGCGCACCACACGGTAGGGCACCGGCTTTCCTTCCAATCCGACGGAAGGCGCACTCAGGACCTCTCTCTCTCGCCCTGAAGAAGCCAACCCATGTCGATCCAATATGCAACCTGGAAGCACTGACGCAATAGTGCGGCACGCTCCCTCCTGCCCCACCGAGGCGGGGCCCTTTTCATAAAATAAACTAGATGGGAATTTTCTCGACGCTGTATAAAGAAAAGCGCTCCTAATGGTGGGTTTAGCAACTTCTAGGTGTACGGACCATTGGGTAGAGATGCAAGCAATACTTTGAGGTTTCGTAGCTCGAGCGAAGAGAGTGGTGGGTGTGACTAGTTGGAAGAGGGAGATGAAGAGAGGATGTTGGAAAGAGGAGAAGAAGGGGAAATGACGTAGCACTAGTACGAGTTATATACAGTAGGTGTCAGTAGCTGATAGTCATTTATCATCCTTGGATGATGGGTGCCAGAGTCCATCATGTCTTATTTTAATTAGCGCCACTCGCTGTCCATCTGCGTGTGTGATTGGGGAGAAGGAGAGGGGGGAGGGAGAAAGGAAATCAAATTGACCACCGTCGTCTCATCGGGATTTTTGTGTCTGTCTCTTTCACTAATCTACTCGCGCGGCATCCTACGACACCCCTCCCCCCAAGTTAGCTCATTCCTTCCCTCCATTTGTTTTACGTTTTAATATATTGGTTGTGTCCCGCATCAGCGGTACAGTGGGTAGGGTGCTCCGTAATGGCGTCGGTAGTTCTAGGTTCGATACTGGACTTCTTCCGGGAGAGAGAGAGAGGGGCCTTGAGGTCCCGTGTGGTGTACGATGGCATTTGCCACGTACAAGAGCTCTCTCTCCTATACAACGGGTAGATGAAGCAAGATTCCCAGGTGTAGGCGCTCGCCCCCACCTCCTGGCGTCGGCTGAGTGCCAAACTAAACAGTAGTCCTATGATAAATAACCATAGGGGTTGCAGCTTTTGTCGGCAGCCGGCTGCGGAAAAACATTGTACAATATATCACCCTTGTGTCCATTCAGAGGGGCAAGATGGGTACTCGACCCTGCCATAGGCGCGAAAAGAGTTAAAATGTGCATTTTTTTTTTTTTTTATAATAGGGCCTATTTAGTTGTGATCTGAGAGGGGTCAGCCAATTATTACGAGTATGATGTGCTGTGCTCGATCGGCCTGGCGGGTAGCACAACATTCGCCTTATTTGCAAGTGGTCCCGAGCTCAAATCCATTTCACTCTCTGCACCTGTCTGCCGATGGTAGTGTATTTATGGTTCCAGGGCAGGTATGTGGGCCTATATGGTTGGGTGTCCTAAATAAAATTTTAAAAATATTATTGCGTAAATAGTTTAACCTGCTAGTCGGTGCTCTCATAAGTTGAAGTGGGGGACGAGGATGGGGGAGGGAGCTTTCTTAAAGATGGCTGTTATAATTTTAAAAGTACCTGACGGATTTTATTTGTTATTGTTTGAGAAATAATGTGGTTTTGTAATAATTTATGAGAGGACACTTGTCAACTCTCATTCCATATTTAATGAAAAATATTTGTGTGTAATTCTCATGAGAAAAATTTGTAAATGGTGGGGGGGACGAATTTTGTAAAATATATCCTTCTCCTCTTCGCATATATATATACACACAGTACTTGTATGATGATGATAATAATAGGACAGTAGTTCGCATTAGGCCTAGTACTGATGAAATAATTGCTTTATGTCCGAAAGGGGTAATTTATGGGTGTGGGGTTTGCGCAGTTTTTAACCCCCACCGTCAGTTGCAGAACAGAGTTATGCATAGCGGCGGTTTTTTTTAAATGTAATATTTCATACTAATTTTGTTTTCACGTTGTTATGTCGTCGTCTAGAAAAGTGTATTTTATATTAAAATTTTCAGACCAGAATTTAGGATGAATAATCTTTTTCCAGGTGATGTCGTCCTAATTTTTTTCTTTTTCGACGTCTGATTTCAAATATCCGAGAGGGACTTTTCTGACAGGTGTTGTTGTTGGTTGTATACCTGGCTGTTACTATTGTTGTTGTTCTCTAATAATTGGGCATCTGAAAATATAGATTGATATCACTTTATTTATAAGTTCATTAATCAAATGTGAAAAACGTGTAATTATTTGAATATAGTTGCTCTTCCTCTCCACGCCGCTTCAATTTCTAGAATAGCGCTAAAAGGGGTTTGCTTTTCTTTTCTGAATGTTGGCAATATGCAACTATAAATCTTCAAATACCGTATTTATTCTAATAAATGGCGCGCCGTTTATTTTTTTCAAAGGTTTTTTTTTTTGTTGGCGCCGTTTATTGGAGGGCGCTGTTTATATTTCATTACAAACCCGCCGCGGTAGTAGTTCTAGGTTCGATACTCAACCGAGGTGGGTCGACTTCTTTCGGGCGAGGCAGAGACCCCCGAGTGTGTCTTCTTTCGGATGAGAAGTAAAACCGAGTTCCCGTGTGGGCGTACGATGGCACTTGCACGTAAAAGAACCCTCTCTACTACGCAACGGGTAGATGAGGCAAAAATTTCCAGGTGTAGGAGCTTGCCCCCTGGCGTCGGTAGCATTCCCCAACGAACACTAGACCGACGATAGCCAAGTTGCGTTGGACACACCAGTTCTCGTGAGATCACTGAAGTTAAGCAGCGCAAGCCCACGTCAATACCAACATGAGTGGTTGGTAAAGAAAGTTGGGTGCTGCAAATTAACCCCCTCCTTTGTCCTTTCACCTACCTCCTCATCTCCCGCGAGCAACCTCCTTAGGGTTCATCCTGTTATGGCTGCCTGGCTTACTCCCGAACCCGCGAAACTAATCCAATCCAATTCATGAATAAGCGTAGAGGTGCAGGTTTGGTCGGCAACCAGCTGCAGAAAAAGCTATGACCAATATATCGCCCTATGTCCATTCAGGGGGACAAAATGGGTACCCGACCCTGCCGGGAAAAGGATTAGGAGTTGGTGTTTATATTTAATTACCTTTAATAAGGTACCCTCATAGACAACCCAGCCAATATTCCTGTGGGTTCCAGACGCCTGGCTGGGGTGCCCCCAGTCAGAGCATGTTTAGTGGACCCACAGACCCGACTTGTCTATCCGTTGCATTGTAGAGGGTTGTTTTTCGTGTAAGTGCCATCTTACACCACGCGGGACCTAGATTTTACTTCCCATCCAAAAGACTTTGTATACTGTGCATGATTTCATTTATTCATTTATTATCAGAAATTATTTTTTTAAAATTGTGCGAATGAGATGCTCGTTTAATACAATTAATGTGATCACATTTCAGAGATCAGACATGCATTCTGGAAAGTTATGTGTGTGTGTGTGTGTGTGTGTTTTTTTTAATTTGAAATAACAAGAGAGTGGATGCT
Organism: Trigoniulus corallinus; assembly: GCA_013389805.1. Classification (NCBI taxonomy): domain Eukaryota; kingdom Metazoa; phylum Arthropoda; class Diplopoda; order Spirobolida; family Trigoniulidae; genus Trigoniulus; species Trigoniulus corallinus. Next base: position 15,371,469 of record JAAFCE010004209.1, read on the forward strand.
GGCCACCAGAGTTTGAATATTTGATAAAGTGCCGGGCGGAGTCTCGAAATCTTCATCTTTTTTTGGGATGCCATTAATTTATTACTATGGGTGTGCGTGTGTTGCCGTGTTATCGTTGTTTTCTCATAAATATGATATTTGCGTTTTATTTCCAATGGACAACATTCTGCTGTTTGTTGGAAATTTATTTAATGTATGATCATTTGTAACTAATTTAATAATTTACATGACTAATAGTAGTTGTTTGACTCCCCCCTCCCCGTGCCCTTTGTTTCCCTTCCCCCCTCTGGTTAATGCTGGTGGTCGTCATTTCCTTATCCCGACTGTGGAAGTGTGTGGTACTGCTGGAGTCCTTCATTCACTCTGACTGACTTTACCCTGAAATGGGAGGGCATCTTATAAGTACTATTCATGCCTTTCCCCCAACCTGCTGTTCACATCCGAGCGGGACGTAAACATTGGTCAAATCAGGTTCCAGGTTCAATACTGGATCGAGGTTGGTGGGGCGTCTTTCGGGTGAGAGAGAGAGGCCCCAAGTGCGCCGCCTTTCGGATGAGAAGTAAATTCGAGTCCCGTGTGGTGTACGGTGGCATTTGCACATTAAAGAATCCTTTCTACTATGCAACGGGTAAAGGAGGCAAAATTCCCAGGTGTAGGAGCTCGGTGGAGTGCCCCAACGAACAGTAGACCGACGATAAATAAGCATAGGGGTTGAACTTTCGTCGGCAGCGGGCTGAGGAAAAGCACCGTCCAATAGATCACTCTCGTGTCCATTCAGAGGGACAAGTTTGTTTGTTTGTTGGTGTTATAGGGCCCTTCAACTACAAGGTCATTAGAGCCCCGTCCACAGCATAGTTCTAATGCAGAGACTGCACAGACACTACACTAGTGCGACGATTTTTGGGTATTAGCAGTACCCAGTTTTCCCAAGTGGCCACCCATGTCAGTATTAGCTGGGTTTGCGCAGCTTAACTTCAGTGATCAGACGAGAACTGGTGTGTCCAACGCAAATTCGCCGCTCCCTCAGCGGGACAAGATGGGTACGTGGCCCACCTTGCGTTATTTGATGAAAAAGTGACCCGCGGATGAAATGGATTTGACACCCTTTCTTTGAAATAAATGAAAATGATGGAACCAATGAGGAGAAGAAGGGGGTTTACAAGAACTGCGTTAGTAGACGTAACCACGCCTGGGAATTGAACTCGATCCAAGTACAGTTGCTAAGTGGATTACTACTATCCAATCATTCCCTCCACTTGAAGGGGACGTGGACAATAGGATGGCTTTTTCTTCAGCGTAATGTAATTGAAATATAGGTTACAATGTGCTTGAATTGTAATGGGATGGGGTGAGGTAAAGGAACATTTGGTAATTTTCTCAAGACTTAGCTCAATCAGCCGGGCCACACACGCCCACCATCTTTTCGCTTCTTTTCCCAGTTTCTTCGCTTTTGATTTTTGTTTTTCCTCTCGGTTCCAGAGGCGTAATTGGTGTTGAGGCAGTCATCTAAAAATAACTTGAGAGAGAAAAATGAGAGGTCGATATCAAAATTCGGTTATGTGTGTGTAACTGAGGGTGAATATTTTTTTCTCTCTCCTTGTTTTTAACTGGGGATATTTTCAAAGAATACGTTTGAAATGCAAAATAACATATTATAGAGGAACAGAAGAAGGCTAATAACACGGTATCATTTAATATGGCAATTTGCAACGGGGGTCTATGTATGGTCATGTTTTTTTTCGGACTGTTTGGGGAACAACTGACTCGTATCAAATAGCAATTTGTCTTTAAAGTTCAGTGAATGTTAGCGTGAAATTATACGTGCGTGTTTGATTTGTTTTGATGCTGGATTTATTGTTTTTAAATCTGTAAAGTTGAATCCTTTTCTGAAGTTGGTTAGCATCTATCAAGTCCTGTGAGTGTGGTGGGCCTTGGAAGGGGTGTAGTGATGTGAGGTTGAATTTTTAAAATATATAGAGCCTTACATCCAGAAATCCTCTTTATTCCTGCTTGAAAGATAATTTTTACTTACGTATTTCAGTGTTGGTCACTGCACTTTGCACGGATTCTTTGGTGGGCCATTATTATTATCATCAGGTAGAAAATTTGGTTGAAGAAAAATAATTCTTTTTTTTTTTGCTTATTATAGTAGGTTAACAAAGCATGATTGCGCAACGTTGATTGCACACCTCGTCCTAAAACATTCTGAGGATGTTTTTGGGACCTTTGAATAGTTTGAATACCTTTCTTTGAAATGTTTTTCATATCACTTTTTTTTTCACTCTCCTCCCCCCCTCTCCTTCCTACCTTTTGTGGGCCTATATATGTACCTTTCATGGTCCGTCTCATTGGAATTCGTATAGCGACTTGAAATATTTTTTCCCCTCTTCAATTCAAAGAAAATATTTCTTTGCTAATTTTTTTTATTTGGTGTTGACAACTTTTTACAAAAACAACTTAAAGCAGTGCAAAAATCAGGTACAGTTAATGAGTAATGTTTTAAAAATCTGGTTGTTTTAAAATTAGATCCGGCATAGTTAAAAATACACAGAAATTAATATTTTTGAACACTGTCATCCATCGTGGACTTGGTTGACGGATCAAGGCTTGTATTGACTGACCTACAGTAAGGATGATGATGTCAATCACCTTCTTAGGACCGCCGGCTAACCTAAGTGTAAAATGCACGCTTTAAGATGTGGAATAGTTTTTCTTGAAATATATTTATATTTTAAAAGCATCACCCCAGAGCGTGCCAGTGAAATCGGGGAAGTGTCCTCCACAACATGAAAGTCAAATTTGCACTCCTCGCTATTATACAGCATAAAAGCGATCCTGGGCGCCAATAGCACACTTTTAGTCAAATCCTCAGTTTAGGTTTGGTGTCTTAGGGGCCTTCGGCTACAATGCTCACTAGAGCCCCGTCCACTACGTAGTTCTAATGCAGTTTGCACAGATACTACGCCTTCTACGACGATTTGGGTATTAGTAATACCCAGTGTTCCCAAGCGGTCACCCATGCTAGTATTAGCTGGGGTTGCGTCATCTAACTTCAGTGGTCAGACGAGAACTGGTGTGTCCAACGCAATACAGCCACTCCCTGCCTGACCAATAAGTGATGGTGGTATTTATAGGCCCTTACATAGAGTCCCCGAAGGTAACTCAAAAGAAGTGAACATCAAATGCTCTTCAGGACAAATGTCGCCACGGTGACTCAATAGTATCGTCCTTGGTCATGATGGGGCGGTTTTTTTTCCAAGCGAACGGAAAAACCAGCCCCCAAATGTACCTTTTGTTGGATAGGAAGTAAGGTCACATCTGCACGCAAAAGAACCCTTTCTTACATCATCATTTCTACCTCCCTTTCCTGCCTATGACAGGATCGTGTACCCATTTGGACTATTGGACAGGTAGTTGATCTAATGCACAACTCCTTGATTGCCTAACTTGGAATACTTTAGGACACCACCGCCAGGGGGCTGTCTCCTGTTCCTGGATATTTTCCCGATCTACACGAACATCTTTCTCCGTGAAGAGAGGGCTTTCTTAAGGTGCAGTGGGGTCATTGCAGACACCACATCATCGGCTTTACTTCACTTCCGTCGGAAGGCGAATTTGGGGTCTTCCTTGCTATCTGCCCCTGCCTCAAGACCCACGCGATCAGGCATCATAAGGGCACTTTCTACGCAAAATAAAATATACGTTTCGCCCGGCAACAGTCCCCGGTGAATGAGTTCGTTTCATTTTCCGTCGGTAATTGATTTTCAACAGCAGAGAAAGACCAGCTTTTTAAAAAGTACGGTCTTAAATGTTCGTGGAATGTCCTTGGTGCACTCGAAGTCCATGGGAAAACGTCCTCTGGCTTGGATTGATAGTGTAATCATTCTACAGATGGAGTCCGTGATAGATTGTTGGAAGGGTGTGAAGTGTTCCGTTCGAGGTCAGCGAGATGGTGTTCTTGGGTGGGACTTTCAAACGGTCCAGTACATTAAGCGTTCTTGAGATACAATCAGGTGTTCTCATATGACCACAAATAGGAAACATGGTTGAGCAGTATCCGATTAAGGGAAGTGACCTAAGAGAGCACAACATGCAGTAAGACCTTCATGTGATTTGATTGAAGAAAGATTGTAGCCAAATCGTTCCAAAGGCTAATGCTTGTATTTTGTTACTCACAGATAAAGTGCCTACTACCCTCTGAATATTGACCTTTTATTATCATTTTCCAGTGTCAACTTGGGACAATTGATCAAGAAAACGTTCTAGACTTTAAACTGTTTTTGGGTGTTAGGGGTCATATTACAGTTTAGGTGTTCAACAATGCTAGTAAGTAGCATTGATTATTAATTTATCAATCCATCTTTATTAATTATGGCGACGGACATCACTTTTATTTTAAATAGCGATAGCCTAACCTTTTTTTCCTGCCCATGCCAGGGTCGGGTACCCATCTTGTCCCTCTGAATGTACCCAAGGACCATATATTTGACAGTGTTTTTCCACAGCCGGTTGTACCCCCACACCTGGAAATTTTTGCCTCATCTACCCATTGCATAGTAGAAAGGGTTCTTTTACGTGCAAATGCCATCGTACACCACAATGGGGCCTCGGGTTTACTTCTCATTCGAAAGAAGGCGCATTCGGGGCTACTCTAGCCCGAAAGAAGCCAACCCGCCTCGGTCCAGTATCGAACCTAATACATCTGCACGCGCGGATCCAGGATGGGGTTTTTGGGGTTGCAACCCCCCCCCCCCCTCCCATGCACATGCTGTATATACGTGTTGGACACACCAGTTCTCGTCTAATCACTGAAGTTAAGCAATGCAACCCCAGTTAGTACTGACATGGGTGGCCGCTTGAGATAACTGGGTACCGCCAGTATCCGAAAATCGTCACATTAGTGTAATGTTTGTGCAGTCAGAACTGCACAGTGGACGGGGCTCTAATGACCTTGTAGTTGAAGGGCCCTAAAACGCCAACAAACAACAACATCCTTTAATCCCTATATTGAATAATATGGAGTGCAACCCTCCCAGGATAGGAGCTCGCTCCCCGTTCCCCCATTAGAGAGACCGAATTTCCCTTATGCAGGATCCTCTTTTTGTAGTCTTCCATTTCCCGTATGACGATACGTTGAACACTCCCTCCACCTAGCTTTCCTGATGAAAACATTTTCGGGAATGGACCTGAGTACTGGTGAATGCACGCAACCAGTATACTGATCGACTGGAACCATTTCAGGACCTACATTCATCAGGTCCAAGTTGTGGTGTGGAATTGCCATTGTTGATAGGAAAGAATGGTGCTGACCTCTCCATCGTCTGCCAGAAGCGAACAAGTACGTACATTGAACTCAGGGCAAGCACCGCTCTATCATATGAGTGCTAACGAGGTCGAGCGTATGTGCAGAAATGCAACGTGGATGTTCTAGGCTCGTCACTCTTTCTTTCTGCTAAATTTCTACACATTGTGTCAGGTAGAAGGTGCAATTGTGCAAGTTGTCACCGTTCTTTTGAATTCCCTATTATCCCTGTACTCCCCTCTCTCTGTTTGCATGGTGAGAGACAGGGAGAGAGTGTGTGTGTGTGTATTGTTTGTGAGTGTGGGCGTATTTTCGTTGATGCTGTTGTTGTGTGTGAGAGAGAGGACCCTACACAGAAATTAAATCATTTCTATGTTGATTATAATTATAATCCTCTTCGGTATGCACATTCCCATGACTAACACGTCAGATCTTACTCTGAATCATTAATAATTTTATCAGATAGTTGCAGGATTCTTGAAAATCCTCTTCTGTGACACCAATATAGCAGTATTTTGATTTCATCAATCCGCAGGACCCCCGACCTTCACTCGAGCATAATATTTCACTCTCACTCATCCAGCGAGCATCCCCTCCTCTCATCCCTTCCTCCCCCTTAACGGTTCGCTTTTGTATACGTGTCCGCGATGCTGAGGTGAAAAGCGCATTAAAATACCTCTCGCCTTAATGCATTTTTAATGATTCACTCGTTATATAGGATCCACGTGACTTGGATCTACAATGAAATCCTTGTAAAGTGCACTTAATGCAGGAAATCCATAGCTCCGTCCTACTTTTTTTTTATCTCTTCTTCTTCTTCTTCCCTGAAAACCTATTTAAAAGGTTCCATGAGATCCATATGTGGTAAAGGTTGTGGAGAGGAAAAAAAAGGTTAAAACATATGAACATAGAGGTGCTTTTAAAGGATGTTTTCGGGAAAGGGAAATCACGTGCATACAAGGATAATTAAGGGCGAGTTCGAGTCTGGATCAGAATTATCCTACTTTTGTGGGAGAAGGAAAGTTTTTTGCCTATTTAAATCGGATGAGAATTCCCACCTCGGTGGCTTAGTGGATAACGTGCTCGGTAACTGCGTCAGTAGTTCTAGGTTCAATTCTGGCCCGAGGTGTGTTCACTTCTTTCGGGTGAGAGAGAGAGAGAGGCAGGCCCCGAGTACGCCTTCTTCAGGTGCGGTGTGGTGTACAGTAGCATTTGCACGTCAAAGAACCCTCTCTGCTTTGCAACATGCTCGACGCCCCACTCATGTACCGCAGAATTCGCATCTCGGCTACTTGTATTCTGTTTACGTGGCTCTTCCTCACTGCCCAACACTCTGATCCATGTAGCGTAGCGGGCCTAACCCCTGCCCTGTAAAACTTCCCTTTCAACTTGATTGGGACCCTCCTGTCACACAGGACTCCACTTGCCTGTCTCCACTTCAACCATCCACCATAGACTCGCACGTTAACCATAGAATCAATCTCCCCATTGCTTCGGAACGTTGACGGGAGCGGCGAGTTGCGTTGGACACACCAGTTCTCGTCTGATCACTGAAGTTAAGCAACGCAAGCCCAGTTAGTACTGACATGGGTGGTCGCTCAGGAAAGCTGGGTACTGCTAATACCCAATAATCGTCGCATTAGTGTAGTGTCTGTACAGTATATGCATTAGAACTATACAGTGGACGGGTCTCTAATGACCTCGTAGTTGACGGGACCTTAAACTCCAACAAACAACAACAACAATCGGAACGTTGACCCTAAGTACTTTCCCTCTCGCACCTTCTTCACCAGTTCGCCCCTCGAGAGTACGTCACCATTATTTTCCTATCCTTCCTAATTGAAAGCTAGATACTCTGTCTTCACGTTTGTCTTTAGCCCTTCGCTTTTCTATCGCTCCTCTAATATCGTTTAGGCCCTCCGCTACTTGTTTTTTGGAGTCACTAAATTTTCCAATATTGTTGGCAAATACCATGTACTGAGGGGCCCATTCTCCTACTCCCGTCAGCAGCTCGTCCATAACCAGAATGAAAAGGTATGGACTTAGAGCTGATCCTTCGTGCTGGGATCGGCTGGGAAGCCCCCAGTATTTCCCCAAGGTGTCCTTACTCTGGCTATGGATGATCATACATATCCCGAACTCTTCGGATAAACCCTTCTTTTAGCCCCTTTTTCGTAATACCTCCAAACTACCTGTCGTGGAACACTGTCATAAGCCATCTCCAAGTCGATAAAGATGGCATGGAGATCTTTCTTTGCTGCCCTATACTTTTCTACCATCTGCCTCAGAATGAAGATTGGTTCCATTGTGAACCTAAAACGGGATACCTCATGTGGTATACAATGTCATTTGCATGTGAAAGATACCTCTCTACTATTAACGGGTGTAAGCGCTTGCTTCTAGGCGATGGTGGAGTGCCCCACCGAACAGTAGACCTACAATAAAAACACGTAGGAGTTGCAGCTTTGGTCGGCAGCCGGCTGTGTAAAAAATATCGTCCACGTCTCCATGCAGAGGGTCAAAGATGGTTTCCCGATCCTGCCGTGGACGAGAACAGGGTTAGTAGTTGCTAGTTGCTTTTGGATCACAAGTTGAATGACCACAACTATTTTTACCCCCTTCAGGAAAGAGGGCTAATTATTATTCAATAGGCTGGAACCAGGCGATCTCGCCGGTTGAGTAGTTTAGAAATGGATTCTAGAGGGTGCTTGTATTGAGTTAGACTTGATGCCATATCGGGATGATATTGTTAATGTGGGAATACGTGAATTAAAGGTCAAATAGTGACTAGAGTTAGAGTTGCAAGTGTTCCTATTGCATCATTTTCGACCATCAACAACCTTGACGATGACGTCATGATACGTGCCATGGCGCAGCTTCTTGATATAATCTTAAGTATTCACTCACACACGCGTAAGTCTTAAGATTATAATACATATAGTTGTCAATGCTGCCGACATCTATAATTAATTAATGAACTTGTAAGTGACGGAAAGGCTGAGAGAGTTGAACCAGAAAGTGGACAGACATACTTTGGACACTTCCTTTAATTTACCGGCCAAAAAAAAATCTTTCTTCTCTCTCTCTCCACTTTTCCCCATTTGAAATTAAAAGGGGAGCTCGTTATTGTCACATTTCTTGAATGATCATATACCCCCTACGAACTAATTAAAGGATGTCTGGCGCAGGACGAGTGTGCTACTGGTGTCCAGCGAGTTTGCCGGGAGGAATTTCAGCCCAAATTAGACATAATGAAATGGAAGTAGCCATTGATCTAGAATTGATTTCTGTCTCTCGACTGCTAGTGAGTTCGATTCTACCAATCGATTGTGTTTGTAATTTAGTTGTTTGCCACGCTGTCCAATTAAAAGCACGGTACCTAGAGACCCCTGTAAAAGATGAGTCACATGTCTTACAACAGTTAACCCTTGGCGCAGCCTTTTATGTCGGCAACTGTTTGATTATTATAATCTTGGTTGATTAGATGAGAGGGCATCAGCTTAATATTTAGTCATCGAGAAGTTTGAAAAATAGACGTCTTTTATCAACAAATCAATTAACACATCCTTCAGTATTTTTTTGTTGTTGCTCTTCTGAAAGGCGAGGCGAACCTGATCCGCATTAGTGGAGGCGGGGGTGGATTTCGTCCTAGATGGCCCCTCTAATAAAGTGGAAAAAAAGGCTATGCAGAAACAGCAGCATCCTAAAAGTATTTCTGTTGCAAATTCACGGCAGAGGGGGCGCTCTAAATTTGCCATGTAGGTGTCGCTGTAATAGCTCAGCAGCTGTCATGTTATCATCTGTGATGGAGGAGGGTGACCTGTGAGGATAAAAAAAAGGCATGAGGGATGAATCGACCACCGAGAAGGCAGAGATCAGGAATATGTATATGACGGGCAGATTCAGAATTTGTAAACATCAGTGAAGCAAACACTGGGGCGGGACAGTGGTTGAGGGTGGGGCGATGAGAAATGGGGCTAAGGTCGTATGGCTACGCGATAAGAAGCAAAGGAGGTTGTTTTTTTCCAGGCGATGCACCGAGCACTAGCCTGGAACCGTTTTTCACATTATTTCAGGCTAAGCTCTTCTACATGTGTTCGTGGGGCTCCTTCAATTCCTTTGGTTATAACGCCAACTCGGAGTCGAACTCAGTCTACTAGCACACCAGACGGATGCCATTTCAATTCCGAAGCAAACTAGCGACCTGCTTTGGAACAGTGATTACTTAAAAGTCTCTGACCTGCCGTGGCAAATTCCTGAGTGTCCCTTTCCACAAACCCTTTGGAGCCTTGTTTCTGGAGTATAGGACGCAGTCTTATAAGGCGCTTTTGAGGTTGTTTATCTTGCTCGAAAGATTCCATCCACCTCGGCCTAGATCGAACCTACATTCACGGACTCGGGCACCAAATGAACCTGGCAGAATCTGGACGCAATCTAAATTTTACCAACTGGTCAAAGAGTCACTGGTACACCCAGGGTCACCGTGAATTAAACTGCCGCCCCTCATAAATAATTTTAATTCAAGTGGTGTAATAAAATGTCTACAGCCCGGGTTGCAGCTGCCCTGAGTACACCAATGTAGTGAGAGCGGCTGTTTCGCTTTATACCGCATTTACACATTCGCGAATACGACGAGTCGAATGACGAGGCGAGACTTTCGTCGAAATGTTCGCATTCATACTTTGCATGACGAATGACTGTTCACACATTCGCCGAATGTCTCGTCAGATGGTCATTCTCCAATCACCTCGTCGCTAGCGCCCTTTGATTCGTATTGTCTCGACAGCTGGTGATTCTCAAATCGCCTCAGGTCACTCGCGCCCTTTGACTCGTGTAATACCGCATTTACACATTCGCGAATACGACGAGGCGAGTGGCGAGGCGAGCATGTTCGACGAATGTGTAAATGCGGTATTGAACAAAACAGCTCTCGTCTGATCACTGTAGTTAAGCAACGTAACCGCAGCTGATACTGGCATGGATGACCACTTGGGAACACTGGGTACTGGTAATATCCAAATCGTCGTAGCAGTGTAGTGTCTGTGCAGATGCTGCACTAGAACTACGCTGTGGACGGGACTCTAATGACCATTTTAGTTGAAGGGCCTGGTATTAACGGCTTTGGTAATCACTGGTTTGAGGTCGTTGTTAGGATGTAGTAGGTTAGGATTGAACCTGTGAACTGAAGACTCGAGCACAATACTAGTTAGAACTGCCAGGGCGGGCTACTTGGCGTATAAGGTTACCTGCTACCTCGCTCTAAGGACGAATAAGGAAAACAAAATCACATCGTGCACCTAGATCAGACACGAATCTGTGCGGTGTAAGCTCAAAGGGTCAAGTGCACTCTTATTAATTGGGTTCTCAAGGTCGGTTGTTTCAGGAAATGAAATTTTGAATTTTGAGCACGATTTATAAAATGAAATTTTCGGTACTTTGAAGTACTTTCAGTATATTTGGCGTGACGTTGAAAGAAATATCTTATTTGCATAAAATGATATCAGTTATCGTATATTTAGATAATAGCCGAATATTTATGCTCGGATCTATTCTACTAGTGGCCCCCTTCTACCTCTCGCCACGGTGGTGGGCTTGGCTTTTTAGTTCGTGAATGCAGATTCGATCCTTGTAGACGAAAGGTAAACTCGTCGGATGGCAAATAAAGCCGTGGCCCTGTGTGTTATTTTTCTTTTGTTGGGTTTCATGGACACTCTCATAAGCATCATCATGCCGTTATCCCGCCTGTGACGGGGTCGAGTCTGCGGGTCCTCCCCCTATCTCCCACCAGGTCCCCGTCCACTACCATATCCTTACGGACAACCTGCTTCCACTTCTGCTTCGGTTTTCACCCTGCCCCGGGTACTTCCTTCCCTTCCTAACGAGCTCCTCCTCCCCTCCTCGCATTATGTGTCCATACCACCTCAACCTAATGTCCCTTATTTTTTTCCACGATGTCCGCAACCCCCAGGCTACCTCTAATATACTCATTCCTATCTATCAGCTCTTGACACCCCGCGCTCATGTACCGCAGCATTCGCATCTCGGCTCCTTGCGTTCGTTCGTTGGTGTTTTAGGGCCCTTAAACTACATGGTCATTAGAGCCCCATCCACTGTGTAGTTCTAATGCAGAGACTGCACAGACGCTACACTAATGCAACGATTTTCGGGTATTAGTGGTACCCAGTTTTCCCAAGAGCTCCTTCCATTCTATTGATGTGGCTCTTCCTCACTGCCCAACGCTCTGATCCGTATAACTTCCCTTTTAACTTCATTGGGACCCTCCTTTCACACAGGATTTCACTTGCCTGCCTTCACTTCAACCATCCCCATTGATTCTATGGGTCCCATCCGAGTATCTCCGAGCGGCGAGTTGCGTTGGACACATCAGTTCTCGTCTGATCACTGAAGTTAAGCAACGCAAGCCCAGTTAGTACTGACATGGGTGGTCGCTCGGGAAAGCTGGGTGCTGCTAATACCCAATAATCGTCGCATTGGTATAGTGTCTGTGCAGTCTATGCACTAGAACTATGCAGTGGACGGGTCTCTAATGACCGTGTAGTTGACGGGACCTTAAACACCAACAAACAAACAAACCGAGTATCTCCCCATTGCTTTGCATTTTCAAGGGCACTCTGGCTTTGATATGTTACGCAGACGGCTGCTAACCTAATGTTGCAACTCCTTTGCTTATTTATCGTCGGCCTGTTTTGAATAATTGCGGCACTACCGACGCTAGGGGGAGCAAACTCGTTCATTCGGAATTTTACCGAACTACTGTTTTACTCTCCATGTAGTAAGACTTCTTTTTTTTACAACCCGCCGCTGTGGCGTAGTGGTTAGCACGCTCGGCTACTAAGTCAGTATAGTTCTAGGTTCGATATTGGACTGTGGTTGGGTCGGCTTCTTTCGGGCGAGAGAGAGGTCGCGAGTGTGCCTTCTTTCGTAGAAGTAAAACCGAGGTCCCGTGCGGGTGTACTTGCACGTAAAAGAACCCTCTCTACTACGCAACGGGTAGATGAGGCAAAATTTCCAAATGAAGGAGCTCGCCCCCTGGCGTCGGTAGTATTCCCCAACGAACACTAGATTGACGATAAATAAGCGTAGGGGTGCAGCTTTGGCCGGCAACCGGCTGCAGAAAAACTATGACTAATATATCGCCCTGTGTCCATTCAGAGGGACAAGATGGGTACCCGACCCTGCCATAGGCGGGAAAAGGGTTAGGAGTTGCTTTGTAGTAAGAGTACTTTCCGTGCAGTTATGATATCGTGCGCACCACACAGGACCACGGCTTTACTACCCATCAGACGGAATGAACCCTGGGATCTCCTCTGTTGCCCGATAGAGCCCACCCACGTCGGTCTAGGATCGAACCTGCAACTATTGAAGCAATTGTTAAGCATGCACCCTCTGCCACTAATAAGTGAGTGATGTGTTATCTCCTCCGAAATTCCAAGTCTGATTTTCACCTCGGTAAATAGCCTTCACAGATTCAAGAGGCCGATTTTAAATGAACTAAAGCGAGCTAAATCCTGCGGTTACGTTAGTTTGTGAACAACCCTTCAAGTAGATAGGAAATGCCTCCAATAGGATTTCCAGGTGTAGCAGCTTGACTTCCTGGCGTCGGTGAAGTTCCCCAACGAACAGTAGACCGACGATAAATAAGCATAGGAGTTGCAGCTTTGGTCGGCAACCGGCTGCGGAAAATCACAGTCCAATATATCACCTTTGTGTCCATTCAGAGGGACAAGACTGGATTAGCCTGGGACAAGACTGACTGGGGAGCGGCGAGTTGCGTTGGACACACCAGTTCTCGTCTGATCACTGAAGTTAAGCAACGCAAGCCCAGTTAGTACTGACATGGGTGGTCGCTCGGGAAAGCTGGGTACTGCTAATACCCAATAATCGTCGCATTCGTGTAGTGTCTGTGCAGTATATGCATTAGAACTATACAGTGGACGGGTCTCTAATGACCTTGTAGTTGACGGGACTTTAAACAACAACGAAAAAAAAAGGGACAAGACTGGACCCTGCATTAGCCTGGTAGAGGGTTAGGAGTTGCTTGCTTTGCTTTTGATTCGTAGATGTTGGAGCTCACCCATCTTCGCCTCCCCGTTGTCAGGTTAGGTAGACCATTCTAAAACCTCACTCTTTAAATTTCTACCCGAAAAGAAGTGAGCAAAGGCTTCAGCACCCTTTTTATTTTTGACACTTTTGATGTTTTCTGAATGAAATGGGATGCAGTTGATTATATTGTATATAAGTGGCTGTGTAATATGTAGTAAGGTACAAGCATTCTATGTCTTGAAGTGATTTTTTGGGATAGTAAATCCACGTTACACGTATTTCAAACAAGAAATGACTAGGCAAGAAAAATATTATCACTTTTTTTTTACTGTTTAAAAATTTTAAATTTTTTTTTTAAAAAAATATGGCTCGCTCTCTTTGCAGAAAGAGTTTTGCAGAACTAGTAACCTATAGATCTTGATGACTTGACTGTGTGGGGTGTTAATCTTTTAAGATGAGGAAATAAATTGATACCGGCATTTCAGATAAGGGGGAGAGCAACGTGAAGTTATTTCGGGTGGGTTTCAGAGACGGAAATGTGGGATGTGAACAATGGGAGAAGCTTACAATAGGACCCTAGTCTGCACTTCTGTGCAACAAACTCGGCACAATCGATATGTGCCTAAGTAGATTATTCATTAAAAAAAATTCCTTGCTAAATTTTTTTGATAAGAAAAAATAACGGGGTCGAGAAGGGAGAAAATGCTGATAAATCTCCATGTTCATATGCATACGTTGTAGAACTGTCGGCTTTCTTAGATTAACACTAAATATGTGTTCAAATATATAGTTTTTTTAACTCCTTCCACTCCATAGAAAAAGTTCTAGAGTGAGAACTTTTCGATATTTCCTTCAAGCTAAAACTACTTTAGAATATTCTTAAGGTAGCACATTAGATATTGTGAGGAGAATTCGAAAATTAACCCACAGTAATGCTTTAATTCACTGACTATATCGTTGTAGTTGACTATATTGTTTTTAGTGAGCCCTAGGTCGAAAGGGTAGAATGGAATCCCAAGCTCTAGAAACTGGGGACATGTAAATAAAGAAAAAAAATTGACGTACAGGCAGGAATGGGGGACCTCTATCCAGTGGCGTACCGAGGGTATTCTGCGCCCGGGCACAAAGACCGAAATCTGCGCCCCCTGGCACCCGCTGAACTAAATGTGAATTAATATTTTGCGGATTTTTGCGCCCCCTGTCTTCTGTCCCCCTCCACCCACCCCTCGGTACGCCACTGCCTCTATCTCTTTCCCATGAATCAAATCGGCCATGGACATAAGGTGGAGCCTCGGCTACGGAGACGTGTATAGCGTTCATTCTACTTCTGGCTACCAGTAAGGATTGGTTCTGTTTGCACCTCAACTGAAATTGCAATAAATAAATATTTACTTTTCAACCGAGTGTCCATTTTTGTATTATTGGGGCACATGAACGATCTGCTGGGCAGTATTTTCACACGGCCGGCTGCCAACCTTATGCTGCAACCCCTAACACTTATTTGTTTTCGGTTTTGCACTTCTTCGTACACCAGCGCTAGAGGACGAGCTCCTACACCTGGAAATATTGCCAAACTATTAGTATATTTTACTCTATATATAATAAGAGTCCTTTTCCGCACGGATGACATTGTGCACACCGAACGGTAGGATACCGACTTTACTTCTCATCCGGCTGAGTGCACTGGAGACCCCTCCCCCTCTCTTTCTCTCTCTTCCGAAAGAAGCCAAACCGGGTGGAACTTAGAGACATCGACGCAGTAATGTAGCACACTCTACGCTGATCTTGTGTGATACTTGCGACGGATAGTGAGACGCAGCAACTGCTAACCCTTTTCCCGCATCTGGCAGGGTCGGGTACCCCCTCTTGTCCCTCTGAATGGAGACAAGGGTGATACAGTATATTGGATTGTGTTCCACCGCAGCGCCTGCCGACCAAAGCTGCAACCCCTATACTTAATTATCGTCAGTCTACTCTTCATTGGAGCACGCCACCGACTAAGTGGGGGGGGGGGACGACTTCCTACACATGGAAATTTTACCTCATTTACCTGTTGCATATTAGAGAGGGTCCTCTGACGTGCAAATGCCATCATATACCCTCCGCGGGACCTCAGTTCTTACTTCTCATGGCGCTCTCAGGCTTTCTTTCTCGCTGAAAAGAAGTCAACCCAACTTGTGTGGAGCTGAGTTACGTTGGACACACCAGTTCTCGTCAGATCACTGAAGTTAAGCAACGCAAACCCAAGTTAGTACCAACATGGGTGGTTGGTAGAGAACGTAGGGTGCTGAAAATTTTCCTTTTCCTACATCCCTTGCACCTACCTAACTCATCACCTGAGGGCAGCCTCCTTAGGGTTCAGCCTGTTATGGCTGGAAATCGAGCACGCTGTCTATTGCGCCACCCAGGCGGGTGGAATTAATGATAGGACACACGGGCCTAAACAAATAATTGCAGATTTCTTTGGGGCAAGTTGAGGAAATGTATACCTCGATGGAAAATGAGCGCTGTTTGCCTCATTGTTGACGTGACTTATTTAGACTTGGCTTGCAGCATTTATCAGAAATGTCTTCCGCGCGACTTTGTTATAAATGTATTTATTAATTTCAGTATAAATGATAACAATGCTTTCAGTTATGCTAGTGTGACACTTTGGGTCATCGTAATACTAGCCACTATGTGACCACTCTTTTTATTTGAGATGGCATTCAAAAAAAAATGTCGAGGCATTTAAAGATAGCGGATAGGAACCTAGTTTCATTTTGCGTCCATTTCAAACCTAACTAGTTTAGACAGATATTAATTTATTTGATTACAGAATTTTAGCTAGCAATTGACTTTTGCTTCCTAGATGAGGAAAAGTGGTGCACGTTTTGGGGGTGACGGGAAGGGTAGCTGAAGCCACTGTGGTGTTTTCAACGTCTGAATAATGTAATTGGAGACGTAAGTTGAAAAGACTTGCAGTTTGATATCTCAACTAAACAAGGTCTTTCTCTCACTGAGCTGCATTAGATATTTGCTAAGAAAAATGTTTCAGTTATTTAATACTTGGCCTTAGACTATGGCTAACCTTTAGATAACGTGGATCGCCAAACTGTGAAACTTAAACAATAAAAAAATATTATATTTTAATATGATTCTCTAATGGATAAAGTTGCGCTCCCACACTCGCCACATTATAATGATTAATCGAAATCTTTTAACAAAAAACTGTAGGTCATTATTACAAAGTTTAAAACCCCCAAATATGACTTGAAAATTTCTTGCTGCCTTTGTCTTTCTACGACTCATTCCATCCCGCCTCAGTTCGGTCATTAGAGCCCCGTCCACTGCCTAGCTCACTGCTTAGTCCACTGCCAAGGTCATTAGAACCCCGTCCACTGCCTAGTTCACTGCTTAGTCCACTGCCTAGTTCACTGCTTAGTCCACTGCCAAGGTCATTAGAACCCCGTCCACTGCCTAGTTCACTGCTTAGTCCACTGCCTAGTTCTAATGCAAAGACTGCACAGACACCACACTAATAAGACGATTTTTGGGTATTAGCGGTGCCCAGTTTTCCCAAGCGGCCACCCATGTCAGTATTACCTGGCGTTCAGTTCCTTCACTTCAGTGATCAGACGAGAACTGGTGTGTCCAACGCAATAAGCCGCTAGCTCTCGCCTCGGTGGATAGCGTGTTCGATACTAGACCGAGGCCGGTTGGCTTCTTTCGGGCGAGGGAGAGGCCCCCGAGTGCGCCTTTCTTCCAATGAGAATTAAAACCGAGGTCCTGTGTGCTGTACGATGGCACTTACACGTAACAGAACCTTCTCTACTATGCATCCAGTAGATGAGGGAAAATTCCCAAGTGTAGGAGCTCGTCCCCTGACATCGGTGGTGTGTCGCAGCCAGCATTAGACCGACGATATATACACGTAGGGGTTGCAGCTTTGATCGGCAGCCGGCTGCGGAAAAACACCGTCCAATATATCACCGGTGTGTCCATTCAGAGGCACAAGATGGGTATCCGAACCTGCCATAGGCGGAAAACGGGCTAGGAGGAATTGTCTTGCTCTGGAAGCCATTAGTCGACGACTGCAGTCGATAGTGCTCTTACGCAGTGGATTGTCGACCTAATGCTACAACTAGCAAGGTGGTTGTGTCATTAGGCCGACAGTCCACTGCGTAAGAATACTAGTGTCCCTAATTAGGACACTTCGACCAGAATTTAACTGGCATACCCTGGATTCAACCGTGACGCTCTCTACCAGTTGTTTCAGACGTTAATTATATGGAAGACACAAAAGCTAAGTAAGGCTCGGATAGCGCAGGGTGTATCCTGATCACTATCCTGATACTTGTCACGACTCACACATGTTTTTGAGAACCCTTTCTCCGCGGAAACGTTCTGCTGGTTAGCAACATTGTAGCCCTCTCAGACTCTCACCTCGTAATAGATTTGATTGCACCACTATCTAGAAGGTCCTTTGAAGATTAAAAAATAATGAATTAAAGAATATATGTCTGTCACGATTGTATGAAAAAAAATGTCGACATTTTGCCACTTACACCTGACTAAAGTAAGTCGACCTTTGACACTGGCCAAGACAGGTTGTGTTGTAGGCATCAAAAAAGTTGTAGTGTCTGTATGTGCTTTTGCCAAATATGAATTTCAAAATAGCGATGTAGTAAAATTGTGATTGGTCCCTCTCGATTGTTTTTAAATTCTCATCCCTCACTCACATGCACACGCACTATTCCTCTCTCTCTCTCTTTCTCTGTACTTTTTTTTGAAATTGTTAACCCCAGGTATTCCGATGTCCCCACCTACACCTTCAGGAACAACCAGGAGGTGGTCCAAACGAGTCTTGGCATCTTCTCTAATTTTACACTTCTTTAGTGTACCTCCAACTGTTCCGGATTTCGATGATCATAAATTTAAAATGTCTTCTTGTCCATGTACATAGTTGGCCTGTTGTCCCAGAAATTGACACTTGAACATCTTGTTGCCTTGCATTTTGTGCTTGCCTGGAAACCCTCCTTAGGAATTATAATTAGTCAGAAGCTGGGTGCTGCTCAGCTGGGTACAACAACAACACTACAAAGTCATAATAATAATCTTAATACTAATAATAATCAGCAAACCAACAAACAAAATACATGAAGGACATTTAATTTCCTTTCAAAATTTGAGGTTTTGAAGTGGGGAACCCCTGATTCCTCCCCAATACATTAGTACTGTAGTTTCAATAATAAAATGCAACTTTTTATTTTGAAAAAGAAAGGTCATTGTTCATTCGACAGCCATGTCACTCTTGTTTTAGGAGCGCCATATTATATAAATTATGTATTAAGGTCTTTGAAATCTTTTCTTGGGATGCAAAGGGCCACATCGCTCTTGATCTAAGTAATGGTCCCTTTCTCGGTGTGCTTTCTTTGTACTGGTTGCACCAATGTACAGTATTATTTCTATCAATAGGAAATCGATACGTAGTACGGTGGCCCAAAATAGCCGCTGTGAGCTAAAGAAAAGTAATCGTTAATATGTAATGGCATGGTGGATTGGACATTCGCTTGGCATTTGCGTGATTTCGAGTTCAAATCCTCAGTTGTGAATGCTGATTTCTTTCGCTTATTGAACTCCGGCGTCTCTACTGCCGGTGACACACTCACACGGGGCCACAACTCTGTTTGCAGAACCCCTATATCTTTCCCATGAATGAAATCGCCCATAGGCATAAGGTGGAACCTCGTCTATGGAGACGGGTATAGTGGTCATTCCACTTCTGGTCTGAAATTGCAGTATTTCCTTTCCAGCCGCTGAATTAGAGTTCAATCCCAGCCGATTTTGATGCTTTGTTTTAACCTTCCGTCCACAAGGTGACGATTTCTGGCACACACTGCAAGGTGGAGTCTGTTATGACCCCAAAAAGACTTTTAGATTTTGAGGCCGAAACATTCAGATTAAGGGCATTATTATGGATATTGAATTAAATGCCACTCATATAAGCAATGAAAATAATTTGGAAACATGCTAAAAAAATTCTATAAAACCCAAGAAACCCAAGACATCATCATCACCATACCCTTATCCCGCCTATGACAGCGTCGGGTCTGCAGGTTCTAGTCCTTCACTCTTGCCTATCTCCCACCAGGTCCCCGTCCACCCCATACATTACCATATCCTTATGGACATCCTGCTCCCACGTCTGCTTTAGTACCCAGTGTTTCTGACCAGCCACCCCTGTCGGTACCAACTTGGGTTGCATTGCTTAACCAGAAATAAAATACGCTAATTACTTAGGAGACCTGCCAACTTCCCTATATAGGTAAAGACAGGCGCGGATCCAAGGGGGGGGGTCTTTCGGGTTGCAACCCCCTCCCCCCTAAACTTTGTGTCGCCATTGACACTGACAAATGAAAATTGCGTTTCCAATCGCTGCCTATGGCTCAACCCCCCCCCCTGACGAAAATCCTCGATCCGCCACTGGGTAAAGAAAACATGGGAGAACAGGTACTCAAAGGTTGGTTAAGATTGGAGAAAGTGGTACATGTGTAGACACAATTTTGTAGGTCTGGGGTCTGCCGAGACCCCACCTTGTGGACGGAAGGTTTAATCTCGAAGTAGTCCTTTGAGTCTTCGTTTTCCTCCGTCCGAGAAATGGATGATGTAAGAGGATTTTTGATATGTTTAATGCTGAAACCCCTATGGTTATTTATCGTCAGCCTGTTGTGATGTGACGGGATCCTTTTCTTGGGGAGCGGCGAGTTGCGTTGGACACACCAGTTCTCGTCTGATCACTGAAGTTAAGCAACGCAAGCCCAGTTAGTACTGACATGGGTGGTCGCTTGGGAAAGCTGGGTACTGCTAATACCCAATAATCGTCGCATTAGTGTAGTATCTGTGCAGTGTATGCATTAGAACTATACAGTGGACGGGTCTCTAATGACCTTGTAGTTGACGGGACCTTAAACTCCAACAAACAAACAAACAAAAAGGGATCCTTTTCTTCTCCCCCGACACCAAAGGGGCGAGCTTCTACACCTAGAAATGTTGCAGAACTACACTTCTATTTTACATTATGTAGTAAGGGTTGTTGTATTAGGTGCAGATGATGCCGCCACCACATCGAACTACGACTGGTGGCCCCCTCGCTTGGAAAAAGCCCAGGTCCAGGAACAAACTTTGGTACGACTGAAGCAGTAGTCTAGCACGAGGTGGGTGGTATCCTACAAAGTTATGTTTACTAAAAATGATTTAAAGAGCATAACTATGTCTCTCACAGTAAGGAGGGCGGCTTCCTTCCTCCCTCCCCTCCCCGGTTCATGATGTCATCTATTTCATTGTTTGTTAGATTTCAAGGGGATTTTTTTTCCGGCCACTCTTCCCATTTAATGTAACTTACTTGTCACGAGGTCGGGTACTTTTGGACTCTTCAATTTTTGTTGTTAATTGTGATTATTTAGAGTTGATCTTTGAGTTGTTACTCTACCCCGACCTTTTCTCGCCGAGTTCATAACATATTTCACTTACAAAAAACGAAAGACGCGATATCCGGGACTGCAATCGTGTCAAGAAGTGGAGCGAGCGCATCCAGAAGAGCACCCCAAAAAGGAAGTGTAAAGGGAAAGCAGACTGAGCTATGTTGGTGCAAGCTTAAGCACTTGCACCCTCCTTCAACCTCTAACATTAAACAGACAATTATATAGCAAAAAAAAAAAAAAAAAAAAGCAACAACTAACCCTTTTCCCTCCCGCCTGTGGCTGGGTCAGGTACCCATTTTTGTTCCGCTGGGTGGACACATGAGCGATCTTTTGGACGGTATTTTGACGCAGCCGGCTGCTCACCAAAGCTGCAACCCCCTATGCTTATTTATCCTCGATCTACTGTTAAACATAGACAATTATATGGAACATGTAGAATTTAGTTTTGCGAGTAAATGTTGCACGCACTCCTCCACCTCTCCCTGTCCAGGTGGGTACTGGGACGGCCCAGTGGCCAATTCCACTCGGGTCCCCTCGTTGTTTCTTAACAAATTTCCCCAGTGATTTATACTGAGAAGATGCCGTTGCCCGGCTCTGTCAGTCACCCGAGTCCCAAAATAAGTCCAACTGTCCCATTCGAGAATGACCGGCCGGACCCCGAGTGTTATACTGCTAACTGGCCTCATTTGCTTTCTCCTGGATGATTGTAGTATCAAGCCACTGCTTAGGATTGTCCTTCTGCCACTGACCCGCCAGAGATTTATATAATTGTACTGAAAAGGTCCCTTATATTTACAGAATTACAGCCCTTTGTGTATTTCTGCATTTCTGACCTAACTCTTGGCTTCATATAGATACTCCAGAACAAAAACTTTCTCCAGTTCAATTGCTATTCGGCTGGACTCTTCGAATTCATGACGCGCAGGTTCGATCCTGGCCGATTGTTGTTTGTTTGTTTGTTGGAGTTTAAGGTCCCGTCAACTACGAGGTCATTAGAGACCCGTCCACTGCATAGTTCTAATGCATATACTGCACAGACACTACACTAATGCGACGATTATTGGGTATTAGCAGTACCCAGCTTTCCCGAGCGACCACCCATGTCAGTACTAACTGGGCTTGCGTTGCTTAACTTCAGTGATCAGACGAGAACTGGTGTGTCCAACGCAACTCGCCGCTCCCAATCCTGGCCGAGGCAGACTGCTTCTGTGGAGCGTACGAAAGGAAGAAAGCCTCGTGCGCGTTTCATGGAATTGGAAATAATGCTGAGGTTCCGCACCTGACCGTGCTATAGGCTGGATGAGACTTGGGGATGATGATTCCCTCTACCACTGGGATAAATGGGTGCCTGATTCGGCCATAGGTATAGGTGGAGAGGGTGTCGGGATAGATGTGTGATGATTGGTAGGGACTTCAAGTGTACTTTACGTCGGAAAGTATTGCTTGGAAGTTGAACCCTGGGACGGGGAGACCAAACGGATGGTCCAATCTATTTACGGATTCTGTACGGAGTGGAGTCAATTGGTCCAAATAATCTCTCCGATTTCAGACGGCCCAGAATGTGCAGTACATTAGGTCAAGGCCCTTCTCGCCACTGCAAACTGGAGTAAATTACTGTAATTAGCAGAAATTTAAATAAAATGGTGTGGTTGTTTGAATCGATTAATCAACTTATCCCTTCGTCGTCACGTGTATGTAATAATGAAGTATCGGTCGAAAGAGGACAGGGGAGGGAGGAAGAGGTCAGTGAAGAGAGATTTGGCATTCGTCATCACTACTTTATTAATTGACCACAACTTCCGCTCACTTTCTGTGTTCGGGAAATAACCTGTGAATCTCAAAGAGCCCATAAAAATTTTGGTAAGATCTGTACCTCTTTTTAGATCTCTGCGGTTTTTTTTCCTCCCGTCTTAATGACTACCTAATCTTAGTTAAGGAATGGGAACACCCTCACCCTCTCCTTTCTTAGGGCAGGGGAATGATAGTGGATTTCAAGATTCTCTCCTCTGTCTCTTTCTTGCCGAATAATGGAGTGGTCATAAACTTCACAGCAGTGTATTTTGTCGCGAGATCCTTTTCTCTTGCACACAGGTCCTAGTAATCAAGTGTTTGGGAATATGATAGGTCTTTCCTTCTTTTCTCTTCTCCCCTACCCCCCCGTTTGTCCCAAAAGGTTCCAAAATGAGGTCGGGCATGCAAGATGGTATTCTGGATGATTGTCTCTTTGGTTTATCCATCCAGCCGCCCTCTCCTTAACTCTCTCGGTCCAAATACCCAATGGGTGGGTTTTAAAGAAGCTCTGCTGCTACACATCACGTGGTCCATGAATGGTCAGCGTGACAGTCGTCAAAACTCATTGGATTTAAGTCTGATTTCATATGAGGGTTGAAATAAAGCCTCTAAATGGACAGTCATGCAAGACGAAGTGGAGTAGTATTCCCACTGGACGCTGAAGAAAAATGAGTCTTCCTTTGGGACCAATTCGTTGTCAGACGTGTCTTTTTCTTTCAAATGGGCTATTTTCGTATTTGTTGTACCTTTGCAAACAATAATTCATACAATGAGCAAGGTGGAGTCCAGAATTAAAGTGTCCAGTTTGATGCCATGTTCGAAGACCCCTTTTCAACTGTGTATTGACCAGTTTTTTCATCCTCACCCCTTTTTTTTGGGAAATTCTTGTTTTATTGCTATCTATAGAAGTTGATTTTTCAGGGTTGGAAGTGGGAGGTAGAGTGGACACTGGCTGACCAAAATTATTCGTTGTTTCATTAGCGTGGACCTTCAGCTTGGTCAATTTTTCTGAGAAATACAGTACAGGCAATTTTTTTTTTTGTATTTATTATTCAGTTTCTCATGCCCTCCTTTTAATTAAAATCGCCGAAATTTCTGCCAGTGCCAGTTTTTCTGGTCATTTTTTTTCCAGAAGAATTTTATTTTGATAAGCGACATATTAATATTCAGTAGGGCTACTTGATGACCATTCACTTGTGATTTTTTTTAAAAAAAAAATCAGTAATGTAACAGTGTTTTTTTTACTGTTTTCGCCCTTGTTGTTATTGTTGAGAAACATACACTTAGCGAATTAGTTTATCTCAAATCATTAGCATTACTTTTATCGAATGTTGCTGTCCAGCACCCTGTGTGGCCGAAAGGTCCTACATTTCCCCCTTTCTGTCTCTTTTATAAAAAACAATTTCTCGTACTATAAATTCTAGTTGTCTTGACATAAATCTATTTGAGACGTAAGGATTTAATTAGTTATTTAACTTTCCATTGCTGAAGATAATTTGCCGACGTCAAAGGAGGACTAGCCCCCCTTACACCTCCGTTTCGTTTTCGTTGGTGTTGTAGGGCCCTTCAACCACAATGGTCATTAGAGCCCCCTCCCCCGTCCATTGCGTAATTTGTAATGCAGAGTCTACACAGACGCGACCCGCCGCGGTGGCGTAGTGGTTAGCACGCTCGGAAACTGCATCAGTAGTTCTATGTTCGATATTGGACCGAGGTGGGTCGGCTTCTTTCGGGCGAGAGAGAGGCCGCGAGTGTGCCTTCTTTCGGATGAGTAAAACCGAGGTCCCTGGAGCGGCGAGTTGCGTTGGACACACCAGTTCTCGTCTGATCACTGAAGTTAAGCAACGCAAGCCCAGTTAGTACTGACATGGGTGGTCGCTCGGGAAAGCTGGGTACTGCTAATACCCAATAATCGTCGCATTAGTGTAGTGTCTGTGCAGTATATGCATTAGAATTATGCAGTGGACGGGTCTCTAATGACCTCGTAGTTGACGGGACCTTAAACTCCAACAAACAACAACAACAACCGAGGTCCCGTGTGGGTGTACGGTGGCACTTGCACGTAAAAGAACCGTCTCTACTCTGCAACCGGTAGATTAGGCACAAATTTCCAGGTGTAGGAGCTCGCCCCCCCCCTTGGCGTCGGTAGCATTCCTCAACGAACACTAGACCGACGATAAATAAGTGTAGGGGTGCAGCTTTGGCCGGCAACCGGCTGCAGAAAAAACTATGTCCAATATTTCACCCTATGTCCATTCAGAGGAACAAGATAGGTACCCGACCCTGCCATAGGCGGGAAAAGGGTTAGGAGTTGCTTGTAGAGTCTACACAGACACTACGCTGTTACGACGATTTTTGGGTATTTGCAGTACCCAGTGTTGCCAAGCGGTCACCCATGCTAGCATTAGCTAGGGTTGCGTTGCTTAGCTTCAGTGATCAGACGAGAACTGGTGTATCCAACGTAATATCATTAGGTGGCGTTCAACCTACTGATATTGGGACGTTGGAACTTTGGGTGGAAGCTTCCGAAAGAGCCTTTTGGTTAGTGAGCGATGAGGGGATGACACACAGATTGTGGTTCACACCCAGTGGCGTCACTAGGGGGACGCGGGGGTTGCGGGTCTCACCGGGTGACACCACTCGCACCATGGTAAATGGGGTGACACCAAAGCAGAAGCGGCTTTTTTTTCAGGAGAGGGGGGTGACACCATGGTGTCACCGCACCAGGTGACGCCAACTCTAGCGACGCCACTGTTCACACCTAAGTTTTCTCCACTGCATGAACGCCTTTCAGTTTTACGGCAGGGCGCAGTACGGAAAGTAACGGTAACGTCAGATTCGCAGCTTTTTCGGGGATAGCGCATGCGCGGTAGTCGTTTTTCTTCACTAGTGAAATGGCGTGTGTCACAAGAGCTATATAGTCGCAGTTGGGATTGGTTCTCCATTCCTCTCTTTCTGTCCGGTGGAAAAAGAAGGGTGAGTGACGACAAAAGGACACAGTAAGCTCCAATAGAGGTGATTTCGGCTATATACACGCATATACTTGTTTTCCTATTGCTTCTCACGTCAAGAATATATAATTTTGTTATTTTCTTTCCCTGATTTCATTCCCCCTACCCCTCCTCACCCTCTCTCATTTTTCACTTGAGTTGCCCCTCAGCGCGACTGGACAATGTTTAGAAACTTCCCCGTGTACATTTCTGAGGGAGGGTTTAATATAGGCTGTTGAGCCGGTTTTGCTCTCCTCCTTGCTCCCTTCCTTTCAATCCTCCCTCCTTCCCTATCTTTCACTTTCTCGCTGTCTTGCTGACCGGCCACCAAATACCTAATCAAGGTATACATTCTTGTTGTTGTAGTCGGACCGGCCCCTCTATGGGTTAATGTATCTACTGGCCACTTGTGGTTGGGATAAGGAGGAGGGCAGGGAGGCGAATCCGAGATAATGGGTGTTGAATTTTCCTTTTTCTAGGGTGCATTCATTCTTAATTATAAGTCTTCTGTGTGTGTGTCTCTCTCTCTTTCTAGCATGTATTTGGCAGTGCTCTCGCAACCACTCCTCAAGGCCTGTAGGATGTTCACCACACCCCTGCTCCTCTCTCTCTCTCTCCCTCCCCCTCCCTCCCTATCTCTTTCCCTCTCTGGCCTTTCATCCTAACAACACAAAAAATATGTATAATCTTCTCAACGATTCTGATGTTAGTTAGGTCTCAAATGACGGCGCATGCGTAGTTGTAAAGGCCAATGAATTCAATGGACTTGTATACAAAAATATGTTGCCAAAATAAGAGGAGAGGTGGTGGAAATGTACACTTCACAATACGGCGATGTAATATATAAACAAAAAATATTTTTTTTTGATGGGTGTATGGGGTGTGTATGTCATAGAGAGGGAAAGAGAGTGTACCCAAAGTAACGTTAGATGTAAATGAATCTGTTTTTTTATATATATCGGAGCGCGCCCTGCCAGAGTCTGTTTTGGGGTCAGGTTATCGTAGTTATTTTCTTCATCTTTTTTTTCTTCTTTCAAGATGTTGTAGTGTGATTTGTAGATAACGTCTTGAAGAGAGAAAGTAAGTTCCATATTTGAAATATCTTTCTGAAATAACACACCAGGTGTTAGTTTTATTCTATCTGTTAAAGTATTTTTTTAAGGTTGTCTCAATACAATGTTTATCAGCCTCGGTGGCGCACAAGGCAGTGTGCTCGACTATTTAGTCAGTGGTTCCAGGTTCGATACTAGATCGGGCGAGAGAGAGAGAGAGAGACAGACTGGGTCCCGCCGAATGCGTCTTCCGTCGGATGGGGAAGTAAAGCCGTGGCCCCGTGTGGCGTGTGCGATGTCACTTGCACGTCAAAGAACTCCTCTCTACTATGCAACGGGTAGATGAGGCCAAATTCCCAGGTGAAGGAGCTCGATGGAGTGCTCCAATGAACGGTAGGCCGACGATAAATAAGCATAGGTGGTTGCAGCTTTGGTCGGCAACCGGCTGCGGAAAAATACCGTCCAACAAATCGCACATGTGTCCATTCAGAGGGGCAAAGATGGATACTTCGACCCTACGGCAGGTGGGGGAAAAGGATTAGTAGTTGTTTGCTTGTCTCGATGCATTTTTAACCGGGGGCTGAATGTGACGCTGTTGTTGTTGCTAGTGTAACCTTAGTCAGGTGGGCCGCACAAATAAAATGTCAAAAGTTTTTAATTAAGGTATATAGATACCTATAAGACCTGCCTCGGTGACGCAATAGGCAGCGCGCTCGATTTACTGCGCCAGTGGTTCCAGGTTCGGTACTGGATCGAGAGGGTTAGCTCCTTTCGGGTGAGACAGAAGCCCCGAGTTCGCCTTCCTTCGGATGAGAAGTAAAATTGAGGCCGCGTGTAGTGTTTCGGGGGAAGATGAGGCCAAATTCTTCGGTGTAATAGCTCGGTGGAGTAACCCAACGAAAAGTAGACCGACGATAAAGAAGCATAGGGGTTGCAGCTTTGGTCGACAGCCGACTGTGGAAAAGCACCGTCCAATATCATCACCCTTGTGTCCATTCAGAGGGACAAGACGGGTATCCAACCCTGCCATAGGCGGGGGGAAGGGTTAGAAGTTGTTTTATATAGTAGGTACTAGGTACCTATAAGAACCATTTATTAATTTAATTTAATTCTGTGGAACAGAAGGTGTCAACCGTGTCACGTTTCCCCTAAAAAAAATAATTTCAAATTATCCCATTTCTGGCCGCTCTCTTACACAAAAAAATAAGCAACTCCTAACTCTTTTTCCCCGCTTATGGCAGGGTCGGGTACTCATCTTGTCCCTCTAAATGGGCAAAAGGGAGATATATAATTGGACATTGTTATTCCGCAGCCAGTTGCCGACTGCTTCTTGGCCGTTCTCTTGCATATTGCTGAATAATCTCGTGGGCCGCTTAGAATCCAATGGCGGGCCGTTGTTGGCCCACCCCTGCGCTAGAGGCTTGACAATTGATAGAGGGCGCAGGATTCAAACTTGACAATTCATTTATTCATATAGAAATTTATACACAGTTATTTACAATGAGAAAGATGCACCAAACTCTAGTTTCCACTGCTGAAAATATAGCATCATAACCCACCCACCCGTCCTTGTGCTAAGTGTTTATCATCATCTTTTATTAGTGGGATACGTTTTTCTTCTTCTTATTTCATATTAATAGTATACAAATAATTTTTTTCACGTCACCCGTGTTCAGTGTTTGTGTAAATATAGACATATGTATTATATACAGTATACAACGTATACATGGAAACAGGTAATAACAATAAAAAAAAACAATCATCAAAAACAAATCGTATACGTTCATTCATATAATGTGGTTTAAAAGACCTGATTTCATCCATCAAATGCTTTTCTTAGTTGTCGATTTGACTCTGTGAGGTGTTAACATTTTTTCCGATGGGGGAAAGGATTAATTCATAACTGGGTGGAAAAAGGGGTTTTTGTTTAATAGACTAGATTGTGTCGTTATTTTAATATTGGTGAATTGAAAACAAAATCGGATCCATATCGAGAAGAAATCAGGTCCCTGGTATACACATAGTCTGCTGTCTCTCTCTTTCATGAGTATCTACACACATCAGTGTTTGGTCTTTCAAAAAATAAAATTTGTTAAAAAAAAATTGTCCCGGAAGTGACCAATAAATAGTCATTCATTATTAGACTACATAATGACTCTACTAGGATCTTAACAAATATTGGGGAAGTTTGCTATACTAAATATACCTTTGATTAGGTTCGTATACTAAAATGAGAATTCCCATATCGGACATCCAATTTAAGATGGGTGTTATTTGGTATGTAAGTTTTGTTAAAAATTATAAAATATAATCTCAATGGGATATCTTCTAAGGGAAGTTATGATATTATGTTAAAGTAGGGCGGCAGAGAGGTGCGTCGCCATGTCGGCCTAGACCCCTATCACTCCTTCCCTGAGAGCGATTTCGGCTCAATAGCAGCTACTATAACACTCCTTGAAGGTCACAAATTTGACAATAGTAACTGGGTTATTGATTTATTTCGAGATGTAATGGCTAAGAGCAACTCTTTAGGTTGTTTTTTTTAATCTAAATGGGTCAGTTGGCAGACCAAGTGATGGTTTAATAGTCTAAAAGTTCTAAGCCGTCTGCTGTCTTTAACCATAGTGTCCTGATGGTGTCGTTCTCTCCCCCACATTAGACGGAGAAAAACAACCGTAAATTTAATTCATT
The DNA here is from genome assembly GCA_013389805.1 of Trigoniulus corallinus. Classification (NCBI taxonomy): domain Eukaryota; kingdom Metazoa; phylum Arthropoda; class Diplopoda; order Spirobolida; family Trigoniulidae; genus Trigoniulus; species Trigoniulus corallinus. The sequence continues at coordinate 15,400,822 of JAAFCE010004209.1, forward strand.
TTTCATCGTCACATCTTAATTACACCTGATTTTTTTTTGGATGTCTTGAACGAAAGTTAGTAGAAACGGGTGGGGAACATGGCTCACTCATACCTTATACCGCAACTATTACTTCCGGTGTGGCAGAAATGCACATTTATACCTTTATCATCATCCTCATACCCTTACCCACCTGTGGCAGGGTCGGAACTGCAGGTTCTAGCCCTCCGCTCCTTATCCCGCAGGGTCGGCTCTTCAGGTTCTAGTCCTCTACTCCCGTCTATCTCCCACCAAGTCCCCGTCCACCCCGCATTCCACGTTCCTAATCTAAGAGTGACCCCTTCTCTACATGAGATTGTTCTGACTGGGGGCATCCCAGCCAGGCGTTTGGAACCCGCAGAAATATTGGCCGGGTTGTCTCTGGGGGATGCCCGCCTACCCCACACCTTGGTAGAAATGCACATTTCTACCAAGGTCGGTAAAATATAAATGATTAATTTAAGTTAAAAAAAAAAGCAGCTGGAATTTAAGTAAACTATTGAGAATATAAATTAGGTGACACTCAGGGGGAATAATGACTAATGGGACATTTTTCAGTCGCCACCAACCTAAATATTGACGACCTTCAGCTATCGGTTTCTCGCCCCTGCACCTCAGAATACGATTTTTCCTCCTCAGTCTTAGAGTAGGACGGTGGACATTATCACTTCTCTGCTCCCTCTTTTCTTATATCTCACTTATTGAAATGCGGCTGAGCTGAGGCAGGGTTGGACTAGCCCACCTGTGCCCAGGATTATCCCGTCTTAGGGTCAATGGGCTGTCATTAATGTCAGTGGTTGTCAGTGTTGCTGCCCTCCCCATATTTTTTTATAAACGGTAGTGGGCTATTTTGGGACCATTTTCTTGGGTGGCTATTTATGCCCGGTGTAGTTCCGGGTCTGTGTGTGTGTGTGTGTGTGTGTGTGTGTGTGTGTGTGTGTGTCAGGACTGAACTAAATAATTTTAGTGCCTCAGGGGTCTCTGGTAGCCCCTATGACATGTTATACTTTAGTAGTGCATAAGTCACCAACATTCTTTAACGGCGAGGGCGGGTAACCGGTAAAATGCCCCAAACAGCTTCCAATTTTGGGGTAAACGACGTGACCCCCCCCCCCTCCTATGGTGGGTCTGCATGTATTTTTTTCAGGATCAAACTAAATAATTTTAATGCTGCCCTGAGTAGACAGACTACTAGGAGTCGCCCCTAAGCCGTTTTATATTTTAATATTGCATATAAGTCATCAAGATTATATGTTAACGACTAGGACGGGGGGGGGGGGGTAACCCGTAAAGCACCCCTTACACGGTCCAATTTAGTGTCACTCGGCGTGACCCCCCCCCCTCTTTCCATTTGACGTAACTTCAACGGGGTTTTCGTTGGAGAGTAGCCTGTCAGCCTGTATCTTAATCCAGCACTGGCTGTGTTTGTGTGTGGTGCATAAGAGACGGAATTCAGATTTAAAAAATAAATGACCCGTCGTTGTCCTCCTCTCTCCCCTTTTTGCGCCACATTTAGTGGTACTGTACAATGAGGGTGAGGGTGTAGAGAAGGGTAGGAGGGGTAAAAACCTTGGTGTGGTGGTAGTGATGGGTAATGATGGTTCATTTGAATTGGTAGTGGTGTCATTAAATTGTATTATGAATGAACCTATATATACAGCATTTATGTTGGTCATCTTGTCATGGTGGGTGGTCCTCGTCACGTTTGTCGTCGCTTAAATGAGAGGAATAAAATCATGTCATTCATGGGCTACTCTCTGCACTGTCCACTTTCCTTCTCTATTGAATGATATTTAAATTATATATAATCATTTTTTGATTGGTGACAATTTGATGTTGGGACCGTAAGGAGGGCTCTACAATGAATTAGCACAAATGTTGATGATATGGCTTAATTATGCAGATAAGCGTGTGCGAGAGATTTAGTCAATACGCTATAAATAAATTGAATGAGACGTGGCCAAGGTAACAATGAAAAAAAATAACAACTCTCTGGTCTATTTTGAGACAAATTTGCCCCTCTCACGAAATGTTTCTCTTCATTATATGTATTTCATAATCAATAACATTATTTTCATAAAGCTGAATTTGATTCAAATCCTTTAATTTAACACAGAATTTCCTCTGTTATCTGATAAATATTACTCAAGATATTTGGTGAATTTTTGAGGTCGTGGCTTCTCGAGTTCGATCCTGCTTCTCTAGGATATTAAGGGGGATTTCAAAGGTCTATCTGGTCAGTTGGGATCAGTTAGTTTCTCTGTTATGTAGTGACGGGATCACAGTACGGAAAAGAGTTCCCTACCTTTTTATAATGGGCACTGGGATACGCTGATTGGTAGCGCTGCCAAGGTGTGTAGGAGTTCCTCTTTTCCCGAATTTTCGGGGCTTAGTCGTTCACCGTCTATTTCAGGGAGGGTTACCCATTTGTCGCATTGGAAGTGGGGAAGCACAGCGAATTTTTGGAGAATATTTTTTAAGCAAGTAGCCGAGATACGAGTGCTGCGGTATAAGAGTGGGGTGTCGAGAGCTGATAGAATTAGGAACTAGTAAATTAGGGGTAGCCTGGGGTTGGGGAACATCGCGGGACAAATGAGGGAGAGTAGATTGAGGTGGGAAGGAACATGTAATGAGAAGAGGGGAGGCGGAGCTCGTTAGGTCCATCACAGAAATGGAGGTGGTTGGAAGTACCCGGGGCAGGGGTGAGACCAAAGCAGACATGGGAGCAGGTTAATCGTTCGTGGCTGGGGTGGACGGGGGTGGAGGGCTAGAACCCGTAGACCCGACCTTGTCACAGGCGAGATAAGAGTATGATGATGCTTTTTATGCAGTTGGTTGCTGTGACCTATTGCTACAACATGTGCTTATGTAACATCGACGCTATTGGACCGACGGGGAGCAGCTGTATTGCTTTGGACACACCAGTTCTCGTGTGATCACTGAAGTTAAGCAACGCAGCCCTAGCTAGTACTAGCATGGGTGACAGCTTGGGAACACTAGGTACTGCTAGTAACAAAATCGTCGTAACAGCGTAGTGTCTGTATAGGCTCTGCATTGAGCCACCCAGTGGACGGAGCTCTCATGACCTCTGTAGTTGAAGGGGCCTAAAACACCAACGAAACAAAAAAAAAGCCATGGGGACGAACTCGGACACCTCGAAAGGGTTTTTTTTTTACGTGCAGTGGTAACAACTGTACACCGCTCGATACAGAAGGGTTGAATTTGTCATCGTACACTGTATGTACGACTGACTAAAATTATTTGATCCACAGAGGAAATTTAATAAAGCAAATAAATCAAATCACTGTCCGAAATGATCATCTTTATTTTGAGATATGCTGAAGCCAACTAACTGAACGTATTTATTTGAAATTGTAACCTTTCAACTTAGGAGGGATAACGTATGCGGGAGGAAAGGGGGAAAATGAAATATCTATTCCCAAGACGGGTAAGATTATATGTGGTCACTTGTTATATTTTGAAAGTAGTCGAAAATGAATTTATGACCGTAATATGATAAAATTGTAGTGAACGTCCCTTTTCAATAACAACGTCACGATGTGTAACCTTGTAACTGGATCCGGATTTGTGGCAGCATTGTAATTTGAATCTTATTTATCATATCTTAGAGGTGTGTTATATTAAACTACTGCACTTGGTTGACACTTTTCGCTTTGAACCTGCACCCCTGATTTATTTATGACACTAGGTGGGTTGGTTAATGATAACCCCCTCCACCACCTCCTCCTGTCTCCTTCCTGCTCGTCTCTCTTTTCACCAACACTCTTAAAGGGTTAAACCTGCAAACACCTGACTTAAGCTACCAACACCAAATTTGGTAAAGTGATCCATTTCCCACGATATTTCCACCTCCGACATTTTGTTCTGTGAGCTTGAAATTTGCATTCTCAATGATTTGGAGATTACTTAAATATTTTAAAAACCTTTTTCTCCCACTAGCCAGAAGACACCCACCGATCGCAGAGGTGGTGTCAGTTGTTCCAGGTTCGATCCTGAACCGAGGCGGTTTGGAGTCTTTCGAGAGACAGAGAAAGAGAGGAAACTCTCAAGGTCGCCTACCGTCCTTGTGTGGTGTGTTGGATGTCATCTGCACGTCAAAGAACCCCTAAACGGAGAGCATAATGTGTTTTTCGGCAACAAAGGTCATTAGAGCCCCGTCCATAGCATAGTTCTTATGCAGAGACTGTACAGACGATTTTTGGGTATTAGCAGTACCCAGTTTTCCCAAGCGGCCACCCGTGTCAGTACTAGCTGGGATTGCGCTGCTTAACTTCAGTGATCAGACGAGAACTGGTGTGCCCAACGCAATTCGCCGCTCCCGCAACATTTCCTGAAGTACGAAAGCGTTCTCCTCACCTGGGATTGGATTAGGGAAAGGGCTCCAATGAGGAAAACTAGGCTGACGATAAATTAGCTTAGGAATTCCAGCATTAGGTTGTCAACCGGCTGCGTAAGAGAGACCATCTAACAGACCGTTTGTGTTTCAATGGGACCAAACTGGGCGCCTGACTCTGACATAGACGAGGAAGAGGTGAGTGGTGATAATATTAATAATCGCCAGACTGCACACACCAAAGTCGGTCAGGGGCGTTTCGTTCGTTCGTTGGTGTTTTAGGGCCCTTCAACTGCATTGCCATTATATTAGAGCCCCGTCCACTGTGTAGTTCTGATGCAGGGACTGCACAGACACTACACTAATGTGACGATTTTTGGGTATTAGCGGTACCCAGTTTTTCCACGCGGCCACTCATGTCAGTATTAGCTTGGGTTGCGTTGCTTAACTTCAGTGATCAGACGAGAACTGGTGTGCCCAACGCAATAAGCCGCTTGGTCAGGGGCGAACCTACATCTTTGAGTCAAGAGCTAAACGTGGTTAGCTATAGTGCAATGTATTAGGGCAATCCAACTTGTGTCCAAAAAACGTAGGAAAATGGTTTCTAGTCTTTAAGGACGGTAGAGCGAAATGTGACTTAACGCTGTGAAATATTTATTTACAGTAGGGCGATACAAACAATTCGCACCCGGGAGGTGTAGACCCATGAAAGGGTTCTGATGAGTGACACTGTTTTCTCGACCGGACTCTTATAAAATGGTTAACGTAACCTAGGACACATGACTTTTCGAAACGGAATGACTTTTCTGGGCCGTAATAATCAAAGTAGTTGTGGGCCCATAAATATATCATGTGAAACCGTTCCTTCCCCCTCCCTTTGCCACGGTTATGTTTGGGCAGGGTTCCTTAACATCAATTTGGCATAATTGCGCCCGCATGAATCAAATTTTCGCTATTGTCAAATAGTGCTTTAGCACCTGAGAAATTTCTATTTTTATCGTCATCCAATAAGGAAGTGTGGGAATGCTTGTCTTCGAATATCGTGATATCAATAAGATAGTGTTAAGTCTGGGGTGTGGTTCACTGGTATCCCAACCCAGTTAATGTTGATAACGGGTCATAATATCGTTTATCTTATTTTCTTCCGGGATCTTAAATTGATGTATATTAAAGAGATGAGTTGGTGCAAGATTTATGAACTCTTTAGGGCAGAGTTACTTTCTACAATCGAAAATTTTGCCAATCGACATATGATGGGCCACGGTTGACTATCCCCCTCTCTACCAAAAGTTAAAACTCACCGGGTTCAGCAAAGATCGAACCTTAACTCAATGACGTCAAGAGGGACGTGTTTGATAAGCATAGATGCCGAGACGGGCTAAGAAAAGGTCAACTAAAGAATTGTTGTGCAGGACGATCATTAAATTCGAGTTTGCGGCTTTTGTGGTCTCCTTCTCATCTTCAGATCTTGATTCTACCCAATTCTACCCAACCCCGTATTCATGTTTTGTGGACGGGAACTGCGGGTGGAACCATGACCTTGCTCTATACATGTCACAAGGGACATGTGGACTCTTCCACATCGGACAGCAAACCACCGATTTCGACCAGGGTTGAATCTGCATCCTTTTGAGTTCAATTGCTTTTCTGTTTGAGCTACAATGTGGACAGTCCGAATTCAGAGTGGTGTCCGACTTGGCCCCAGGCGGAAAATGAATTAGTCGAGGATGAAAGGAAGAAGAATATGCAGATAAAATTACAGTGTATTCCGATGTGGGACCTTTCCGATGTTCATGATTTTTGTTATTTAACTGTATTTAACTAGGTGGTCATGAAATATGCTTGTGGTGAGGACAAAGGTCATGTTTGTTGCACCACAACACCCAAATTCCCTCCCTGCTTCCTTTATCCGTCCTGTAACTTTTCTGGCCTGTAAACTACATTTGATAGAAATGTTTCATATGTGGTGCAAATTCGAGTGACTTGTGCTTGTGTATGTTTATCTATTATCTCCGAAAAAACAGTTCAGGTGTGAGCATGGCACAATAGTTTTATCCTTCCCATGCTATCTTTGTTTCTTCACCCTCCACCTCCAGACTAACAACACAGAGCCCCCCCCCTCCCTCTTTGTGAACACCAGGTGATGGATATTGTCCAAGCTTATTATGCAGTCTCGTTTTTCTGTTTTTTTTTTAACCAGTTTTACAAAAAAAGGGGGTTCTATTCATAAAAAAATATCCACGTGTCTAAAACTGCAAAGGGATTTTGATATAACTGGTTAAAAATGTCAGTTAGGATCTCTAACCCTTCTTCTTCTTCCCTTTTTTTCTTTTTAATTTGATATGAGAAATATGCTTATAGGGGGATCTAAAGGCGTGTGTGACACCTTTGTTTATATATAAAAAAATTTCAATTTTCAAAATACCTTTTTTCCCCCCTCACTCTCCCCCGCCTTCACCCTGTCGTTATACTTTTTGCATATCTAAATAGATGGATGAATATTTTTCTGCATCCATAAAAAATGTATAATGTGTCAGTTTCTTTTTTGGAAATGGCCCCCCCCCCCCCCCCCCCCAAAAAAAAGAAGCCCGGACTTTTTTTTTTAATAATCTGCTTTACAAATCTAATATGTCGCCTTAATAACGCGAAATGTAAGGGCAAAATGCCAGCAGTTTTGTTTTATCATTAATTTTGTCAGTCGGTAGTAACGGGACGTCACATCACCTCCAAGGTTATTTTTCCTTAATGTGGTTGTCATCCGTGTCGAGGTATGGGCCGGCCGCTAAGTTCAAACTCCCCTGTAGTCGTCTAAAATTTTTTTTAAAATATTCTTGGAATCTTGTAGCTGACGGTGGGCTGCACGACCCCTATATTTACTGTGACTTACTATTAAGGCTAACTCATCTCCCTCCACTGTTTTTGTTGGTGTTTTAGGGCCCTTCTACTACAAGGTCATTAAAGCCCCGTCCACAGCATAGTTCTCAGTACCCAGTTTTCAGGGTGCAGCCCAGGGTCCAGCCCGCATAATTATGGTCCAACGTTTCTTTCGTGAGGTCCTCATCATTCCTACTTTTCTCACTCTGTTCAACCAAGTAGTGAACCCAAGGTTCTCAGTTCTGTGACCCATTTAACGACACTAGAGAAAGGAAACGAGATTTTAAACTGAGAATTTCACCGAGATATGATGACATCATGAAGTGATGATGTCACACCTCCCTTTTCGTACCGTTGGTGTTTTAGGGCCCTTCAACTACAAAGGTCATTAGAGCCCCGTCCACTGCGTAGTTCTAATGCAGAGTCTACACAGACACTATGCTGTTACGGCGATTTGTGGGTATTAGCAGTATATACTCCAAGCGGTCCAAGTGTTTCCAAGCGGTCACCCATGCCAGTACTAGCTGGGGTTGCGTTGCTTAACTTCAGTGATCAGACGAGAACTGGTGTGTCCAACGCAATTCGCCGCTCCCCATTTCCCTCCAGTGCCTGCCAGGGTCAGGTAGACAGGGGGCGAGTATCCAGGAATTTTAAGTATGCCGAAATATGGAGAGGAGGGTTAGGAAAATAAAGGCAGAAAGTTTGGGACAAGCAGTGAGGAAGTCGAGTGAGGAGAGGCAGGGAAGATTTCAAATGTTGAGCTGAAACATATAATGACGACATCCGGAGGTGACCACTTGGAACAGTGGGTGCTGTTAATACCCAAAAATCGTCCTAACAGCGTAGTGTCTGGGCAGACTCTGCATTAGAACTACGCAGTGGAAGAGGCTCTAATGACTGTTGTAGTTGAAGGGCCCTAAAACACAACGAAACAAACATCATCGAGACGTCGTACGTGTAAGACAATGCTGGGACAGTTGCCATTTAAGCAATTGACTGGCATCAGTGTGACGTCACAGCCCCTTTAAATACTCATTATGATCATGCAAGGATGTATTGGGCTTAATCTACTTCTGAACCCATAATCAAAACGTACACTCATGGGGAAAAGTTTTTTTTTTAGTACAGTTCATAAAGTTTACTGCTATTTATGAACCTTTTTTTAAATACATATGTGTGCGAGTTTGCCAAAATGTTGAGAAGTTTACGAAAAAAAATATTGGCCATGGAAGCGAGAACATTCCTTCCTGTGACAGGCCTAAAAACTTAAGTTCTTCTTGGCGTGTGCCCATATACTGCCAACCCACCTAACTTTTTATTTAACATAGGAGTTAAATTGGGATAGCAAATAGTTTCGCGAGTTGTGTTACATACGGGACAGTGTAACTAAAACTACAGTTTGTAAATTTAAGGTAGTCACTCAAATTTTGTGAATATTTTTTTTATTGTAAAAAAGTAGTTTTTTAAAGATGGTGGCTTCCTGCTCAGCTCCTGGGTGTAAAAAAGCTTTGTTCGTTGTATTGCTTTTTTGGAAATTTTGAAATGGGTCAATAATATATTCTTGTATAACTTATAAGACGTCCAAAGAAGACTCCCAAAAAAAATTTAATATTAAAAAAATGTGTAATATTGGAAAAATTGATTATTCAAATCTGTTTGACGTCTTACTTCACAAACATTGAACTTTTGCATGTCAAACATAATTTATGACTTGTTACCCTGTTTTTTCCCTTTTCTTATCTAAAAATAAAAACTAAGTTTTTTTTTTCGTGAAAATTATTTTTTTTTTAAAAAAAATCGGCATATGATAATCGATTTAATATGGTCTGTAATTGGCACTTCCGTCTCGTAGCTTTGGTTCCGGGGAGGGAAAACAAAATGCAGTTTTGAAGTCACCTTCCTGACATGGGCGACAAAAGTTTGTGACGTGTGTGTTTTTAAAATGAAATTTTCAAATATTTTCTTTCCTGAACCTTTGGCGACCCCTTGTATTTTAATTGTAGAATAATAGAAAGTAGGTGAGGCAGGACAGTCACCGAGCTTTGCTACCTTCCCCTTCCACCAGTGTGACACACATGATGATGACTTTTTCTGGGATTGAGCACAGTTTAGAAAAGTCGTCGGTCATTAGCCGGTACCACTTTTTACATTTTTTGCCCAATCTCGTACCGAGTACCATTTGCCGATTATTACAATTTTTCTCTTCATTTTACTCACATTAGTTAGCTATAAAAACTTATTTGATGGAGCTTTTTTCTAATTCCGGTGAATTATAGGCCCTTTGGTTTGTTGGTGTTTTAGGGCCCTTCAACTACAAGGTCATTAGAGCCCCGTCCACTGCGTAGTTCTAATGCAGAGTCTGCACAGACGACGATTTTGGTTGTTTGTTCGTTTGTTGCCGTTTTAGGGCCCTTCAACTACAAGGTCATTAGAGTCCCGTCCACTGTGTATTTCTGATGCAGAGGCTACACACACTACATTAATGCGACGATTTTTGGATACTAGCGGTACCCAGTTTTCCCAAGCAGCCACCCATGTCAGTACTAACTGGGGTTGCGTTGCTTAACTTCAGTGATCAGACGAGAACTGGTGTGTCCAACGCAATTTGCCGTTCCCCGACGATTTTGGGTATTAGCAGTACCCAGTGTTCGCAAGCTGTCGTCCCTCATGCCAGTACTAGCTGGGGTTGCGTTGCTTAACCTCGGTGGACAGACGAGAACTGGTGTATCCAACGCAATGCATCCGCTCACAATTATAGGCCCTAATCTAAACACCACTGCTAACTCTTCCCCCGCGTATGACAGGGTTAGGCACCCATTTTTCTCCCATTAGGACACATAACGATCTGTTGGGCAGCCGGCTGCCAACCTAATGTTGCAGGCCCGATGCCTATTTATCGTCGGTCAAGGGCGGAGGAAGGAGTTCCTACATTTGGGTATTTTGCCGATCTACAAGCTCCATGTGGAAAGGATTCGTTGACGTGCAAGTGACATAGTACACACCACACGGGGCGACGCTCTCTTGCTCGAAAACCGAACGACCTCGATTAAGTATCGAAACTGGAACCACTGACTCGGTAGTTGAGCCCCTCACTCCATCCCTTACCCCTGACTATCGTTATAGGACCTGCCTACATGCGTAGGAGGACATAAAAGGATTGGGACATTCATTAGGCTACTGATAACCGGCCACCGGTGTCTAACAGATTATTCATGAGTTTTCGGCATCTGGCTTTTTGTCCTGTCCGCTTCATGTTCCTTACGTTATCAAACTTTCGCATTCATGGGTGGATATGTCATAAAATAATGGTTACAAGATAGTGAGAATGAAATATAGATCTATGGTACTTCTCCCAACAAGAATTCGGCACCCCCGGAAGTCACTTATCCCACTGTGTCATCCAACACGTGAAGGGCGGAGCCGGGACGGGGAATGTATATGTGACGGTACGTGAATGTCACGAGAGCACAACATGACACTGATGGAGATGAGCATAATGATCAGGCGTAGCAGAGAAGAGGAGGATGCACGTTGTAGACAGAAGACAGGGTAATATGGGCCGAGAGTAGGTTATGCAGTGGGAGATGGTGCTGTGTGAAATGGATTTGTTTGTGTTGTTGGTGCTTTAGGACCCTTCAACTACAGTGGTCATTAGAGCCCCGTTCCCTGTATAATTCTAATGCAGAGACTGCACAGACACTACACTAATGCGACGATTTTTGGGTATTGGCAGTACCCAGTTTTGCCTAGCGGCCACCCTCGTTAGTATTAGATGGGGTTGTGATGCTTAACTTCAGTGAATAGACGAGAAACTGGTGTGTTCAACGTAATTTAGCCGCTCCCGTGTGGGGTAGACTGCGACTTGCAGGGAGTGGAGGGCCTGATCTCGCAAATTCGACTGCCAGAGCAAGAGTGGAAAGGGTATGGTGATGCTTCTTGAAGGTAAACACGCCTCCATAAGTGCCGACTTGAACTCGGGTCAATGACGCACCAGACGAAATCCCAGTCCGCCTTTGTTTGTTTGTTGGTGTTTTAGGGTCTTTCAACTGCAAGGCCATTAGAGCCCCGTCCACAGCATAGTTCTTATGCAGAGACTGCACAGACACTACACTAATGCGACGATTTTTGGGTATTGGCAGTACCCAGTTTTCCCAATTTTTTTGTTGTTTGTTGGAGTTTAAGGTCCCATCAACTACGAGGTCATTAGAGACCCGTCCACTGTATAGGTCTAATGCATATACTGTACAGACACTACACTAATGCGACGATTATTGGGTATTAGCAGTACCCAGTTTTCCCAAGCGGCCATCCATGTTAGTACTAGCTGGGGTTGCGCTGCTTAACTTCAGTGATCAGACGAGAACTGGTGTGTCCAACGCAATTCGCCGCTCCCCCTGTCCCCGTAATAATTAATACTGTTATCCCGCCTATGGCAAGGTCGGGTCTGCGAATGGTAGTCACTCTTCAGTTCTCCACTAAGTCGCGCAACATATTGCTGATTAGTAATAAATAATAATCGAATTAATTGTGATCATAATCAAAAATGCAGTTATCGATGTTTTGTTTGATATTGGCAGAAATGATATTCATGATTTTTAAGTTAAATTTAAGTATCGTGACGAAGACAGATTAGTTTTTTTGATATAATATTGGGTCGGGTGGTCGGCATAAATTATACAAGATAAAGAAATCCTCTAACATCTCGGGGAGAAATAAGGGGGGGGGAGGTGAACAGGTAACGGGGGGGGGGGGGGTACATTTCTGTATTTTTTTTTTTCCTTTTTCTTCTTCAACATTTAGTAGAGAAACCTGTCATTTTTTAGTATACAAAGAGGTCGACATGGCAGATCACAGTGATGTTGTGAAAGACCTACCTGTTACGTGCTACAAAATGTCACGCCAAAAAATATCAATTTTGAAATGCTAAAGCTGTGACAGACGTGGGGGATAGAGGCAGAAAAAAAATACATACACGTACATACCAAACCCTATATTTGTACTAATTACCCACGCACTTCAAAAAAACGTGTTTCATTGCCTACCACGCGGACTAAGTCTGCTCTCTTAGCTAACGGCCCTACCTGACATTTATTTACCTCCTCTGACTGTGTGCCACTCTCCCCAACTCCCCTCCACTCATCTAGTCTTTTTTTAATACTTGCCAACATAAAACAAAACTCATAATCGATCTCTGAAACCTCACATAAACGAGCTGTCCAAAAAAAAAAACTGTCTTCCTACACCCCCCCCCCCCCCGTCCTCCTTCACTATTGGATTTTAGAGGGTTTTTTTTGCTTCATGTCGGCGTGTTTTTAAACATGGATCGCCATTTCTCTGTGTCGTTGTCTACTATTTATATATTGGATCGATTAAAACTACACCTGGTTCACCTGTGAACTAACCTTTTGTGTGTTAGATATTTCGCGACATAAATTCACCCCTCCCCGTTCCTCTCATTCACTCCCATTACGAATGTGCAATAGAAGTATTTTGTGAATAGCGCATATATGCACCCACGTCTCGACCCCCCCCCCCCCCCATTTCCTCATTACACACGTTTGCATTAACACGATTTTTGAGTATTTTACCTATATTTTTAATAATTAGATTAAATTAGGTATTCATTAACATCATAAATGGGCCACCTTCCCTGCCCCTTTTTAACGATTAGTTAGTATGGTCAGTGCTGGAAAATATGAGGTTGAATTGTGGGAGAGCAATGCTTGCCATACAGTAATGAAATATTGATTTGATAGAAACGGTTTAACCTACCGGTAAAGCAAACCTGAATGTTAAAATCTGGGAAGCTTAGATGGGAGACCCAGCCTCGGTGGTGGGTGGAGAGGTAGCACATTCGACTACTGCGTCAGGGATTCCTGGTTCGATACTAGATGGAGGTAGGTTGTTGGTTTCTTTCGGGCGAGAGAAAGAGGGATTTGTTGTTTGTTTGTTGGTGTTTTAGGGCCCTTCAACTACAAGGTCATTAGAGCCCCGTCCACAGCATAGTTCTTATGCAGAGACTGCACAGACACTACACTTTTGGGTATTAGCAGTACGCAGTTTTCCCAAGTGACCACCCATGTCCGTACTAGCTGGGGTTGCGCTGCTTAACTTCAGTGATCAGACGAGAACTGGTGTGTCCAACACAATTCGCAGCTACCTGAGAAAAAGGGAGAGTGAGAATGGCCCCGAGTACACTTTCAGTTGGATGAGAAGTAAAGCCGTGACCCTGTGCGGTCAGGACGTCACTACTGCATGTAAAAGAACCCTTTCTACTATGCAACGAGTAGATGTGGTAAAATTTCCAGGTGTAGGAGCTCGGCGTCCGTGGAGTGTCCCACCGAACGGTACCGCCGATGATCAATAAGACGGGTCGGCACCCAGCTGTGTAAAGGTTCTGTCCAACAGATCGCTCGTGTATCCATCCAGAGGTAATGATGGATACGCGACCCTACCATAGGCGGGAAAAGGGTTAGTAGTTTTTCTTTTTATGAAAGCATAGATGGGGGTGTAAAGTTTGGTATATTAAATATCTGGCAGCCCTATTTTAATATCGTGTTTTAAATTTTTTAATGGTTCTTCTGTCTAGTTGTAACTGGGGAAGGGGGTACAATTCTGTAAATTTGATGTTTTTGTTGGTGTTTTAGCTAAGGCCCTTCAACTACAACTGTCATTAGGGCCCCGTCCAGTGTGTAGTTGTGATGCAAAGTCTGCACAGACACTAGGCTGTTACGATGGTTTTTGGGTATTAGCAGTACCAGTGCCGTAACGAGGGCGTGACGAAAAAGGTGCCTGCCACGAGCACTATAGGGTTTGGGGCGCAGAACAAAGGATACCTATGCGGCTGAGAGTTACACGTGGTTTTTATTTTACTTAACCATTCTAATCTACATGACTGTCACATTGCATTTAGTTAAACTTAACTGGTGCGTTAAAATTTTTTAAATTTTTTTTTTGTCCTTATTGAGTTACGGGGAGACCCGCCGTGGTGGCGTAGTGGTTAGCTCACTCGGCAACTACGCCAGTAGTTCTAGGTTCGATACTGGACCATGGTGGGTCGGGAAGCCGCGAGTGTGCCTTCTTTCGGATGAGAAGTAAAACCGAGGTCCCGTGTGGGTGTACGATGGCGCTTGCACGTAAAAGAACCCTCTCTACTACGCAACGGGTAGTGAGGCAAAAATTTCCAGGTGTAGGAGCTCGCCCCCTGGCGTCGGTAGCATTCCCCAACGAACACTAGACCGACGATAAATAAGCGTAAGGGTGCAGCTTTGGCCGGCAACCAGCTGCAGTAAAAACTATGTCCAATATATCACCCTGTGTCCATTCAGAGGGACAAATGGGTACCCGACCCTGCCATAGGCGGGAAAAGGGGTAGGAGTTGCTTGCTTTTGTATTGAGTTACGGGGAGGCGCGAGTTAGACGCTTGCCACAGGCGCTTCATATCCTCGTTACGGGACTGAGCAGTAACCAGTGTTCCCAAGCGGCCATCAATGCCAGTACTAGCTAGGGTTATGTGTTGCTTAACTTCAGTGATAAGACAAGAACTGGTGTGTCCAACGCAGTACAGCGGCTCCCCAGAGGTGCCACTGGGGGAGGCACGATTATGTAAATTTGATGCTAGTGGTTATAATAGAGTATTACTAAAATTACTAGTGCAAATATTCGGTTTCGAACTCGATTTTTTTTGTCACATTTGAAAAAAAATTTGAATTTCAGAGGAGTGTTAATCAAACCCCTTTTTTTGTCCACATACTCGCTTATCAGCTTTTATACTCGACTATAGTTTAAAATTATGATAAAATATTTCAAAGAAATGTATAAATATTTCTTTTTCGGATGAGGAGAAGGAGGAAGAAATTTAACGCCATTATAAATGTGCACTCGTGGCGTATGTCAAAGTAATGGTGTTCATTTTGTTATCAGTTCATAGCTATAATGTTTAATCATGCCGACGACTTTAATTGAAAAGTGATAAAGGAGAACGGGAGAGAGAGGGGGGGGTTCCCTTTTGAAGTTGGACGAAGTGTATAAATAAAGTAATTTATGATTTATGTCAGAATAAACATGTCGGGTGAGAAAATATTTGATATGTAATTTTTTAACTGAGTTTCACACTATAGATGTGAAATATTTAGGGTTAAAATTTGAATTAAAGAAGAAACTGGGAGAGAAAAAAAGGATTAAGGAGTGTGTGAAATTTCAAATGCAAACGCCACCTAAGTCAGTTGTTTGTTTGTTGGTGTTTTAGGGCCCTTCAACTACAAGGTCATTAGAGCCCCGTCCACTGTGTAGTTCTGATGCAGGGACTGCACAGACACTACACTAATGCGACGATTTTTGGACACTAGCGGTACCCAGTTATCCCAAGCGGCCACCCATGTCAGTACTAACTGGGGATGCGTTGCTTAACTTCAGTGATCAGACGAGAACTGGTGTGTCCAACGCAACTCGCCGCTCCCCACCTAAGTCAGAGGCGGGTATCTCAGAGGATTGGTCTTTTTAACAGACTATTTGAAAATAGGGTATGACGGCCCTACAGCTGGTTGTTTATCCCTGGCAGAGTATAACGGGGGAAATGGTCATCTATTTAATTTGAAGGAGATCAGGGCACGGACAGACTCGTATTACTGTTTTTTTTTCTCCAAGGACCATTTGGCAATGAAATGCTCTTGGTGAGTGCAATGCGGAGAGCTTCCTGAAAGGAGGTGCCATTATAGCAGGTAGGAAATGGATGGCAGAGTCGATGCCATGCTTTAGGTTCTTTAGGGTTTTCAACGATTTAAAACTTAGGAATGAGAGTTATCCTCTCCACTGCCAATTAGGCCTACCAGGGCTGCTTGCAGCGCATTCAATTAAAATTGGTGACGTCACGAATTGATTGGTTAATTATTATTAAGACACTAGATATCAAATGTCAACAATTTTTTTTTTAAATTGGGATAATTTTTTTATATAATAACGTTTTTGGTTGCCCTTGAAAGTGGACAATGCTGACAACTAGACAAACTTTTAATACGAAAACTAGGTTTTTTTTTCTCTCTATAAACATCCCCTGAGATCATCACTTTTCAATATCGTGATGAATAAGACTTATTAACTAATATAACCATTATTATACTATCTATTTACAGAGGGGTAATTTTAGTTTAGGGGTTTCTTCTCGGCCAGTAAGGGTCGAAATAAAAATGTACAGAAGCCCTGCTGACCTCATTTCAATCGGCTTTTTTCAACGATACTCATGGGGGTTTTTGTCTTTTTTTTTTCACTTATGTCGTCCCACGTGTTAAATTTGAATATGAATGTTTTATGTGAAGTGACAGGTGTGAATGTGTCATGATTTCGGATTGGGGAAGGGGGTAAGGGAAGGAGAGAGGGTTATTTTTAACCAGCAGACTCAAAATCGTTTTCAATAGACACAAAAATCCATTTATCATTTATGGGCAAGAAATCCATAAATTATTTCTAGAGTTCTGTGTGTTGCGCTTAGAAAATTTTAAAGTGACCACCACAACCTGCTTAATGCGATCAGTTTTTATTCTCTCCACTTGGTCTTGTCCCGTTCACCATCAGAGATCACCTCCCTGTAATATGAACCCCCCCTCCCTCTTTTGAGAAATAATAATGAGTGGATGGTTACGTTAGAGCGGCTGTGGTTCCGAAGACCCTTGTTTTTCATCATGGAACCCTTTTGTCTTTCTAGTAATAATTGTGGATCCTTTTTCCGGCTTAATGAAACCTATTTAGGGTACCCGATCCAGCACAGAAGCAAGAAAAGGGTTAGCAGTGGCGCCTATCCTAACGTGTTGTTAGCCTAACTGCAATGGTCAAGCTAAAAATTTGAAGGGCATTTCTTGCTAGAAGATACTCGTAAATTTAAAATAAGGTTTTGATTTTATGCTAGCCGTGTTCAGGAGCCCCTGTTTAGCTTTAAGAACAGGGTCCTCAAGGTGCTGATTTCTCAGCCCTTAGACCGAGGCCAAACACTCAGAGGGACACTTCTAATTAAATTTCGCAGATGTTTTGATAAAAAAATCTTGCTTGCAAATGTTGTGGGACCCTACTAATAAAGTTTGTTGAAGGCCCCACTGCTGTCCATTTCTGTCATTTACCCCACTAAAGGTTAATTTAATAGTTCACGCTGGTGCCCATCAGGATGGTGTAGCAGTTGGTCACTTTAGAGCAGTGTTTTTCAACCTTTTTATTGGAACGGAACCCTTTGGAACATTTAGAGCCCCATACAGTGACAGAAAAAAACATTAATTGATACGGGTGTGTGTTTTAGCATAAGGAGTTGAATTCCTGGCCTTATGTTTGAGAGATACCCAAAGTTCATCTTCGACAGACAAAAGTCGTTCTCGTTTATTGTGTTTTCGTTGTTATTTTTATATTTTATCTTACCATTGGCGGAACCCTTGGGCGGACCTAATGGATCCCTTACGTTCCGCGGAACCCTGGTTGAAAAACACTGCTTTAGAGAAACTTATGGTAGTGAAATTTACGGTTAGGATTTGGTAGAATAATACTAACTGGACCTTTGAATATTAATGAACGGTCAATTTTTGTTTGTTTGTGCTGTTTCGTTGGTGTTTTAGGGCCCTTCAACTACAATGGTCATTAGAGCATGCAGAGTGTACACAGACACTACTCTGTTGAGACAATTTTTGGGTATTAGCAGCACCCAGTGTTCCCAAGCAGTCACGCATGCCAGTAATATCTGGGTTGTTGTTGTTTGTTGGTGTTTTAGGGCCCTTCAACTACAAAGGTCATTAGAGCCCCGTCCACAGCATAGTTCTTATGCAGAGACTGCACAGACACTACACTAATGCGACGATTTTTGGGTATTAACAGTACCCAGGTTTCCCAAGCGGCCACCCATGTCAGTACTAGCTGGGGTTGGGTTGCTTAACTTCTGGTATTAGAAGAGAATTGGTCTTGCTTTACCTTTGGAATAGATATGGGGGTAAACGTTATTATAATAACCTACAATGTTTGTAATTTAAATTATATTTCCAAATGCTAGATAAAATGAGAGTAAATTTGGTTCTCTAAAAAAATGAATAAAAAGCTGAAGAAAGGGAAGGAAGGAAGTAGTAGCCTGGTTTTATGGATTCATTTTCAGTGTGCGCCTGCGCACAGTGTTAGCTTTTTAATCGATGAAAAAACCCCTCATTTCCTATGAAACAATGAACTAGTTGTTTTGCATCGTTTAAAGATCCTTTCTGCCTCTTTCTCTCTTTTATCTGTTATCCAGGAGATGAAAAAAATCGTTATTATAATAATAATAATACCTATAAATTTATAATATTCAATCTAAAAGTGTGAATTTCGGGCACCTATCATAAATTACAAGATGGGGCTATTGTTAATTGAATTTAACGCTAGAGCGGTATATGTTTCGATGTGAAAAAGTGTAATAAAAATTGTTGTTGTTTATAGGTCCTTCTTATTATATCTTTAATTAACAACTAAAATTAAGCGAGGGGAATAACAATGACCAGGATTTTTCCCCCCTATCTGTTTTTATAAGGTCACTTGTCCTCCATTTTCGGTCTTTTGGAGGGAAGGGATTAGCTGCTGTTTTGTGCTCATCAGTCGTATTGTCGTGGGCAAAAAAAATCATATTTTAATCTTTGGAAATATATTTTTTAAATATTACAAAATTAATTCAGATTCGCACTATGCCAAAAATTTGTTAAAAGTCCACCTTCACATGAAATTTTAATATTATTATCTCCTTTCCTAATCTTTTCTATCAAATTTATTTATCTTTAATTCATAAGATTGGATTTGAATTTTAAATTTAAAAATACCTAATGTAGCCAGTTGTATGTCCCGTGTAACATTATGAACCTCTAAAATCCTTTACAAGGAGGGCACTGGGCTCTTGGCCGCTGATTTGACACCATGGCAGTTAGCCAACAATAAAGTGAATAAAATTAGGCTTTCTCTTATGTAGTGCATAAATGATATTAATATTATTCATAACTGCTTTATTAATTTAATTTCTCATACTAACTGCAGAAGGTATCGAAACTTTTTTTTGTCGAGGAAGTTGTTGATTAGTTTTTTTGGTGGTCATTATTAAGGTCATCTGGTCATCCTAATTCCTAAATATACAATTAGGAATTTCTATTTAATTAAACATGATATTGGGCAAAAAATGATGCCAAATGCATAACTGATATCTCCAACTATATTTCTTTATAGGAACCAAAATAATCATAATTCATACAGCGACAGAGTCCCGTGGTCCTTCAAGAGAAGTGTTATGGTCCTTCAAAAATGTCTAATGTTTTAAGGGCCCTTGAAGGGGTTGAAGTGGGATTTTTAAAATCGCATTTCAAATTAGCAATATTTTATAACTGAATAAGGTATAAGGGTACAAATTATAGCTTGGGTCGATCTAAAGCATGGACCATTTCACTAAAAGGTCCTAAGATATTATTATTATTATTACAATAAGAGTAAAGAAGCAATCGTTTTTCTTTCCACTCAAGGGACCTTTTAAAAATGAATGACGTCTTAGAATAACAATGAATTGCTTTCTTATGTCGTATACTAGCTTTCGTTGTTGTTGTTTTTGTTGCTGGCGGTGTTTTTAGGTACCAATTCAGAATTGACCTCGTTTTCGAAAAAGTGACCTTTGATTTGATCTTAAACTCAGTGCAAATTGTCGGGGTAGACCTCATCACCATCATTAAGTGCACATTTTCAACAGGAGACAAAATCACTGATGCTTATAAATAAATATAGCATCGGAAATTAAAATTTCGTTCAAAAGTGTAGCAGGAAATGGTTCCTCTACGTGGGGATCCAAATTTATATGTTTTTTTCATTAAAACATAACTGAAATTATTAAGAAAATGATATATTGGGAACCTCTTTCTTGCACTACCCTGCAACAACAACAATGTTTAAGATAATTTGCAGTGATATATGTATGATGTTGCCCTATGTGTGTGAGGGAAGCGATGGGGTTGTGACGGGCAGGATGACGATGGTGACACAGCCAAAAATCCTAATGAGCTATTATAGACTCTATAGAGACATATATCTGTAGTTAGTGAGATACATACTGAGGAAGGTTGGAGAGATCGTAGTGATGGTGCACATACCCCCTATTATTCCAGGAGGGCTGTTGCTTTTTTTTTCCATTCAAAAAATTTGGTTGGTGGTTACCCCTAGAAGATTCTTCTCTTCTTTTTTTTTTCATTTCTCTCCATGGTTGAAGTATTGTACCATATATAGTTGACGGTGTGATAGGAGAAATGACGACGATGATGTTGATGAGGAAGGTTGATTATGATGATAAGGATGACTACGATGATGATAATACCGAGGAAGGACGATCTTTTCTCTCGTATTGTGTGACCTCCCCCGTTTTGTTTAATAAGAGACAACCGTCACCAAAGATTTCAATAAATAAAACATTAGATCTCTTTTGAAACTGTTGCAGTCCATGAGACAGCGGTCAATTTTTTTTTCTCTTTTCCCAACCCTACGTCAGACACACACACTCACACGCGCACTATATTACATCTTCATTTTTGCAAATTTGAGATACTATGAACTTTTTGTTTCACCCTTCCTGATTTGTGTCGGGTGCATTTGTTCCAAAGTATCACGTGACCGTCTCAATTCGATGACGTCACACATTCGACAACGAGGCTTAATTTTTCTCTTTTTTTTTCCATTTCAACACCTAACTAGTGGATAAAGTCTATTTTAAATTTTAAGTTTCGTGTATAAAAGTAAGTGATGGTCATCTTCGATGATGATGATGAGTTTGGTTTGTTTTTGAAAGAGTATTTTATATACATTTTACACTCACAAGCACACTGGTCAACACCAATATATACACACACAAGCACACGCAGTTGTTGTTGTTGTTGTTCTTGCCGTTTGTACAAGTAATAATAGCCAGTAGTAGTAGCAGCAGTAGTTACTAGTACGAGGAGGAGCAGTAATAATTGTAATAATATTAATTATATTTACAGCAACACTTGGTTTCGTCTTCTTCAATTCAAGAATCTATCCAATATTATTCAAGCAATATCGTCACTTTTATACATCACTGTGTTTTCCCCTCTGACAATTTATCATAACGAATTTAATGTTGTTCTCTCTCTTTCATAACGATGACAAAAATTGAGCATTAAGACCAGATTCAACAGTGAGAATTGAAATTATTATCATTTTTTTTTTAAAAAACCAATCATACATGACGTCATTTTATTGCTTCATACGGCATCCGATAAATATTTGATGATAACATCTCTTCCTTACTAGACGAAGTTGTGACACTATTATGGCTTAGCAGCCACGAATTTGTGGACAAATACCATGATATAAAATTTGGTGGTGGTATTTTGGCGGCTAGTTTTCGGCAATCATAATAATGTGTCCTTTCTGTAGGTGTTTATCACTCTCATTCCTCCATCAGGGGATTGAGGAGGGAAGTGGAAGGGAGGCGGGTTGAAACAAAAAGTTATTAAAACAACTAAAAATTATTAATACAACAATACCAATATTAATCACAAGGCGGTTAAACCATAATCATTTTTATGTGATATTGAATTTGATGGATGTAAAGAGTTACTACAATTTTGGGATGTTAAATTTTGTAAATCTGTTAACATTTGTTGTGGTTGTTGTTGAGAGTCTGCTGCTCCAACTCCAGGTTGTTGTTGTTGCTGCTGTTGAGATTGGGATGAATTATGATTATTGTGATTGTTGTTGTGGTGATTATGATGATGGTGATGACTCCTTGATGCATTGGTCCGCCGCACATTTTTCGTATTTGGTAATTTATTGTCCTTTTTCCATTTCATTCGCCGATTTTGAAACCAGATTTTAATTTGTCTCTCGGATAAACACAACGAATGGGCAATCTCAATCCTTCTCCTCCTAGTCAAATATCGATTAAAATGAAATTCCTTTTCCAATTCCAGAATCTGTTGTCTCGTATACGCTGTCCTTTGTCTTTTCGATTCGGGAGCTGGTTGAAAATTACCATTCACTGGAAATAAATTTTTTTTTTAAAAATAAAATTATTCATAGTCATTGATCAGAATATTGTTCAGGACTAATAGGAAAAAGAGTTGAGAGGAAGAGGAATTATTTTGGCAATTTGATAAGGGGGAGGAGAGAAAAATGAGGATTTAAACACCGAAAATTCAGTCCCTAGTTGCAACCAAAAGTAGTGAAATTATCGGTATCGTCATCATTAACCCTTTTAGCTCAACACATCGTTTAAAACTCCGATTTCTCTAACTGACACCGCCATAATAGTAGTTGTTTAGTGTTAATATTTTGGTAATGGGTACCACCAAATCTCTCACTCGTGTTTTTATCAATAATTTGTTGTCTATCGCTTTACTTGCCCTTCAGGGAGACAACAAAGTGTCCTCTGCTTGTGAAGGCTCTGGGAATAAACACTCAATAAATACAGGAAGTTATAAATTATGAAATCGTAACCAATGATGAAGTCATGAATAATAAAAATTATGGTTTTATCCATTATTTCTTCAATAAGGGGCAGGCGAAAGCCCTTCCTCTACGTTTTGCCCTAAGATGTATCGGCGGAACAATATGCCTAAACGGATAAAAATATATGTTTCGAGCGGAAAGGAGACAGAAAGAAAGAGGTGCAGAGCTCTTGGCACTCCACTGTCAAAATTGTCCCGTAAGTAATTATTGTGCAATTCACATATATTTTTTTAAATGTGCCAAAAAAAATTATCTAATCACATGTAGTCATCAAGTTTTCATATAAATTTCAGATAACTTCATAGCGTTTAAATGAAGGTGTTGCAGACACATGCAATTTAGTGGAGTATATAACATTCACATCTGCACTTCCTGTTTCATTTAAAAAAAAAATGTTGTAATAAAAAAAAGGGTGGGTATATAGGAAGAAGAGTAGAAAAGAGAGGAAAGGGGTTAATGGCAAGGACAGACAGAGAAAGAGGGTGGGTTGAAAGAAAAAAACAGAAGCCGTAACAAATTGACGAAATTATAAAACTGATTTCCCTAGTTTATTTCCGTTTTCTGCATCTGTCTTTAATTTGTCTGACCCTATCCCCCGAGGTCCGTCCCAATCCCACCCCGCAATAGTGATGAAGGTTAAGTGTGTCCGTTAAAAATATTGCATGCAGTACTGTATTTGGACGATAAGACAGTTTTCCTTTATCCATCAATACCAAAAAATAACCCTTTAACGTGACAGGCAGGCTGAGGAGGACCACTTTTATGTTGAAAACGTGACTTTTTCATGCGTTTTCGTACACAGCCCATAGAGTCGTTATAAAACCCAGTGCCTGTGTGATGAACGAACACGTCATCGAATTGGTTTGTAGACAGTTTAAATCTTATAAATTACGGTGTATATACACAATTAGACACTTGAAAGTGACGGTCAATAAATTTTAAGGTTTAAAGGTGCGGTTTTTTTTTTTAAGTTTACAACAGGTGAGACAGAAAGCGAGCAACACCAGACGGGATGGGACAGGAAAGGGAGGGTTGGTAACCTCACGAATATTGCCATTTTTTCAGAATAAAATTTTACCTACTATGTTATGGCTTTTAATTTTGATATTGTATCTATTTTTATGTCTGAAAGTTTATAATTTATGGATTATACTAAGGTAACCACAGCATGAAATGTGAAAGGGAGAGGGGGTGAACGTGAAAATTTATAATAGGGTGCTAACTAAGGTGTGAGGTGCAATAACGTTTTTCGGCACAAAATAAAATAATGATTGGAAACGGGGGAGGGGGGTTAATGACAAATAAAACTGTAATTGACTATCTTTGTAGAAAAGTTAAAAAACAAGAGAGAGAAAAAGAGATCAAAGTTTGTAAAGGTCCGGTCCTTTTCTAGAAAAATTAAGATTTTGAGAGAGGGTCCATTATCTTGCCGCTCACGCTCGCTACTCTTAGCGCGTACTACTTGTAGTAGACTCCATAAATATATATGATATAAAATAGATAATAATACTACAAGAAATATATACCTTCATTCAAGTTCATCACCTCCTTGCTCTCCTCCAACATCCTAAGTCATAAATCAGTTTGGCCCCCCTGTCCCCCACCAACATTTTAAAATCAACACATGATATTTCTTTATAGACTGCGAAGATAAATAATAAGGGATAATAAATTTAGTCTATCTGTAGTTAATTTCGTATTACGCGCGTGTATATTTACAGCAAACCTGAATGAATTTTTGTTTCACATGGCTATGTAGAAATAATCGGTTGTCAGGACGGGGGGGGGGGCCGGGGGAGATCGGTGGACAGAAGGAAGGAGTTCTAGGGACCGCGTGTTGAGAAAATGTGTGTATATATCGATATTTCAATGTCATCAACACCAAATTATAGGCAGTAATTTACGTTATATTTTGATCAAGACGCCTCTATGGGACGATCAAAAATGTATGCAAATATTATTAGTATTCTTTACGGTGTAATTTGATCTTTAAATTGCTGACTTTTTTTAAATATATAACTTTGTCATTATTAATTGATATTTCCTACCTCTTCACTCTATTATCTACCTCACTATAATAAATAATGTGGCATCTTATTTGTCCACGTACAGTGGGGAGAGAAAAAAACCATACATATTCATAACGGTGTTGCAGGTTTTTCTCTATCCCATTTTTTTCCTGGATATTTATATATGTATGTATGTGTGTGTGAGCCCGTTAAGTATCTTGTTATTTTATATTAATACAATGTGTACAGAAGCAACAGACAGCAATCGGTTAAGTAGTATGCGTGTATGTGTATGGGCGCTGTACTTGATTTATGATTATTGCTGTGAATAATGTATGCATGCTATTATCAATTGTATGCCTTGCCTATGGATGGATGTACGTACGTAGCAGAAGAGGACGAGTGTGTAAAGAAAAGAGTTCAGTAGATGCGGTATATATATATATATGTATAAATACTATACGGTTTCTTCTCACTGACATAATAGTTGAACACCGACAAAAGTCATAATTTATGGTTATGGTTGTTATTTATCCGCGTCGTGTGGCACGTGGCCCTGGCCATTAAACACTCGTTAACCCTCCATTTTATGGTTGTGAACTTCTTTTTTACGAGCTGTTTAGTCGAATCGTGGATGCTAACTACGTTAGACCACAGTCAAATTTGATCTCTTTGGATTATTTCTCTACGCACACCACACAGAGTAGTAGTAGTAATAGTAGCAAATTGACATAATATTCCGTTAGTTGTTGCACTTTGAAATTAACAGTAGACACATTTCGGAAGAAGAGGTCGAGGACAATGAAACAATGGCGACTAGATAGAACGTTTTTTTTACTAAATAGAATGTCGTGTTCTTTTTTTTTTCGCTACGTGGGTTGTGTGCTGCACGTGAACACCCCCCTCGATGGAATTCGCGTGTGATTTCGACGAGATTACGAAATGGAATGATGGAAGCAGCCATGTTAACATGATTGGAAACCTCGCTATATATAATTAATATTTCGCAAAAATTGATTTTTAAAAGTAAACACGTATTTTTCCTTACAAAGGTCAAGGGAAATGCATAAAAGGACCAATTTGGTGATGACGATACCGATATCGCAACCGACAAATTCTCTCTCACACACACACTCTCTCTGAAGAGTATATATATAGGCTCGGTTTGATTTTTTTTGGCTGTATTTTAAGTAAACCCTACCTGTATTTACGTGGATTTTTTTCATCCAAGGATATATAACCGGTTGTCCACCACCATTCGATGACTGACCAGGGCTCATTGGGTCCTGAAGATGAAGTTGTGAGCATGATGATGGGGTGGATGGTGCACTGTTTATAATATTGTTATTATTCACCACATTTGTATTGTTGTTGTTATTATTACTATTAAGATGAAGATGTTGTTGGTTATTGTTGCTATTATTATTATTATTAGTCTGTGCTCCGATAATGCCAATTGTTGCTGCCGACGTGGAGATGGACCCTGGAGGTGGGGATGAGGTGGAAGAACCGGGTGGTGGTCGCCCATGTGAAATTGCTTGTACTGGATGTTGTTGTTGCTGTTGTTGTTGTTGAGGATGAGGAACGAGTTGATGTTGGGGATGATGATGATGATGCGTGGAAGAAGAGGATGGCGTTGAAGACGATGATGAGGACGATGTGATAGTTGAAGAGGACGATGATGAAGATGATGATGATGGCGGTAACGATAACTGTCCACCTGATCCAGGAGGTAATAGTGGCGGGACTGAAGTAGGTACGTGGCCGTGAAGAGGACCCGGTCCCGGTCCGGGTCCGGGCCCTGACATGCCATGACCAGGTCCATGAAGTGGTATGTGAATTTGTACGGAATTGGATAACTGATGATTAGGCACCACTGGTGAAATTAAGGATTGCGATGGCAAACTACATGATGTTTGCTGATGTTGGTGTTGTTGTTGTTGCTGCTGCTGTTGTTGTTGCTGCTGGTGGTGGTGATGATGGTGCTGGTGATGGTCAGATAGTGGCGAAGACGGTACCACCGGGGGTACCTGTGGTACTATGACTGTAGTGGGCTCGTTGACGTTGGAAGCTGTTGTAGTTTGCTGATGCTGATGATGGGGATGAGGATGATGGTGATGATGATGAAAATATCCATTACCGTGATTTGTATAGCCCATAGTTGTCGATGGTGCTGTCGGTTCTCGGCCATAACTCACAGCATGATGATGATGGTGGTGGTGATTATTATTGATGCCGTAACCGTAATGTTGTGGTGCTTGGGATGCATAATATTCGGATCCCGGACTAGAGATATAGTTGCTTTGTGAATACTCTTCGGTTGGCGGAAATTTCGGATCCGCGTACGATGCAGAGTTCATCAAAAACGAACTCATGATCATTAATTTTTGGGTGAATTGGATGGAAATAATTTTTCTTCCAAGTTGTCGTTTAACTGTTTGCTGGCTCCGCCCACCGACTGCCTGCCCGCCATAAATTAGCATATCACGTGACTGTGGGCAGCCACATACGGCGTAGCAATCTGACCCCGGCCGTTCACGTCACGATGATAAATGACAGCTCGCAGGCGAAATGCATGATGGCCGCCGCGCAGTCGACGAATGATAAAACGCACGCTGCTTCTCCTTTTGCTTTCTATCGCTCTCTCCTTTTCTTTGCCTCCCTCGTAGCGCTTTTGCCGTTCAATGCTGCTGAGTGCTCCCCGAGTTCACAATGGAAGCCAATGCACGTTGGTGGCACAGCGCTATTCAATTAAATAACTCGTTATCGAACAGCTTTTCTTTAGCCGAACATCGAGGATCGTTCGGTAATTACGTTCAACACCTTTACAGTTGGAGAATGATTGTCTCTCCTTGCTCTCTCTCTCACCCGCCTTCGTCTCTAGGACCTTTGTCAGGAGTGAAAAATGATTTCTTCCTCATTAAAACCTCATAGAAATGTTTCGATCTTGTCAGAAATAGCAACAATTAAATTGTTTACCGTCGTAATATGGAGAGTAAGTTCTCTCCGGACCTCTTCCTCCATTGCCTCCGTCAACACTAAAAAAGTTGTGTTCATCTCGCATACAATTTGCACGGTTTTTCCTCTTGTTTCGGGGGTTTTTTTAATGGGAAATTTTTATTGTCGGCTTTGGTGACCAGAAAACAGTTCGGTATGCATCATGATAAGGCACGGTTGATAACGTCTTTTGATAACTTTTTTTTGATAACGTCTGTCATTTTTTGTTCAAGACATTATTTTTAAATCATCATAAATATGTAGAGCGGCATATGTATTTCTTGTACAGTTATTTTTTGGTGTGACATTTTTTTTTTCGTGAGTATATAAATATGTCACATTATCGTATATTTTTTAAGCTATTTTATTTAATCTAATCAAAAAATGTTATGGACGTTGTTAGCGGATGGGAAGAGAGGAGCTTATTTGGTGGCCCAATTTCAATAATGCAACTATATAGCATGCTTTTTGGTTCATTTGATGAAAAGTTTGATTAAAGGAGCTATTTTTATCGGTGAATAATGAAACTTATTGAGCAAGTACACAAAGTTTGACATTGGTAACTTCCAAAATGCTACTACTACTACTATCATCATGGTACATTACCTACGTATGTGCAACCTTAGCTTTTTGCATAGATGCATTCCAAGGCGAATTAATAATTCGTAACAATATATATATGGCATTTTAAAATGTGTATTTCTTTAATATCCGGATGACCCTCTCTCCCTCAATAATGTAGAACTGATGATGCCAGGAATTTGTGAATCGACCGCGTTCCAAAACGCATGTTGTTTTGCTACGTTCGAATCTGTTTTTTATTCCTCCTTCATTTTTTCTCTCTGTCGATAGAAACAGTATGTTTTTTGTTGGGTAGTAGAGATAACTGACAAGAACTATTCAGACAAGACAATCGGTAAGAGGTGAGAACTATGAAAATTTTCAAGGCGATTGAGTGATTGAAAATGGGCGGAAACTGATTTGGGGTCGCGCATATGTATGTACGTAGATATCAGAAAGAGAGACATACAGCTGAAAAGAGCATGGAAAGAACGGGGAGGAAGTCGATATCAGAATATCGAAGGGAAAGGAGATGCCGGAGAAGGGATGAAATTTCGATGTTGTCGATGATAGTAATAAGAGTGGAGTTAGTTGTCTGTTAAACAAAAATATCTCAAATAATCACATTTTTTTTTCAACACTTGATAAATGCACACTTCGTTCTGTGTTTCGTTAAAGTGTGGTAGGTGATTTGTGTTGTTGTTTTTGGAAATATACGACAATCGTCTTCGTTATGAAGAATTCAGGAGACAGAGAGCGAAAGAGAGAGAGATATTGATATGTGTTGTATCTAGTAGTATGCGCTTTATATTTCTTACTATTAGTTTGTATTGTTACTATTTTAAATGTTCATAATGCTCTTTTATTGCTGTGTGATGTTTGCGTCGTCTGCCGCCATGTTTGTTGTGTTCGAAAACTCCTTATTCTAAAAATCAACAAAAACATAACTATACTGTTAGCGTATGATGCTTCTTTTAATGGCTGCGTTGTTGCAGATTCTTCTGCAGATTGCAGATTGTTATGCATGTTTATTTTACTCAATTAAGTATGTTAGTATTAT
>JAAFCE010004209.1:15430283-15533948 GCA_013389805.1 Trigoniulus corallinus
GTTGAATAATTTGTTGCAACTTTTTCTTTTCTGCTCTTTCTTCCTTTCTCTTACGTGGAATGGCACAATTGAATGTGCGGACTACTATGTGACTGGCATTGCGTTCAATTGTAAGCACGATTGCCGTCCATTTCCAAAATTACACGAATACTACTGGGTTGTGGAGGGTTATAACGGTGATCGTTAAAACTATTATTATTATTACATAGGCGTTTTCATATTTTCTTAATGTGCCATCCATTTCTTATCGTAGAAAAATGATCATATATTTCTTTCTCAGCGTGACTGCCTTGAAATGTAAACCTTAATTACAATGGTAGCCCCCCATAATAGTGAAATAGGCTTAACGTAAAAAAACTGCTATTCCTAGTAATATATTTAATGTAATATAAGTGTAATATTTTGACAGAAATTAAGGGTGGTTGAGATTGTAGCCAGTAGTGACTTTATTTAGATATATTACACCGGTTACTACATGTTTTCCACCGATTTTTGGGTGAGTTGGGTCCAAAATTGGGAATCGATCCTGATATATCGGCCCGGGGTTCAAGGAGGACCTAGTTCAATTTCCGATCGTGGAGACATGCTGAGGTAGGATACTATCGCCGCTGTTGTTATTCCCCTCTTTTTGGTTTCTTTCTCATTAGCACCTTGAAGGACATTATTGTGTCCAACGTAAAAGGTGTATTATTAAAACGTTTTCATCAGTTCAAATAAAAAATGTGGTTTCATTGTTCCCATTTGGTGTGGGTTAGACACAACAGAAACGATTTTTAGTCCCATACCTCATTTATTTTCAAATTTTTGAGATTATTATATCAAGTTCACATTCATGGTTAATATGGGATGTCACTCCGAATGGACTATTAATCAAAATAATATCTGTAAAGAGGAGGGGGAACATATTTCTAGAATGGCAGCTCTCTGCGTATATATATATTATGCACCAACTAGACAGGCTAGGCTCTCTGTTCCTCGCTCTCATCCCTATGTATGTATCTACTGACTCACAAAATTCAACAGTGCAATGTACTTTAGCCCCTCCCTGTGCCTAGTTGCATGTATGCACACCGAATACAAGTTCAAAACCGTTTCGAATCCTTATAAGCATCATTGTCCATCAGTTTTTCAAGTAATTATTATTGTATAGCCTTTGAGAAATTTTTTCCACTTATCGTGATAGTTTTCATAATCTTATTATTGCCATCTTTACAGCTTAATTGTAGTTTTAGCTGAAAAATCCTCTCCCGTGTTTTTTTTCCCTTTCGGATGGATAAAAATGATTAATTTTGGTGAAGTGAAGAACAGGTTATCATCATACGAGCTGTAAATGGTCCCTTGTTAGTCTTTCGTATCTGAGGTCAGGTGCTGCTAGGTATATCTTACGTCATACAATCGCAACGTTTATTGAGGGTATAAAGTTCATTGAGTTTTGTACGGAGTAGGCAACCGCCTAATGGGTCATAAATTTTGAGAAAAAATTAAGATTTATTAGAGTTCACTTGGAGGGAAATGACTAGGGTAAAGAGACATACATGATTCAGAGGTGGCGAAGGACCTTTTATGCCGTGCATTTATATTTATGTCTCGGTAATTGTTTTTTTTTAATTCGTACATGTAGGTTTATCAATAAAAAACGATGTGGTGAATAATTAGTTGGTATTCCACCAGGTTTGTTTGTCCACCACGTAGTGAAGACCTATGAATTATGTACTCATTTGCGCGGACATAAATTGCTCACCCATGTTGCTGTCGACAGTATTTGTTGGAATATGACTTACTCTTCTCTCAACACAGGTTTTTAAATAAGGCTTTTTCATTGAAATAGATTGATGTACAGGTGGCATTTGAATGGTACTCGTTAATACGAAGACTAAGGGATTTTTATGCGTAATCTTTTTAAAAGTAGCCAGGTGCGACGTGTGGAGTATATGACTCATGGACCGACGACTTAACTTCGTCATTACAAAAAAAAGACCATATCACTATAATTTATGGGCGCCGTATACTAAAAATATATACTGTATATCGATCAGGAATTTCTCCCAAAGAAAAGCCAGACAAGTTGGTCTTCCCCCAGAATGTTAGGTTACGTGTCTATTTAAATTGCTAACGTCCCGGAACCCCTCGCAGGAGGCCTGGAGTTTTTCTCCAAATAAGTACACCTTTTGAATTTTTGCATTGTGGCAGTTTTAGTTGCTGTTTGTATTTTCTTTGAAATTGTGTATTTGCATTTTAGGAGGATGGTTAGAAATTAATTTTTAAAGATGGGGTTGAGAAGAATTGTCCTGCTGGCTATAAATTTGGGTCTAAGACACTCAATTTTGAAAGGTCGGGATGTCTCTTCGGAATTGAGAAACAGCGAGGAGAAGCCAGAGGACAACTTAAAACATTAAATGAGAAATGGTTGTTTTCTTTTGGTTTGACGGTTTCAATGTTCGGCTCATTTTGTTTTCCTCATGGTGTGATTAGTCTCACTAAAATTAAATAGTGGTCCTCCCCGTTTTTTTCTCTTTCTCGTACCCTGAGACACTCTTGAACTTCTTACTGTAGAGATAAGTCAAAGAGCATGATGAAAAAAATACCACCTAGGGCCACAATGGACCAATGTTCTGTGACGAATCTCACCTGGAATGTGTTTGGATTCTCCTATTCCCACCTTCAGCCCTCCCTCTTTCTTCTCTGCCCAAGAAATGCATGTCTCTCTCTCTCTCTCTCTCTCTAAAAAGTCTCTTAGGAATAATAATGTTCTCAGATCGATGGGCCGTCCCATAGCGGACGTAGTAAAAATGCAATTGAAACTATTTCTAAAGGGTAGTTGTAGTCAGCGTTTTTGCAACTGTCCCTTGTCGAAAGGCTGTCCGAGACGAAATGTAGTGTATTTAACCTGACTTCTAATAAAATCTTTTATTTTCATCGTCCCACGTTTTTCAACATTTCCCTTCTTCATCTTCGTCGTCTTCTTCCCTTTATCTTTGTGTTGTCCCAGGACCATTGAATGTTGTGACTTTTGCAACTCAAATTTACAAAAGCTGTCTTGTCCGCTGTATTTTGATCATCCTTTCTGGCCCCTGTCTCTCTCTCTCTTTCTCCCCCTCCCTCTCCTTTTTTTTGTATTTAAAACATGAACAAAATAGTACACTTTTAGACACGCGTATTTTGATTATTACGCACTGTGAATCTACATTGAGATAGGTTTGTAATATATTACAATATGAAATCCACAATTGCATTGCAAATGCTAGTTGTTGGAGAGATGGAAATTTTAACGTATGTTTGTCTGTGTACTGAATATTTTTTTTATTCTCTCTCGTCTTTTTGTGCACCGTGTGTCTGAATTACTATCTGGTTGGCCATGATTCTGATGTTAATTTTCATTATAGAAATGTTGATTGATGTGGCCTACCCTTAACAAGTTTTTTACCTTCTCTTCAGAGTTGTTTGAAAACAAATACCTTGACATGCAATTTGAAGAGTTGGGACAATGTTGTGTATGTGGTGTTGTTTTTTTTTTGGGGTCTATATCTAATTTTTTTCTCTCTCTCTCTGCCTCTAGTTGTCCAATCGCCTCTCGCCCACACATCTCTGATAACATGATGTGACTGACCATTATTTCTTTTACTTTTTTCTACATCGTGTGCCGCCCTTCATGATTCTTCATCTCCTCCTTTTTCGTCTTCTTCAGAATTATTACTAATACTCCATTGAGGATGACGTTTTTTTTTTCAATTGCCCTATCAGTTATCGAGGTCGTAGTTCAGTTAGAAGTAGTTATGTGAATGTGATTTTATTGTGAGAACTACTTATTAGGTGGTAAACGCCAGCCCCTGGCCCTCTCTTTTACTCCACTTCTTAAATCTTACTCTAGTTAACATGAACACGACGTGTGGCATACTGATAGTTACGTAATAAATTTAGGAAAAATAGTTATTAGACCTAAAGGGTGCTTAAAATGATCATCATAATGTCAACATGGAAGTACTGCATCGGTTGCCGTTACCTGTTATTAATCGATTGTGATGGAAAAATAATTGTCGGATAATTATTATGGTTTTGGACATTACACTAGAGTGCTTGGTTTAGTGGCTAGTCGTTAGTCACCCTCACGACTGCTGAACGTTAATTTACTGGCGCCGGGGAAGGGGTGAACTATATCCAGGGATGGATCAGGGGGAGCACTTCAAAAAATGTGCGCCCTAAATATTTTTAAATATTCAGAATCCCTTAGTATGAAGTTAATTAACAATTACTATAGGTCCTCTGCTACCCCTTAGACGATGTCCTATGTTCAGTGGTTTATCCAACTGCAGATTGGACTGCAACTGTTGGACTGGCAGCATAAGAAATGGGGATGGCAATGCAAAAATGTCTCATCAGTTGCAAAGTTGAATCATGCATCAGTTGAAATATGCGCCCCGCGAGGCACTGAGGGGAGGGGGGCAACTGCTACATTGCTCCCCCCCTACATTGGGAATTATGTGAATCAGCACGTTTAGCCTAGTTGGCTATTTGGTTCTCCATGTTGAAAGGGGTTGTTTTACCTGTAGTGGGGACATCGTACACACCCGGAATCGCGACAGTCGGAGGCGAGTTATATTTAATGTGGCAAAATATATGTGTTGTCTCGAGTAGGACAAAAATGTGTCACCTCGTTATAGGAAGGTTGAGAAACCACACTCGCCAATTAGTTTCTAGATCGGACGTATCTCTAAAATGTGTGCCCTTCGTTAGCATCGCGGTCCAATTTTTATATTTTTCGAGGTATTAGTAAATATGCCCTAGAGTATTTTGAGCAACTTCTTTATGACATTTTGTAACTGTAAAAACTATCAACAAGGTCTTTTGTCAATTGTTACCGGATTCTCCATCTAGGATGGGTGACTATTAGGCCCTATTCTCTTCACTCTTATTGTCTACGATTTATTGCCTCTGTAGTTTCCGTGACACTAAATGCATCCTGCGTGGGTTCAACCC
Organism: Trigoniulus corallinus; assembly: GCA_013389805.1. Taxonomy (NCBI): domain Eukaryota; kingdom Metazoa; phylum Arthropoda; class Diplopoda; order Spirobolida; family Trigoniulidae; genus Trigoniulus; species Trigoniulus corallinus. Next base: position 15,435,258 of record JAAFCE010004209.1, read on the forward strand.
TGCCTGAGACTAGTGGTTTCTGTTGAGTGATACAGCCTGGGAAATGTTTGTTCATTTGGTAACTATAGGGAAATAGAGTTGGTGTTACTGTATGGTACATATGATGTCACCACTGTACGAAAATAAACCCCTTCTATACGGAAATGAAACCTGTAAATTAGTGGTGAAGACTTCGCTGCCCACAAGACTAGGATGCGGCCCCAAGACTTGAACGCTTGAAGCCCATTGTGTCAAAATAATAAAATGGAATTTTAAAATATTGTAAATTATATAAGTAACGAAATAATAAGTGGAAAATTTAAATGTTAAAATACATAAAGAGCTTTTTTCTGGCTTGCTAAAATTATTATTGGGAAGGCCTTTTTGTCCGCGGCCCGCAAAATCCCTCAAACTGATTTTGGTGGCCCATGTTCTTGTTTGTTTGTTGGCGTTTTAGGGCCCTTCAACTACAAGGTCATTAGAGCCCCGTCCACAGCATAGTTCTTATGCAGAGACTACACTAATGCGACGATTTTTGGGTATTAGCAGTACCCAGTTTTCTCAAGCGGCCACCTATATCAGTACTAGCTGGGGTTACGCTGCTTAACTCCATTGATCAGACGAGAACTGGTGTGGCCAACGCAATTCGCCGCTCCCGTCGCCCATGTTCTTGTATGAGTTTGACACCACCGGTGTAAATCGCCACTCGGACCTGAAAGACCGATCATGCTAAATAAAGAACAATGTTGCTACAGGTGAGAGGTTTTGTTAACCAGTAGACCTGCAACAATTGGAGACTAGATTTAGGCTCGAAGTGAAATGATAGACATCAAATTGTACCTCATAAGGGTGAAAAAGGCGCGAATATTAGAGATAATAGTGTCTTAAGTAACAATATAAAATAGCATCTTAAAAGTTTAAATCTTCAGTTGATTGGCTGTTGAGATCAACACCCCGACAACAAAGATGGCTTCCTATTTGTGGAAGGTGGTTTGTCCGAAAAGCTACTTTGGAGGCAGCCATTGTGGTGTCCGAAAAAGTAATATTGGATTGGTGAAACCGTATTCATTTTACGATGATGGCGACTTAGTGGCAACTCGTGTTTACGTGGGAATAGGGGCTGATTGAGATGTTACCACTTTGTGTCCAAAATGTCGACCGTAATTTTTGGTTAACTAGTTAATTAAAAGATAAAATGTGGTATAATGGAGTAAAATAGATTCCTATGGGCATCATAAAATGATCGTTTCATAAAGACTTTTTTGGAAATTGTTCAGGGTTATGATTTTATGGTGTTGCCTAATCAAATTAATGGCTATAAAAAAGCCATCTTTTCCCCTCCCTCTCCTTTGCCCTCTTCGTTCAATTTACCACTGTTACTATTGTATATGTACTTAAAATGGAGTACGTAACCAGTCCTACATTTGTGGCTTCCGTTTACGAAGGTAATTTTTTTCGTCGTTTTTCCAACTTTTTTTTCTCTCCCCGTCTGTTGCAGGAAGTTTTATGAGCACCAGTGTAATGTTTATAAGGTTGTAAACATGGCCCATAAATATTTTTTTTAAATAGCGGATATTATTTGAACTATCCCGCGCACACTTCTCTGAACAGCTAACTACATTGATTCACTAGTTTATGGCAGTTTTCATTGCCTTGTTTTCGTCACTATGATAAGACAGGCGGTTAACTAATCTATAATAGTTGTGGGTCTGTCTGCATTGTTGCCGAAAAAAACACCGCCACGGACAAACCCATAAAATCGAAATTGATTTGGGTTGGGTGACATCTTCATTCGTAAAAATCATAAAATTCGTCGCAAATGCATTATTTTTCAGGGTGTTTTTCCTAATCGATGTCACTCTGGTTGAACGTTCTGTACCCCTTTTTCACCTCCCGTCCCAACTTGTCTCCTTTGAACATGTTATATAATGTGGTGAAGTAAGGTTGTAGACTGTTGAAATTAGAGTAAAAGGGGAGCGGCTTATTGCGTTGGACACACCAGTTCTCGTCTGATCACTGAAGTTAAGCAACGCAGCCCTAGCTAGTACTACCATGGGTGGCCCCTTGGGAAACCTGGGTACCGCTAATACCCAAAAATCGTCGCATTAGCGTAGTGTCTAAGCTGTCTCTGCATTATAACTATGCAGTGGACGGGGCTCTAATGACCTTGTAGTTGAAGGGCCCTAAAACACCACCCAGACAAAATTAGAGTAAAAAGACAGTTTAATTTGTTTATCGTTCTAAAGCATCGACCGGTCTCGATTATACTCAACTCCCGGTTATCAGGGGTTGTGACCAGTGCCGGATTTACCACTAGGCCAAGTAGGCTGAAGCCTAAGGTCTCAACACTTAGCGAGCTTCAAAAATTAAGAAAAGGTCCTCAAAATGGCTTGAAAAGGGCCTCGAAATTGAAATAGCCTAGGGTCTCTCAACAGGATCGAGGTAGTTTGGCATCTTTCGAGAGGGAGAGAGAGAGGTCCCCAGTAGGCCTTCCGTGGGATGAGAAGTAAGGCTGTGGTCCCCTGTGGTGTATACGATGTCACGTTGTACGTAAAAGAACGCTTTCGACCAGATCGGCAAAATTTTCAGGTGTAGAAGCTCCGCCCGCTAGTGTTGGTGAGGTAAAAGTATCCCAACGAATCAAAATATGTCGGCATAAATAAGTATAGAAGTTGGCAGTCGGCTGCGTGCAAATGCCATCCAACAGATCACCCAAGTGTCCCAATGGGACAAAAATGAGTACCCGACCCTTCCATAGACGGGATATGAATAAAGTAGATGCCCAGGGTTGTGTACCGATAGGTAACATTGTAATCCAGGCAATGTTAGTGTTCGAACAACTAGGCATGTAGGAACAGTACTGGCAACGTGGAGGGTGTGGGGCTTTTCTTGTGGACCACCAAACATTTTTATAAAAATGTTAAAATTGGGAAAAGTTCTTGAAAGCCATGTGAAAATTTCAGTATCCTCCCACGAACTCGGTCTGCTCCTGAGGACACCGGACCATTGTTTTTGTTGGTGTTTTAGGGCCGTTCAACTACAAGGTCATTAGAGCCCCGTCCACTGCATAGTTCTAATCCTAAGAGTGCACAGACACTATGCTAATGCGACGATTTATTTTTAGATATTAACGCTACCCAGTTTTCCCAAGTAACCACTCATGTTAGTACTAACTTGAGTTGCTCTGCTTAACTTCAGTGATCAGACGAGAAGCCGCTCCCTCCTGTTATCTGGAAGTCGCACCTTAGGTCTTCTCCTCCACCCCAGCAGAAGGAAAATCAGTAATCCTTGACTAGGTGAGGCAATACCTACTGCGTACGTACAGAAGCCTGACGCTGAAACATTTGAGGAAATGGGCCGGGGTCCTTAAAACTCTGGCCTAGAAATTTAAAACTTAATTCAGGATTCGGTTTTTCTTTTTCAGAATACTGTATAGGAGGGACATTAAATTCAGACCCTGACAATGAACTGATAACGTCCATTCGGAGCCGTTATGAATACGTAACATCCCTTGCAGTAGTCGTTGTCAGATGATGGTGTGCTTGGGTTGTTAAGGCAAAGAGAAGGTTGATTAACATAGAAAGAAATTGATTTTTGAGGGGAAATGCCCTATGCGAGTGAAAATTGGAGCATAAATGGGGGCGGACAGCACACTTTCAATAGTGATAATGATTGTTTGCACACCAAGTTTTCAGTATTGACTGAGACTACAGACCAAACTCATCATTTATAAAACGGTATATCTAGACAGAATCGGTTTTTGCAGGGAGGAAGTATGTCCCGAGAATTGAGAATGACCCCTATCTGGCAAAACAGAAATAACAAATATGAATAAAATTGCGTTTGTTTCGGTAGAATTTCCAGGTGTAGGAGCTCGTCCCTCTGGCCTCGGTGGAGGAAAAGTGCCCCAGCGAATCAAAGTAGGCTATATGCATAGGTTTGTTTCAATGATGTTTTACGGCCCTTCAACTACAACGGTCATTAGAGCCCCGTCCACTGCGTAGTTCTAATGCAGAGTCTGCGTAGACACTACGCTGTTGCGCCGATTTTTGGGAATTAGCAGTATCTAGTGTTCCCCAGCTGTCACCCATGCTAGTGCTATCTGGGGTCGAGTTGCTTAACTTCAGTGATCAGAGCAGAATTGGTGTCCAACGCAATACAGCCGCTCTATAAGTATGGGGATTGTAGCATTAGGTCGGCAGCCAGCTGCGTAAAAGTTCCGTGCAACAGGATCATTCATTCTAATTCTAATTGAATACACTGCAAGCAGCCCTGATAGGCCAAATTGGCAGTGGAGAGTATGACTCTCATTCCTAATTTATATAACCCATTGAACCCGGCCCCCCCGCCCAAGGTACCTGAAGCATAGCATCTATTCTGTGAAATATTGCATACCTGGTATAATGGCACCTTCTTGCAGAAACTCTCTCGCCTTATCCTCACTGAGAGAATTCCATTGCCGAATGACTCTTGGAAGAAAAGACCATTAATACGAGAATAGGATGAAAATAAGCACCGCACCCTGCCATAGGCGGGAAAAGGGTTGGTGATGTTGATGATGTCGTCTTCCATACTGAATTCGAAACAAAACAAATTTTACCTCCACTCCCAATCGGAATGATGCACTATGTATGGGAGAGAGTTATATGGCATGTTGTGGGGGATACTTGTAACCGCCCCTTCCCCTTAGAGAAACTAGAAATTTGCTTCAGGTGCGACACAGGTGTATCGTGACGTTGATGTCCTAACTTAGTAATGGTGAATTTTTCTGAATCATGGATGGCATCACAAAGACTTTTTTTTTCTGCTGAAGAAGTGAAATCAAATGCGCGTGTTATGGGTTTTAAAATTATATTTGCTGGATTTATTTCATGGGTTGGGGAGTAAGCCAAGCAGCCCTAACAGGACGAACCCTTAGGAGGCTGCTCGCGGGAGAGGAGGAGGTAGATGTAGGGGACCAACCACCCATGTTGGTACTAACGTGTTTGTTGTTTGTTTGTGTTTTAGGGCCCTTCAACTACAAGGTCATTAGAGCCCCGTCCACAGTGTAGTTCTGATGCAGGTACAGCACAGACACTGCACTAATGCGACGATTTTTAGGATACTAGCAGTACCCAGTTTTTCCAAGCGGCCACCCGTGTCAGTACTAACTGGGGTTGCATTGCTTAACTTCAGTGATCAGACGAGAACTGGTGTGTCCAAAGCAACTTGGCTGCACAGTTGGAAAATGAAATAATTAATAATTGTACTTTTTATATAAATATTTTGTGGCAAGGAAAAATAAAAATGAGGTACTGAAGTAGGTTTTCTCCCCTTGCCCCCTCTTATCGCCCCCTCTTTATTTTTTACGTTGCCGGAAAACTTCTCACCTCTTCTTCTTGTGCCTTTATCAAGAGTGTAGTAGCGAATTTTCACCCTCTTGAAAGATTAAAAAAATAACATGTGAGAGAGTAAGTAAGTAGAGTTTTTTAAGCTTCATACCAAAATCATACAAAGTGCTAGAGCCAACAAACTTGTCTTTGGATTAATGGGAGCTATAAATCAAAATCCCTCAATGTATTCTCCCCGGAATCATAAAAGAATTGGAGGATGGGCAAAAGGACTTAGGGGGAGGGCGAAAGAGAGAAAGATGACTGGGCTAGCTATTGCCCTGTAGTAATATAAGTAAGTAAAACTACTTAAGAGTTGAAAAAAATCATGCCAAGTATTCCCAGGACGGACAGGCAGAAGAGTGAAGAGACTGCAGGTTTTTATTGGGGATGGAAAAGAGGAGGAGGAGGGGGGCAGAAGACAGAAGAGTAGTGAAGGAAATAATAATAATAAAAAAAGCAGAAACGGGACAGGGGAGCGAGCGGGTTAATGGGTGCTATCAAAGACGATTCAAGAGTGTCTCACCGTAGGCTATGCAGTAGGAGAGAAATGAAGAGGTGATTTGAACGTATGATGATGATAGGGCAAACTCCTCTCTCCCTTCTCCCCTCTTTCTATTTTTGGGGCCAAAAATTACCCCCATTGGACTAATAATAATCAACTATTTCGATTTGAATGGCAAGTTGTTGTGTGAGTTTGTGCAGAGCAAGAAAATTATTAGTTTAAATTTAGTTTTCAATTAAAAATGATTACTTGGTGTGGATGTTTTTTTTTTACCTGACTGTCCTGAATAATAATTAGACTAAAAATACACGAAGATGGAGGTGCTGCTGATGGTCAGTTAGCAGTCAGGTTAACGATTTTTTGATTTCTTCCTTCTTCTCTCCCCCCTCCCTACTATTATCACTCCTCTCTTAGAAGGGGAAAAGAGTGGAGGGTTCCTTCATTATCTACGTGTTCCTAAATGACCTCTCCAAACACCTTGTAGTTTTGGTACGAAATTTTATAAGATCTTATAATTTATCTTAATAAGGTGGTTTAATTTCCTGTTTGGGATGCTATCAGAGATCATAATTTAGCCAAAATTGTTGTCACGTCTTTGTGTTGTTGTTACTTAGCGGTTTCTTCATTATTACCTTTTACCCCTTTCCTCTCTCTCTCACTCTTTCCCTCTTCCCCCCCTCTCTGTTCCGCCTTCGTTATTATATGCTAAGGACTTTAAAAAAAAAGTTTTTCATCAAAAATTAGTGTGATGATTTGGCGATGCAACACACCAACCTCTCTAGAACCGAATTTGTGATCAAATGAATACAAATTCGGATCTACAGGGTAAATGAGATGCACGATATTTTAAAATTCTGGTTTCGTTTTTGTGATTAATAAAAAATTTTTTAAGACTTTTGACCGGTTTCGGAATGTGATATTTTTGTTTTGTCCCTCCGTCGTTAATATTTTACATACAGTATTTTTGGAAAGGGGGAGGTTTGGGGAATTTCTGGAGTCTGAACTGGTCAAGTGTAAAGAATGTTGTGGATTTATTTGCTATCAAATCACGTTTTATTTTACTATAATAAGACGAAAATTGTGAAATGCTATTGTTGTAATTTTTTGGCTGTGATGGAGAGGAGGTTTGATTTGTTTCTTAATTTGGGTTACCGGTTTCTTGTACCTTTCTACTCTGCCTATTGTTTGTTGTTTTCTGCTGCTTCATCATATGTGTGTGTGTCAAAAAATGAAACAACACACGCCACACTCTGAATTTTTAATGACATTTTTGTTAAAATAAATCTTGCTACTGATTGACTTGACTCGGTGTAAGAGTATAGAGAAAGAGAGAGAGAGAGGGGGGGTTCTCTCCAAATTTAAATGAAGATTAATTATTTATTATCATGTTATTGATTTGTTTGATAACAAAGGACATTTTTTAACAGATTTAAACATGAAATTGCCATTTTTTCGCTTCCGATTATGGGGTGAAATAATAATGAATGATTAAAAAAATAATCTCAGGTATATATTTCATCTACTAAACGGTTATTTGTTTTATCTTAGATTATAAAAATGTGGCTTTTCTGGGGAGGAGGTGAGGGGCTGGAATTATCTGAAAATATTGCACACCTGTAACCCCCCCTCTCTCTCTCCTCTGCATCTGACATTGACTGAAATTCTTGATAACTGGGATTTTCCTTTAAAACATGCACCGAATATCGTCTCATTGTTTCTTAAAACATTATTGTAGTGAATTTCTTACTTCTGTTTTCGTTTAGAGCGAGTTATTGCGTTGGACACACCAGTTCTCGTCTGATCACTGAAGTGAAGCAACGCAACCCCAGCTAGTACTAACATGGGTGGCCGCTAGGGAAAACTGGGTACTGCTAATACCCAATAATCGGCGCATTAGTGTAGTGTCTGCGCAGTCTCTGCACTAGAGCTATGCAGTGGACGGGGCTCTAATGACCTTGTAGTTGAAAGGCCCGAAAACACCAACGAAAGAAAAGAGGGCATCACTGAGAAGACGGTAGGAAGAGCTCGTTAGGTCTATCATGGGAATGCAGGTGGTTGGCAGCACCTAGGGCAGCGGAAGACCAAAGCAAACGTGGGAGCGTGTTGCTCGTAAAGCTGGGTTTACACTGCGCGCAACTGTTTCATTAAAAATGACTCGCGCAGTGTAAACGGGGACTCGCCCCGAAATTTGCTGCGCGAGGCAGTCTCGTGGTGAGCCACCGAACTGTTGGTTTTTGGACACGCATCAAAGGGTTTCGCCACTCCCACTTCGTGTACTGGTACTCTAGATACGTTTTGCATGCTTGCTTCGCGCAATATTTCGCTCAATGTAAACAGAGAGGGCGAGATTGCCGCAAGCCTGTGGAAACAGTTGCGGCGAGTATGTTTCGCGCAGTGTAAACCCAGCTTAAGGATATGGTAGTGTGTGGGGTGGACGGGGACCTAGTGGGAAATAGGCGGGAGTGGAGGGCTAGAACCCGCAGACCCGACCCTGCCACAGGCGGGATAATGGGATGATGATAATGACGATAATGACGTTAAGCAGTTAGCATTGACTTGCATTATAATCAAGTTGTGATTTCAGGTGCCCGTGGCTCGTGCCTAGTAAATGATATAATGGATTTATATATGGTACCCGCTACCTTTGACCTCCTTTTTCTCGCTCTCCTAGTTTTTAGAGAGAAAATCTTCAAGAGTTGACAAGGGGACTCGAACCTGAGTATGTTTGATTTGAGAGGCCAGCTGAGTTACTGAGGCTGGCCGAAATACAGATGTGTAATGCAAGTAAATGCGATAGTAAGGTTAAAGGCTTAGGACTTTGCTCAACTCTTCACTGGCTCCGTTCTTCCAATCCTTCTTAGTAGCTCAAATCTGGTTTCGGACCAGAGGGAGGCGTCTTCCGTCCCAGGTAGGAATTAAGGGCCTGTTTGGGGTTTGTATGTCGTCACAACTGCACGATAAAGAACTCTTTCCACCTGGAGGAAAATGTGCATGTAGATTGGCAAAATTATCAAATGGTGAGAGACTGGGAGTCGGAGCCTGTTTCTGACCTCGGATAAATAACCAACATATAACCAAATAACCCAAAACAACAACAACAACAAAAAAACTAGTAAATCGGATTCCATGGGTGTACATCTGAATTATTTTTCCTGCTTGTCACTTCCGGTTTTCGTTTGTCAAATCCAACCTCATGTTGAAAACGTTATAAAGTGAAAATGGCCGTTAGTGTCGTTGTTGTTCTTGTACGTATTTATATTGTGTGGTGTGGTGGTGGCGGCGGCGGGTATGAACTGCCTAAAATGTGAGTGAAGAAATGGGCTACAATGTGGTTTCATGTTGACATTGAATCTATCGGAGAATTGTTGGTGAAGAGAGGGGATCTGCTGTTGAAGGGGGAACTGTATTAGCGAATTTCACTCTCCTTCGCCAGACTTTATTTTTGGCAGTACGATGCTGTGTCATGGTGATAATCAATTTTTTGTTGTTCCTCCTCTTCCTCACGTCTCGCCCACCCCTTCTCTACCGTTCTGGTCTCTTTCTCTCTCCTGGTCACCCACCCCCTCATCTCACTCCACTTCCCCTGCCTACTCCGATTCAACGATGGTGATTTTGTAACCAGGGATACGTAGACAGCATAAGAAAGCAGTTTCATCAAACAGACTGTCCCGTTGCGGAATATTTCCTTCCTTTCTTCTCCCGCCCCTCTGCTCTATCTAACGTTTGTTGTTGCTGCTGCCATTTTCCAGTGTTATTATTTTTTTCTGTACTTTTCCTTTTCCTACTGGCCTATTGTCTTTTTTTTGATACCAAAATAGTAGTAAACCTCTACCCCCCCTTTCCTACCCCCATGTATTATTATTACATATTGGGTTTCTACAAGTTTCCTTTGGGATATGTCTGTGTGTAAACATGTAGATTTGAATGAAATGCATTCATAATCAAGTTCATGAAAGTAATGTTAGTTTTTATGTGTCCGTCGTCTACTCCATATTGAATGGTGTAAGAAAATGTAATTTAAATTTGAAGCGACACCTGAATCAAACGAAATATTTCCCTCTCCCTCCCCTTTCTCTCACCTGCACTCCTTTCAGACTTCTTGTCACTCAACTTTTATTATTTTTCTTATAGTTCAAAAATTGCACTTAATACTTTTTTTTAGATAAGTTTTTTTTATTCTTAATTTAAATTGCAACTTATATAATTAAGTCCACACTTTTTTCCTTTCCTGGTAGCGATTAAAAGCTCGATTACTGAGCCAGTGGCTCCAGGTTCGGATACTCTTATCGAGGTCGGTTGGCCTCTTTCGGGCGAGAGAGACAGGTCCCGAGTGCGCCTTCCGTCCAATGGGAAATAAAGCCGGTGCCCTACTGTGCGATGTCGTTTGCACGTAAAAGAATCCTCTCTACTATGTAACAGGTAAATGGGGGCCAAATTCCCAGGTGTAGAAGCTCGGTTTAATGCCCCAGTGAAGAGTAGATCGACGATAAATAAGCTTAGGGGTTGCAGCTTTGGTCGGCAGCCGGCTGAGGAAAAAACTCTGTCCAATAGATCATCCTTGTGTCCCCATTCAGAGGGACAAGATTGGTACCCGACCCTAAAGTAACCGCGCTGCCACTAGTGGTGAACCTGAGAAATACTATACTCTTTTAAGGGAGGTTTGGCGCCAGCTATGTAATTCTAACCCATTTGCTAGAGGGCGCTGTCGTCCTGACCGTTATTATGATTGTGGTATTCTTCTTAGTTTTTTTTTCCTCTTCAAAAGTTGGCAGGCTGGGCATTTATTTAGTTCTTGAAAAATCCCCCTTTTTTTTACTTTTTCCTTTTCAGCGGTTGTGTGAAAAGTGACCCACTTTTTGTGCCTTTCCCAGTTTAGTGCAGTACAGGCAGGGAGGCCCTTTGCTATGATTAATGATTGTCACGTTAACCTGCCAAGAGCATAAAAATGTGCCTTTATCTGAAGAGCGAAAGAGTCGAAAAGATAAGCGCCACCTTGTGGAGGAAACTCACTGTGCCTTTGTTATTGAGATGTGTGGCGGTATATGCTCGGTTTAATTAGTAACCGAGTGTCGAAACGGTCCACTACCACTCACCCTCAACATCCGCTCTAGTCAACTTCCTCTCTCTCTCTCTCACTTCCTATTCTGCCTTCACCCCCTCCTCTGCCTTTATCCCTTCTCTCTATATGTCTACTAATAGGGTTGTGTGACGTCATGCCGACAACAGTCATGCAAAATACCCAATGCCACACTTGTAAATTTTCCACCTGGCGTTAGAGGTTGCTCTTGGGGAAACGACCCAGGATTGTTCCAGGATTTAGTTACTCAGTTCTGAGGGGAAAAATATTTACTGAAACTGAATTGTGAGCTGTCCGCATTCTTGCGTATTTTGCAGTTTTTAGAGGGAGGTGCATTTCAATTCCGTTTAACAAGGGTTTTAAGTGTTTATTTTACATTGGGCACAACAAACTTACAGTATGTCCTTTAAAGCGCCAATGTGGAAGACAATGAATAGGGCTAACAGTACCAAAATGTCTCCACAGCTGGGAATCGAACTCAGTCCTTCTTCACATCAGGCGGATGTTGATTAGCAGGGAGACCCTCACAGAATTTCTATTTCACGGAGGGCAGGATGGAGTTCAACACCTGTCGAATCTGGGCACCATGAGCTGTGTGCCAAGTAAGTTAATAGTTGAACTGCCAAGGCCGGTTAATATCATCATCATCATCATACCCTTATCCTACTGTGGCAGGGCCGGGTCTGCGGGTCCAATGAACATGCTCTGACTGGGGTCACTCCAGCCAGGCGTCTGGAACCCGCAGGAATATTGGCAAAGTTGTCTGTGGTAGGATGCCGGCCTACCCCACGAATCTGAAACTAGCAAAGCCGTCCGATTCAGTGATAGACATAACTCTCTTTCAGTGATGTCAAGGAATTATTTTTCAATCAGCATCTTGGATAACTAATCGGGCATGAGCCTGACTCCTGTTGCATTGTGGTTATTGTCCAAAAGGTCAGACACCATGCAATATTATAACTAACAAAGCATTAATTTGCCTGCCAAAAATTTCTATTGTGGTTGTGTAATGCGGGGTTGGAACAGTGGGCTAGGCCGACATCCCCCCCCACAGACAATTCAGTCAATATTTCCTGCGGGCTCCAGACGCTCAGACCCACAGACCCGACCCTGCCACAGGCGGGATAAAGGTATGATGATGATGATCTTGGATAACTAATCCTGTAATGTAGGCCCTAATGAATAATGTGCCTGACTATGAAGCACGTGATCGCGGGCTCGATTCTGGCCGAGAAGGGAAGTCTTATACCCCCTCATTCCTATTTGAAGTGAAATACACTTGTAGATTATCAGCAGTCCCAGATATAGAAAGTCGCCTTCAGCCCACACCGTTAGTGTGCTTGACTTTGAGTCGTTGAATGCAGATTCGATCCTGCACATGTGTACCTTCGGTCAGATGGGAAGGTAAAACTTTGGAGTACGAATGACGTCAACAGTGCTCTTAAAAGAACGTTTTTATACATCTCGGATCGGGCCTGCGAGTTGTGGTCTCTTCTCCCACCAGGTCCCCGTACACTACCAAACGTGTACAGCCTGCTCCCACATCTGTTTTGGTCTTCCTCTATCCCGGATATCCCGTAATGAACCTAAAATTGCGTAGATTAGAGTGGAGGAGCTCCAGCTTTCTGCAGTACAGCTGAAGTGATTAGCAAGGGAGCGGGCGGTTTATTGCGTTGGACACACCAGTTCTCGTCTGATCACTGAAGTTAAGCAACGTAACCCCAGCAAGTACTGACATGGGTGGCCGCTGGGGAAAACCGGGTACCGCTAATACCCAAAAATCGTCGCATTAGTGTAGTGTCAGTGCAGTCTCTGCACTAGAGCTATGCAGTGGACGGGGCTCTAATGACCTTGTAGTTGAAGGGCCCTAAAGCACCAACGAACGAACAAAACTGAAGTCATAAGCACACGGACGACATCAGATGAGGAGGGAACCCCACTGACCTCGGTGGTCAGAGACGAATGTGAGCTGAAGGCAGGTTCTACCAACACTGGTAGGAATTGAACTCGTTTCTTAACTACTAAACGGAAGTCCAATAACAAAATGTGTAGTGATAACTAAAATAATCTAACGTTTAGTTTTTATTTAATCTGATAGGATAAATATATTCGGGTTTTATTTATTTACCCATTGGTAACAATGGCGCTTGCGAATCGCATCATTTCCGTTTAAAATCGTCAACGTCGTTCATTCGCCCGAAAAATGAAGAGATGAGAGAAGGAGGAAGGGCGGGGAGGGTAAAAAAAAACCTCAATTTTTCACCAAAAAATCTTAGCTTGTGTGTTCTGCTTGGTGGTGTGGTGTTCACTCATGGAGAGTTGACACATTTGAGCAAGAAAAGTGCGGATGAAAAGGAAAATGGCGAGAATATTTATCATCCACGCTTGATGTCGTCCAAAGACACATTTATCTCAAAGCCAAAGTCTCACGGAAGACTTGTGTGTGTGTCTACTATTTTTGTTATTATTATCGTAAAGTTTTGATAGAAAAACATGAGAATAAGTAAAACTTTTATGTAACTTTTCTCTGAGTAAAAGAAAAAAAGGAAAGGGTGGGGGGAAAAAAGGCCGCCATCTTTGGCTTGCTTCGACTTTTTCTTTTTGCTCCGCCCTACTGCCAAATGCCATTGACAGCAATATAATACAACGGCGCTTCTAGGTTTTTGCAGTAATCAAAGATGTATTCTATATATATATTTTATAAGGGGACCTGTCAGTGAAAGTTAAACAAAAGTTTACGTAATTTTTTTTATCTTGTAATCGAGGTTTTTTTTTTTATTTTTACCAACACAGAAAATATTAACCACAATACTGAAATAAATATACAGTATTCTGACTTTAAACGAAATGAGTTTTCCGCCTTGGCAGGCATCCATCTTGCTATTAGGATAGAAAACGTAACGTGATGTTTTCTCAATTACAAATCTAAATACAGTAAAAGAAAAATGTTACTGTTTATACTTAGTCTTTTTTTTTGTCGTAAATTCTGTATTACAAAATCCTGCAGCTATGTCTCCAGTTGCGATTCTACTACGAAAATGAATGTTGTTTTGTTAAAATAACGTTGTGGGAAAGAAGCGCCACCTGTTTTAATTCATTGTGATAAAATTGAAATTTATTTCTCTACTATTTCTCATTTCGAAGAATGGGGTTTTTTGCTGCTCAAACAGCGGCTCCTAGTGGCGTTTTCTTCATTTTCCCATTGTTATTATTGTCCAGTTCATTTTAGACATAAAAAAAATGCAACTGTTAACCCTCTTCTCGTCTATGGCAGGGTCGGGTACCTCATCTGTGTTCCTCTGAATGGACGATAATTTTCTGCAGCCGCCGGTTGCCGACCAAAGCTGCGACCCCTGTGCTTATTTATGGTCGGCCTGCTGTTTGTTGAGGCACTCCACCGAGTTTGGCACTACACCTGGGAATTTGGCCTCCTCTATCCGTTGCATAGTAGAGAGGGTTCTTTTACGTTCAAATGATAGGACACCGGCTTTTTTTCCCCATTCGACGGAAGGCGCACTCGGAGTATCTCTCTTTCTCTCGCCCAAAAGATGGCAACAACCCATCTCATCCGGAATCGAACCTGGAACCTAGTATTGACGCAGTAGTCGAGCACGCTACCTCAGCGTCACAAAAGCAGGAGTCCAGTTCATTTTAGTCCCATTCTTTGAAAGTAGTCTCCCTTCCAATGGGAAATGAACTAGTGTTGCTTGCACCTTATCACAGGCTCAACTCAACTGTCCACTAGCCGAAGAAAACGTGGTAAAAAGAGCTTTCTACTAGGATACGAACCTGGTTTCAACAGATCTCTAGTTGCAGAAATTTCTGCTGTTAGGTACAAGTTTTTGGTTAAGTTTTAAAGTGTGAAACTAAATTTTATTACTTTGAAACGACTTGTAAACAACTAATTGCTGTGTTACAACTTTGACCAAACAATTTAGTTCAAAAACAGGTTAGAAGTTGTTGAAAGGTGTACAAATTATTCTCTTACCTAAAATTTTACCGGTTAGTACACAGAAATTTCAAAAATTTCAAACCGGAAATACATAATTCATTTTTTAGATTTTCGCATGGTAGCTAAAATATTGCATGCTTTATAACGATTACTAATTTTGTTTTTTAAAAAATAAAATCGCCATTTTGTTTACCTTCAGAAGAGAAAACAACTTATTTTTAAAAAACGCATTTAATTAAAAAAAAAGGTAAACATTTATACCATTGTCATTGTGACGTCACATACATGCGCAGTGATACCTTTCACAAATAACATCTCTGAAGCTCCACCTGGCGAGCAACGATTAATGTAGCTTCGTCCTTAGAAATTTAACCACGCCCATCTTGGCAGTTGTTGCTTTTTTAACTATCCTCCTTCCCTCTCTACCTTCGTCGCCAACACTCTTAAGAGCGGGAAGGGGGTAATTTTTTTCCACTTAGGACAAAGGTGAGGGTGTTTAAGTGGTGTAGATCCCACCTGGTAGGCCTACAGATATTCATCTTGTGATTTCAGTTGAAATAATAATTGATTGAAGAGGTACACACCTCAACAATTAAGACCTCATTAAGGTTAATATTGCTATATGGCGAGGAACAGTTCGTTCATCAAAAGCAACTCTTAACACTTTTCCTACCTATGGAAGGGTCAGGCACCCTTCTTGTCCCTCTGAAATGGACACATGGGTGATCTATTGGACAGTGTTTTTCCACAGCCGGTTGCCGACCAAAGCTGCAATCCCTACGCTTATTTATCTTCGGTCTACTGTTGGTTGGGGCACTCCACCGAGGTCAGAGGGCGAGTTCCTACACCTGGGAATTTTGCCTTGTCTACCCGTTGGGTAGTAGGGAGGGTTTTTTTGACGTGTAAATGCCATCGTACACCACACGGGACCTTAGGACGTGAGACGGAGAGAGAGAGAGCCTTCTGTATAACAGGAAACAAAACCGTGGCCCCGTGTGGTGTGTACGATGTCACCACTGCACGGAAAGGGCCCTTTTCTATATGGAGCAAAGCATACGTGTTCATCGGCAAAATTCTTAGGTGTATGAGCTCCGTAAATGGCCCATAAGCATACCGGCGCTAAATCAAATTAAAGGTGTTCGAGACTCATGGATGGAGGGGAAGGGAAGAAGACTTAAAAAAAAACAACTTCCTAAATTTAAACGGTGCAGTTTGGGGTCCTGCAGTGCTTCCCAACCTGTGGTACACATATTTTCATACTGCACGGGGTCCACCTCTAGAAGGTGTGGTACAACGTAGGTCTGTCAAGTGGTGCGCAGGTCAAGAAACGATTGGGGGTACCACTGCCCTAGAGCTTTGAACAGATGGGGAGAAAAAGCCATGACACTGGAGGGGGCCGAACCCGCACGCGTTGAACTTCAGAAACACCGTCATATAGAAATCGACATTTCCGTGCATTTTTAGTAAGAGAGTGAAAGAGGTAAAAACTAATCTACTGAATCACCTTTAAGAAACTATAATTCTCACTTTGAAATAAAAAAAGCCGCAAAATAACCCTTTCGCGATAATAAGAAAGGAAATTTCAACTCCCACGCACACATGTCCTTATAATTACAGATTAAAGATGGCAGCGGAGCGAAAGTGTTGTCATCAATTTCACGTGAAATCTTTATCATCGTCTATCAACTAACTATTGAAAGTCTTCTCCCCTCAAAAATACGAATGGTGGGGGTAAGGAGGAGAGGAGCCTGAAAAAGGAAAAGGGTGAAGGAGAGGAATGCACCTTTCTTGATGACGAAGAAAAGCAGTTTCGGTGTGTCCCTCAGAGCTCCATGTCAGTCACACAATTCAATGCACAACTCACAGATGGGACAGGATGGTCTCAAACACGCAGCAAAGAGGAGCGCACAAGGGAGGGGGAACGAGGGTTAAAAAAGCAATGTGGAAGAGAAAATGGAAGGGAGGGAGAAAGGGGGCTTCCCTCTCTCTCATTGATTGTCCAATCCCACAGCCGCGAAGAGCTTTCAAACTGCAAATCCACTTCTTTCAATTCTCTGAGAGTAGATACAATGGAGAGGACAATCGATCGCAGCAGTTACGGGGCAGCAGAAGCAGCCATTGTGAGTCGTTTCGAACCAAACGGCCGAGAAGGATAGGTCTTACAGCTTGTCAAAGGATCTTTTATTCTCCACAACCCACCAATCCTATAGGTCCATGGTGGATACTCGATGGATGGATGTGAAAGATGCGTAAAAATATAACCATCACCACCACCACCACTGAAAGTAGGGGCTGCTCTGGATACAAACCAATCCATACAAGTCAAAAAAATTCGTGTTCCAGTCTCTAGCTATGGGATATATTGTCTCCATAGTACCATGGATATATATCCAGATAAAAAAAAAGCCGGGGAGGGGGAGACTTATCACTGATTTCTATCCCACTGATTTTAACCAATTCACGGGGCATAGAACAGCGCACTGTATGGATTAATTGGATTAGAGAAACTGGATGGAAACATCCCAGATGTTCAACAAACGGCACTTAATCCACCCGTGAATTTGCCACACCAACAATATCCAACATTATCCAATGGATCAGATAATGAAAGGGACTTTTTTTTAAAATAGAGGAACAGGATAAAAGATATATATAACGTGTTGATGGAGAAAAGTGACAAGGCAAGACGAAGGGGGGCGGAACAGGAAGGGCAATCGTAGGGATTTTCGGCTTCTATCCGAGGTGTGAATCATCGCACTCGTAATTTACATGTCTTACAAGTTCCTCAAATATGAGTATCAGTGATAGAGCGCATGACTCCTGTGTGTGGTTGCAGGTTCGAGTCTGCCCGAAAGCGAGTGACTTCCTTTAGGTCAGAGAAGAATGGTATCATGCATCCCAGATGGAAATTAAAGTGCTGTCACCAGCACCTGGTAAAACCACCCCCCCTTCCACATGGCCTAAAATATTTGTGTAGATCTCGGCAAAATTCCCAGGTGTAGGAGGTCGTTGACTATTTAAAACCGCCCATACAATCGACTATTCTCTTTTTTGAGGGGAGGTGAACAATTTTACTGACGCCAGGCAACAAGATACTACACCTTGAAATTTTGTAACAAAACTACACATTTATTTTACTCCATGTAACAAGAATTTTTTTCCGTGCAGCATAGACATGGTACACCCAAGGGGCTGGTGCGGCCAAGTTGCGTTGGACACACCAGTTCTCGTGACATCACTGAAGTTAAGCAACGCAAACCCACGTTAGTACCAACATGGGTGGTTGGTAGAGAACGTTGGGTGCTGCAAATTTCCCGTCCTACCTCCCCTACACATGCCTCCTTCTCTCCCGCGGGCAGCCTGCTTATGACTGCTTGGCTTACTCCCAAACCCGTTAGTGTAACGGAGAACTGCACTACACGCCACACGGGACACCGCTTTACTTTCCATCTGACGGAGGTCGTACTTAGGACTTTTTTCAGCTCAAAAGACATCAGAAACTTATCAATTGCCTAAGACTCCCAAGAACCTGTAAAAGCAATCATTGAATGGGAAACGAAATTACCCTGCTCAGTAGGCCATTTAATTCTGAAGTTCATAGGTGTCCTGGAGGTTCTTGGATGACCCTGGAGGAAAGTCCTGAGCGAGGCAGGTGTTTTTCTCACGGTGAAATGGAGGAAAATGTCCTTGTCCCTACGTCCGTCAGGTGGGAGGTAAACTGGAGCGGCTGCATCACGTTGGACACAACCAGTTCTCGTCTGATCACTGAAGCTAAGTAACGCAACCCCAGCTAGTACTGGCATGGGTGACCGCTTGGAAACACTTGGACCGCTTGGAGTATATACTGCTAATACCCACAAATCTCCGTAACAGCATAGTGTCTGTGTAGACTCTGCATTAGAACTACGCAGTGGACGGGGCTCTAATGACCTTTGTAGTTGAAGGGCCCTAAAACACCAACGGTACGAAAAGGGAGGTGTGACATCATCACTTCATGATGTCATCATATCTCGGTGAAATTCTCAGTTTAAAATCTCGTTCCCTTTCTCTAGTGTCGTTAAATGGGCCACAGAACTGAGAACCTTGGGTTCACTACTTGGTTGAACAGAGTGAGAAAAGTAGGAATGATGAGGACCTCACGAAAGAAACGTTGGATCATAATAATGCGGGCTGCACCCCTTTTAAAACATCAAAAGATTAGAAATTATTTAAAAACTTCAGATTTTAAGTTGATAAAAATTGATGCATTCATATTTTTAAAGGAGACAAATTCTAGCATACAGTATAAGCCCTCTTAGTTCTAGAAACAATAATGCAATAAATCTGCTTAAAGTATCACCAAAAAAAAAATATCTACATAATTCTTTCAAAGATGGGGAGAAATCAAAGGAAAAATCGGTTTACACATTAACGAAATGTTACGGTAATTAAATATAAGGGGGTAAAAAGCAGAGATTTGTTTAAAAAAAATGTGGAGGGTAGATGAAAAAATACAACTTGGCGTACGAAGTAGCAATTTTGTTCAAATTGCTATCCATTCATGATGGATGCTTTCCACTTCACATGTGCATTTATTTACCTATAGAAAAAGTAGATTGAAATGTTGGTGTAGTGATCCAAAAAAATAAAAAAAGAAATTTGTTTAAAAAAATTTTTAAGTTTCCGCTTTCTCTCTCACTCCTCTTTTTCTAGATTTGAACTATCGAAATTGATGAATCCTCTGTAGTCTAGGGGTTGTGAGGGGGGGAGAGACGAGCAAGGACCTAAAGTTTTAAAATAGTTTTAAAAAAATGAGATCACAAGAACAAAAAAAGTATCTGCGGTTAAATGTTATATATCAAGAATGAATCATTTGAAAGATATTATAAACTGATAAGAGCAAAGCACAGATATTATAAACTTTTAAGTTTGAAAACTTAAAGGGTCTTAAAAAAGGAATTTGGAGGGTCTATATCCTAATCTAGAAAGTGACATTTTATAAACCAACATAGGACATCTCTATGTTCAAAAAGAAGACCCCCCCCCACACACACACACTTCGAATATCTACAATTTAATTGTGCTGTAGTATTGAGAGAGAAGCTGCGAGTGTGCCTTCTTTCGGATGACAATTTAAACCGAGGTCCCGTGTGGGTGGGTGTACGATGGCAATTGCACGTAAAAGAACCCTCTCTACTATGCAACGGGTAGATGAGGCAAAATTTCCAGGTGTAGGCGCTCGCACCCTGGCGTCGGTAGCATTCCGCAACGAACACTAGACCGACGATAAATAAGCGTAGGGGTGCAGCTTTGGCCGGCAACCAGCTGCAGAAAAAACTATGACCAATATATCACCCCGTGTCCATTCAGTGGTACCCTACCCTGCCATAGGCGGGAAAAGGGTTAGGAGTTGCTAATTGTGCTGTGGTATTAATATCATACATGAAATCATGGCGGTACATTCCTCTTATCTCACATATTTAACTAAATTGTTCCTATGAAATTTGCAGATATTAAAATATGAAATATGAAGCTCGAAAATTTAAGTGCAACTAATCTGATATTCAATTACACGAATGAAATTTGAAAGTTCTCACTTTGATTAGTTAAATTATTGTACCTGGCAGGTGAAATGGATTGTAGGTCCAATTGAACACAGGTGACCGGAGTTCATTTCCCCCCATCTGTCCGAGCGGCTGTATTTCGCTGGGCACGCCAGTTCTAGTCTCATCACTGAAGGTTAGCGACGCCACCCCAGCTAGTACTAGCATGGGTGACCGCTTTAGAACACTGGGTACTGCTAATACCTAAAAATTGCCATAACAGCGCAGTTTCCTGTGCAGACTCTGCATTAGAATTACGCAATGGACGGGGCTCTACTGCCCATTGTAGTTTAAGGGCCATGATACACCAAAAAACAAACTCATCTTTACACTGGAGAGACACACGTGCTCCTTTAAAAGCCTGCACCCCAGGTTTTCGCATTTTGTAAATGTACAGTATATTTAAAATGAAAACAAGTTCATTTTACTTGTTAGGAAATGGTTATCATGATGTTGTCCCCGTATCAAGGTCTTGGGCGATAGATTATTTCAAGTTCACTATACAAGGGTGTAGGTGTACTCAAAAGGGTCTTGTGACCTCTGGTGTTGACCTCCACTCTTTTAGTTATTCGCCCTGATCAATTCAATTTTTACCGCACTTTCTGATCAGCCGAGACTCGTGAACATCTGGACAATTAACTGTGTCACAGACAGGAAGAAACAGGCTGATTTAAGATGCATGTTGTGTTCTTACCACTTAATTAGGAGCAAATTTTTAATATATCCTAAATAAAATCTGTGGTTTGCTCTTATCAGACATCATCATACCCTTATCCCGTCTGTTGCAGGGTCGGGCCTGCAGGTTCTAGCCTCCACTGTCGCCTATCTCCTACCAGGTCCCCGTCCACTCCACACACTGCCATATCCTTATGGACAACCTTTTCCCACGTCTGCTTCGGTCTTTCCCTACCCCGGGTGCTTCCAACCACCTACATTCCTGTAATGGACCTAACGAGCTCCTCCTACCCTCTTCACACTGTGTCCATACCACCTCAATATACTCTCCCTCATATTATTTCCGCGATATACCCCACCCCAGGCTACCCCTAATATACTCATTCCTAACTATCAGCTCTCAACACCTCTCATGTATTGCATGCAGCACTTGCATTCTATTGACGTGGTTCTTCCTCACTGCCCAACACCCTGATCCATATAACATAGCTGGCCTAACCACTGCCCTGTAAAACTTCCCTTTCAGCTTTATTGGGACTTTTGCTCTTATGAGACAGTTACCAAAATTTTCGTTGAGTTTAAATGCCGTTTCTGAACCCTACGAAAAATGTCCCTGGCCGCTACTTCATTCTTTGACTATGAACTACGCTATAATAAATTTGATTTTCTATACATATTTAAACAAGTGTAAAGAAGGGATGAAAGATTTCCCAAATTTCTCTAGGTTAAAGGTTTACATACTTCACGGCAAATTTATTATGCTTTTCATCTACTCTTTTAGATATCACTGTGTAATCTGAATTAAAAGTTGAAATTATGAAATATGACATTCAAATTGTACTTAGAATTTTACACCTAGATTATGCCTCTCACTGGGTGAATAATATGCTGTATTTCAACCGGTTCATTTCACTGAAACAGTGCTTTAATGCAATTCCTCGATAGCGTAATAGCGGGCAAGCACGTAGGTGCGGCGGCAAAAACCCTTTTTACAGAGCCTTTAATACGACATTTGAAATTGATGGCGCTTCATATTCATCAAATTTTCGATTTTATATCCTCACTTAACTGTGCTCTAAATATTGTTTTTATTGCAAGTGAATTCCAGGAACGATTTTACCAAATGTGGTCTTTAACGGCTTTCTATTGCATTGCTACAACGTTCGTAACTACCGTTAGGCTTACTGTTAAGCCTTAAAAATTAAATTCGATGGCAACAGCGCGAATTCTCATTAGATTCTAAATTATTACGAATATCATCAATGACTCGATGGCGAATTTGATTTAAAGTAATACACACTAATGCTTTTACATAGTTAACAGGCCGAAAGATGACAATTATGAGACCACCAACCCAAAACAATAACCGCAAACCGGTTACGCAAACCAGTATGCAATAGGCAAAAAAAACACCTCGCTAAAGAACAAATATTTATTGAAAATAATTTATAATATTACTTCGGGACTTCGGACATATTTTTCTGTAGGCAATGAAAATAATTTTGGAAAGGAAATTTTCAAATATGAAGTTGAGAAGCGAAGGATACTGACAATAACCCTAAACATGTTTTTGAATACTACCTACATAAATATAAAAAAAAAAACGAACCCTAAACACTTATTTGATTTTATCAATCAAGATAGATTGAATACAGTATTTTAGAATCTCACTTTTAAGTGTGTCATAAATATTAAAGGCTAGATTAATTATGAAAAATGTTATTCTAACATGGATTGGCTCGTTTTCTTGTTTGGCTTACCTGCTCTATCAACAACAACTCCATTTTTCCTCTCAGTGCTTAGAATAACAACGAAAAACAACAACAGCATATCGGTTGAAATTTCATTCGAAAAAGAAACATACCCGTCCAACATAATAACGTTATCGTAGCACTACGGTAATATAATTTGCATTCAATAATGAATAGGATTATATAAATTTGTAACGAAAAAGGACTTAATAATACGACGAAGAGGCTAACAAATGGTGGTTGTTGTTTATCGAGAGGATTCAAGAAATCAAAGATGGCTGACCGTGGTGAAACACACTTGAAAGATGCGAGCGCGTTATTGAGGTTGTAAAAAAAAAAGAGACCACATTTGAAAACCGTACTTGAATTGATTGGCGAGTGGATGTAATTTCGCGTTGAATTTCAAACGAAATCGACCAAATTAAGATGATTTAGGTTAACTTCTGATGTGTAAAATATTCTAACTATCTGAAGTAGTTTTATGTGTGCCATCGAGTAATGGCGGAGAATGAGAACGACAACGTCAACCGACGTTCGTTCGTTCGTTGAGAATTCCCGAGATCACAAACGAGAAGACGCGCCACGCGCGTGCAAACATTCTATTTGCATCATTATTCTATTTTGACTGTTCTTTTTTTTGTAACGTGTTCATTTTTCGGCCTCCGCATCATCAAGTCGCTGAAGTGATTCCTTTGTGATCATGGTGAATGACCGTGCATGTGGCTGTGAATTGTTTCCAACTTTAGGACGTCCTATTAACCAAATTGGAGCTGAATTGCACCCTTGGGTATTGGTAACAAAACGCGACATGATAGGGGGCAATTGGAAGTATACACTTTTAACCAGGCCTGCTTTTAACAACTTCATAGGGTCTCGCTCTCTCTCTCTCTCTCTCTTTCATTTTTGTCTCTCTTTTTTTTTCACAAATCTCAATACCATTTCAAATGCCGTGAATTTTTTATTGTCATCTTCCATTCAAATGACACCTTGTCTCTTCATTCATCCCCATTCATGGATTATATTACATTTGTCTTTTTCTACTGTTTATTGCATGCTATACATAGTCTTTGTAAAAAAAGATCAAATGACAGAACGTATATAAATGAAGACCACTGCGACATTCGGAGTGGTGCATGAATGGGACTTTGGGCCCTTCAAAATTGATACCAGTTGAACGATGAACATGAGTCTCGGATTGCAATTAAGGCCATTGTTTTAGAAAGGGGCATTGTACTGAGCTGTTGTTACTTTTGTGAAAAGAGGCACACGCACATATATTTCACACCCATGGACATATGTCATATAAGTTAGGCGTGAGTTTGTTTTGGCTGCTCATTAATGGTTGTGCATTTTGAGAAGTTGAGATGAAAGGATACCTAGTCAGTGGTTGGTTCATTTGAGGTCAACGGTACTAATTTATTGACGTCATTGAAGGGTGAACTTTTCCACTCAGACTTCTGCCGTATATAAACAAGGGGTTATGGCCATCATCGTACCATTTGACTGAGGATGAAAAAACTCATAACATTCTTTCCTTTCTAGTTACTCTGTCGGCTACGAGTGAGGATGGATCCCAGGCTCACGGCACATTCCTGACACTATGAAAATTCTTAAGAGTAGGTAATATGGGTTGCAATTAATGCAGATATTTTTTGGACTTATCTTGAATTATTTCCACAAAGTGGAGGAGTATCCACAATTTTTTTAAATGGATTTAAAGTAATCGTATTAGTGATACAGAAATAGACCATCCTCAAGTGCAGACACTCCCTCCCTCAATATTCAGCAATCAGAAACGTAGCATGACGTTTTCTTTATCTACAATTTTGAAATTTTGGTGATGTGACAATTAGGATCTACTGATACAGCATAAAAGATCCTTGAATAATTTTAGTAGGATATTTCCTGTGTGTGTGTGCGAGAGAGGAAAAAAAACAAATTCATCGCCTTAAAGTTTTCAAATCCCCTGAATAAATAATTCAGCAGACAGAAAAAAAGTAAAGCTAGAGAATAGCAGTAGCAGCAGCATTAAGACTGACATATCCGTCAGCATGACGGTGTTATATCCACAAAACACATATCCAAAGGATTTCTTTTTTAATGCTGAAAAGCAAGAGAGCACCCCACAACACACCTCAATATACACTAACACTATTGCTACCTCAAGAGTACCGAGTTGTTGGTGTATGTATATATTTTTTTCTATTGGGTTGGATTTTCCTCTTTTTCTCCTCACACGTCTTTTTTCTCTCCCTTAGATTTCAAGTGTGATATCAAATACTGTATCCTGTCTATACAGTACATAACAAGAGTTGGTTTCCTTCCTCCAAATACCTCCCCAGGTTTTCATTCCTCTTTGCAGACAACTCAGAGCTCTGAGTCTCCTCCTCCTCTTGCCTGACACTCTATCATCCTTATTTTCTACTTGTGACGTAGATGCAGTGTTATGCCACACTGGCGTTTTCTTTCTCCCTCTTGCTAAAAATCTACCTCCTCCATTTTCTTGTTCAGCCTTTATAATTACGTATTATTAAGAAGTGCGCACCCACAGATGCTGCTGAGTGCAGAGTCGGTATTTGGGTGACACACACCAGGTGGTTGCAAGTTGATGTTATTTGCCAATGGAAAAAGACTGCGCACTCGTACATTGTCAGATGACGTACGAATGAGAACAACACGAAATAGAATTTAGAGAAGAACATTGAAGTGTTCTTTTATTTTTGTTCTTGTTCTTTTAAGAACACTTACCTTGCGCCCTTGCATCCTTGACGAGTGACTTGTATCCTTCGATATGTTCGAAAAAATGGAGTGGGGATGTGGTAGAAGTAGTAGTAGTAGTAGTGGTGGTGGTGGTCTGTTTTTAATTATTAAGATATTTTTGTTAGCCATCATTGAACAAGATTCCTTTTTAGCCATCTTGAATTTCGTTTCGTGGAGGCGAAGAAGAAAACGACTAGAAATATATACGGTAGGCGCTCACATCAACATCCTGTCATCATAATATCAATGCTGTTGTTGTTGTCGTCGTCGTCACAACTGCTTAAAACAGGTCGCGAATACAACATGTTGACGTTGTCGTCGTCGTCATCATCGTCGTTGCCGCAATATGTTTTTCGGTTTGGGGCTTTATTTCTCCCTCTCCCTATCATCATCATCATCAGTGTGAAAATATTCACCATACTTTAGGTTTGGGTTGTTTAAGTGAGCACACCATATTCATTTATGCGAAATCCGACATTTTATTCCACGATTTAACTTAATATTTTGAGTTTTTTTTTTCTAACTCCCCTTTCATCACTGAATATTTTGTAGGTTTATGCCCTCAATTTTCTTCCCCTTCCGCCTCATCATTGATAAGCTCCTCCTTCATTGTCACCGCCTCTTTTTCTTCCTGTCTTTGGTTTTTCTTTTCTCTCTCCTCCTTCTCTCTCCTGGACCTTTTCTTCTGCAGCATCATTTTCAGTCGTCGATTACGAGCCACAGTCGAAGTTAGAAAATGAGTTCACTCATTTGACATTTGTCCGAAAAGAAGACAGACGAGGAGAAAAGAGGAAGGGAGGAGAAAAAAAGCAACAAAACCGCAACCGGCTTCCATTCCTTTTTCAAAGTCCCTGAACATGACACACTTAGGGGTTATAAATTAGATATTGATGGAATGAGAATGATGATATATCCGGTATGTATGGAGTATATATATGTACAGTTGGAGAGGAACTGCTTCCTTTTTCTATGTGCAATATATGAAACAATATTATATATACACAGATCTCTAAACACACACATACACATATATACACAGAGCACACACTTGCACGCACATACATTTTCACTCCAAATCAAGTACGTACTTTTGTACCCCTCCCTTGGTTCAACCCACTCTTCCTACCTGACATCACATCACGCCTTTGGCAGGTTGCTCTAGTTTTTTTTTTCCTCTCTCCTTTTGATGTTCCCCTAGTTGAGTTTTCCCTTTGACTCGCCATTTTCTTGTTCTTGCCCCAACCACCCCCGCAACAGCGCTTCATCTCTCATTCGCGACGTCCCACTCACGTTGTAGGTTTTTTCCTCTCTCTCTCTCTCTCTCCTCCCCTTTTCCGGACGTGATATTCCGTAATTTTGTGGGACGCCTTTTCCTGCGTCACTGTATCACACTAACATCCAACGTTGGCACAACCACAGAACACACACGCAACGATTTTACGGAGGTTCTTCGATTTTTCTCAATTGAACATATGACGTAGTTTTTTTTTTTTTTTGGTCTTGTTTTTGTTTTTTTTTCCTCTCTCTCTCTCCCTTCTCCATAGTATGGTAGTAGTTGTTGCGAATTGAATTTGTTTCGTCGACTGCTGTTCTTACTGCTGCTGTTACTGCTTGTGCTTGCACAATTTTTGTCTCTTTCGATGGTGTAACATGATGAGAATGAAATGGAGAAAGAGCGGCGAACTCTCTTCTCTCTTAGTGTGAGTGTTGTGTGTGTCTCTTTCTCTCTTTTCTCCTCTCTTTCTCTCTCTCTTTTGCTTCGTCTTTTGTCTTGATATATCGTCGTATTTTTTCCAGGCACAAGTCATAATTTCTTCATTTTAGAGCCTTCACGTGACTACCGAGTACCAATCATGGCGGCTGGTTTGAATCATAAAACTCTCGTAGTGTGAAAATTAACCTGCCCCTTTTTTCTTTTCGGCGGCTTGGGGGCCAAACAAATGCTAGCACAAAAGCTGGACTTTTAGATTTGACATTTTTATGAGCTTGCTCCGGACCAACCCCGATTTCGATGCATTCATTTGCTGTTCAAAATGGTTCTAATGTGTTTGGGATGGGATATCGGTGTAGTGCGATAGGAATGGCGAAGGTGGTATGGAGAGACGGAGAGGAGGGGGGTTGTTGGGATCCAGTTGAGGGAGAAAGGGACCACGAGAAGGGGTGTGCCACATATATACTATACACACTCATAGAGAGAGAGAGAGAGGAATGATGAGAACGAGAAAAGAATTAAATCCGGTCCTATATATTATTATTATAACATGCACACGTAATGAATGGTGGGTTGTAAGTGTTGTATCTGTTGGCTTTCTTCCATTACACCCCCCCCCCCCTTCCCCCCCCCCCCTCCCCTCCCCTTGTTACACCCGCGGCCCCCCCCCCCCCCCCCCCCTCAGACGAGGACACCTTCTATCCTGTCTCCCTTCCATCTTCACTTCAAAACCGAACTGCCACTGCCACCAACCACCGTTACCATTAAGAGGTACTAACAAATATATTTTTAAAAACCACTTTCGGTTTTTTTTATGTCTCATCCTCTCATTTTGACCAATTTCTTGTCCCGTAGATGCGTAGTCTCCTTTCTGTTTTGTGCCACCCCTTCACATACATTCCTACTGTATCCTCTTTCTCGTCAATCTCATGTAGGAGCTAGACTCACGTATTTATCACACTCGTTCTCGGTTCTTCCTTCCTCTTGTCGATCTTTGTGTTTATTTTGATAATGTTATTCTGTACTGCAGGCACTGCATTGGCACACAGCAGCTTTTCAATGGCGACGAATCTCTGACATTTAATTTTGAGCATTTCAGTTTACAGTCTACTGAAAATGAAATAATATGTGTTTAAGTCACACGTTTCTTATATAATACAGCGATTTGAAAAGAAATTGCTCCCTATCATGTTTATTTTCGTTTTATTTTTTATTCCGTATATTGCAGTAGTACACAGTATCCTCAAACCCCTCCATTTCCTGTCGACTGAATATAAGTTCTTTAGAGGCTTAATAGAAAAGAAAGACATTATAATGTCGACCAAAAAATTTTTGTCTACCGTTATTCTGTTTAAAATTCCTCTATTTTTCCTTTGAATAATAGTAACAACCATGCTTGAATGCAGAAGTTATTCTGTTGTGGCCTTTTCCCTGGATGACGCATGGGTGTAAGTGGTTGGAATGGATGGAATTGGATTTTCAAGCTTTTAAGTAAATGCCTCACTCAATTTGACGAATTTTTTTTTTATTTGATATTTAAATGAAGACGGATTTTTGCCCTATAGGCCTATAAGTTTTTTTTTCTTGATTGTTTGAAGAGTTTAACCTAGAAGGGCGTTGTTAGGGTAATTTAGTGTGGTACAAAATGAAGTTAAAAATGCTCTTTCAAGTTCGTCTTGTCACCGGAAATTGTTCTTAGCTGTCATTAGTTATATTGATACAGTTTTAATAGATTGAACTTAAAAACCTCTTCGGTATTATAAACATGTTGTTGCTCATCCTTACTTTGGGCAATTTCGAACTGGATGGAATGGAGAGGGCTCCAATCAGGGTCAAATATTTTTAAATTACACAATAGGTAGTTGGGATGTGTGACCAAAGGCTAGAATTGTTTTATGAGCTATTTACGATCTCTCTGTTTTATTTTTGTTTTTAATTCTAACTAGCCCTAAAAAGATGCTAAAGGTGCACTGTGCATATATGGCTGAGGGAGGGAGAGAGGACTTGGGGGTTTTAGTCTGCAAGCCCTGTGTATGTATTGAAAAACTCAGAAGAATGGTCCTACTACCTCTTTATAAAACCAGACGTCATTTAGAGAAGTTGAATAAAAGCCGCCTCCTTTTTTTTTATAAATTTTTTTCTGGGGCTGTAGACTTTGTTATTCAGAGCCCTCCAAACAATAGACGATAGAATTTAACTACTAACACATTTTTTGTGTATTTTAAAACATCCCTTCTTAGTTTTTAAACTCACAAAGTCGTAAATGTAATTGCAAGGAAGGATCACATTGTTTAAAAAAGAGTGCAGAATGGTGCGTAACAAGGGTATATCGGGCAAAAGAGGGGGTTGGATAGTCTGCAGAAGCTCGCGAGCAAGTCGGAATGGTTTGTCCAGCAGCTGTGATGCGTGTGAATTGAGTAGGGAAGGCTGCTGAGTGGTTCGAGGAACCCCCTCCATCTCACTGTGTCAAAAATCTCTGTGTCACTGTTCAAAACTATCCAATGAAACTCGGAAGATTTTTTAAGGGTAAAGCCCATTTATTTGTTGACACTGGAGTTCAGTTACTTGGATCCTTGCCACGTCTGGGATAAATGATCAACTGTGCGTGTGTGTTATATAATAAAGGGAAAGGAACTCGTTGCATTTCACGCTTAACCTTCGCACATGATTCAACTCTCTGAAAACGGAAGTGAACTACGTCATGTTGGAAAACTGACAGGCAGTTGGCTATGACTAAGTGATGTCTTGACCCTGACCATTTATTGCAAGTCGTACTTTTGAGATATTAGGATGCGTCTTCCTTGTGATAATTATCATTCACGCATGCTCTTTTGCAGACAGACTTAAATGAATATTTACATCATCATCATACTCTTACCCCCTCTGTGGCAGGGTCGAGTCTGCGGGTTCTAGCCCTCCACTCCCGTCTATTTTCCGCCAGGTCCCCGTCCACCCGTCCTCTAGAGAGATGGGTGTTCTTGGTTCGTCGCTACTTTTGTATGGTATATAGGTGTTGGTTTAATCCTATCCGGGTACAAGACACTAGGCCCGTTACGGGATATTTTATCCCAGAATCCACTTTGTGATAGAAAGGCAGATGACATCATATCAAGAATTTATAGTCGCAGTAATTTATCTTTCTTCGATGAATAGTTGTCAGGTTGATGTCATTACATTATTAGTTAGGCCCTATCACTTTTCTGGATGCTCCAATGACGTCACCTGAACCTTATCCTCCTCCTCCCTTCATCCATTCTAATTCACTATTGTTTTTCCTTTTTTTTTTTTTTTTTTTTAAATCCTAGTCCTTTGTTGCATTCTCGAACCTTGTTAGTGCTTCCGGACGGTTTCGTGTAAACCCAATCATGTTTAAAATGGAATAGATGATAATCTGCGACTCAGCCCGGCTGTCACCCCTTAGGAGTATTTAGAAATGTAATGCCGGGACCCCACACGAAGTGGAACATTGAAAGCCATTTAGATATCATATTACATTTATCCCGTCTATGGCAGGGTAGGTTCTCCCTCCTATTCCCAACATGATCCTGGTCATCCGCCATGCATCCGCCTTGTGTCCCGCCATGCACCTTGTGTCCCGCCATACAACCTGCTCCCATGCTTACTTAGGGCCACTAACAATTATTGAGATAATTTTTTTTTGTACATTGCCGAAATTTTTACACACGATAACTTATACGTTGAATGGTTTTAAATATAATTATACGAGTGGCAGAGGAGATTTAAATTTGACTTTCTCTGTCTCCTGTCTTCCGCTTCCGTCCCTTAACTTGCCCTCCCACCAGCTGTCCTAGGTGATTATATACTAAAACGTTTGTTGCTTTATATGGTATTTGAATATTGCTGTCTGGCTGTCTTGCCCGCCTCTTCCTATTAAGATTTCACTCGCATAGCAGCAATAGAAACTAGGTTTTTATCCCAGCACAGCAGATGATAACAGCCTCCTTTCATCCCTTTCTGGATGAGATATTCCCGAGTCATTGAAATGAAGCGTTACCATGACAACTGCCATTTAGCCGGTGTAGCTCATCATTCTGATGGCAAAAGGTAAAAGGTTATTAGGAGATTGTCGGGGTGCAGGGAGTTAGGTATCGTCGTCATATTATCATCATCTTCATCATCATCATCATCATCCCAAAACTGTGATGAGGAGAGCAGAAGAAGGAGAAGGATAACTGAAGTGTTGTCTTTTCTTCTGGTGTGTGTGTGTGTGCTAAGGAGACGCAGTAAGAGGGAGAGAAGGGTAAAGAAAGAGATAAATGTGCCCTAAGTTGAAGGAAGAGGGAAGAAGGGCGAAGACGAATTTTATGTCCTGGTTTCTTCATCCTTTGCTGTACCATCCCTTTTGCTGCTTGAAACACCCACAACACCTCAGTCCTATCCCTCTGTGTGTCTCCTCTCCCCCTTCTACCCCTTCACTCCATCTGTCCCCTCCCCCCACTTCATCGATGTTACTGCTCCAAATGAGATACGCCTTTTTGGATGAAAGAGAAGCTAGGAACTCAATTGCAGTTTTCTCCATTATAGTTTGGGCCTCCTCTGCAACTACAAGAGACGAGACTGCTCTTACTGCTTTTGCCTTGCGGTGATTCAAGGACATTGGATCGTTTAGTTTAACGACATGTGAGGAGATGCATGCACTTCGTTGAGATTCCTCCTCTTTCATCCTTTTCCACCCTCTCCTTTTTTATATTTTCCACCTCTTTACTGACTGATGCCGCTCCCCCCTCCCCTCACCCTCCAAACTGTCCCATCTCTTGCTATCCGCTGGCTGGATGAGTTGTTTTTCTCGTCTCCTGCCTCTCCTCCATCCCCTCGTCTTATTTACTCCTTATTTTCTTCTCCCCTTTTCCACTTCTCTTCTCCTCAAATACACACCCTAACCATTCACATCTAGGCCCTAAGATTGTGTAAGAAACGTTTGTGGAGCGGAAGGAAGGAAGCAATGATGATTGGTGTATAGACATTCCTAAGGAAACGAATACCGGAGACGTTTCTGCGGAATGTTGTACCAACGTCGATGAAACAATAATATTACTACTACAGGGTTCAGGATTGAGTTGGGTCTTTGTGATCACATGTTTTTTGACAGTGTTGAAAATTCGGCCACACACCTTTGCTGTTTCTTAAACTAACTACAGATGGTCTTATTCTCTTCAAGTCCTAAGAGGCGACTAAAAGGGTTGTGGCATGCAGTGCGGCAGCCCAGTTATGGGAGACCGGGGCAAGATGACGATATTAACAGATTTCAAATTAAATTTTTATTTTTCTTTCAAGATAAAATGTTTTACTGTGCTGAGAAACTTAGAATGTACAGTATCTTTGTTTATGATTTAGTTGTTAAAAGAGGAACATTTTTTGATAGTTTCAAGGTGATTTTATAATTTTTAATGAATGACGTAAAAGAGTCATCTTGTCCCAGACCCGGGGCAAGATGACGACCATTAAAAAGTAAACGAAACTAGTTTTAGTAAACTAAAACGAAATTCTATTATTGTACCCTTATTTATTTTACAGTAAAACAGAATTAGGCTATTATTTATTACATTATTTATTTATTAAATAATATTTTTAGTTCTTTTTGTGAATAATAAAAGTGCATTAACACTAAAAGTTAAAATTGAAGTAAATAAAGCAACTCCTAACCCTTTTCCCGCCTAAGGCAGGGTCGAGTACCCATTTGCCCCTCTGAATGGACACCGGGTGATATATTGGTCATAGTTTTTTCTGCAAAAGCTTTTCCGGCCAAAGCTGCACCCCTACGATTATTTATCGTCGGTCTAGTGTTCGTTGGGGAATGCTACCGACGCCAGGGGGCGAGCTCCTACACCTGGAAATTTTGCCTCATCTACCCGTTGCGTAGTAGAGAGGGTTCTTTTACGTGCAAGTGCCATCGTACACCCACAAGGGACCTCGGTTTTACTTCTCATCCGAAAGAAGGCACACTCGCGGCTTCTCTCTCGCCCGAAAGAGGCCGACCCACAACGGTCCAGTATCGAACCTAGAACTAAAGGCGTAGTTGCCGAGTGTGCTAACCACTACGCCACCGCGGCGGGTTAAAATTGAAGTAAATAGTAAACCAAATTTATTATTAACTTAAAAGTTAATGTTTTCTAGTTAACAATAATCGCAGATAAGCTGTCCACCACAAAGAAGATGCCAGTTAACATTGAGGGCCAAAATGGTGAGTTCACCAACTTGCCCCAAGCAGCAATTTAAAACTTAAGTATTATAGCTAGAAGATAAAAAAATTATTTTAATAATTAATACTGAATATGAATGGCCAGTTGTCTAAGGTAGGACAAAAATGCTATTAAATATTTTTTATAGCATTTAACACTATCAGGGCCGGCCATCCGGGGGTGCAGAGGGTGCATTGCACCCGGGCCCCACGATCGAGGGGCCCAGATCATTGCTGATATTAAAAGTTTAATACTGTACGTCATTGTAGGAGCAACGTCCCTCATTCGACCCTGCCAATGCAACATCACCTAACGTAACCTAACAACCCTGCCATTGAACTACACATGGCATCATCCAAAAATGTAATACCTTCCAAAATTAGGAAGGATCTCAGAGTGGGATAGGAGGGCATCTAAGAGGAGTCCGTTTACTCTGAATCCTTTTATCTTTACTTTTGGATAAATAGTTTGGGGTCCCAAAAGGATTTTTGCACCTGGGCCCCTTTATAGAGAAGGCCGGCCCTGACCACTATATTAATTATATCTTATTTCCCGAATTTGGAAATTTTAACACACAACAACAAAACAACGAAACTCGTGTAAATAATATTGTAATGGCAACAGTGCCTTGACAACGTCCCATTTTAGTGTCTAGTCATGAGGAGTGCTGGTAGTATTCCTATGGTGCTGCTAACTATCAGGGAAATTAAAAAATTCGCTAATTAAGTCATTAGTCATCTTGCCCCGGTCTTCCCTACATAAAAGCGTCGCCTATGCAGCCTATGAGTTTTTCCACCCCCTACTCTTCATCTTTTTTTGCTCGTTCGCCGCAACGGCTCAGTAGTCTGTACTTTACTATTGAGTCCATGGTTAAACGTTCAATCCTGGCCTAGGTGGATGACGTCTTTTGGTTAAGAGGGGGAAAAAAAGCTCCAGGTGAGCTTTCCGTCAAAGGGAAATAAATCTGCTGTCCCGTGTGGTGTTATATTGGCACCTGCATGTAAAAAACACACTATACACGGAAAAAAATCAGGGGTACCCGACTATGCCGATAGTAGAGGGGAGGTGAAATACGTCAGTGGAAATGCTGAAGGCGGCCTGTTGTCAATTGGGAAATGAGGCGTTACATCGTGTAATGTGTTGTTACAAAATGCCTGACTGTTGCGTACCGCGATTGCTCCAGTTATATACCCAGTTGCACAGGCCGCCCAGTTGCACACTGCAGGCCACCTAATTAGCTATTGTAGGCTGCCGGCGGGACAGTAGCTCCAAATTAAATTTTTTAAAAAGTAAAATTGCAATCCCCTGACCGGCCTCGGTGGGGCAGTAGGGAATGTGCTCGGTAACTGCGTCAATGGTTCTAGGTTCGATATTAGACCGAGGTGGGCTGGCTTCTTTCGGACGCGAGAGAGAGAGGCAGACCTCGAGTGCGCCTTCATTCGGATGAGAAGTAAGACCGAGGTCCCGTGTGGTGTATGATGCATTTGCACGTAAAACAACTCTCTCTACTATGCACCTGGTAGATGAGGCAATATTTCCAGGTTAGGAGCTCGCCCCCTGGCGTCGCTGCAGAGCCCCAACGAACAGTAGACCGACGATAAATAAGCATAGGGGTTGAAGCTTTGGTCGGCAACTGGCTGTGGAAAAACTATCAATGTCGCCTTTGCCATATCGACCCTACCATATCGCCCTTGTGTCCATTCAGAGGGACAAGGTGGGGACTCGACCCTGCCATAGGCGGGAAAAGGGTTAGGAGTTGTTTTGCGGCTTTACAACTTTGCGGCTGCGGAAAAATACCGTCCAATATATTACCCGTGTGTCCATTAATTCCTATCACAGGCGGGACGGTTGACCAATATATCGCCCTTGTGCCCATTAAAGTTTTATTGAACATCAGAAAATTGCTTGAATTTGACTTTGAATTGGATACAGTGGCCTATTTGTTTTGGTAGAGGGACGTCAATCGTTTTTGGACACCCTTATGACCACTTGCCAAAACTTCAGCATGAAATTTCTTATCTCAATAATGTGTTATTCAAATGAAGTGGAATGTGTACAACAATGAATTTTCCTCATTTCCTAATATCCCAGGCCAGATGGTGTCCAAGAAGTAATTCAGCAATAGATGGACAACACTTTTTGTCCATTGTCTTCAGACATTACATCTTTAATTTTCTGGTGAGAAAACTACACCCAGATCGCTTGATAACGTCGTGACCTTTACTCTTCAACGTTACTGTGGAACGGTGATGAATGACAACTAGACAATCACGAGATCGATACCAGTCAAGGCCAGGAAGAGTATTTTTTTCATGGAATATTATGTTGTGTGTTGCATGCTTACTACATTTAAGTAGGGATTCGAGTGGATATAGAGACAAGGACAGAATGACTCTATATTTAAGCATTGAGGGCCTGGTTTAGTGATGATTCAAAGTGACCTCTAGTTACTGCCCTTTGTGAAATGTGAGATGCAAAAATCTGGCGCACATAAAAAAATTGCTGAAAATTGTAGCTGTTTATTTACCGACCAGGTACTGAGCCCAATCGAGAAGGAAAGTCTCCATCAACCCTTTCCAGAAATAAAGCCGTAGTCCTGTGTGGGGTGAGTGTGTTCACCTAAAAGAACCCTTTCTACGTGATAGCCTTTTTTTGGGGTAGATGAAATGCGTTTGTTCAGAGTTCACTTTTCCTACCATGTTCGGGTAGGCGCGGAAATACCCGTGCCCGTTATGCTCGTGCTCCTAGGTGGCCTGCCAGGTGTCGTTTGCCCTTCCTCTCGTCTGCAGTCGCTCTCTTTCTGTCCCTTCGCCGTCCTACGGCAAATTGCCTGTCGTTCCCTAGCGAGGAGGGCAATCGGGATGATGTCGTGATACCGTGCATGTAAAAATCTTCTTTGATACCGTGCGGTATGTCTCTCTTGCACTTACCCCAGTCGTTTCCGGTAGACATCTTTTTTCAGAGCTTGTGCCCAGACTTCTTCATACAGCAAGACAGACTAAACCAGGGGTGGATCCAGGGGCAGATCGAGGGGGGAGCACTAAAAAAAAAAGTGCGCCCCAAAAATTTTTAAATATTCAAAATCCCGTCTTCTACTGCCCTTTAAAAAATGTCCTGTCTTCAGTGGTTCAGCCAACTGCAAATTGGACTGCAACTGTTGGACCGGCAGTATAGAAATGGGAACAGCAATTCAAAAATACCTCATCAGTTGCAAAGTTGAATCATGCATCAGATGAAATATGCGTCCCATTGAGGCACTGAGGAGGAGCAATGCAGCAATTGCTCCCCCTGGATCGGCCCTTGGACTGGACCGTAGTCATCAGCAGTCTTCACTCAGTCTGCTCAGAGCATTTACCCCTTGTGGAGTCGTATCTGAAGTCTGCCAGGTGTGGTCCCTGAACGACAGTTTGCTGTCGATCATGACACCCAGATACTTAACAGCTGGTCTCGTCTCAATCACTTCGTCCTCAACCTGCAGTGGTAGTGGTATAAGAATCCTTCTGTCTGTCAGAATCAAGGTCTGTCTTGCAAACAACAAGAGAGAGCTTGAGTTGCGTCAGATCTACTGCCGAGACGAGTGCTGCAATGGCGTCCGCAAACCCAACCAATGTACTTACTCCGGGCATCTCTACCCTGAAGAGGCTATCGTGACATTCCAGAGATAGGGCCCCAGGATAGATCCCTGGGTCAGACTGGTGGTGACAGCCCCTCTCTGTAGTCCGTCTGCAGTTTCATAATCCACATCCATCAACCACAGGATGTACCTTGGCACCTGGAATACATCCTTCTCCAGTGCTTCGGGGATGGTGAAGATTTAAACGAGTTTCCCACATCCAGTGTGAGCAGGAAGATTACACGCAATGAAGAACGGCTGTGGTCCTCTGCTTACCTGACAGCATCGATGACCTCATGGGTCACGTCTGCTGTCGGTCGTTCTGTCCTAAAGCCATATTGTCTTGGCAAGAGATCTCCAACTTCTTTGATGCCATTCAGTAGCCTTTCCCTGAGGAGCCTCGCAAGCACCTTTCTTGCCGTGTCCAGCATGCAGAGTGGTTAGTAGAAAGACAGCGACTCTGGGGGTTTCAAGCCCTTGCTGATGAGAACAAGACGTGCCGTCTTCCATTGGGCTGGAAAGGCTGCAGCCGCCAGACAAGAAGTTTCCACCGCAGGGTTACGTTCAGCACCTCTCCTGGAATGTCACTAGGTTCCGGCAATCTCTTGCTCCTCAAGGATGTTACTGCTTTCTTCAAATCTTCCACGGAAAGGAGTGGGGCGTCTCCTACCTCATCATCAGCAGGCTTATTTATTTTCAGGGGATGGACGAGGTAGAGGGTATATACGAACGGTGCGACCTGTGGTGGCCGCATCCATGATGCAAGGTGCCCTTTGGATTCCAAATCTACGCGTTACTATGCAGTACGTGTGCATCCACAAAATTTCTAAAGGCAGGGGCTGGCTCCCTGGCGTCTTTGGTTATCTCCAGCAATGAGGAAACGTTAAATAACTCAAGAAATAAACGACTTTTACTTCCTATTCCTATGCCTTCAGAAGGCCAATTTTATGCCTTTTCCCCTCTCCCTATCAAACAGTAAACCGCCATTTCCGGCCTGGAGCGAACCTGTGTACATTGAGCTCTACAAACAAGTACGCTGTATTACTAGAGATTGGAAGAAATGACTGTATCCGCCCGGCTTGCGGGCTAACTCTGTTCAATTTCCAGCTGTAGTGACATTATGGCGCTGTCATCATTACTCTTCTTCTTCTCTTCCTCTTCCAAACTGTTTCCTCCTACGGCAGGGTGTGGTATATTGTGGCATCTTTGTGGTTGGCCTTTTATTGTCTCAGCCGATTGTCGACATATGCTGACTA
Organism: Trigoniulus corallinus; assembly: GCA_013389805.1. Classification (NCBI taxonomy): domain Eukaryota; kingdom Metazoa; phylum Arthropoda; class Diplopoda; order Spirobolida; family Trigoniulidae; genus Trigoniulus; species Trigoniulus corallinus. The sequence continues at coordinate 15,473,688 of JAAFCE010004209.1, forward strand.
ATGTTGCAACCCTTAGGCCTGCTCATTTAATGTCCAATTTTCGTCAGGGGGCAGTTTTCCTCTACGGACGTTTCTTATATCTGGGAATGTTGACGTTTTGAACTTATATTTTACTCCATGTCGAAGGTTTCAGTGGTCACACGGGCCGAGTGATCGAAGGCATACTGGGGTCTTCTCTCTCGCCCCGAAAGAAGCCATCGGCCTCACCCAGGATCAAGCCTGAAATCATGTACTAAAGAAGGGAAATTTACCATGGCGACATCCCCCTTTTCTTCCTCATTGGCATTGTGTGTTGTACCCAATGTAAAAGTGTCCCATTGGTGTGGGACGTGTTGAGAGCGGTTGGATTGCGTTGAACACACCAGTTCTCGGCTGATAACTGAAGTTAGGCAACGCAACTCCAGTGCCTGGGCACTGCTAATACCCAATAATCGTCGCATTAGTATAGTATCTGTGCAGTCTGTGCATTAGAACTACGCAGTGGACGGGGCTCTAATGATCTTGTAGTTGAAGAGTCCTAAAACACCAATGAATCAACAAAGTGGGACGTGTTTATTCCTGGCTGGCCTCGGGTGCGTCATGGAAGGCCTGATTTGTTGCAATACTTTTCTTTGCATCAATGATCTTGTTTGAAATGACATACTCGCTGGTGAATTGGCGTCTGATGAAAATTTGCTCTGCAAGGTGTATGATGACAGTTGTCTGACTTTTCCACCCAAGAACTGTAAAGGGTTGGTAGCTGGTGTGATATTTGCCAACCAGAGATTAAGTGCAAAAAGATGTCAACGTGTTGGAGTGTGTCGATTAAACCAAGTATTGATTATTTTTTCTTTCCTTCCCTCCACCTTTTCTGGGGAAGGGGGGGGGTGTAGTTGGTACCGATAACAAGTCTCAAACATCTTGAAGTGGAATTGCAGTACTTGTATTCAGCTGCTTGCCACAAGATCGCTTGAGTTGTGGAAAAGCGATAATTTTAGTTTAAAGCACGTACTTACAATCTCTAATCTGCCTGTGGTGGAGTGAGATGGTTCAGGATTTCGGGATATTTGAGTTTCTGCCCGTTAGAGATATAGCAAACCTGAAACATGTATGATTATGTGACATCAAAAGATATATTTAAAGTGATCTATTACTTTAGGAGCAAAAAAAAAAAAAGAGAAACCAAAGCCCTTTTCCTGCTTATGGCAAGGTAGTGGGTGAAGGAAAAAAAGTGCCTCAATGAATCAGAACAGGCCGAGACAAATAAGCATAGGGGTTTCAGGATTAGGTTGGCAGACTGTTGCGAAAAAATACCATTCAACCGATTGCGCGTGTCCCAATGTAGCGGAATGGGCACTCGATCCTACCATAGACGGGTTTGATCCTGTTTGAAGAAAAGCTGTCGTTCTGTCCTGTTGTGAACGAAGTTACCAGGTTGACCTCTGTTATCTTTTGCCCTGGTAGTTGTTTTTGAAGGCAGGATGGTGATGTAATCATTGATGACGTTTAATCACGAGTGCAATACTGAGCCCATATCTTTATAAAAAGCATTCAATATTTATGTCCTAAATACCAAGTTGGGACTTTGAACCATTTTTTGGTATCAGGGTCATCTGTATTTGCAATGTGTCCTTGAAGGACACACTGACATTCTTTATCGTAAAAACAACTTCACTTGAAACTGTTGAATGATGAAGTGTATTTGTGGCTATCAATCTTGCAGGCTGGCAGTAGGTTGGTGGTGATAATTCACAATGACGGCAAAAATGTCAGATTTTTAAAAGGCGACCACATTCTCGGAACATAACAGGGTCTGCCCCGGCAACTTACTGTTTAATCCTTTCAGACGCAAAACTTGGATTCTTGCAAGAGTCTGTTAGCAGTCTAGACGCCCACAGTTAACGCCCTGTTGTTGTTGTTGTTGACTAGTCTAACAATGGTAGCGTGATTGCAACCTGGGCGGTTAAATGCAGGATCTGACCTCTGGTTTCTTTGGTAGTAGAAAATCATTAATCCTAACCCCTACCCCGCTTATGACAGGGTCAAGTACCCCGGAACACAAGGGCGGACTATTGAACGGTAATTTTTTGTAACTGGCTGCCAACCTAATATCTCAACCCCTGGTAATTTAACGCCGGCCTGTCTTTTTCCTGGAAGCAGTTTTTATCGACACCAAGGGAAGGAACGAGCTTTTACACCTGGAAATGTTGCCTGTCTGCAACTCAGGGTTGGGCAGGACCATAAGGCAGGTTAGCTACTTTTGGCAGACGTGTTGGTGCTCTCTTTCTCAAAGAGGTGTCCTAAGATGATACTGCGTGTTTTGCAGGTTTCGACTGGTAATGAGTGTAAAAGCATGCCTCCTTGTAATGTTTGAGGGTGAAGGGGGGGGCAAGGTTATTGGTTGAGGACAGATTCGGCTCAGCCTTGGGCCGGGGTGTAACCTGAACGTCAAAGAACCCTTTTGGCATTGAATGTGCAAATCGACAAAATTCCCAGTTGTCAGAGCTCTATTCCTTTGCGTTGGTTCAGGAAAAGTGCCCCAATCAATCAAAGACAACTCGCAATAAATAAGCTTCGAGGTTGTAGCATTAGGTTAGTAGCCGGCTGCAAAAATACTGTCCAACAAATCGCTATTGTGTCCTAGTGGGACAAAAATGAGCACCCGACTCTACCATAGGCGGGAAAAGAGGGGGGCAGTAATAATTATTGTTAACAGCTTTGAAATCATAATAAGTGCGTGCCTGTTGCAGGACTACTTGTCCTGCTAATTTTATCAGACCGTTTAATTGTGTATTAGATCTCTTAGAGAGTTCAGTAATGGTCAGGTGCCAAACATTTAGTGGCCTTGAATCTCTAATTACTGTGATTCAAACAATGACAGGCTCAATTTGACTTTTAATTTGACTCTACTTGGTATACAGCATGATGTCTATTGATTTTTCGACACTTGACTCCATAACAGGTTTGACGTCATCAATCCATTCACACCCACCGTTTCTCATTTGAATTCTCCATCAGGGCCTTTAGGGAATACATGGAACAGAGGGGACTATACTTTGGTGACTAACCCAGTGAGACAACATCCCAATCCCTTTTCAGTCTCTCACCGGTGACTCAGTCTTACTCCAGGTAATTGTCCTGTTCGTTACCATAGTCGTCACATGCTCAAAAATCTCATCCTTGTCAGTCAATAGTCGTCTATTTTTAGGACACTTAGGGAAGGACGTTCATTTAAGTAAAATAAAATTAAGTGACCTGCATCGGTGGCGCAATAGGTAGCGTGCTCGATTTATTGCGTCAGTGGTTCCAGGTTTGATACCTGATCCAGGTGGATTGGCTCTTTTTCGGGCGAGAGAAGCACCGAATGCAAAGAACCCTCTCTACTATGCAATGGATAGAAGAGGCAAAATTTCCAGGTGTAGAAGCTCGCTCCCTGGTGTCGGTGGAGTTCCCCCAACGAACAGTAGACCGACGATAAACAAGCGTAGGGGTTGCAGCTGTGGTCGGCAGCCGGCTGCGGAAAATCGCCGTCCAATAGATCACGTTTTCAAACCTGGGGCCGAATGCGATTAAATTTCAAATAACCTTTTTTTCTTTGTTAGTCGGCAATTGGTTTAAACTACGGATGAGAATGGGGTCGGAATTAGGAAAATAACTCCTTGTTCAAATGGACATAGTGACCATTGGTTTCATTTGCCACAATAGCACGCAGAGTCTGAATTAAGTAAATTCATTTATATTTTGTTTATTAACTTGCTGCTATGTCGAGGAGAAGTGAGGAACAACGGAGTGGAGCAAGTACATGTATTGAACTTCTGAATGTCCACTAGTGATTGGCTGACCAGTGGCTGTTGCCATAATGGGGTTGGGAGAGAACAGCCACCTACAACAGAGTTTTAACAGAGCTTCTGATTTGAGTGGTTCTCGAATGCAATATAAAGTAATGATACTTCTTGGAGAGGTTAATCAGATCCTGGCCTTACATCGCCTATTGTGGCCTGGCTGCTGCACCGCAGAGTGACCAGATGTGCCTCCCTCACATGGACGGCTTGAACTCATTAAGGGTAGATAACAATGGCTAGTGAAGTCGTTATTTCGAAAATACCGCTGCCGTCTACTCTGAAGACAAAAAAGTGGGGCAAAAAAAAAGCTTCTTCTTGATAACAACTGTTTATCGTTAGCAAAGAAAATGACTCTTGTCATTCAAAGGCCCTTTGGTGCAATTCATCTTTTAGTAAAACGCCTATAGCTTAAGATGCTGCTGGTATGTGAAGGAGCCCTTGATGAAAGGCACTTAAGGGCAAAACTGGATTTACGGTATTTGCACAATGTGAATACACCTGTTCTGACTTTTCCTTTACTCCGTCCCCTACCTCCACTTACAGAGGCCCCTCTCTCTCTTTTTCCTATCCTGAGCTCCCACCTTGCCCCTTAATTTTGAACACCTATCCATCCTGAGTGGGTTTCAGACTACACCTAACGGATTTGATGACGTCATTTGACGAGCCATTCTCTGCAGCCAGCCACATTAATGGTTGTTGACGTTGCACCGCGGTGCAGCGACATTTAAGAGTGAGGTATGTTCAAATCCATTCTTTTTGGCACCTACTAGGTGCAATTGTGCCTTGGTCTGCTCCTTCCTTCGATGTGAAATGGGACAGTCCCCTGCGCCATAGTTATGGGTTTCACTATGGTAACGCGGTGCGATAACAATAGCAACTTTGCATAAGTTGTTGGAAATTCTTATCGTCGCTTAGGCGAAGCGTCGCGTTCGTTTTGTTAAATGAGGTGCACAAAATGGCTGCTGCCTACCCGCCTGTAGTCGTTTGATAGCGAGTTCAAATTAACTTTATAGTAAGAGGTAATAACGTATATATATACACTTATTGTAGATATAATTAAAATTCCACGGTTTGTGTTTTGAATAGGAAATTGTGACGGAGAAATTCCTACATTAAAATGACACCAAATGAAAAAGGATAATATGTCTTGGAATATCGAGTTTAGTTATACTGTATTAGAGTAATGTAGCAGTCTAATGATAATTTTTATTCCGGTGTGTCGCACACAAATGAAAGAAAAAAATATTTAGTTGAAATTAGACTCAATTGGGATCCTAAAATATAAAATTGTCGCGGAATTTTTATTGAATATTCCAATATTGAATAACCCGCCGCGGTGGCGTAGTGGTTAGCACGCTCGGCAACTGCGCCACTAGTTCCAGGTTCGATACTGGACCGAGGTGGGTCGGCTTCTGTGGGTAGGCCGCGAGTGTGCCTTCTTTCGGATGAGAATTAAAACCGAGGTCCAGTGTGGGTGTACGACGGCACTTGCACGTAAAAGAACCCTATCTACTACGCAACGGGTAGATGCGGTAAAAATTTCCAGGTGTAGGAGCTCGCCCCCCTGGCGTCGGTAGCATTCCCCAACGAACACTAGACCGACGATAAGACGACCGGCTGCAGAAAAAAAACTATGACCTATATGTCGCCCTGTGTCCATTCAGAGGGACAAGATGGGTACCCGACCCTGTCATAGGCGGGATAAGGGTTAGGAGTTGCTATCTTATATGACCGTCTAAATGGAATATCAGCTACAGCGAATGCAAGGGCTAACATTTGCTTGTCATAAGGATTTGGGGTTTTTGAGATCGATTCTTGTCATCATCGTCATTCGCTTATCCCGCCTGTGGCAGGGTTGGGTTTCCGGTTCTAGTCCTCCACTCTCGCCTATCTCTCACCAGGTCCCTGACGACACCGCACACTACCATATCCTTACGGACAACCTACACCCACGTCTGCTTTGGTCTCCTCCTGCCCCGGGTGCTTCCAACCACCTGCATTCCTGAAATGGACCTAACGAGCTACTCCTCCCCTCTTCTCATTATGTGTCCATACCACCCCAGGCTATCTCTCAATATACTCATTCCTAATTCTATCAGCTCTTGATGCCCCACTCCTGTACGGCAGCATTCACATCTCGGCTATTTGCATTCTTTTGATGTGGATCTTCCTCACTGCCCAACACTCTGATCCATCCATTTAACATAGCTGGCCTAACCATTGCCCTGTAAAACTTCCCTTTCAACTTGTTTGGGACCCTCCTAGGCTGTCTCCACTTCTTCAATCATCCCCCATTGGTTCCAGCGCGGTGTGTGTTGTATAACCACGTGGCACAATATACAGTATTTTTTGATGAGAAAACCAACCACGATAGCATTTGCACGTAAAAGAACCCTATCTACTACGGAACGGGAAGATGAGGTAAAATTTCCAGGTGTAGGAGCTGACCCCTGGAGTCGGTGGTGTGCTCCAATGAACAGTACACCGACGATAAATAAGCATCGGGGTTCAGTATATCACCCTTGTGTCCATTCCGAGGAACAGCATGAATACCCGACCTTGCCATGAGTGGGGAAAAGGGTTAGGAGTTGCTTTATATATACAGTTAGCGTTAAATTTAAATGGCATTGTGAAGTGGCCACTACAGCGAGAGAGAGAGAGAGAGAGAGAGAGGAGCGGCGAATTGCGTTGGACACACAAGTTCTCGTCTGATCACTGAAGTTAAGCAGCGCAACCTCAGCTAGTACTGACATGGGTGGCCGCTTAGGAAAACTGGGTACCGCTAGTATCCAAAAATCGTTGCATTAGTGTAGTGTCTGCATCAGAACTACACAGTGGACGGGGCTCTAATGACCTTGCAGTTGAAGGGCCCTAAAACACCAACAAACAAACAAACAGAGAGAGAGAGAGAGAGAGAGAGAGAGTAGCCTATCCATGAAACTGCAACTGTCCTACCGGCAGTGTGTTTATTGTGAACTTATCAATCTGCGAGCATTTTCTTTCAAAAATGGTCCGAGCAATCTGCAATTGCGCATGCCCAATTCACTAAAGGTAACGGAATTCGTATAATTTCAGCCCATTCGCCCATGAGGCTACTGTGGCTGTTTTGCGTTGGACACACCAGTTTTCGTTTGACCACTGAAGTTAAGTAACGCAACTCCGGCTTGTACTAGTATGGGTGGCCGCTTGGGAACACTATGTACTTCTAATACCAAAAAATCGTCGTAACAGCGTAGTGTCTGTGCAGGCTCTGCATTAGAAATACGCGGTGGACGGGGATCTAATGACTAATAACCCCTGTAGTTGAAGGGCCCTATAACACTAACAAAAGCAAAAAAATAAAAAAAAATTCCCGATGAGGCTATTTACCGAATGGAACCAGTTCCTCAACTGGTAACATATTTCTGTCTTCGAGGTGATGGTATTTTTCACCAGAAAGTGGAGAACATGCTTTCTTAAGGCGCTTACCAGCCGTCCAGCTTCTTCCCGACTCGATTGCGCAAAATAGCGTGCTTGAATTATTTTACCGTAGTTGCAGGTTCGATCCTGGTCTAGGTGAATGGCTATAGTCAGGCCCTCAAGTGCGCCTTTCGTCGGATGGGAAATAAAGTCCTGGCACCGTGCAGTGTGTACTGGCGCCACTGCACGTAAAAGAATTTTTTATATGGAATAATGGGTAACAAACCTGCATTAAATAAACCAGATGCACCTACCCGATCCCGTATCTGGGAATAAATCCGATCTGCACATTTTTAGGGTTTTGAACCTGTTATAGTGGATGTAAACCCAGGCTAAAGTAGGTATCAAAACCACACGTATACAGACAGAGTTCTTTCGCGTCTTCTTGCAACGTCGCATGCAGGGCCGGCCTTACGGCAAGGCGACCGCCTTGGGCCCCGCACTGGTGAATTTAAAAAATACCTGGTGCTGGGGCCCCGCTGTCGCCTGGTGCCTTGGACCCCTCTATCGCCTGTTGCCTTTGGCCCCGCAAACTCTAGGGCCGGTCCTGGTCGCATGGGACCAAGGCTTTACATCTAATCCGAGATAAGTATCAGAATGTCCCACCAAAACAAAAAAAACGTTATCCCCCTTGATTAGAATTGAACCTATGCCCTTATGTGTTGAAATTCAACAATGCTAGACAATGAGGCCGAGGCAAATTTTTTCCATGTTGAAATGATCCCTGCTTTAGGTGCTGCTGCACATCGAGGATTTATGGTGTTTAGGGGCTGTAGTTCCTAACAGCTTAGTGTTTGAGTCCAGACGTTTTACACCAAGAAGCAGGACTGCGACACATTTCCTGTCGACTGTATCATAAAATTTGGAATGACGGAAGTACGAATACCGTAAAGGTTTAGATACTAAGTTTCAGACTAGGTCAGCATCCAAATCATTCTCACCTGGACTGGAAGCGAGCTTGTGCGCCATCACCACCTACATGATTGGGCTTGTGTCGAACTCGCAGTCACACGATTTCGGGTACCGTTTGTAAAATATCAGGGAGCTTGAGTTACACGTTGCGTACAACGTACACCGACGCAAAGCAGACGATTTCCATACTGCGCAGATGCAACATTCCTAATAGGGGCATGTGCACCTGCGCAGTACGCAATTCGTCTGCTTTACGTCGGTGTAAGTTGAACACCGACGTGTAACTCAAGCTCCCTATCAATTCCGGGCATGCGTAGGGTCATTGAAGTGGGTACGTGATTATCAGACATGAAATTTATGACAGTAATGAGTATCATTAAAATACGTTTTATGTAATTTTTGGTTTAAAATGGATGCTTTGTAACTATTTATCAGTTTGAAAGGTGACAGTGTTGATCACGAGTTAACGTTTGCGAGTGACCTCTGTTCAAAATCCTACCACCTAGTGACCTCGACACAGTGGTTTTAGGGCTCCTGAGGTCAGGGTTCGTTTCCATAGGTTTTCTGTTTTTTTAATCGACTGCTGGGAGATACATAAAACTTGCCTTCCTTCATGAAGGGGATCTGAAACTGCCGCGTACCAATACTGTGTATATAGCCTTCGTGTGGGTGTCCCATGTCAGAGCTGCCCGGTCACGAACCTTAAACAAGCGAGTTCTGGTATAATTGGCTGTATTAATGGCGATGACGATAATTAAGGAATGAGTATGTTAGAGGTAGCCTGGGGGTGGTGGACATTGCGGAAAGAATGAGGGAGAGTAGGTTGAGGTGGTATAGACACATAATGAGAAGAGGGGAGGAGGAGCTCGTTAGGTCCATTTCAGGAATGCAGGTGGTTGGAAGCACCGGAGGCAGGAGGAGACTGAAAAAGAAGTGGGAGCAAGTTCTCCAAAAGGATATGGTAATTTGTGGAGTGGATGGGACCTAGTGGATGATAGGCGGGAGTGGAGGAATAAACCCGCAGACCCGACCCTGCCACAGGCGGGATAAGGATATGATGATGATGAATGGCTATGACGATAATGATACTAGTTTAAATAGTGACCTGTTTCTTTGAGCAATCTGTTTAGTAGTCGCTTGTAAAAAAGAAGATACTGTACAGGCGCGGATCCAAGGGGGGGTTTTTGGGGTTGCAACCCCCCCTAAATTTTGGGTCGACGTTGACACTGAAAAATGAAAATTGCGTTTCCAATTCCCCCCCCCCCCTGACGAAAATCCTGGATCCACCACTGCTGATCCACCACCACCACTTATTTAATATTTTAAAAACAATTAGCAAATCTAAGATGCAATACATAAAAGTTCCCTCATGAATATATCCCACCTCGGTGGCGCAGGCGGCAGCGTGCTCTGTAACTGCGTCAGTGGTTCTAGGATCGATACCGGACCTAGGCGGGTAGGCCTCTTTCGAGCGATAGAGAGATCCCGAGTGCGCCGTCCTTCGAATGAGAAGTAAAACCGCGGTCCCGTGTAGTGTACGATGGCATTTTGACGTTAAAGAACCCTCTCCACTACGCAACGGGTAGTAGATGAGGCAAAATTTCCAGGTGAAGCACCTCGCCCCGGTAGAGTGCCCCAACGAACAGTAAACCGACGATAAATACGTATAGGGGTTGTAGCTTTGGTCGCCAATCGGCTGCGGAAAAACACTGTCCAATAGATCACCCTTGTGTGTCCATTCAGACGGGACAAGGGAGCGGCGAATTGCGTTGGACACATCAGTTCTCGTCTGATCATTGAAGTTAAGCAGCGCAACCCCAGCTAGTACTGACATGGGTGGCCGCTTGGGAAAACTGGGTACTGCTTAGTATCCAAAAAATCGTCTCATTTCTGTAGTGTCTGTGCAGTCTCTGCATCAGAACTACACAGTGGACGGGGCTCTAATGACCTTTGTAGATGAAGGGCCCTAAAACACCAACAACCAACCAATCAGACGGGACAAGATGGGTACCCGACCCTACCATAGGCGGAAAAAGGATTAGGAGTTACTCTCACTTCATACATATGTAGCTGAAAAGTATTGAATTCATGTTTCCAACGTCTTCCGCTGGTGGCAGCACCTTGAGAGATAGCCACTCGAGGGCGTCACTGTCGCCCTACGTAAGCCACGCCTCCACCCTCTTGCTGTGTGGTCCCTTTCTCTTGTCACGCTAGTTCGTCCATTTCCCGTTGGAAATGTGAGGGCGCCAGGTGACTACACGTCGGCTTCTTTGCTGATGACGACATCGTGACGAAAGAGTTGTGGTGGAATGCTTAAAAAAATGATGATGCCAGCTGAAAGAAGGGCCATTTCCATGATTGGTGTTGTATTTTTCGTAATTTAATTCAATTTTCGTTGAATTGAAAAATATTATAGTAGTTTTTTTGGGTGGTGATGGTGGCAGCATTAGTTGTGATCGTTTTTAATTACCGTTACGTGTAACAGTAGTGCCCTCCATATTTCGAATTTTGAACTTCATTCTTTTATTTTTGAGAATGTCGAAAGTATTTCGTTCTTTTATTGAAAATCAGAATTCGATCTGTCGATATTTGAACCGTTTTTTTCGCAGCACGCAGATATGTAAAATTATTATTTATTATTCCTTCTAAATTTAAATAATTAAGTAATTTAAATTGGAATATCTTAGGTGCATAATTTCTTAGTTGGGTGTCTAGTGCGTGATAGGCGTACAGTGTATTTAGTGGTGATTGACTTTGATTGATTCTTTCTTTCATTATTCTATATAGATTTGTGTATTTTATTTGCGACTCTATCATTTATTAACATGGACTGGCGTAAATTTCTTCCTCTCTTTCTCTGTTACTTAGGTTTTCTTAAGAGTTGTGCATATTTGGCTAAGAAATGATTTATTTCGAAATGATTGAACTGTATATTTGACTTTAAGGACACTGTATATGTGAATCTGAATGAATTACGGCACACAAAATGCAACTTGGTTCATAGACATATTTGAAAGTAATCGATCATTCAAATTGTGCTATTAACGTCATTCGCAGCGCAGGGATCATCACGAAAGTCGATAAATCGACTTTGTTATCGAACTCACAGAGGTCTGTCCCTTGTGTGTGTGTCTGAACACCACTTTCATCCCCTTTGATTCCTCTCTTCTTTCTCCTCTCTTTTCTCTCTACTCTCGTGTGTTCCTCCTCCTCTCTCTCTTTTATCGGAAAAAAAAGAGAGAGAAACTGAAAGGGCACACGCCAAATTAGGAGGAAGGGAATAAAATTCCTTAATTTCCGTCTGAGTTCAGTAACAGATTGACTGTAGTGTCCAACAAATGCAGAAAGAGACAAATGGGTGCCTTTGAACAGTTTTTGCCCCGTGTAAGGTACTGCACGATGTCACTACTATATCCCAAGCAAAGCGACTACTAACCCTTTCCCCGCCTGTGGCAGGGCTCGATACGCATTTTTCTCCATCAGGATGGACGCATAGGGAGATGTGTTGGATGGTATTTTTTTAGGCAGCCGGCTGCCGACTAAAGCTGCAATCTATATGCTTATTTATCGTCGATCTACTGGTCGTTGGGGCACTCCACTGAGCTCCTACACGGGCGAGTTTGGCCTCATCTACCCGTTGCATAGTAGAGAGGGTTCTTTGACGTGCAAATGACATCGTACACCACTCCTCATTTGTGGGATGGCGACTCCGGGACCTCTCTCTGTCTTTCTCTCGCCCGAAAGAAACCAAGCTACTTCGATCTAGTATCGAACCTGGAATGAATCGAACCGAGCATGCGGCACCTCGGCCAATCGAACCTGCGGCACCGAGGCGGATTCACTACTACAATATTGTACAAATCGGTAAAATTTCAAAATATAGGAAGCTCGTGTACCATCCATGCGTCGGTAAATTGCCTCCAGAAGTGGTTGCTATCTCTTACAGGAAAGACCATAGATTTGCACCCAGTGATCTTCATTTGACCATTAAGTTATTTGCAGGGCTTAATTAAGACCGAATCTGGTGTTTAGAACTCCTTAAACTAGCAAAAGACATCTTTATAAACTCTCTGCTAAGAGGAGGAGGTTCTGGCCTCACTTTCTAGTTTGGATTAGACTGCCCCGCAGGGTGCTAGACCCTGATTTTTTGTTTGTTGGAGTTTAAGGTCCCGTCAACTACAAGGTCATTAGAGACCCGTCCACTGTATAGTTCTAATGCATATACTGCACAGACACTACACTAATGCGACGATTATTGGGTATTAGCAGTACCCAGCTTTCCCGAGCGACCACCCATGTCAGTACTAACTGGGCTTGCGTTGCTTAACTTCAGTGATCAGACGAGAACTGGTGTGTGTCCAACGCAACCCGCCGCTCCCTAGACCCTGATAAAAGAAAAAAAAGGAAAACGTATTCGACCACCATAAGCTTTGCATGGGAGCGGCGAATTGCGTTGGACACACCAGTTCTCGTCTGATCACTGAAGTTAAGCAGCGCAACCCAGGCTGGTACTGACATGGGTGGCTTGGTTGGTTGGTTTGTTGGTGTTTAAGGTCCCATCAACTACATGGTCATTAGAGACCCGTCCACTGTATAGTTCTAATGCATAGACTGCACAGACACTACACTAATGCGACGACTATTGGGTATTAGCAGTACCCAGCTTTCCCGAGCGACCACCCATGTCAGTACTAACTGGGCTTGTGTTGCTTAACTTCAGTGATCAGACGAGAACTGGTGTGTCCAACGCAACTCACCGCTCCCGACATGGGTGGCCGCTTGGGAAAACTGGGTACTGCTAATACCCAAAAATCGTCGCATTAGTGTAGTGTCTGAGCAGTCTCTGCATAAGAACTATGCTGTGGATGGTGCTCTTAATGACTGTAGTTGAAGGGCCCTAAAACACCAACAAACAACCATAAGCGTTGCTGTAGTCAGTTAACGTCCATTGGTTCATTCTGGTAGCCATTAACCAACCCTGGAGAACGTCCAGCATGCATTATTCATTTGCAGGAATCTTTTACCAGGGATCTTTTCCCGTCTACCAAGGGTTATTTAACGACCTCACTTCACCTGGAAATTTCAGAAAAGCAGTAATTCTTTAATGCAACTTACCTGTCAGAACATGTGCACTTTTGCGCACATATTTAATTCGGGAATGATACGACGATGTTAGACTTTCGTCTTGCGTTTAGGTGGCTCGAGTTCGATTCCCCACATGTAAACTCCCATATGTGGTGCTCCCGACGTGATGGGTACAGTAGTTAAATATAGTAATAATTAAAAACTCACAATAACAAAGTCTAAGCCTTTAATTATTACATTAAGTATAATATGGTGGACAAAATGATGATGCATATTTTATATACAATATAAATAATATACATATATAATATTCACTCATCAAACATGACCCTGAAATCATAGAAACATAATCAAAATTTATACACAATATTTACAAATTAAATTTTATAACTACTGAACAATAAACGTAAATACTAACACACACATAAAATGAGAAATTATTGAAAAAAATTATTCGATTAACCCTTTTGAGAAAGCACATGCGCGCGCACATACATTTGAGTATAAATTTGAGAGAAAATTTTCTTCATTTCAAAATATTGTATGAATTATTTAGACAATATTAGTACATTTAAAAGCCTCAACCTTTAACCCTCTTCCCCGCCTGAAGTGATGGGTGGCCATATTGGATGTTTCCACGCGGTGGTTGTTTTACATACCTGGAGTTCAATCCCCTACTTATTCTGTTACTTTTTAATCCTTCTGCTTAAAATAAGGACTTCTAAGTTAGCACACGCATTTTGATCAGAAAGGGCCCGAACAAAATTGTGAGCCCAGTCGTACGAAATCACAACCTAGATTATGGCAGGAGGACCATTTTGGTGATGGCCCCTGGCGCTTCACCTTTAGAATAAACAATTTTTTTTTCCTAACCCCATCTAAGAAAAGCAAAGCAACTCTCCTAACCCCTTTTCCCCGCCTATGGCAGGGTCGGGTGCCTATCTTGTTCATTTGAATGGACACAAGGGTGATATATTGGAAAGTGATTTCCCGCAGCCGGTTGACCATCTAAGAAAAACATCTTAATTATTATTTGTGCAAAAGATTTTTAAAATTTCTGAAATTCTTTCTGATTTCAAGAATCATCCAATGAATTCAATTGTGAGAGGCAAATTATCCAATGGGGATAAAGAAAGAGTTCGTCACCATGTTGGATGGGATGTTTAGTAGCAAATCCCCTGTCGAAATGGAGTCTAGTGCCCAGAAAACCTAGTGACTGAGAGGTGGGTGGACGGACGGGGCCGGCCACTGGATCCTACTATCCATCTTCGTGTCATGTTTGCTGACTTGCAACTTTGTCGTCGTCCACATATTGGTTAAAAAAGACAAGAGAGCGAGAGATGAAAATCGAGAGCCGCCTTGTAACTGTCAATCATCAATTTCCTGTTTCGGTGCAGAAATTTTTACTTTAAAACTATTATCCAAAGTGTCCATTTGTTTTGGTCAAAGAAAGGGATGGTGGAGAGTGTGTGGAGGGGAGGGGGGAACTGTGGTAACAAAAGAAAGACACCTAATTGGTGGAAAATTAATATATAATAAACCAATTACAGAAACATTTCTGCAAAAAAACACATTTTTACTCCTGCACTGTACAAAACTGACCATTTACATCCTGACACCCTGAATGGGTTCTGATGTCATAATAGCACCCCTCCCCCGAGGGCGGCTCAGGTCTCTTAGGCCCTTAGAAGGGCCTTTGGCCAGAAAAAGGAGAAGGAGATGAACTTGGATAAAAAATTTTTTTGTTATCAAGATACAATGTGCCAGAGTGGCGTCGAGGATCGGTAAATTCTATACGGTTAATTAACGGTAAATAAGTAAATTATGGGATAATGTCCTGGGTCCCTTTTGGAGCCCAGGGTTACTTTATTCCATCATCCTCCTTCCCTAGTTGACCCTGCAAGGGCTTTCCGAGGTCGGACAAATTTCATCTCACAGTTTTTAATCAGGTGCAAATTTCTCCAAATTCATCTCTGTGCGTATGTATGTGTGTGTATGTGTATTATTAGTATTATAAGCTTTTAAAAAATCCCTGAAGAATTTTCAGAAAATTTCACTTTTCTGACATGGCAATAATTGCACTACTGTTAACATGTATTCTCTGACAGGAGCCTGATAATATATCATCACGACCAACATGTACACGATTAAAAATTTATAATTAATGATATATCAGACCTCCACCATCCCATCCCAGAAACCTCTCCACGTTTTTTTTTCTTCCATCATCTTATCCTTTTCAAGTATGCCTTCCCTTTAATAAGCGCAAATTTTTTTTTTAATGTTGCAGCAAAGGGAAAAAAATTCCATTGAGAGGAGAGGGGTCAGGAGAGGAGGAGGGGAAGAAGAAGAGGGGAGGTGGGGCAAACGGGGCAGGCAGAGAAGTCTTACTTATATATGATGAAAGATTTCAAAAGAAAATCGACCAAATAAAAAACACTTAATTTCTAATGATCAATAAATTCATCATGAATCACCGACACATCAGCAAAAAGGCCCATTTGTTTTGCCCCCTCTTCCCTTACACACACGCACTTCTCTCTCTTTCTCTTACCCCTTTCTCTCCCCTTTTACCCTAACTAGCTATTAAACCCCCTTGAATTAAAAAATACAGATTTACGTAACTAGCAAATTCCTTTCTTGGACGGGCTGTGTGTGTGTGGAGAGAGGAAGGGTGTGTGATGCACTTGATCCTCTTTTATATTGTCTAAATATTTTCAAAGCACAATAAATGAAGGAAATTCAGAAACAATAGGTATGAATGTGTGTGGTGGCTACGTAGACGGGGGGGGGATGGGCCAAAAAAAGAAAGAAAGATACCGGTGGTATTAGTAATCTTAATTAAACTGGGCGAGAGGGGCAAATATTAAAGGGGTTGAAGAGAGAATGAAGACAAAATGCGTGAGGTAGACACTGACTCTTCAAAAGGAGAGAGAGGACTCATTTCGACGATGGCGGGACAAGAGCACCAAGGAGAAGAAAAGGGGTTAAGAAGTTAACGTGATATGAGCAAAAAAAACACACTTCATGCATGCAGTTTGTTTTTCCTTTGTTCATGCAAAACTACAACAGTGACAATTGTGATTTGTCTGTTTACTGCTGTTTCTATATATATATAGAGGCCATCAGTGTTGACCTGTAACCCTGTCTAGCCTAAATAGGAAGTGAATCAATTTTATATATATTTATGTATGTTATATATAAAAGTCACTTCCTTCAAATTAAACAAGAAAACTTATTATTACATACATTATCAGCGATAGATATCTACACCGTTTTATATATAATTTTTTGTTGATTATAATTGCGTCACTACAAAAAAGAGACCCTGATTAATACGTGTGTGCCCTAAATTTAAGTTTAGGAATTTATATGCTCGACTTGAAGACAGTGCGGCTAATATGCGTTGGACACACCAGTTCTCGTGAGATCACTGAAGTTAAGCAACACAAACCCACTTTAGTACCAACATGGGTGGTTGGTAGAGAACCTTGGGTGCTGCAAATTTCTCCTCTCCTACATCCCCTACACCCACCTCTTCATCACCCACGAGCAGCCTCCTAAGGGTTCGGCCTGTTATGGCTGCGTGGCTTACTCCCCAACCCATTAGCGTAACATAGTAACTATTTCCTATGAATGGCAACGTCCTACCACAAGTGTTACCTCCAGAAGAAATATTATTTGAGCTCGGGTGACCACACCGATTCGAGTAAGTAGGGGAAAGGGTGTAGACAGAGTACATCCAATTGAAAATTTAAAATATTCTTCTAGTGAACCTTACTACTACATTGGTGTTTAATGACCTTGTACAACTTTCCCCTTTTTTTAAACTTCTGGGTAGGGATTTAATATTGGCTACTTTACCTTAAATATGAATTTTTAAATTTGGGCACCCCAATATCACAGCAAAACTTTACCATGAAATTAAAAGACTTCATCAATCTGTATATCAAGATGAGAAGGTTAAGACCTAGAATCCAAAATCCAAAGAAATTAGACAAAGGAAAATGTCTTCAAATCGAGCATAGTTTCATTTAGATTATATTTGAACGATTTAATAATATAGTTAGCCCGTTTTATTACAAGATGACAGTCAGTTTGTCCTAATTTAAATTCAATTAATTAAAATCACTTTGAAAAACACTTCTAAAAGAGTATGATCATAATTCACGGCAGGGCAGGCATTTAGCGAGAGAAACTCAGTTTAGAAACTAAAAAAACACATGGGTTACGATTCAAAATATGTAGATATATGTTTGTAGAAGAGATTGTTGCTTTGGACACAAATGGGACCCAAGATGACAGACAGGTAAACCAAGAAGAATGAACACCTTAGAAAGAAATGAGTAAAAATTAAAAACAACAATTAATACAAATAAATTAATAATGACAACTCAACAATAACAACAACGACACTGGAATAGCAGATATTTATGACTGTTGGTTTACATAAACAATAATCTTGCTGAGAAAATTAAATATTTATCATCATTTCGTCTACCTGGAATCCTAGATTAGTTTAAAAGCATCAAAGTATACATCAGGATTTCAATTAGAAACTTTGTAAAACCTTAAAAGAATTTTATAAATGCAAGATGAGAAAAAGTATTCCATCACAATTTCTCGTATCATCATCATCATCATCATCATTCTTATTCCCAGTAGTGTTTATATTCGATCTAAATTATTACTAGTCATTCAGAAATTATTATTTCTCCTACTCTGGAATACAATTTAAAAGAGATCGTTTCATTCGCACAGTCTTATTATGCTAGAGGGCAGCCATTACTTGTTACACTCACCCGATTGGTCAAGAACCGTCACGTGACACAATGACGCATTCGGGGCATTGCTCAACGAACGTGTATGCCATTTTTTCCCCTCCTATAATATTTCAGTAAATATAATATACAAATACGTATTTCTTTTTTGTTTTAGTCTTGAAAAAGAAACAAAAAACCACAGCAAATAATTTAAAGCTGCCTACCGACACTACAAATATGTTGGTCAATTTTCTTGACGAGAACTAATTCTTTGAATTCTTTGAGCACCGCCATCAGTTGTGACAACGTCGCAATTTGCTCTCCCAATATTTCGGGCTTTGTGTTTGGCCAGCTTGTGGAAGACGAATCTAATCAAAAAGTTTTTATCCTGAATGAGGTCAATTAATGAGTCGAGTGTGTGTGTGTTGGCCATCATTTACGGTACAATACGAACCAGCAACTAAATATAATTAGAGCAGAACATAAAAGTATGTGAATTATGACGAGTGACAAGTTTAAATTGTTCTCCATGTGTTTGGCGACGCCCTGTTGATCAAACTTTCTTTTTAAAAACTCACTGCAAGGGCGAAAACCCCACGAGCAGGTCCTCAATTATTCGGCAACCCGTGAACACTAACCCCTTCAAAAAAGCATCAATGTTTTAGCCTAGTTACTCACAAGTATGTCTTTAAAGATGAGATCTTTGCACAAATAACAAGTACCTGGGAGGGTAAAGAAAAGCATCCTTTTTTAAGTCGGGCCTCTCATGGTCCTCCTTCTTCACAAACCAGTTGGGGAATATCAAGATTTCATTTTGAAGTTGAATTCATTTTGATTGCAACAAACCGAAGAGAAAGATCTCCATCAAAACAAAAGACTGTGCTCGTGTGTGTGCGTGAGAGAGAGAGAGAGAGAAGAGAGCAAACTATGGCTGTCCCTTTAAGTCCGTCCTGTCCACCCCTTAGTTTTATCCTTGGGAGATTTGAATGGGACACGCCATTAGTCATTAGTCTGATGATTGACAATAGTCAATCTTCTCATTTCCCGTTTTATCCCTATTGGCGGGGACCCATCTGACCCTTTTATGAAAGATAAAGGGAGCAGAGAGAGAGAGAGTGAGTGAGTGTGTGTATATGTGCGTGTGAGGGGAGGAAGAAAATAAGCCACCGACAGATGGATAGCCTATCATCATCAGGATGGTCAACAGCTGACAAAAGTCCACTACCATCCCTTAAACAGAAAAGAAGAGGAGGTTCGGGGCGGAACTCAACCCCCCCATTTTTCAAAATAATCCCCTTTTGCCAGGTTTCGCCAGGGCCTTTCTGTAGTTACTTACCCGGGGTACTGGGGTCTTTCAAACATACCCGGTGTCTTTCTTGGCAGATGTAAAAAAAAAAAAGGACGTCCTAAACAGGGGGGTAACAATAATGACCAATGAGTATAACGAAATGCAAAATTTCTAATATAATACAAGATTTTACAACTTAGTTTCTCTGTCATGTTTTCCTTCTTCAGAACGTGAATTAACTTTTAAAATAATTCAAAATTAAAATTTCTTTGACTAACGCTTGGGTTGATGAGTAAATCTTGTCTCACTGCAACATAATTTTAAAAATAATGTTAATCGCATTTCTTTTTCTTCGAAATGAACGACCTTAAAACAATTTAAAACTCACCCAACTACACGGCTACTGTGTATTTTTTTCCATTACTAGAAGAAGAAAAAACTTTGAAAATTAGCAGAAAAAAGGGAACTGATGCTGAGAAGCTTATGGTAAAGCCTAAATGAAATTTTTTTTTATATATATACATTTTCTGACCCTCACTGTGGGGCCTTGTGTGTATGTGTGTCTCTCCCTCAACTCTCTACTTATACGATTCGTGCGTGAGCTGTAACCAACCCCCTTACTTCCTAACATCATCCCTCGTGATGTGTACTCTCTTTTTTTACCCCTCCCTCTTCAACTTTATCCTTTTTCAAAACAAAAATCATATATCATGTATCAGGTTTACTGACAGCTTGTCAACCAAACAGAAAACAAGCCCGGGCGCCCTCGGAGCGGAATTTTAACGATTGTTCAGAGAAACGGTGGGGTGTCAAAGGGACGTTTTTCTAATTTGTAATTTTTTTTTCTGGTGTATGGACCATTGCGTCCTCCCCTCTCTCTCTCTCGCTCATTGAAAATCCTTCCATTTTATATATGGTAGTAGATATACAGCAACGAGAGGACACTTTCTCTCATAAACACGAATCACAGGGTCTATTTCGGCTTGTATTCACTAATGGCATACTGCAACATTTTACGATGTTATCCTTGCTGCTCGGTTATATACAATTAAAGGATTGTATTAAGTCAAATCGACCTTATGCTCTATAACGAATCCTGTTTTAAAGATAACGAAATGTCAGACTTACAGTTTGTTATTAAATTTAAAATAGGATATTTTAAGATGTTCGATGTCGTTTCAGTTGAAAGTAACATCGACTTTAGAATGGCATCGAAATGGAACGTTTTTGAATTGCTAACCGTCAACTTCAATAGAATGTTGAAGCGTTCGAAATGCATTCGCAGTTCAAACGAACCAATCAGAGTGCGATTTAGAACTTAGGTAAACAAAATGAAGGACCATGGGATCGATGAGATTATTTTTCGCATTAGAAATTAAAAAGAAAACATATATCATTATTTTTTTTCAACTATATTGAAAAGTAAGATTTTAATCGAGTAATAAACTAAAAAGGCAGTAGGGCTAAGTATGATATAAACCCCGGCTGAAAAGTTCAAGGTAAATAAACTATTTCAATAAAGTGTTTTTATATAAAATGCGATTTAGGCATGCAAGAAGTATGACGAGGGTATAGAATGTTTTTGTTGTTGTTGTTTGTGGTGATGGTGGGCCTAACGTTATCTTGTATTATAAATAGGATCTACAGTAAGTAAACTAAAAATGTTGAAGAATAAGTAGTGAAAAGAGAAAGAATGGGAGTGGAAAAACAGGGAGAGGAGGATAAGGAGGTATGTATGTGTAATGCCTGTTAGTTCAAATTCAAAAATAGTGAACTTTTTTAAGCTGCTTCTACTGCTGCTGCCATCCGAAGAAGAATGCTCGAGTCTCGTCAGGAGTAATTAGGGCTTTTGTTTCGCTTTCTTGGTCCCGATCACACAGGCAAAGGCCTCCAACACACACTCTCACACACAAAAAAAACCTTTCCGAGATTGAAGTTATGATAAATGATAAAATGTCAGGACAGAGGCCCTCCTTTGAATGCACGGGACGCCACATTACTTTCATCGACAAAAAAGGTTAGAGGGTGGTTAAAGAGAGGGATGTTCTTAGGATTTGTATACCGCCTTTTTCTTCTTCTTCACTCTACTCTGTCTCCCCATGACATTTTCGCTCTTACTTCCCACCCCTTTAGTAAAAAAAAATAGAGGGGAGGTGGTGATACGGATAAACATAATTTCGGGGTTGCATGCATGCATACTGTATATATATAGTATTTTTCTACAAGGGGTGCAATGGGGGGGGGGCTACAAAAATGCAGTAGATATGTTTTTATTGAAGTTTTGAGTCTATACTGAGTCAATAGGAGGAGTTTTTAAAGAGGTGAGTAGACCAGGATATGCGGCTCTGACTTTATACCCTCTAAAAATCGGAATGAGAGATTCACGGGATGAGAGAGAAAAGACCCTTACAGGAAAAAGGAGGGAAATTGGGGAAAAAAGTTGAGGACAGGAAAAAATATTAGGAAAGGAGAGAGAGAGAGAGAGCAACACCGAGAGAGGGATGTGGATTACACAAAAGAGGTGAAATATTGAAGGATGTTCAAATACTTTCCATTTAACCCCCTCCCTTTATCCTCTTCTCCTGTGTTTCCCAAGAAAAAATATACATCCAAATATCCTCTCCTTCCCTTTTTCTCCCCCTTGAATGGAGAATTGATTGAAAGGAAAAGCATTTCCAAATACGAAGTAATTGTATTGTAGAGGACATATTATCTGTAAAAAAACAGCGAAGGGGGGGAGAGAGAGAGGAGAAAGATGGTTAGATATCCGATTTAATTAGCATCTTAGATATCAAAAAATATCTTAAAAAGTAGAAATTAAAAAGTATGCGCATCTTAATTCGTACGGTGGAGGATTTTTCTCAGAATTTCAGTTAGTGTATGTCCTCTTCCCCCAAACCCTAAAAGATGGTTGTCATATACCAGACTACTAAAAAGTGCTTACTCTTGTCTAAATTTGGAAAATATTATTATAGTCGTCATGTAACTTGTCGTTTTAAGTTTGTAACAGATTAAAATAACAGATTGAATTCAGAAATTTATATACAGTATACAGGGAGGTTGAGGGGGACCGGGGCATTTGTCACGTGACATGAATTGCCTTTTAAAAATGTCTGGCAAAGGCGAAATATATTGTGTGTGTATATAGGACGTTGATGTCTACTCTTAAGGATTTTTTTTTTCACGGCCTTTAATCTGCTCTCACTCTCTCTGTGTCTGTCTGTCTTTCTCTCTCCCCCTAGAGACATCTTCTTGGTATGGTCTTATTTGGACACTGACCCTTGGAAATATACGTTTCACTAGGAATCAGTTTTTAATTTGATATTAAGTCTTTCCTTGTCTCCTTCCCCACACATAATCTCGACTCGTTCAATGATGACGTGTTTCATTGAGTTACTCACTAGTCTAAGATACTAATTTGAAATTTAAACCTTGGCTCATAACACTGATTTCTCAGGAAAAGTATACATAACAAGAAAAAACAAAATTAGGAATGTTTTAAAAATGTTGTCAGAATATTATTTTAGACGGGACATATAATATGCTGAAACTATTATTTAAAAAGAAATGTTTTTTTGCCTGCAGCAGATGACATCATCAGTAGTCAAATACGGAAATCTAATGATCAAATTTCGGTCTTCTACTCTTGTTATACTTTACTACACCAATTTCGTAAGGAATTGCCTCTAACTAACAAAATAGGGTCGTCGTCTTTGGATTTTGTTAAAGTTTTGGGTCGCAAAGGGTAAATCTGACGTAGTGGGATAATTAACGCCTAAATATGACAGAAAACAGCAATCAAAAACAATATTTAACGATCAAATTTAGTCTAGAGCACAAGTTCCCGTTTTTATTCGTTATGTTGGTGTTTCAGGGCCCTTCAACGGTCATTAGAGCCCCGTCCAGTGCGTAGTTCTCATGCAGAGTCTGCACAAACACTGCGCTGTTAGGACGATTTTCGGGTACTAGAACACAAGTTCCCAACCTTGCGTCATCTCAGTGAGCACTCCCCAGGCGACTTTGCTTCAAATTTTTGCCAAACTTTCTGGATTTTGTTGTTGTTGGTTTTTGTTTTAGGGCCCCTCGACTACAATGGTCATTAGGGCCCACAAAATTTTTTTTTCTGGAAGAATTATGTGCTTCTAGGATAACATTTGACCTAGAGTTGGTTAAGAGGAACAACGGAAGTCATACGGTATCTTGCCCTGCCTGTGGTTTGACCTCAGAGCTCTATTAATTTTAATTGTATTTGGTGCTGAACGAACAAATGAAATTGTGAAACTCTAAAAATACGCTCGCGAAAAATGCTTCAAGAATTTCTTTTGCGAGATTTTGTGGATCACGAGTTGCGAACCTCTGTTCTAGATTTTTTTCTTTACGAGTAACATCCATATTAGCTATGAAGACAAACTGTCAGCATCATGTGACATGTTCTTGACCAATTTGGTTAACGTTTCAAAAAAAAAATCGTGGGACAATTAAACTGCTAAATAATTGATATTGCAATTAGTCTACTGCTTCAGCAGATGCTCTTACTCATAACATCGCCGAATTGAAACTGAAGTGTGAATATGTCGAACGAATTCAGACCAGGAAAAGTTTTTCGATTTGTTTTTGTTAATATTTAGCCTGCTGTTTCCTAACTGTTCGCAACTTATGTTTGGTACAGTCGTAGTTACTTCTTGTCCGGATTTCAAACATGATAATAACATGTGTGACAAGAAGTCAATATAAAAATCCTGATTGCTTGCAATAGTTTGCATACAGACACAGAGATATAGAGGTAGGAGGTGTTTGCAAATTTTCTGCAAACAGTATAAATCAGTGTTGAAACAATATTTGTACAAAGCTCGAATGATTTACCACACGCAATTCAAGTGTCAGTTAATGAAATTTGCAACAGTTTGCAGAGTCTGGAGGCTGTTTGAAGAATTTACTCAAATGGTGAGGCGGAAAACAAAGCCGCTTGCAAATAATTTGTCAACAATTTGCAAACTTTCAATAAATAAAACTTGTTCTGGTCTGGATTCTGTTTCCAAATAAAAATGGCCGTTTTGTTTTTTTTAACCAACAAAAGTGTTATGAGTAGTTATGGTCGTTTTCTTTTAACAAGATTGCGCTAATATTCGCACAATTGCATAGTTTACAAGTGCTTAGTTTTGACAGGGGGTAGGGGAGGTGTATGTATGTGTGGAAAGGGGGCTTTTTTTTTCACCTGCCTTTAACTGCTCCGAAATTGAAATTCTAGTTTCTGATTAACTCTTTAAGGTTATTATAGTACAATACATACGATACACATTCAAAACACGAATACGAATTATATTTGCCTTAATAATAATAATAAATTATAACTATTTAATTTCTCCGATAGGATTTTTTATATATATATATATGTATATAAATTACACGAACACAGATTGTTTTTGTCTTTACAAATACTGTTGCACCCTGTTTGGCAGAAAAGAACTTCACTGGAGGTATACAGGTGTTATTTTGTTTTGTGTGAAAAATCCAGTGACATTGAGACCCCCACAAATAATTTTAAAATAATTCACATCACAACCTATAGTTTCACACATATATATAGATAGATAGTTTAAATTTTCATCACAAAAGTTTGTGAATTTCGGACTAAAATTATTTTAAAAGTTTGTTATTCTTCTTCTTGTTGTCATCCATGTATCTTCCTCATTTACAAATGCACTAGAGACGTCATCGTGAAAAATTCTCCCCCCGTCAGAGGGCGCACGCAAATTTTGGAATAAAAACATGGCGTCTTGCGATGAATAGAAATAATGGCACAGTATTTTTTCTTGAAGCAGTTTTTATATAATTTTTTCCTCGTATACGGCGTTGTTTTTTTTCCTTCTTTTCACAAAGAGATAAATATATATATTTATAGAATAATTGTAATAAATATCCATAATTTTTTTTAAGTTATGGTGATGAATCAGGAACAAAGTTATGGCAGTCACGAAATCAAAATGATGAAGAGGCCATTATTGTTGTTGTTATTAATTTTTTTTTTATAGTTTCCAGGGGAGGGGGTTCGGTTCGCTTTCTTCTATTGTTTTTCTTTTCGTCCGAACACTGAACAACAACAACACTTCATATTGGAATGCGTTATTGTTTATATATAGGACTTGATTGACCAGTGATCAGGAGGACTTGACGGAGGACACCATTGCACACTCTCACCTTGGTCATTTGCTCTCAGGTGAAGACGAATGTTCAAAATGGTTGATGGTGTGTCTGCATAACTCTATAAAATATATTTGTATATTAAATATAGAATTTAGAGAGAGCGAAAGGCATAAATATTTTTCAGTGAGGTGTAGGAAAGGTGGGATGAAGGAAGTGGTGACCCAAGGAGAGAAAGAAAGAAAGCGAGGGAGAGAAAGTGACAGGGAAATGGGCAAGTGTATGCAATTGGGGAAAGGAAGGGTAAGGTTAGGGCAAAAAAATGAGGTTAGGTAGGTAAGGAGGTGTGACATTTTTGGTATAATTTACGTGTGTTCATCACCCTTTTGAATCCGCTGTTAGGTCGGCCAACGATCCAGTCATTGATGGAGGCAAGTGATGGGGCATTTTGTGCTCCTTTTTCCATTTCATTCGTCGATTTTGAAACCAGATTTTGATTTGACGTTCAGTCAGACACAAGGAATGGGCGATTTCAATCCTTCTTCTCCTCGTCAGATAGCGATTGAAATGAAATTCTTTCTCCAATTCCAACGTTTGATATCTAGTATAGGACGTTCGTTGACGTTTCGTGTCTGCACCGTTCGCTCCATCTGGAACAAAACAAAACTACAAACAGAAAAAGAATAACAACAAAACAAAAACACCAATTAAAAAAACAGTAACTCCACCACCACCAACAGCGACAACGACGCTCGCTGATGGCTTCATCCATGGCGGATATTCACGTTAAAATATATGTAAACAGAGTTGGTGTGTTGAGCATTTTCGGCAGGCGGCAGTGTACTCCCTCTCTGTGTCCTTTCTCTCTCTTTTTTTTTTTTTTTTGTTATTATCCCTTACACTCATCTGTTAACTTCCATTTTCTCTCCTCCCTGCCATGTCCATCACATTTAACCCTCACTGTTTATTATTCTCTCACCCTCATCATCATCGTCTTACGGGAGAGGAATCTTCTCCCCCTTCCCATTCCCTCTGTTACTGTCCCCCTTCACTTAAATCCCTCACATCCAAGTAGCAGTTCGCATCCCATAATCGTGGACTTTTAGCAGATGGTTTTTCATAGGACAAAAGGTGGCATACGTGGGACGCAGGGATTGGTCCATCCTCGTGCAGTGGCACTAGCCTCTCACACCAACTCTTTCTGGTCGTTTTTTTTCGTGGGCATCTAACACGCAGAAAAAAAATTCATGCCTTAATCCGGACCTTCGAGGTTGTATTCAAAATGGCTTCCTGTGCAGGGCACTGTATTTAATAGGTGTAATTTTAACGCATAATTGTCCCTCCCAAAAAAGCAACTTCTAACCCTTTTCCCGTATATGACAGGGTCGAGTAGCCTACCCATCTTGTTCCTCTGAATGGACACAAGGGTGATCTGTTGGACGGTGTTTTTCCGCAGCCGGCTGCTGATCACAGCTGCAACCCCTATCCTTATCATCGGCCTACTGTTCGTGGGGGCACTCCACCAAGCTGCTATATCTGGGAATTTAGACTCATCTACCCGTTGCATAGTAGAGAGGGTTCTTTTACGTACAAATGCCATCGTACACCACACGGGACCTCGGTTTTACTTCTCATCCGAAGGAACGTGCACTGGGGATTCCCTCTCGCCAGAAAGAAGTCACCCCACCTCGATCCAGTATCGAACCTGGAACCAATGTGGCAGTAAATCGACCACGCTATCTATTGTACCATCGAGGCGGGGTGTATAATTGTCCCAAGATGGGAGAAAATTGGGTCCCAAAGGAAGGAGACCCACCCACGGTATCCGGTATACATTGTTGTCGTATAGTTATTTATGATTACACAGGTTTAAGATGCTGACTTTTTCTGTGTAGAGGATACAGGTTCGATACAGGTTGTTGGCGATGGTTTCTGTCTTCCCCCCCCCTCCCCAAGAAGAAATAGTTTGGCAGCATATCTAAATTAGTAGGGGAGAAGGAATGGCGGTGTTTTGTGATGAAGAAATTTCTGGATAGTTTTTATTTATTTATTTTTTTCCTGCAAAGATTTCGTTTCTTGGAATGGTGGATAGTCATCGTCAGATCTTGCCTACACCCTAGTCTTGCATTGTTCAAGTTTCAGTGGTGACGGTCAGGTACTATTCGAGACCGGTTTTACTTCCTATATGCCAAAAACACACCCCTCCCATCTCTTATCAGAGTGAGAAGAAACTGAACTTGCCGCTATCAGTCAGGAGCGGGAGAAGAACCATCATCCCTCAAGAGACGAGCTCCATCAACTCATGGACTCAGAGAAATGGAGCCCAAAATTCACATTTTAAAGTTGTATATATATGTTAACTAGTCTTGCGGGTCCTTTAGTAGCCTTTTTCAGCCCGGGCTGAAATCTCAGATGGCCTTTTTGTTAGGTGGAACAAATTTACAAGTGCGCTTTCCTACTACCAGGTGCTGTCTTCCTACTTTTAAACTCCTTTCTACATGGAAAATAATGTCATTTCGATTCTCGAAAATTTTCAGAGATGATTTGTGATAAAAATTTCAAAACTATTATAGATAACTTAATCCTCACTAACCCTTTCCCCGCCTATGAGTGTCGGCGGGCCCCCATTTGCCCCATGTTCAACGTAATTCGCCGCTCCCACCAGTTTTCGTCTGATCGCTGAAGTTAAACAACGCAACCCCAGTTAGTACTAACAGGGGTGACCGCTTGGGAACACTGGGTACCGCTAATATCCGAAAATCGTCGTAACAGCGTAGTCTGTGTAGACTCTGCATTAGAACTAGGCAGTGGATGGGGTTTAATGGCCATTGTAGTTGAAGGGCCCTAAAAATCTGAGCGTGGACCCTCTGTTTTTTAGGTTACTACGGGTAAGGGGAGATAGTTTTGGTAGGACGAGCCATTCTTGCAATGTATGGTGGGGTAGATGGATATTGGTAGTGACCATCATCACAGTTCTTGCCTTCTACCGACATCTTGCAGGTCCTCTATAAATAGAGATTCCTTATGTACATGAATTTTGTAAGAAGCAATTTTTCTTTCTTTAGTCCTTTTGCACACTTTCTTGGAATAATGTAACTGACGAGCATCCCAATTGTATTGACATTATCCAAACTGCAACCAGAATGATTTCTGGCATTTATCATCAATAATTAAACCAACGCGGCACTATTGCACTTAGATATTAATGCATCTCAAAATGAGGACGGTGGTAAGGGAGGACAAAAAAGCAAGAGAAGGGGGTACCTAGAAATCAATGGCTGTCTAGGGCGTAGCATGGAGAGTGTATGACATTTCATTCAATAAGAGGAAGGATCTGATAAGGAAAGGGACACAATTGGGGGGGGGGGTCTTTACCCCCCAAAAAGAGATGATAATGATATTTATAAAATAAAAACTTTCTTGTTTACTAAACTGATTCGTATGAGGAACAACAAGAACATTCAAAATCAAAATACACCAGTTTCATTACTAATTTCAAAATAATTTCCCAAGAGCAACTACCATGAAATTGAATTCAACATTAAATTTTGCAGCCCTAGGCCTACTACCAATCTGTAATATTTGATTGGATTTCTGCAGGTGTCCGTGATCCCATTTTCTTCACCCCGTCCCACGCAAAAATACAGTCCATGATCGTTTTATCCGCCAGCTCCTAAGGTAGAATGGTTGACTTTGGAGTTCATGATCCCAAGTTCGATCCTACTTGAAAGAGGTAGACTCTTATTCTGAACATTAGACTGGTATTCCCGGTAGGCCGTCGTCGTCCGAGGGCAAACAGACCCTCGGACGACGAGTTGCTTTCGTGACCATTTCCCCTAGACTCTTCCTCCCTCCTCGTCGGTGGGGAGGGAAGCAGTTAGTCGATTACTGCGTCAGCGGTTCCTAGTTCGATACTGGATCGAGGTGGGTTGGCTTCGGCGGAATGCCCCAAAGAACAGGAGACCTATCATCAATAAGAATAGGTATTGTACCGTTGTCCGTCCTTCGAAAGTGGCACAGACGGGTACCGGACCCTGCCATAGGCTGGAAAAGGGTTAGTAGATGCTTCCCTAGATTCCTTCCCGAACGAGAAACTACCAAATCCGTCCAGGATGAGGAAACCGTGCGGAGTGCTCCTTACGTCGGCACACTGCATAAAAGAAACTTTCCTACATAGAAAAAAATTTGCGTGTTGGTGATTGACAAAAATCTCAGGTGTAACACGTCGCTTGCCCCCTGGGGTCGGTAAATGACCTCATAGGTAGACAGATGCATTCTTAAGTTCAGGAGTTCTGGATCCGGCAGTTGTTTTTTTAATTTACGGTATACACCGGTTCAATCCTGTCAGAAGCGAATGGCTGCTGTCGTACAAAAGCAGAGATAGAGGGTAAGGGCCGTGACGACACTTTTTGGCACCTGACATACAGTAAAACTTTTTTATTAGGCACCTACTAACCCTTTCCGCTTAACGTGGCGCCTTGAGGCGAGTGCCTCCCTACCTCGCCTACAGACACACATCACTCGACTCTGACTCTGTTTTTCTCTCTGTCCCGTAATGAGAAGGATACGAAATACAAGATGAAAAGGAGCGCTTTTTAGACGGAAAATAACTGTACTCCTCGTCGTGCAGAGCTGACAGGGCCGACGTCCTTAAATAACTTAATAAAAAGCAACTCCTAGCCCTTTTCCCCGCATATGACAGGGTCAGGTACCCATCTTGTTCCTCTGAAAGGACGCAAGGGCGATCTATTGGACGGTGTTATTCCGCAACCGGCTGCTGACCAAACCTGCAACCCCTATGCTTATTTATCGTCTGTCTACTGTTCGTTGGGGCACTTCACTGACGCGACTACACCTGGAAATTTTGCGTCATCTACCCGTTGCACAGTAGAGATGGGTTCTTTGACGTGCCAGTGGCATTGTACACCACACGGGACCTAGGTTTTACTTCTCGTCCGAAGGAAGGCGCACTCGGAAGAAGCCAACCCACTTCGATCCAGTATCGAACCTGGAACCACTGACGCATTATCTTAAATAACTTAATAAGCCAAACGGAAATTCGTGATCTAAAGTAAGAACAAAAAAATAAGGGAGTTTTTGTTGTATTATAAGAACATAAATCAAATATATATTTTTTTTGGAAATGAGGACGACACCCTACTATTATCCTGATGTCGTAATTAGTGAATTGCCTATAATAATACAGTGTTTCCCCTAAGTTTAAAAGAAACTGATTCAATGTATAAGATAGCAATTCGACTTAAACTGAATATTAATGTGGTCTGAAGTATTTTTTTTTAGGAAGAAGCTCAAGGGTGTAGTAAGGGGTAGGGGGAGGTGCTACCTTTAAAAACCCACAGAAATGTAATAATGATCTTATTAAATGGTTTCTTTAGACAGCTCTTAAGAGAGGAGTGTATTATAACTTAATTTTGATCATTATAAAAAGCAAGATGTATTTTTCCCCCTTCTATTAGAGGAGTTGGAGAAATAAAAAAAGATATCTATGTGAGATATAAATCATTACTTCAAACGTCTTTTAAGACGAATTCCAAGTGGCATTTACAGATCTTACAGAGATTATTCATGCAAAAGAAAGATGTCGTCGACTTCTTCTCTGAAATCTTGTATATATGCCTTTCTCTCCTCTCTCTTTCTAAGATCTTAAAATGAATTTACTTTAAAAAAAAAATTTTGAGAATAAAAAAAAGGAATTCAATTTTGATAAAGCAGTCTTAAGTGTTATGAATACTTTAAAATCCTCTACTTCGGTTAAGAAAGGGGAGAGGGACGAGGGAGAGGTTAATCCGATACAGTTTTATAAGAAATAATAAATTGGACACCTCTGATCTTATGACATGCAAATAAATTCAGTTATCTAGTCTCTCTCTCTCGACCTTTAAAACTTGATTTATTTTAATTTATTTCAAAAAAACAAAACCCGTTGGACAACATAGGTGTCACTAACTAATATTTAGAAAAAAAAATATCTTCCTTTCTAATTTTCTGCAAAACATATTTCTAATCGAAAGAAATAAGTTTCCAGTGTCCAGGGTACGTTTCCCAATAGGTGACATCGCAAACTAACACAGATGGGGCAGGATGACGTCTTTCTGCGTCCAGTCCTCTTACTTACACACCCCCTTACTACGGTTTGTTTCATTTCAATGAGCGTTTTAGGGCCCTTCAACTACAATAGTCATGAGAGCCCCGTCCACCGTAGAGTCTGCGCATTTACCACGATTTTTGGGTATTATCGGTACCCAGTTTCCCCAAGCGGCCACCCACGTCAGTACTAGCTGGGGTTGCGTTGCTTAACTTAAGTGATCAGACGAGAACTGGTGCGTCAAACGGAATATAGCCGCTCACTCTTACTACGGAAAGAAGGAGGAGCGGCGAATTGCGTTGGACACACCAGTTCTCGTCTGGTCACTGAAGTTAAGCAACGCAACCCCAGCTAGTACTGACATGGGTGGCCGCCTGGGAAAACTGGGTACCGCTGGTACCTGCTATAACTACACTGTGGACGGGGCTCTAATGACCTTGTAGTTGAAGGGCCCTAAAACACCAACAAACAAACAACGGAAAGGAGAGAGGGAGAGAAAGAGAAACACCACTGACACTCAGTCGAGGAGTGGCGGCGAACCTGCGTACCTTGAACTCCAGAGGGAAGTGTACTCTAAAAATGACATCCGAAGAGAGCTCTAAAGTTAGACGCACCACTTTTCTTGTTATTCGTTACCCAACCTCTTATTCCCGCCAATGGTAAGAACTGGGTACTTAATATTACCGGATCCGCCTTGGTGGTTGACAGATAAGAGTGCTTAAGTCGTGAGTCCCTGGTTTCAGATTCGATCCTACTTCGTGTGTTCTTTTCCGAGAACACACGAAGAAGCCGAGAGAAGCCCCCAAGTGCACCTTCAGTCCCGGATGGGAACTAAAACTGTGGGATCCCTATATAAGTTCATAGTGTCACGACTACAGGTAAAAGAATCCTTTAAATATTGAGTGAAATATACGCGTAGAACGACAGCATCCTCATGTGTAGGGCGTCGGTAAATGATCTTCAGCGGTAAATAAAGACCGGAAAAAAAATGAGTCAAGGAAAACAAAGCAGGATGGTGAACGAAAGGAGACAGATAAGTTATGACAGGGCAAAGAGGCAGTAAAAGACCAGAGGACCTGTTGAACGATGGCTCTACGTGGCTGGGTGGGTGGCTATCAGTTAGACCTAATTTTTGACAACCCATCTCGTAGGATATGTATACAGTAAGGGGAGGGGGCTCTACGTCTGAATATACTATAATAGAGAGTTTTCTGGCTGCGTTTCTATCCGACGTACGCTACGCAATGCAGACGAATCGAGCACTGCGCAGACGCACACAGTGTCTGAGTTTGCGCAGTTGACAATTCGTCTGCATTGCGTAGCGTACTCCGTCGGATAGAACCGCAGCCAGAAAACTCTCTATTATTAGAACTGGGAAGCGGCCGTACTGCGTTGGACACACCGGTTCTCGTCCGATCACTGAAGTTAAGCAACGCAAGCCCAGGTAGTACTAGGATAAGTGTGATATACAGGCTCCACATTATCGGGAGAGCGGCGAGTTGCGTTGGACACACCAGTTCCGTCTGATCACTGAAGTTAAGCAACGCAAGCCCAGTTAGTACTGACATGGGTGGTCGCTCGGGAAAGCTGGGTACTGCTAATACCCAATAATCGTCGCATTAGTGTAGTGTCTGTGCAGTATATGCATCAGACCTACACAGTGGACGGGTCTCTAATGACCTCGTAGTTGACGGGACCTTAAACTCCAACAAACAAACAAACAATCCACATTATCCCTACTCCATTCTGGACCTTAATAAGCAATGTGGTTGTGGGCCATAAAGCAAACCAAACAAATCAGAACTGGGACGCGAACCCTCTCGCAAATGAAAGGGGGGAGGGTGGTGCGCTGCTAAACGTGGTTTGGAAAAATTTCCAAATATAGGAGCTTGCACCTTAGCGTCGGTGGAGGAAAATGAACCTAAATAGGCCGCATAGGGATTCCAACATTAGGTTGGCAGCGTAAAGCACCGTTCAATAGATCGCTCATGTGTTCCAATGGGGTGAAAATGGGCACCCGCTACCCTGCCACGGTGGGTTGGTGATGCGGATGACATTTCAGAAGTTAATATTAAGCAATAAAGTGTTAAGGGGGGGGGCCTTAACGATGATGACCATTGTTAAATGACAATTTGCAAATTGGTTTCTGGGGTGTCTGTCATTGGTATGGTGACAAGAGCAGCAGCAACAGCAACAACACAGCATTTTATATTTTGTATGCGCTGCTAAAGTTTTCTTTTTTAAAAAATAAAAGTTTTATTTAGGTCAAGGTCTAGAAATTCAAATCTTGGCAAGAGCGAGAGAGAAAGCACTTGTGTGTTTGTGTACCTTGTTTGAAAAAAAAATATTCAAATCTAACAATAAAAGTAGCTACAATAAATTTCATC
The DNA here is from genome assembly GCA_013389805.1 of Trigoniulus corallinus. Lineage (NCBI taxonomy): Eukaryota > Metazoa > Arthropoda > Diplopoda > Spirobolida > Trigoniulidae > Trigoniulus > Trigoniulus corallinus. Next base: position 15,507,650 of record JAAFCE010004209.1, read on the forward strand.
TGTGGTTTTCATGTTGAGGGAGATGATTCATTTTCAATCGTCAATTCTATAGATAACTAACTCTTTCCCCTCTCAATGCGATACTAAAATTTATTATCGTTTTTCAAATTTAAAGTCGCGAGTACAAAGTGACTCTAAAACTACTGTTATGTAAGAAATGCGGACAGCATGTTTCCGGTCTATGAAAAAGGACGGGCTGGCAGCCTCACAAGATTAACGCGGATAGCCGTAACATCTCGCTGGAAGTATGTTAGTATGTATGCTATGCTAATGGCTTGGGGAGTAAGCCTAGCAGCCATACCCGGCCGAGGGAGCGGCCAATTACGTTGGACACACCAGTTCTCGTCTGATCACTGAAGTTAAGCAGCGCAACACCAGCTAGTACTGACATGGGTGGCGGCTTGAGGAAAACTGGGTACTGCTAATACCCAAAAATCGTCGCATTAATGTAGTGTCTGTGCAGTCTCTGAATAAGAAATATTCTGTGGACGGAGCTCTAATGACCTTTGTAGTTGAAGGGCCCTAAAACACCAACCGGCCGAACCCTAAGGAGGCTGCTCATGGGTGAGCAGGTAGGTGTAGAAGATGTGGGAGAGGGGAAATTAGCAGCACCCAACGTTCACTCCCAACCACCCATGTTGGTACTAACTTGGGTTTACATTGCTTAACTTCAGTGATCTGACAAGAACTGGTGTGTCCAATGCAACTCAGCCGCTCAAGTAGGTTCGATTCCCTAATACGGAGTAGCGGTTTGTTTTGTTGGTGTCTTAGGGCCCTTCAACAACATTGGTCATTAGAGCCCCGTCCACTCCAAAGTTCTAATGCAGAATCTGTACAGACACTACGCTGTTACGACGAGTTTTAGGAATTATTAGCATTGCACACAGTGTTCCCAAGCGGCCATCCATGTTAGTACTAGCTGGGATTGCGTTGCTCAACTTCAGTAATCAGACGAGAACTGGTGTGTCCAACGCAATACAGCCACACAGGGGTAGTGGTAGTAGTGGTGATAGCTGTGTGTGGTAACAGTGATAGGTGTGAATTTCGGCTAGTTTACAGTGGACTTCCGCCTCTCTAGTTCAAATGCCAGGGTGCTGCTACTTCATTCCTTGACCACATGATTACAAGTTTAATAACTAGTTGAGGCAGGTGGTTTCATTTTCTGAACTCTTATCCCGTGGGTGCTGTATGTATGTACGATGTCACCTCATGGGGGCGTACAGTAAGATTCATGAGCAGATTGACGAAATTCACAGGTAATGACGAAGCTCACCTTAGTCTGATGTCATTGTAGGAAGGGTTATGGCATTAGGTCGACAATCAACAAAAGCAACAACTACCAAGCCCCCTTTTCCCGTCTATGGCAGGGTCGGATGCTCATTTTTATCCCATTGGAACATTTGGTAGATCTGTTGCACGGTATTTTCACGCAGCCGGCTGCCAACCTCATGCTTCAACCCATGTGTTAATTTACCGTCGGCCTATTTTGATTCATTGGCGCACTTTTCCTCCACCGATACCAAAAGGGGATTGGTGGTTCTTTCTGCTAGATAGTTTGCACTCTCTAGTTGCTGAAACCACCTGCCCTATACCAGTGCTACGATGAGATCGAGTCTCGCAGTGGTCACTTAAAGCAAGGCGCAAAATGAGGCCGCAGGGTGACGCAGCGTAACGCAGCCCTGCGAAATTCTGCTAGCAGGCAATCACCACACATTGAATCGTAGTTTTTCAACATACTGGTTTGCAATTTGCGTCAACTAAAATGGCTTTCAACGTAGCGGTGATTGCCTGCTAGCAGAATTTCGCAGGGCTGCGTCACGCTGCGTCACCCTGCGGCCTCATTTTGCGCCTTGCCTAAAGGTTCCTTCCGTCAAAAAAGGTTACTATATTTTCATACAGTATATCAGTTTGTGGGCACCGCATGAAAGTATATCAACTGAGAACACATTTTGAGGGGATGGATTTCGTAGATTTCAAGGGTAAGGGGGCGCTCCTTCACACCCTATTGTCTTGTGGCGCTTTCTACTTACGCAACTGGACTCGAGCCATTTATGATACACCAAGGGATTTAGGGACATAGAAATGCTAGAAAAAAAAGAGGGCTTCTTTCCCTTTCCTTCTCCTGTGACTCATCCCTCTGGCGTGGCCCGTTTCGGCTATTATGAGATATAATTGGACCTAAATATTTTACTCCAATGAACCCTTCCCAAATTAAAAGATATTTATTACATTTATGTTTTTAGTGCTGGGGTTTAAGCTAGTTGTTTACTTGAGGCTAAAGAAACTCCTAACCTCTTTCCCGCCTATGGCAGGGTCAGGTACCCTTCTAGCAACTCTGAATGGACACACGGGTGATCTACTGGACTGTAATTCTCCATAGCCGGCTGCTGACCAAAGCTACCACCCTTATGCTTATTTATCGCCGGCCTGCTGCTCCTTGGGGCACTCTACCGAGCTCCTACACCTGGAATGTTTGCTTTCTCTACCCGTTGCATAGTAGAGAGGGTTCTTTTATGTGTAAATGCCATTGTACACCACACGGAACCTCGGTTAAGTTCTCATCCAAAGGAAGGCGCACTCGGGGCCTCTTTCTCTCTCGCCCGAAAGAAGCCAACCCACCTCGATCCAGTATCGAACCTGGAACCACTGACGCAGTAATGGAGCACGCTGCCCACTACGCCACCAAGGCGGGTATCTAGTTGTTTAGTTGAGGAAATATCAAATATGTATTAATTTTGACCACGTGTATCAATTTGCACCTGAGTTATACTGATGTCAACTGATGCATATGCAAAGATGTAAAGTTTGAATAATAGAAATTCCAATTAAATTTGATGATCAATGAATGCTAACGTCAGACCAAAAAAAAAAGGAAATTGATTTTTCAAAACTTTTACTCCCTATCATAGTAACAATAATTCATAAAGGAGAATCGCGATTGAATTCCTAACTTTTTTCATCTCCGTTAATGATGAAAGGGTTATTTGGAGATAAAAGCAACAATTTAGTGTGTGTGTATGTGGATAAAGAGAGGAAGAGGGAGAAAAACGGGAAAAAGGAATTTTTTTTTTTGACAGGATAAAGAAAAGAAGGGAGGGAGCCCTAGCTAATCTAGGAAATAATATATGCATAACCTTAAAAATCCATTTTCTTGTCGTCTCAAATTTTACATTTATCTATTAGAGGCATCACATCCTTATAACTATGAATAACGTTTATACTACCAAAATTATCGATTTTAATATAAAATCAACACTTTCATAGGAGAGGAGGGGGATGAAAAAGAAAAGACTTTTGAAAGATGAACAAAATTTATAAAGACACTATTGTCATCGTCGTCGTCATCATCCTCCTCATCCACTCCCAAATGAAAGAGGCCACAAACATTTTTATATCAACGTCAAATAACCACAACTATAAAACAAATTTTGTTTAATTTTGATTATTAAATACCACACCTATCCTTTTAATTTTAATTATGACAACTGCAATTACACACGAATAAAAATAACTGTTGTGTTGTTTTACCTGTTAAGGTAAACTCCTTCCTCATATATCCGAGAGGGGAAATTGTGGCCCACCTACGCGTTCCTTTCTCGTGCATGAAGTGCATGCATGCAATAGTGACATCGGCAGCACATCAAGCGAGAGAGGATTGTTTGAAATTCCCATTCGGGACGGGAAATATAACAAACGAACTTTATCTTATCAACATCATCATTACTAACCTTTTTACCGCCTACGGCAGGGTCGGGTGTCCATTTCTATCCCATTAAGAAACATAAACGAGCTGCTAGGCGGTATTTTTACGCAGCCGGCTGTTAAACAAATGCTGCTGCTGCGCAACCAAAGCAACTCCAAACCCTTTTCCCAACTATGGCAGGGTCGAGTGCCCATCTTGTTCCTCTGAATAGACACAAGGTTGATACTGTATATTGGGCAGTATTTTTCCGCAGCCGGTTGCCGACCAAAGCTGCAACCCCTACGCGTATTTATCATCCTACACCTGGAAATGTTGCCTCATCTAGAGAGGGTTCTTTTACGTGCAAATGCCTTGGTACACCACACGGGACCTCGGGCTTACTTCTCTTCCGAAAGAAGCCAACCCATGTCGGTCCAGTATCGAACCTAGAACCACTGATGCAGTTACCGAGCATGGTACCCACTGCGCCACCGAGGCGTGATTTGGAGGCGAACTCCTATACAGTGGCGTCACTAGGGGGGAGCGGAGGGTGCGGGCCGCACCGGGTGACACCACTCGCACCATGACAAATGGGGTGACACCAAAGCAGAAGAAGCGGCTTTTTACGGGAGAGGGGGTGACACCATGATGTCACCACACCGGGTGACGCCAACCCTAGCGACGCCACTGCTCCTATACCTGGATTTTTTTTTCTCCATATAGTATGTAAGGGCTGTTTTATGTACAGATGTAACACCAGCTTTACTTCCTATCCGGTGGAAGGCGCACTGAAGGCCTCTTTCTAACCTCAGTTCAGGATCAAGCCTGGAACCACTGATTCAATAGATCAGAACACAAACTCTGCGTCACCTAGGCGGGTCTTGTGTCCAAAAAAAAATAATCAACAACCATTAGTTTATGCCAGAATTGAACTTGCGTACCATGAGTTTGTGTTCAAACGTTACCCCTACCTCTTTACAAATCTGACGATTGCCGAATTTCCCAACCTCCTTCAACGTACCTCCTCCTCCCCCTCCTACCAAGTAACGTTTGGTGTGATAAATGTAATAAAATATCGTCATTTACATGTAGAATTTCCCTCTACCTTCTTGAGGTGGGGGAGAAGAGGTCCTTTCTTTCCCTGGTGGGATGATTACTTAAAATTATACCTTGTTACTTTTTCCCCCATATTCAGAAATTTCTGTAATACAAAAATTCTTATCTTGTACAGATCGTCGTGATTTATTATTTGTTGATTAAGTTGATAAGCAAAACAACCGTCAGAGAGATCTAGAAAGTAATCCTAAAGATATTTATTTATAAGAAAAAGGGTATGTGGAGGGGGGGGGAACAAGACTAGAGAGAAAGGGATTCCTCCTTACTCTGTCCTCTCCGCGAAGTAATAACGACAAAGGATGTATCACGGTCTTGTTCACAGTTCAAAAAAATTCGCCAAAAATGTAACCTCTCCCTCCCCCCCCGTTCCCCTTGCCGTGGTGCAGCAGTTGTCACCAAATTCCTTACTTGTTATTTTTTTTTTTATATATTTCTTCTTGTCACAAAGGTCTAATAACAGTCTTACATAAGCATATTATTGTAGTTGTCACTTCTTAAAAATGTTTTATAACACTCATTGCTCCTCTTTCTTTCTCCCCGCGTCCCGTCCTCACCCTGGATGTCCGAAAAACGTCTCCTTTGTCCTTCTTCTTCTTCGTCATGATCTACTCTATTAAGATTCGGATGTAACTTAACCGACGATGTCTTGACTCCGCATAGGAGGGGTGCACGATGTCACCACCGCACGTAAAAAACAACCCTTTCAACACGGCATGAAATATATGTTCGTGTAGACCTGCCTAATTCCCAAATGTAGGAGTTCGCCCCTTGACCTCCTGACATTGAGCTAGCAACTTTAACCCTTTTCCCGCCTATTGCAGGGTCGGGTACCCATCTTGTCCCTCTGAATGGAACGGTGTTTTTTCTAAGCCGTCTGCCGACCAAAGCTGCAATCCCAATGCTCAATTTTTGTCGGTCTATTGTTCGTTGGGGCATTCCACCGATGCCAGGGGGCGAGAGCGGCGAGTTGCGTTGGACACACCAGTTCTCGTCTGATCACTGAAGTTAAGCAACGCAAGCCCAGTTAGTACTGACATGGGTGGTCGCTCAGGAAAGCTGGGTACTGCTAATACCCAATAATCGTCACATTACTGTAGTGTCTGTGCAGTCTATGCATTAGAACTGCGCAGTGGATGGGTCTCTCATGACCTTGTAGTTGACGGCACCTTAAACACAAACAAACAAAAAAAAAAAGCCAGGGGGCGAACTCCTACACCAAGGTATTTTGCCTTATCTACCCGTTGCATAGTACAGAGGGTTCTTTGACGCGCAAATGCCATCGTGCATGAAATACTTCTCATCCGAAAAAAAGGCACACTCGGGACCTGTCTCTCTCTCGCCCGAAAGAAGCGAACCCACCTCGACCCAGTATCGAACCTGGAACCACTGATGCAGTAAATCGTACACGCTACTTATTGCGCCACCGAGGCAGGTCCTTTCAGTCGTAGAGGCCGATTTTCACCAATTTATTTCATAGATTAGTAGGTAGAGTTCGTCCCCACTTTCCGATGTCAGTAGAAATCTCAGGTCAAGCTCGAGTTCAAAGTACTCAGGTTCTCCTCCGTTGACCGAGGTCAGTGGCTTACCCTTTGCTAAGGGGGATCCTAAGTATGCTCTATGTCATATACGAAGTAAAAGTCGTGATTCCGTGTGTTGGGGGTGGTGAGATGCTATCGGCCCATACACATAATTGAAGGTCTGTATCCGGGGTGCAATCTGGATGAGTGTATCAGTGGTTTATGTGATGTCCAATTCTTATTTTTTAAAAGAAAAAAAACGCTGTGAATGTATGGCTTTAAAAATTGATAATTTCGACAAAAAAATCCTACAAGGTCTCAAATATCTGATTATTGCTCATAATGCCGGAAAAATTAACATTGCCTATGTACTGAATACTATTAGACTTTGGCCTACTGCAGGTGGTTCGGTATACAGGACCCAAGAAACTCAGATAATTACCTATCCTGGACGAGGTAGGTAGGTTTCTAATACGACCCAGAAACAAGGGAATAGGTTCATTCACGTTAGTGAATGCGTAACCTTAACTACGGTACGTTTTTCGTCGGAAAAGAAAGTAAAGCCCGTGTCCAGCCTCTCGGACCTGTACTATGGTATCTGCACGACAAAGAACCTGTAAATTTCAAGATGTAGAAGTCCCCCCCCTCCCCACTGGCATCGCCTATTTAACGCTAGCGCAACATGCTAATGTTAAATAGCGCATCTTAACCTTATTAGCATTTTTAACACATCACAAATATGGTTAGCCAATATCCAGTGAGTGCCCGGGTTACTACAGTAGGAACCTACATCAAATTAACAGTAGCACTAATCAGATAAGCGGAACTGGCCCCGGGATTTCAAATCTGACAGTTAACTTTTGTTGCACTTCCAAGTCCGGACTTTTCTGAAGGACCGCTCGACTCTACGGGCTACTTATTATAAAAAGGGTTATTAATACTTGATAAAGTATATGGCGTGACTAAAGGATGCATCACGTCCCTGGTCTTTCGAACGGTGTACGAAGTTGTCAGGTTATAATGTAGCTTTAGAAGGACCTCTGAACACCTGAATAGCATAAAAACTAGGGTCAGAAAATGGATGAATGAACTTAATAACAAAGGCTCTTTATTCTTTGTTTATGTGTTGTAAGTTTTAAATTTTCTCATTCTTGTTACGAACCGCTATGGGTCGGCGAACCCTGAGTTAAGCACCCTCCTGATGTAGTGAAACTCTTAGTTTTACACTTGGAGGAAAAATAAGTGATGGGGACCATAGTCAGTTGTAAGCCCTTATAAAAGTGACTGGTCCCTCCTGCACAGGTTGCAAAATTCTGTATTTTAAGGGTGCGATAACAAGGAATATGTACTCAATCCTACCTGCCCTTGAGTGCCCCCCTTCAATCTGGGAAACCTTAGACAACTATTCGCTTTGCGAGGAGGGGGCAGTGATGGTTTCGCTTTGCAAGGGCATCCTGAAACTTGTTTATGCATTCACCCACACAAACGGCAGCCATCCCGACGAAAGAATTCGTGAAATGTTGAGGTCGAATTTGATTACTAAAATAATCATGAATATACGCTTCCTAATTAGAGAACCTCACTTATGACAGTTCGGCTGGACATCAAATAACCCTTCAATCTACCAATATTCAACTTTCTTGTTCTTAAATTATTTTGCGCATGTTCATTTTTATAAAAAAAAACATCATTTCATTTAAAGAAATGCCGGACATTTAGAGAATTATTGTAGCCGCTACTGGTCCATATGAAATTAGCCGTTAGTAAAGAAGCACAGTGTCAGGGCAATAAATAGCAGATAGGCAATAGATAAGCATAAGGGTTGTAGCATGAGGATAGCAGCCGGCTGAATACTGTCCAACAGATATTGTTGTTTGTTGGTGTTTTAGGGCCCTTCAACTACAAGGTCATTAGAGCCCCGTCCACAGCATAGTTCTTATGCAGAGCCTGCACAGACACCACACTAATACGACGATTTTTGGGTATTAGCAGTACCCAATTTTCCCAAGTGGCCACCCATGTCAGTACTAGCTGGGGTTGCGCTGCTTAACTTCAGTGATCAGACGAGAACTGGTATGTCCAATGCAATTCGCCGTTCAGTAAATAGCAGAACCTAAAAGCTTGAACATTTGTCAAAATATTTAACATCATACCAACAATTCAGCCTAAATTGTCCCAAAGATAGCTTTCGGAGAGGAAAAAGTACAATTTCAAGCTGTTAATTGAAATACAGTAAATATATTTTTGACAGTTTTAAGAGGGGGGGAAAGAAAGAAGGGGAAGAAACAAACCATGAGAGGTCCAAAGTGTGAGGAATAAGAAATATCCTGCAATGGAGGTAGTAATAGTACTACTAGTTTCAGTTTTGAAGAAAAACTCGTCTTCGGATATTAAACAGCAGCACACAATAACACATTGCTCCCTACAACACGTGGCAACACTTACGTCCGTAACTGCTGACAACAAAGAAATATCCGTTTGTTCGTCCATGCTTTTTCATGCTCGGCACCTACCAAGAGCACGAATTTTATGGACAACAAACTTTTCTTATCTAGTGTTAACAGTAATATAATAAGAGACCTAGTTATATATAGAGATGCTTTCGGGGTGGCTGAATTTTTATTGCTAACCATAAAACTAAATGATAGTTGATCCCAATTGTGTGAATAGGTACAATACTCATTTTGTGTTTGAGTGTGGCATCAAAGCAAACACCTCCTCCTCCTTGTCCTCTTCCTCTCTTCCGCCATTTACACAAATTTATTATGGATTTGCATGCATGTACTCAAGGTACCACCTCTCCTATAGTAACATTTGCACCTTTTCGTCCCCGTCTTTTTTTTTTCTTCTTCTTCTTTTTCCACTTTAGTATTCAAGGCGGAGAAAAAAGCAATAATGAACAGGACAAGGATAATTGTTACCATCGTTTTCCTAAAATATATGACCCAACACATTATTTTCCCCTACACTCCTCCTGATCCACCTTCTTTACTAGCTGTATATATACGAGATGAATTCTAGGTGATAGTTTAGTCCTTTCCTGAGAAATTTCACTTTGGGACTTGATTGTAACGTCAGAGAGAGATGGTGTTTAGGGTTTTTTACTCTTCTTCTTCGTGGGGAGAAAGAGAGAGATCTTTGAAGACACGATGATGTGAGACACTGAACCAAACAACACACCACTTTCTTCTCTCCAGCTGTACAGTAAGACAAGCGTCATGCAATCCAAATAGTAAACAGAAGAAGAAAAGAAAAAGTCTCGGGAGAAAAAAAAAATCATAAACTGAAGAAGGAGGACAGGGGAAAAATCGTTATGGAATTGAACAATTTCAAATTTCGTTCCTATTGAAAAGCTCCTTCTGTTTATGGCGGAAAGAGAGAGAGAGAGGGAGGAGACAAATCGAAAACTGTGTATAATTCTTCCCAAATTAATTATATTATTTTGGTTTTGTTTCAGATAATCGAGAAGCAACTAGGAATGTTACCGGGAGCGGCGAGTTGCGTTGGACACACCAGTTCTCGTCTGATTACTGAAGTTAAGCGACGCAACCCCAGTTAGTACTGACATGGGTGGCCGCTTGGGAAAACTGGGTACCGCTAGTATCCAAAAATCGTCGCATTAGTGTAGTATGTCTGTGCAGTCCCTGCATCAGAACTACACAGTGGACGGGGCTCTAATGACCTTGTAGTTGAAGGGCCCTAAAACACCAACAAACAACAAAAGGAATGTTACCATTTCTTTCATTTTTGAAAATGAAGAATCCTGGTCCTTCGCCATTTCGAATACAGCGGGTGAAGAATCGAACGTTACACGTGCTCCGTTCGAAAAGAAAATAGAATACGTGGTGGAAGTATATGGGTGGTGGTGGTGGTGATGCCGCGGACAGAAATGACAACAACGTAGAACCCTCGCACGTGTGGCATGCTGGTAAGTCTCGAACTTGAAACCTGATTAATTTTTTATCCTAGTGATAGTACGTTTAGCAGTAGAGCCAGTAGTGTATATTGAACCTCGACTAGAACGAATAGATAACGAATCATCGCTAGCCTTTGACCTTGCGTAAGCATGCTTAACGAGGAGGGAGGAAAGCTCTCCGTTCTGACGACGACGACGACCTGCCGTCACCCTGAAAGTTTTATTCCCAATTTTTGTTCGGGTTGACTTATCATAGTTTCATAGGGAACTGTTGGTGAAGAGTTTATTCCACTCTGAATTAAAGCGAAATGGGGGTAAAGAGAGAGAGACGAGAGTGTGTCGTGTGTATTTCTGATAATTAGCTGGCATTTATAACAACAAGTATTGGGAACAATGCCACGTCTATGTCAACTCAATTTAAATTTCATTTGCATAAACGTTACAAGTGTGTCTTTTTCCCTCACTCCCCTTTTCTCCTACTGAATGAGTATCTGACTGTGTTGTGTGTCTGTGTATATGATGTAGCAGATGCAAGCACGAGTAATACATTTGACGTGACATATACAAAACGAACTCTTACAACATTTTTGCATGTACTTACTTTGGCCAAGATGAACCCTTTTCATCCATGGATAGATTTGTGGAGGATTTCCTGACGAATATTGAGATTTGCTGCCTTGAGTTTGATTTCCACTTTGTTGTTGTTGTTGTTGATGCTGTTGCATTTGTAACGACGTTTGTTGATGATGATGATGGTTATGCGGATGTTGTTGGCGTGGACTAGTGGTAGAATTTGAATTACCAGTGGTTTGTTGTTGTTGCTGCTGTTGCTGTTGTTGATGGTGATGATGCTGTTGTTGTTGCTGTTGATGTTGCTGGTGTGGTGCCAGGACCACACCACCAGGCCCACCACCAGCCGCAGTTCCACTATTGCCACCCGTACTCAAATCTTGTGGCGAGCCAGTATTCGAATCGGCGTACTTACAACTACGAATAGAGGCCGGAGAGGGCGTAGGTACTATGGTGGAGGCCGAAACGGCCTGTGGAGCACCAACACCATTACTACCACCACCACCACCACCGCCGCCGCCGCCGCCACCACCACCACCACCAGCACCACCTTGAACTTGTGACGGCTGAGGCAAGGCCGAAGGCCGAACTTGAGTCGGGCCGCCAGAAGTACCATTCTGCACGTGGTTGCTACTGGGATGCATGAGCCGTTGGGCGCCGCCGTTCCCGTAGTGATCGCCATTTTGTATGTGCGGTGGCGGTGGTGGCGGCGGCGGCGGCACCACATTCGGCGGTTGGGAATAAGAAGTATATTGTTGTTGCTGTTGCGGCGATTGGGAGGCTGCTGCAGCCGCCGCTGCTGCCGCCGCCGCCGCTACTGCTGCTGGATTATAGCAGCTGTTATAGGGTTGAACATTAGGGGTATAATAGTCCTGACCGGCAGCTTCTTGTCCACGTTGGCTATAACACGACGTTAAAGCGTTGACGAACTGATAGGAACTCATCTGTCGCGTGTGATTTGTGGCGCGGCAATAATTGTGTCCAATATTCCACGCAATTTTGATGAATTATGGCCGTACTGCTCTCCAGGAAACCTCTGGCACACTTTTAATAGCACATTATTCCAAATATGGCACGATGGAGGCGAGCACGTGACTCCGATCGACCAATGACGAACGACTACCACTGAAAGGTTAAGTACATAATCGTGGAGTACACCTTTTATAGCTCGGGTGTGAGTGAGGTTTTTGCTTGAGATGATTGCTTTTAATTTGAACAGAGAGCAACGAGAACGAGCCAACGACGGAACATTTTGAACAACATTTTCCAACCAAAGAGACACGACCAAGAAGAAGAGAATCTATGTGTGAGATCAGTTTTTTCTCTCTCTCTCCTGAGGTTGGTGCGTGAGATATGTTACTTATTCCCCTCCCCCTCCATCTCTCCTTCACTTACTTGGATTTTTTTTTTCTCTCCTCCATATCCGTTTAAAGCCCCTGTCTCACTTGCCCTTTCTTCTCTCTCATAACTCTTTTACCGTTCTCTATATCATTTACTCCCTGTTGAAGTCGATCGGAAAATGTAGTACAGTAGTTTCACTCCAATTGTAGCAGTAGCAACAGCAACAACAACAACATCGGTAGTGCAATAGTAGTAGTAATAGCGAGCGGGAGGCTGTATGTGTCGATTGTTTTACAAAATTGAAGAAATTTCAACCGTATTTATAGTTGTTATATAATAGTTGTCTGTCGTCATCGCCGTATTTTATAAGATAGTTGAGTATAGGAAGTGATGATCATGTCGTCGTAGTCGTCACATGTCTTCCTCTTCGGCTACAAGTCCGATTGGGTTTTAATGAGGTTTTTAACCCCCACTTCTTCCTCAATACTTCAACAATTCACTAAGAATAGGACGGACCATTGCACGGGGTTTTTTCTCTCTCACACACCAATTGGTACGGTAATAATTTCGCATGAAAATCAAAAACCTAAAAATCAAAAAAACATGTCCACGATGATGTAGTTTTTCGATCGAGGAACGAACGAGAAGAACGAAAAAAATGTCGTCGTCATTCGAACAATAACATTCAAAAATTCTTCAGATTTGTGTTATTATGATAAATATTTCGTGAAGATTGTCTATGAATCTTATGGTAAATATATTCTTTACTATATCAACTACTAATTTGTCAACAATAATATATATATTTGAAATACTTCATAATCAGCTTCGCTCGACGAGTAGGGCCTATCATCTATTTTTCTTCTTCTTCCGAACGTTTATTTTCTTTTTCTCTTTCGGCACTTGAGTTGCAAAACGATATTCTATTTGGCTGAAGTTTTGGTGAGTTTTGAAATAAATATTTTTCCTTGTGTTAATTGAATGAAATTCTCCTAACGAAATTTATAAATTCGCGGCAGTCATAAATTTTATTGGACATACGAGGAAGCGAATGAGACAAGAATGGGGGAATCCCTATGCTATGTATATTTACCCAATGGTTATCAAGTTTCTGAATGTCGGCAGTTTAATTAATGGTCGAATTCAGTTTTTTTCTTGCCTTATCCGAGTGATTAGAGAGAAAGTAGAGGCTTTATCTTTTTTCTTACCTTAATTTCTATTTTGTTTCACTCTTGATAGCAGACGAAAAACCCGAACCGAAAAAAAATTCTAATGGGTATTTTGGTCTCTTATGTTGTGTATGCGTGCCGAAGAAGTTCTTTTTCACGCATGGAATCTACCCTAGGTGGCAGCTTAGCCCGTGCGTTAGGTTCGCTGTTTCTTTTTTTTTGTTCTTCCTTTTATTGTTGTTACGCCCTCCTCCCTTCCATCACTCACCACGTTTAGTAGTCAGACCACGTGACGGTTTGCGCGCGCACACGCGTCATTCACATGTGTAGTCAACTAGCCGATGACGTCACGTGATTATTTCTCTTTGGTCGTCATGGAGACAGCGCTCAAATTTGAAACTGAAATCGAATATGTGTAGGCCGCACGTGAGTTGATTTGCACTCCAGCTCGGACGGTTCTATTTCACCGGATCCTGGTACTGTAATTCGAATGGTTCCGTTTTTGTTCTTGTTGGAAAAATGGCTGACTTTGTAGTAAATAAGAAATAAATATAGACGAAAGAAATCTCTCGTACGGCAGAGGTTAGATCAGTTAAAAGAAATTATTTTGTTCCCGTCTCGTTATTTGACTTCTTTCTTCTTATGTGTAGAAAATGGTAGTAAAAATGTCGACCACTTTATCTTCTACACATTTTAGTTTCTGTGCAGTTGATGTCGTTGTTGCCATTATGACGGATAGTTTAAAAGCTATATTTCTTTTTATCTGGCAGTGTTTTCTTTCTCGCTATATATGGATCTTATCTTGGAATCAAATTAAGGCTGAATGCTCGTGGATAGGTGGCGGCGACAAATCTGGCATAATGACCGTGACCAATCGTATGGCGCCGATGGAAGAGGCCTGGTAAAAAGTTACCAGATATTATTTCTTCATCCCTATTGGACCGCGAGACATCTATCCCGATACCACCTTATATAGCCTCCTACTTTTTTTTTGTTGTTGTTGTTGGTAAAAATGTTGAGGGCCGGCCGGGGAACGGGACCACCCTTGGATGTTGAACCTCAGGCTTGAAAGTGAGGAGTAAGGGGGAGGATAGTTGAAGGGAAAGTGTATGACAGTAGCATTTTATAATTTTGTAGTTATGATTGATATTTGAAGTTTTAAAAAAATTGTAGACTCGTCCTCTTTTACTTACCATCACGTATCTTCCAACTGCGAGTCTTATTTAAGATGTCCTTACGTCATTGGACTTGTTAGTCTTGTGACGACGAGTAGTGCTACTATATAATAATAATAATGGTAGTTTGCAATAATAAATTGTCTCCGTCCCTTCCTCTGTCACATAATAATAAATACTAATAGTAATAATGATAATAAACCCGTTAACATACGAGGCAAACAAATGAGGACTTAATTCTAATGCTTGTACTACGATGAGCGTTTTGGTTTTATGACTCTCAGATCAGGTTTTATTGATCTCGTATCTATGACATTAAATGTCAAATTAAAGCGTTAGTTAATCAGTTGTACAGTTAATAAAATTAAAGTCCTACATATGGGGCAGGCATATTTCAGACAGACAGAGGGAGAGAGAGAGAGAGAGAGAGAGAGAGAGAGAGAGAGCGCGCTTACATGTGACGTCATTATTATTTTGGCAACTTCGTTAGAAAAGCCTCTTATGTTTTTTCTTAAATTTCAAATACTTATGTATGTCTCTCATTAAAATTACAGAGATAAGTATATTTGTGGGTCACTCGTTTATATAAGGTCAGTACAAGCCGAAATCAAGGATATTTAACGTAATGAAATCTTTTCCTATCAAAATGAGGCCAGTTTGAAGTTTTTTTTTTATTCATACAATTTCAACTAGATAATTTATGATCTGTGAACGGACATTAATCAAGGACAAGGCTTCAATTGGTAAAAGAAGGAACCATGTTCCTCTCACAGATCTCTAAGAAAGACTCTTATGAAAGATATACAGTACACATAAAATAGGAAGGTCAAGGGATGAGAGAAAGAGAGACATGATTAGGTGATAAAGGAGAGTGGAGCAACGACCATTTTATCGTTCAAGGCAACAATTTTATAAATAGGTCTTTTTTCCCCCCTTCAAAACATTTTTATCAACACTTTTGATATGATTTCGGAATATGGACCGTAGACATTTTACAAGGTGAAACTTTTTTTTATCGTCCTCTGTTAAAGTAAGTTGATGCCAAGACTTGAAACCAACAATATAAACTTCAGTTTATTCTAGTATCCATCCTGTATACTACTTTTCGTCTAATCTTCCATTTCCGGCTAAGTTATCACATGATGCTAGGACAGTGGTGGCGAACCTTTTTTTTAAAAGACCGGTCACAATAAGACGAAAAGAAAAACCAAAAAGTTGTCCGCGGGTCAGGTGCAAACACTATTTAATTTTATTAATAAAAATTTTTTTATTAATACTGTAAGGAATAAATTAGTTCATTAAAGCAGCAAAGAGAGAACGTTATCATAATACCCTTATCCCGCCTGTGGTAGGGTCGGATCTGCAGGTTCTAACCCGCCAAGTCCCCTTCCACCTCTCACACTATGAGACGATCAACTAGATATGATTCTCCATCGGGTCACTAAAAATTGCATTGGTGGGTCACAGGTTCGCCACAACTGTGCTAGGACCATCTTCAGCATATTGGAGTATTGACAAACTGAATATTTATATGCCATATAATAAAGATATTGATTAATGTCTCGTCGTACAGCTCATCTTTCCTCTTTGTTTTCTTCTGTAATAAAAAGAAATCTTCGGCCACATCCGAACTGGTTATCCACCACGTGGACAACCTCTTCGAACCAACTTCACACTAATTAAAGAAATCCACAAAAATGCAATTAAGGTATATAAAATTTTATTTTCAAGAATTTAAATTGCTACTTTTACAAGTTTGAGTGAAAGAAATACACATGTTACAATTTCAAGTTTAATTAAGAAATCACGATTAAAATGCCTAGCAAAGTTGAAATCTTGTCATTCGGACTCACCCTGTACGGTAAGTATGCTTGACCTTCAAGACGCCAGCTCGCTTATTTCGCTGGAAACTACACCGAAGAAGACAAAGATTTGATAGTTAGACGAGGAGAGAAAGAAAAGAAGAGTAGCAAAGAAGCCATTGTTAAAATACCTAATTTGAATTTCATTTTGATTTCACTCAAAATGTCATTCTAAGTTAAGAAGTATCACAATCATGTCTGAGATGGCCGTCTATCTGGCGTCGTCATGCTTCTAGTTTCCATGGTTACGATCAACACGTGCTTCGATATTTAGAAATAGGTTAAAAGTGCTTACCAGAAGGGCACGTGTCCAATGATTACCATAATGACGATTCACGTGGTTGGAAACGAAACAAAAAACGTTCTAATATTTAAACGTGAAAATACACGATTGCGCCTGCGCAAACAGGGGATGGATACACGTGCAGAAGTGGTTGATCACTGATGCAGAGAAGCGTGCAAACTCATCAAAGTAAGACCAAGCAGCAACAACAATATCACCATTTGAATAATGAGTGTCGACAGGGGCATTTTTATTTGGACAATGCCGATCTCTGTCTTTTTTTTTATTATTCAGTGAGCGGCGAAACACACTGTACGTGATTTCTACGCATTGTATTTTGTAAAAGCTCTCATCGCCAAGTTTCAGGACACTTAACACAACCATTTTTTTAATGATTTGTATATCGCTATTCATGTTGTTAGCATAAGGTCACTTTTATAGAAATGAAATGTTGTGACAACCTTACATCCGGGACGATAGTTCCTAAACAGGATGGTAACGATAATAAAACGAAATATGACGCATATGATACTGTGCATGGTCAGCCTCGATTTATAACTCAGTTGACAGACCGCCAGCACTTGCTGCCTGCTGAATGAGCTCTCCAAGTATTCAGGCTCGTATCCACCTGGCCGGAGGCGGGTTCTCTTCAGAAGCATCGAGCCGGTGAGTGTTATACCTCAAAGTGTCCGGGCCTTTTGCCATGTACTTAACTGCAGGTTAGGGATTTATGGCGCACAAATCATATCCCAAGCAATTTGTGCTTGCTAAGGGGTTCCCCTTGCTAAGTACCAATATGTACAATAATATGGGCCATTCGCTTTATCCCACCATAATTATGTCAGATAACGCATAGAAAATACTGTTGGACACTTTGAGGCAGGGCCGGCCTTAGGGCAAGGCGACCGAGGCGACCGCCTTGGGCCCCGCAAACTCTAGGGCCGGCCCTGCTTTGAGGTGTGACACTGGCATTTCGTCAGACAGGAAGTACAAACCGTGTAAGGGTGCAATGTCACTTGGCCACGCAGGAATCGTAAACTCCGTCTCAATGTTCCTTAACTATCCGAAATGACCAGTGAAGATAGGAAAAGGGCAGTGTCCACCTTGGCAACTCGGTATTTAACGAGGATGATGGATTCGTACTCGCAAGTTCCATCTTGGCCAAAGTGGGTGGTTTGGGAGAGATGTCTCATGTGACCCTAGATTTCGTCCTGAATAGGAACTGTGGTTCCGCGATTAAGGGGTTTGTATGGGTGTCACCGCTGTAGGTGATAGAAAAATACACGTGTAACTCGGTCGGCAACACTTTCAGTAGAAGCCTGGAGCTGTCCTTTGCCCCTGGCTCCCAATGCGCCTCTACGGCATATAAACTGAAAACATGACTAACAACTTTTAAAACAAGTAACAACCTACGACTGTTATAAAGACATCAATTTCGATTTAGGGACAGAGTAGCAAATGCCGACCATTACAACATTATCAATCTGACAATGAACTTCCTTCAGGAACAGTGCAAGATTCGGACTTGTTATATTAACAGGCACAGAGTAGTAGTAGCAGCAGCAGTAGGTCATGACCCATCAATTTGTTTGGAGACACCTGATGAGAGAAATTAAGAGAAGAGGGGGGACTAGGAATGTATGGGAACCTTGCTTCGTCATCACAACCTGCCTCGTCTAGTCAAGTCATGGTCCCAAAGCATCCATAAACCCCAAGTTCACTTTGCCAAACTTGATCTACCACCCCATCATGATGCCAATCCCTTAGACTTCTCACATTCACCCCCTCCTTCTCCATTGCCTGTTAAAACAAGGTCCACATCAGGTCACTTCCAACAGAGTGACCTTCGAATTTCTTACATTATTTTTGGACTTTCTTAAAAATGTCAAAAATGTTTTCAACGATACACAGCACCACACATATACCGTATCGAATTCTATAATTTGCCCAGATGCCCTTTGGATCATAAAGTGCGTTGTCTGCCGTGTGTATGTGTGATGGTCAAGAAGAACAGAACAACAGACCACAAGTTTCAACTGTGCTCTACATGGTAATGGTACAATTTGAAGGTGCAACTGGTGTGTGAGACAGGAAAAAAGAAGAAAAATTTGAAGGAGGAGGAGGAAAGGAGAGGAAGAGGTGTATGTGTGTGTGTGCCTGTGTATTACCACAAAAAAGGACGTGGTCAGTGTTTGTAACTTTTGACTTCTTGTCCCTTCACCTTCTCCTCTTCTAAGACAACCATCGCGATGTGTTTTCGAGGAGGAGGATGTGGAGGTGGACAACAGAGGAGAAATTCTGCAGAAAACGGATCACACATACATAAGACACATGCCAAATGTTAAATTTCACTAGAGGAAAGAATGTTGACTGGACTTTTGAACAAGTTAGCTTCAGATAAATTTTCAAGGGTGAGACCAAAGATATAAAATTTCCTTTCCTCCAAGAAGAAGAAGAAACCTGAAGAAGGAAACAAGAATAAAACAACAAAAAAAAGTTGCATCTGGAGATATGTGGTTGGCTGTTGCGTATAAGAACCTTGTTTACAGTTGAAGAGAATATAAATTGCATTAGAGTGAAAGACGACCAACCAAAAAACAAAAGGAGAGAGGGAAAATTGGCAGGCCACCGTACAGCTGAGGTCAGAAGTGGACATAATTTTCCAGAATATGATAATTGTAAAATTTGAAATTGATTAGGATGTCGTGTTTTGAATTACCAACGATATGATAAAGAGGATATTAACAGTGTAGTATTTTTCTTCTGAAATAAAAATACAGTATACGTCTACTTCTAACCCTTTTCCCGCCTATGGCAGGGTCGGTTACCCATCTTGCCCCTCTGAATGGACGCAAGGACGGTGTCTTTCCACCCGGCTGCCAACCAAAGTTGCAACCTCTATGCTTATTTATAGTCGGCCTGCTGTTGGTTGGGTTGTTTGTTGTTGTTTGATGGTGTTTTAGGGCCCTTCAACTACAAAGGTCATTAAGGCCCCGTCCACAGCATAGTTCTTATGCAGAGACTGCACAGACACCACACTAATGCAACGATTTTTAGGTATTAGCGGTACCCAGTTTTCCCAAGCGGCCACCCATGTCAGTACTAGCTGGGGTTGCGCTGCTTAACTTCAGTGATCAGACGAGAACTGTTATGTCCAACGCAATTCGCCGCTCTTGCTGTTGGTTGGGGGACTGCACCAACGCCTTGGGGGGGGGGTGAGCTCCTACACCTGGTAGCTTTTGCCCCCTCTACCCGTTCCACAGTACAGAGGGTTCTTTTACGTGCAAATGCCACAGTACATCTCACGGGGCCTCGGTTTTACTTCTCATCCGAAGGAAGGCCGTACTCGGAGCTTCTTTCTCGCCCGAAGGAAGCCAACCTACATCGATCGAGTATTGAACCTGGAATCACTGGCGCAGTAAACCGGGCACGGTACCCACTGCGCCACCGAGGCAGGTCGAAATAAAAATACAGTGAAACCAAAACAAAAATTAAAAAAAGGCTTTAGTTGTCACCAAATATCTGTAAATTAAAAAGTTGAAATCTTACACTTTAGGAAAATAAGACAGGGGTACAAAATGGGAGAGGGGTAGCACATTGATATGGAGAGAAATGGTGAGTAGCACATTGATAATTAACTTGATGAATATTCACATAATACTCCCTTGATATCGCTCTCAACATTTTCTGTGCGTGTCACTATGCAAATGACTCAAAACTTACCTGATGATGTTGGTAGTGAATATCATTATTATTATTATTGGGTTTTGAGAAGAGATGAGGAGAAAAAAGGCGAACAAGTTTCTAGAAAAATAAATAAAAATGACATTCACCTGGGAAATCCACAATTAAATTATGTATGAAAGTACTCGGGGAAACCACAAATATGCAAAATTAGAGACAACGACAAAAATGAAATAAAGAGAGAGAGAGAGGGGGGGGAACCCCCTCCTCAATGTTGATTTATACGAAAATAGTAGAGGCAGTTATCATCTACGATACCATTACCTCGTTGAACTCCTAGGACACAAAATAATGAAAACAACACACCTTTAGTTACCCTCTACTCTCATGGGACCCGCAGAACTTTTACGTGAAAACCGGAGATTGAATGAAAGTAAAGTTATCTAATTTTTATTTTTTAGGATAAAGTTATTTAAAAAAAAGGGCCTTCATTTGAAATGTTTATCCATTATAAGATCATTTAAACATAGGTCCTCATTCCTGTATTCCTTTCTGGTACCACCAATACATTTTAATACATATAACTAAGGATAGGGAGTAAAGTTACCTCAATTATTTAACATGAAAGTATTAAAAAAATTCCTTCATTTGAAACATTTATTGACTAATCGTGCCGGCATTCCTAAATGGGACACTTTGAGTTTCCTATTCCCTGCATAAGACATGTGGAAGGGGGATGTCAATTTTGATAAATGCTCTTATTTGAAATCGTTTATATATTTCAGTACAAGAAAAACAAAGTCTAGAAACTTCATTTCTCAGCTAACTTTCCGATACAGGACCTCGTATTTCACATTCAAAAATTATCTACTTGTGACTCTCTCCTGCCCTGCTTCCCTCTTCACGCTTTTTATAGAAGTCACTTTCTCAGGTGCTAGAGATACTTCTTTTTATTTTGAAGAGAAGAAGAAAAAGTCGCCGTTAACTCTTTGAGCCTCAATATTGTGACACATTCTTTGAAACGGCATAAACGGCTTATCTGAAACCATACTAGTATCATAAATTGTCCACTTTATAGGCAGGGACAGCAGCAGCATCAAGGAGAAAAAAAGGGAGGGGGGAGGGCGATCAGAGAGAAAGTGAGGTGAATTGAAAAAAGGACACATCGGCGACGTTCATAAAGACCACTCCATTTTTTTCCTTAGCATCCCCTGATTTTGACCGTTCTTCTCTGCCTTCACCCCTTTGAAAGTAAGAAAAGAGTCTCACACATCGAGTATACCAACTGCTGCTTGGTTTAAAGTCATAAAATAATTATGTTTTTAGAAATGCTTCAGAGATACCAAAAAAAAAAAAGAGAAGAACCACTTCACTAACACCAAGGACCCAAGTGTTGAATTCTCTCTCTCGCACACACACATACTAAACTACATTTAAAATGAATGACAAATGTTCAGTGTTGCTATAAAATGACCCTTTTCATTTATGTGCGAAGGTCCTTTTTCCTTCTTCTACCTTCCACAAAAAACTACAACGCCTTCTCTCACCTAAATTTTCTATTTATGAGATATCTGTGACTTTTGTAAAAAAAATAAAGGACCTTTCTTTTTTTGTATATATATCTGTGTTTGTGACAGTGCTATAATTCATGTTTGAACGTCCTATTGTTGATGGCACATACACATAGTATAGTATGCACATTGCTCGATACGAGAGCTGACCATATTTATTCTACACCAGTCAAATGACCAGTTAGTAAAGGAGACGAGGAGGGGGAGGGGTATGAATGGTAATGGGAGCGGCTGTATTGCGTTGGACACACCAGTTCTCGTCTGATCACTGAAATTAAGCAACGCAACCCCAGCTGGTACTAGCATCGGTGACCGCTTGAGAACACTGGGTACTGCTAATACCCAAAAATCGTCGTAACAGCGTAGTGTCAGTGCAGACTCTGCATTAAGAACTATGCAGTAGAGTAGGATCTTTGTAGCTGAAGGGCCCTAAAACATCAACAAATCAATCTTTCAATAGTTTAGGCCCTAGGTAACAAAAGGCGACAACTAACCCTTAGCTTTGTCCCTGTGGGACATATGGGCGATCTGTCGGCCGACGCCAAGATGGGGCGAGTGGACTCTACACCAGGGAATTGTGCTCGATCTACTCGTTGCATAGTAGAGAGGGTTCTTTACTTGCAGATGACATCGTACACCACATGGGGGTAAAGGCTTTACTTCCTAACTGACGGAAGGCGCATTCGGGGCCTATCTCTTGATCTCACCCTAAAGAAGCCAACCACCACGACCCGGTTGCGAAGCTGGAACAAGTGACGCATTGGTCGAGCACGCTACCTCTGAGCCACCGAGACAAGTAGGCCCTAAATAACAAATATGTAAAAAATAAACCCATGAATAGAAACAAAGACAACAAACTAACAGCAATTGCCCTGTCCAGACAAGTTATTAGTGTTTAAGGAGAAATCAGTCATAAATTTATAATCTTCAAGAAAACAGACATTTCTTACATCTTACCAGACAAAATATGAAATTGCATGATGACCACTTCGTGAGTAACTTGAACGGTCAACCCATATGTAGTTAAAAAGCAGTAATGTTTAACTTCACGTTCATCATACTGTCGGGCCCTGTATGTTGAATTATCACGTTTTTTTTTCATTTCCGCATCATAATTTCGTCCTAAATAATATCCGAAAGCTAATTTTCTTTTTAACTTCGCGGTACTAAGAAGTTAATTAATCATAAGAACGTAGAACAATAACCGGTGTGCGTATGTGTGTGGGTTGATATAGTTAATAGTTTTCAGGTGGTCAACCTGAGGTCATAACTCGCTTAAACTTGACAGGAAGAGTGTTCCAGGCCTAGGCCTTGAAATGCAGATCTTAGAATGTCCACACCCAGCCCTGTCAAAAAATAGAATAAAGGGTGTGGTAATGACGGTGAGAATTTCCCGACCAAGGGCGGAGATTGGAATTGAACTCGGGTTCATCGTCATACCAGGCGAATGAGCCAGGATCATAGTATGACTTGTAGTGCGAATACAACAATTTTATAAACAACTTTGCTCTTTCGTCTAGTTATTAACTGAAAACACGATGTCTTTTGTCGTCATTTTCTTTCTACTCTTTCCCTTCTCCTCCTTCCACCTACTGAAACACTTAAGACACAGTCCTGAAAAATGTCGTGACCATTGCACATTTAATGGAAAATGGTATGCGTGAGGTCAGGATACGAGCTTGCTCTCTTGAAAGCGACACACATACAAAAACGCCGCATATTAATCTTGAAATTCGTGTTGGTTGCGTGTACAATAGTAATCTAAATATGTATGATAATTAACCCGAGAGGCAAAGGGCGAACAAATATGTCATTAGACCCCATGAACATCCATTTGTCCATCAATAATAGAGTAACATAGGCCTACTAAAAATTTTTGTTTTTTTTATACAAAAATACACTTAAATGATGCAAAATTTTCCATCTATAAGACCAAGATCCGAGCCAATAATTATTCTAGGAGATATAAAAATCATTATTAAACCTCTAGTTCGCTATATAAACATTGTAATTAGTGCACCTGTACGTAAAAAAGAGCCCTTCTCGAAAGTAAAAGACACATACGGGCCTACAGATCGTCAAAATTGCCCAAACATAAAAGACGATTTTCACAAGAAAACATTAGATATGTTTTTGTAGCTAAGGATCTAGAAGACATGAAGCTTGTATCATCCTCATACCCTTATTCCACCTGTGGCAGGGCCAAGTCTCCGGGTTCTAGCCCTCCACTCCTGCCTATTCCCCACTAGGTCTCTATCCACACCCCATACTATCACATCCCTTCGTATAACCTGCTCCCACGTCTGCTTAGGTCTTCCTCTCTCGTGCTTCCAATAACCTGCATTCCTGTAATTGGCCTAACCAAGTCCACCTCCCCTCTTCTCAATGAATGCCCATACCATCGGGATTTCCCCCACCCCCTAACTACCCTAATACAGGTCTAGTCATTCCTAATTCTTTCTGCTTTCGACCCCTCATTCAGGCCTACCTCAGCATTCGTACTTCAGCTACTTGAATTCTATTTTCGTGGCTCTTCCTCACAGCCCAAAACTGTGACCCATATAGCAAAACTGGCCTAACCACTACCTTGGGACCCTCCGATCAGCCAGGACTCTACTTGCCTGTCTCCACTTCATCCACCCCACAATGATCCTATAGGTCACATCTGAATCCATTTTTTCCGTTGTTCTGAAGCACTGATCCTGAGAAAGGAATCTTGTATAGGGTCAGATAAACGCATTAACTGTCGGTAACACTGGGTGTTGTTGTTTGTTGGTGTTTTAGGGCCCTTCAACTACAAAGGTCATTAGAGCCCCCGCCCACACCATAGTTCTAGTGCAGAGACTACACAGACACTACACTAATGCGACGATTTTTTGGGTATTAGCAGTATCCAGGTTTCCCAAGCGGCCATCCATGTCAGTACTAGCTGGGGTTGCGCTGCTTAACTTCAGTGATCAGAAGAGAACTGGTGTGTCCAACGCAATTCGCCGCTCGGTAACAATGGAAAGAGATACTGTAGTTTATGAACGACCTCCCCGCAATGGAGTGGAATTTGCTAGGCCTATACCATACCAGACTTTATGAATACCTATAAGTAATACGCATATAATTATTATCAGGATAACTGACTTTAGTATTACAATTAGTCTTAAAAATCTAAGATTTCGGAGTGTTTACGTTAAGTTAATGTAAGTTTAACGACATTTTGTACTTGATATTTTTTTTTGTAATGACGCCAAATAGGATTCAAGTTGTACAAGTTCGCTACCATCCACCTACGTCATGTACACGCAACATAAATAAGATAAATCGGTAAAGACTGTCTGCACCTTACTCATTTATATGGGAGGAAGCCCATCAAGAGAGTCACGGAACACGCAAAAAAATTAAGTCCGATATGCAGCTCACTTGGTGCGTGAATAGATCAGGAAAACATCACTCGCATTACGGACGGTTGTATTGTGTCATGTGACATCCATTTTCCACAACACACGGAAATGAAGTACATTCCGCCATTCTCCGCTCCAAATCATTCTTTTTTTTCCTCCCTCTCTCTCTTTAGATAATTTAAGTTCGCACGTCCTTACAACTAGGAATCCAATAGTTCAGTATATGTATGATGGTTCCATAGCCAGGGTAAGAACACCTTGGGGAAATACTGAGGGCTTCCCTGTGAAGGTTGGGGTGCACCAAGGTTCAGCACTAAGTCCATACCTTTTCATTGTGGTTATGGACGAGCTGCTTGACGGGAGTAGGAGAATGGGCCCCTCAATGCACGGTATTTGCCGACGTATTTCGCTTTTAATTGGGAAGGACAGGAAAATAATGGTGACGTACTATGGGGGGCGAACTGGTGAAAAAGGTGCAAGAGGTAAAGTACTTAGGATCAACGTTCCAAAGCAATAGGAAGATACTCTGATGTGACCCATAGAATCAATGGGGGATGGTTGAAGTGGAGGCAGGCAAGCAGAGTCCCGTGTGATAGGAGGGCCCCAATCAAGTTGAAAGGGAAGTTTAACAGGGCACTGGTTAAACCAGCTATGCTATATGGATCAGAGTGTTGGGCATTGAGAAAGAGCCACGAAATTGAATGCAAGTAGCCGAGATGCTACTGCTGCGGTATATGAGCAGGGTATACGGGTAAGGGACATCGCGGGAAAAATGAGGGAGAATAGGTTGAGGTGGTATAGACACGTAATGAGAAGAGGGGAGGAGGAGATCGTTAGGTTCATTACAAGATACAGGTGGTCGGAAGCACCCGGGGCAGGAAGAGACCGAAGCAGACGTGGGAGCAAGTTGTCCGTAAGGATATGGTAATGTGTGGGGTGGACGGGAACCTAGTGGGAGATAGGCGAGAATGGAGGGCTAGAACCCGCAGACCCGACTCTGCCACAGGCGGCATAAGGGTAT
>JAAFCE010004209.1:15533958-15561490 GCA_013389805.1 Trigoniulus corallinus
GGCTAGAACCCGCAGACCCGACTCTGCCACAGGCGGCATAAGGGTATCATGATGATTAAGTCTGCACGTGCTTGGTTTCCTTGGAAACGTCGAACGCGCCAACTCTCACTTTGGTTGGTGAGCGCTTGGAGTCGCTGCGAGTTTGAGGAGGCGGAGGTGGTAACAGAAGAATTGATGTACGGCATAAAGACGGAAGGGTGGAGAAAGACATGTTTTATACCGATTTCAGGAAATTATGAAATGTATCTTTTAGTCCCAACCATTATATCACGTCAAACCTCGTTTTTATCAGATGAAAAGCAAAAAACGACAGACAAATACAAAGTGACAACCAAAGACAGAAAAACAAACGACATCTTACCAGGTCCGACATTGATAAGTATGGAAGAAAATTTGTCATTAAATGAGAGAACATTGGCAAATATCACATCAGAAGCTATACTTTATACCTTTTATGCTTTTTCTTTATGTTTAGAATCCTAATCAGTAATTAAATGCCTTGGTATTCGTGATTTTAGTTTCTAACGGACGACAATAATGGATAGCAACCGTGTTCTGTTTTTAAAGGATTCGAACGCTAAGCAAAAGGTACGGTGGCGCCTAAGGCCCACGTGCAAATTGTTTAAAAGTAAAACACTGCAATCAAAGCAAAAGAACTCCTAACCCGTTTCCCGCCTCTGGCAGGGTAGGGTACCCATCTCCCCCCTCTGAAAGGACACCAGGTTGTATATATTGGGCAGTGTTTTCCCACAGCTGGTTGCCGACCAAGGCTGTAACCCCTATGCTTATTTATCGTCGGTTTACTGTTCGTTGGGGCACTCCACCTACGCATATGCCATCGTACACCACACAGGACCTCGATTTTACTTCTCATTAGAAGGAAGGGGCAGTCGGGGCCTCCCTCTCGTCGGAGAGAAGCCAACCCACTTCGGTCCAGTATCGAGCCTGGAACTACAGACAAAGTATGTATGTTACACTAAGGGGTTGGGGAGTAATCCAAGCAACCATCACCGGCCGAGCCGTTGGGGCCGAGCACCCAACGTTCGCTACCAACCACCCATGTTGGTACTAACTTGGGTTTGCGTTGCTTAACTTCAGTGATCTGACGAGAACTGAGCGTGCTACACACTTTTTCTTTTGCTTTGTTGACGTTTTAGGGCCCTTCAACTAGAGCCCCGTCCACTAAGGGAGCAGCAAATTGCGTTGGACACACAAGTTCTCGTCTGATCACTTAAGTTAAGCAGCGGAACTCCAGCTAGTACTGAGATGGGTGGCCGCTTGGGAAAATTGTTTACCGCTAGTATCCAAAAATCGTCGCATTAGTGTAGTGTCTGTGCAGTTTCTGCATCAGAACTACACATTGGACGGGACTCTAATGACCTTGTAGTTGAAGGGCCCTAAAACACCAACAAACAGCCCGTCCACTGCCTAGTTTTGATGCAGAGACTGCACAGACGCTACACTAATGCGACGATTTTTAGGTATTAGCAGTACGTAGTGTTTCCAAGCAACCACCCATGTTAGTACTAGCTGGGGTTGCGTGGCTTAACTTCAGTGATCAGACGAGAGAACTGATGTGCCCAACGCAATAAACCGCCCCCGTGCTACACACTGCGCTACCAAGGTGGGTTAATGAACGCTATGTAGATGACCATAAATTATGCAAAAGGCTTCTATGGGGAGGAGGGGGAATGAAACAGGTGCTGATTTCAGGTGGGTCCTAATAATCAAAGACATTATGAGAGCTTTAAACGTTGAAGCTATTGAGCTTAGGTTCGCTTCTGGCCAAGGTCAGTAATAGTCGTTCTGATGTGGGTGGGTCGCCTGCCGCCTTGCGCAAGTAATTATATTAAAATATAATGACAATTAAATTGCAATTTAAATAGTAAACAAAAATCACCACGTAAACATTGCGTTTAGTAGCCATTTAGCGAATTACAACAGTTAAATATTATTACTGAAATTCATTAATTAAACTGTACTGTATTAAAATAAACTGCTATTAATCTCTGCTTTGCGGTCACAGCGAGGAGCGCAACTCGGCCAAAATGCTTTGGTCATTTTTCTTTTCCGTTTTTTTTTTTTTAAAGAAGAGTAGTAACAACCACCAGCCGGTTTTGTTGTTGTAACTCGTACGTTAACATTATAACAGTGCCATTCCAATGACTTCATTCAACGTCATAAAAATATATATATACATAGACACACGCCAGGATATATACAAGTTCGTCCTTCATTGGCATTGAAAATTATGCAGAGTATATTATTGTTTTCTTTTTATTGCTGCTTTTTTGTAGTAATAAACTACAAGTTGAGAAAAAATAAGTCGGAAATAAATGTTAAGTGAAGACATTAAGTCGAAATATATGATTGCGGAAGATAAGTTAGCAAGAGAGAGAGCGAGAGGAGATACACCAGTTGTTTTGGCGCTGGAAAAAAAAAAGAGGGGATTGCCCATTGCCATTAATGTTTCCCTGAAGCCCGGCCCGGCCGTAACTTATGATAGGAGGTTAATGGGAAAAAGGTCTGTAGGTGAACAGGATAAAGTATAAAAAGTGGGAGTGTTTACATTTAGATTTTCAACACTACTACACTACTACTACTACTTGCTCTTAAAATACGGTTACGTTGGCAAGAGAAACGAGAAAAATAACACCACTTCAAACTCTTGACTACTTTATGACTATATTAACCCTGTCGTCCTCCACAGGTGAAAAAAAAAGAAGAAATCTCACCGTGACGTCATACATACCGAAACCAACAAACATAATCCCTACACGATAAGAAACATCAAAAGGCCTATTATTAAGCCTTTATTTATTTACGTTTTCTGGAAGGGGAGAACAAACGGAAGGGAGGAAAAGATGCAGTTAAATTTTTAAAAGTCATATTGAAGTTTAAATTATATCTTCTTAATTGTTTACGACACTTAAACAAAAAAAAAGATTACGATTCAAATCCCATAATAGCTCTACTAACGCAGTAATTATACTGCAATAAACATTGATTTTGCTATCAAACAAACTTCATAAATTATCTCATTGTCTAAATTAGTAATGAAAATAAACGGCTGTATTTCATTATCATCCAATTCAATGGCATCATATTCCGATGTGATGGACCTTATTAATTTTGGCGGACGAGTAAGAGGAAGGACACTGGCAAAGGTCCTAAATACCCACTTCGAAGTTTACTCAAAATGTCCGTTACGTGCCCTATTTTTTTTTGGCAAAATGTTTAATGGTATTTCCTATATTTTTACACTGCAATGTGTAAAATATTAAAAAAAATAAATAGGATTGTTCTCGATTGATAAAGCGACAGCCTGGGCTTCCACCTGCGGTGCAGTTGATCCGAGTTCGCTCCGCCTTACGTGTATAATGGTGGCACCCAACGACACTCATGAGAAATGGCTGTGTAGTTTTAGCCGTTATGAAATGCTACAGCAAGAAAAATAATATGGGGCCTACTTCGATATTTTCAAGCTTTTTGTAAATCATTCACGATTTGGTGGGCTGATTGCAATTGTAGCCGACTATCAATTCGCAGCATACGCAAGTTCACAACCGGTAACTTTTAAAATGTCTTCATCATTTCACCAGCAATCGTGAAACAGTGCTCGCGAGCAAGTTTCAGTTTACGATTTATTTGCTTGTTCAACACTAAAATAATAGCGAGGGTCCTGAAGTTCAGTATTTACAAACCACAGGACGACTTTCACCGACTTGAATTCAGTTAACTCTTTGCTAATACTGTACTGTATATTAAAGGCAGAAATGTCAATTAGGCACCCGCTGATGGCCAAAGGTCTTCATACTATGACTGACAGACCAGTACTGCATTTAAACCAAAGCAATGGAGCAAATTTCACGTTATATGAGAACCAAAACCACGGAATAATCATACCTTTGACTCCGTAGATTCTCATTTATTTTGATCACTTAAAATGTCAATCCATTATTACAAATAATCACAATATCTCTCACTATGAATGGACACTTTACATAGAAATAATGTACTAGTATGTGTATATATATTTACATATACGAAATATTTATTTATATTTAAAACAGTACTTTCACTTCGGAGTTTATATTTATGTAGTGTTGTTTGTAAAAATGATATTGCTACTTTGTAAAATAAAGTTGCCAAAGGCCAAGAAAAACAAACATGCATTTTAGCGAAGGGCTAAGAAATACAGAACCTGGGAAGGCCAGTCAACTGCAAGTGACCATCTCCAACACAGTGAAAAACACATACTTAACCAATCAAGAAATGGATAATATATACTACTGATTTGGCAATAGCCTATAATTAATTATGGGCCCAATTTGGAAGAATGTAGTATATGCGATTATGCAATCAAGAGTGTCATCGTGAATTTCAGAAGTTGCCTTTGAGAATCCCTGAGAAATTCATATATTTTGACTATTAACAGATTTGGTGCAAAAAGGATTTCTTTTATCTCCATGCTTGTGAATAGGAGGAAGCAATAAGCTCGTATTATTAAAGACTTTGAGAAGGAATATTATATCTATTTAACATCGATGCTATGATAAAATAAACAATATCATTATTAAGTGAAACAAAACTTATGTTTCATTCACAAACTAGAAGTTATAGAGAAAAGACTTTCTAGTCACATTGAAAGCTTTGAAGAATTCACAAGAGATCATCAAGAAAGTGGCTTGCATAGCCTAGAATGTGATGGTTATATTTTTACTTGTTTTTTCTCACCCGACATGAAATCATGGTTTAGCACACAGAACAAATAAAAGAGAGTAAGCGATCACAGTAAACAGTTCACGAAAATGTGTATAGCTATCAACAATACTCACTGCACTAACCATGTGAAGATTTACTGAATTAAGCAGTAAACAAAATTAGGTAGGAAAAAAAGGTAACTTTGTCAACTCAAACATACCTATACCAGATGGTGACACAGAGCCTTAGCGAAAAAAAAACATCTTTTTACCTACGAATTGTTTCTTACCTAAACCAGGATTTAGTTGAATTTCCACACCTGCATTGAATTTTCTGGAGGGCCCAGGCATTTGTGAGGGAATGGAATGACGTATGGCATCTGTGTCCACCAAAGTTGGGGTGAAACAAATAGCAAACGGTGGTGGTGATGGGCCACGATGAAGAGGGTGAGGGGGAACCAAGAAACGTGTATCGGTATCCTATCTGCAAGAGTTGGGAGGCACATTCAGTTGACAAAAAAAGTCATGCATGGGTCACAGCAGTAGAATGAATAATAAGCGTGCACTCCTCAGAAAATAGATGGAAGGTTAAATGCTTCGAGACATTGTAAAAAAAAATAAAAGATAAGCCTAAATGGAAGGAGTGTGGTTTAGGTCAAGACATTTCAAAGTTTAGGGAATTTAGGGCCAATAAAACTATAAGGGTCATAAATGTCAACATGCAGTCACTCTGTCGGGATCTTTGAGCACACTTAAAGCCTTTCTACGCTACAGGCATACATGCAAGCAAGTATTTAAGGGGGTGACCAGAAAAAAAATGAGTATAAGCTGGCATGACAAGCAGTATGGCACGATGAAACTTTTACAACTTGTCATTTTCCATGTTAGGGCCCCTCCCGTCACACACACACCACCCGTAGCTTATATTCTTTCATTTTTTTCCCCTCACCAACTATGTAATGCGACTCAAAATACTCACCTTCAATTTAAGAGATCATTAGTCCACCCATTGTGATATTTAACGGTAACAAATAAAAGGAAGATATTAGTTTATAAGTAACGAAAAGAGGCCAATCAACATTTTGCGAACGCCCAACCATACGCGACATATTGAGCGAACAAAGAAAAGATGTCAACCATACTGTTTTTCATATTTTGTGAAATAAACACCACTTTGAATGCAACTATCTCAGTTTCAAAAATACAATACGACAATTTAAATACTTACGTGGCAAAAAAACTAACAGAGAACCAACGAGAATAGCATAATTTTGTGTGTCTTTTCTTCCGTTGTATTACGACACCAAAAAGAGAACACCGCCGCCATGATAGAACGCGTCCTTTTCTCCTTCGATCTCTCGTTTTCTCGCGCCGCAACAACAACAGCAGCCGCCGCCGTCGTCGTCGTCGTCAGCAGCATCGCCATCATCGTTGTTGTTGTTGTTACTGCTATTGCCAGAGACCGTGAAGCTGTTCTTCATCTCCTTCTTCATTCTATTGTCCACCATTTTGAGGTATTTGAAAATGTTCAACTTCCAAACATTTCTTCTGTTGGTGAAACTTTAGCATCTTTTTCTATGATAGTGTCCCCATTCGAGTCTTCACTAGGTAATGTTAGTCGTTCTGTCGGAAGTTCTTTTTTCGCTTTCATTCGGCGATTTTGAAACCAAATTTTGATTTGCCGTTCAGTTAAACTTAGAGAATGGGCGATTTCGATTCTTCGTCGACGTGTCAAATAACGGTTAAAATGAAACTCTTTTTCCAATTCGAGTGTTTGGTACCTGCTGTAAGTCTGCCTCGTACGCTTCGGTCCTTGAACAGGATCTAGAATGTAGGAAGAAAAAAAAAGTCCTATACGTTAGAAACAATTAATTATTAGACTATTAAGAAATGAAAAGTAACATTAAACAGTTGTTATTTTTCTCTCACTGTTTCTGGTCTTAAGCGAAAGTATTACCCCATCCCAACCCTTGCTTCTTTGGTCCTCATCGAGGTTATGTCATCGTTACGTCTCCTCCTTCCGCAATCGGCAATATTTCGGTTGCAAATTATTGCTGCTACTCTTCGACCGCCCTCAACTAGGCGACTAATTGAATTCCAATGTGATTTTTAACGTTTACAAAAACATAAAATGCCATACTGTCGTTCACATTTTCTTTCCATACTCGGGACAACGAAATAAAAGATTGTGACAATATGGCGTCTTAATCTCGCGTTCGATTGGTTCCAGAACGTGCATTCGCGTGAACGCATGGGATTCGCTTGATTATGATGCGAACGAAGCATTTTTATTCTTCCGATACAAATGGCGCCAAGTTTGACAATTTCAACCATCCTCTCAATCAAAATTCAAATGTATCAATTATTAATTCCGGATTAAACATCATACGGAACTGTTTAACGGGTGCTTAATCAATTCCGCGTAAGTATATCAAGAAATTGTTAACTTTCTCATATGTTTACGACCAGAGAATCGACCGTAGTGTCTCAAAGAATACACTCCCCTTGTTTTTGTACAGTGTAAAATTATACCGAAATAGAACGAACGGCTAACTGTTGGACGAATAATAAACGTCATATGATAAATAGCAATCGGAGCAATGAATTGCGAGAAATGACATCCATCATAATAATGTGTATGATGCCAAGGGTGGGGTAGGGGTTACCAGCGTGTAGAGTTAGAGCCCTATGTAGTTGAGGCACTCTGTGTGACGTTCACTTGGCATCTGTAGTTTTTTTAGAATTAACACTTCTATATTTTATTCTAGTAACATTAAAAAAAATTACACTGCGACCCCCTAATGTTACCTACAAAGAGGGTTGACGATTTGGGCGCGTCTTTCATATGTGGTAACAATTTATCTCGATTCCCTACGTTGAATGCAGACTTCCGCAAATAGAAAACAGTAAGTCCCTCTACCGTTAGTGGACGGAACTACAGACTTTGATGGCGGAAAGTGCTCTACAGGGTGTCTCGTTAAGACTTGATGCGTTGCAATGCCTATCTTAAATCTTTTCTTAGAACTGTGGTTATATTTTCATTTGAGACTTTTTCTGCAGGCTCTAATTTTGGTTGTCGTGGTTGTTTGCTGGTGCTTTAGGACCCTTCAACTACAAGGTCATTAGAGCCCCGTCCACAGCATAGTTCTTATGCAGAGACTGCACAGACACTACACTAATGCGACGATTTTTGGGCATTAGCAGTACTCAGCTTTCCCAAGCGGCCACCCATGTCAGTACTAGCTGGGGTTGCACTGCTTAACTTCAGTGATCAGACGAGAACTGGTGTGTCCAACGCAATAAGCCGCTCTATAATTTTGGTAACCCTGTCAGTGGCAGATCTAGGATCTTCGTCAGGGGGGTTGAGCTAAAGCTTGCATATATTATGTGCATAGGGGGTTGCAAGCCCCAAATCCCCACCCTGGATCCGCGCGTGAACCCTGTGATATGCATAATAGGTAATTTAAGTGCGCGTTATTGGTCCATACGGGTAACCTAACTGCACTTACCAAGCTGTTGATGATACGACGTTTTCATCCAAGGGTAAATATTATTAGATTTTGTATTACACGTGTATGAAGCGGAAGTGGTGGTGGGATCGAGTCCTTCGCCACCATTTCTCGCCTCGTAATTTCCAGCGGCGGGTGAAATGCAGCTGTCTGCCTCACTACACGAATTAATAGGTCCTGGAAGTAATGATGAAGGGGATGTGGTGTAATTTGCATATTTAAAGTTTCCGTCTTCGACAACACTAATTTCAGATCTGTTAGAGAAACCAGTGGCATAAAACGCTTGATTTTCACTAAATCCTAAATTTGGATGATGTTGTTCGTAGGATATGCTAGGTGTTGCTGCTGTCGCACCAGGAAGATGTTTACCATTTACAGTTGAGGTGACTGCGACTGCGTACGAACTCGGATTAAATCTAGATGATAGAGAGCCATTTGCGGATAATTGGTGATTGTGATGATGGTGCTGATGACTGGCGAGTTGATTTTCAGTATAATTACTGTTGCTTAACTTATTTGTCACATAAAAGTCCTGCTGAGCAAGAGTGTGATGGTGGCTAATCCCGTTTGGGCCATTGCCATGACCGACGTTCGTCGTAGTCCAGTTATTTGGTGAAAAGGCATTAAAATACGACGACGAGCTCATGGTCACATACACTGAGGACACAGGGAGGCACAAACACATACACGAGCAAAATTTTGTTCGTTGAATACTATATAAAAATATCTCTGTTGGAAATGATTTGTGTTTTTCCAACACCCTTATAAGACTCTGCTTAACTCTAGTTACTTTGGCAGAAACGCCATAATGAGATTCTGAGGGCTGTTTTCGCCACGTGACCCCTACGGACCAATAAAGTAAGTAAGTTTAGGAACGAAGAGGGTGACCCATTCGTGTCATATTTTTTTTTCCTGACACTGCATTCATGCCCATTGACCCTTGCCAAATATTGATCTGTGGACAGTGGAGAGAGTAACCCTCTGAGACTGATTGGACACACTAGGAATAGCCCCAGAAGTTATGTCTCCACCCTCACCTCTACCCTTACCCTCCTTCCTTTTCTTTTTGTCCCTCACTTTCCACACCCTTTTCAAACCTCTTTTTTATGGTCTCGTTTGGTACCCCTCCCTTTACTCATCCCTTTTCATCTGCTCTCCAATGCCACACAGCAGATGTGTGGACACCGGATGTCCAAGAGAAGGGACAGTTAAGTGAGACCAGTTTTCTCCGACCAATGAATGGCCCTCTCCTCTCTTTTTCTTTCTGTCGATGGGAAGAATAGGACATGTTTCATCCTTCCACGTGCCTCCTTGAAATTAATGGTAAGTGAAGGGGGGGTAGAAAAGGGTGGCCTTGTAAATTGTAGTACCCTAAGCAGACACGTGGGTATTCCTGACGGACGCCACTTTTTTTATGCACGTTGAAAAATTTTTCCTCCCTTCAGTAGGCCCTATGTGTCTCCATTTACAAACTCTTTTGTCAATTTCTTTGTCTGCTCTTCCGAAAGTAAAATGGTGATAATGCAATCACTCCTCTTGACTTATTCATGGTTGTCCTGTCCAATTTCTTCTCATTTCAGTGCTTCAGGTATTCCTCGAATTGTACTCATTTTCTGAAACGAAATGGTTTGGATTTGGATAGCCGCTGTTAATCAGCCATTACCTGTTTTTGAACTCTGGAAGGGTAACCAAGCAGATAGGCAGTTAGGGCCTCTTCCCACTCATCGATTAACAATTAAATTAAGAAGAGTAAAAATTTCCATCTGTCATTTTTCATACTAGTGTATATATGTGTATCTCCCTATTTTTCAATGATTAATTTCAGAGGGTGCACACCCCTCCCAAATTGTTAGTTCCCCAAGAATGATTACTGTTGACCTTAGTTGTGTGCGCCATTATGTCGGTTGGAATATCACTTATGACGTTCATGGCCTTTCCATGACGTCATGCACTTGTGGTTGGTAGTTAATTTAAGCGGAATCGAGAATCAATAGTTTGAAGCGTTTCCCTCCACCATGAATCTTTGTTAAATGTCATGTTTAGATTACAAATGACAATATCAAGGACCTCATAGAGCTTCTGTAGATGTCGTATGTTAACTATCCTGACTAGTGGTAACTATAAATTAGGGCTTTTCTCATTTAAAATTACAATATTTGGGGCTTAAGACTCTCGTTGTTCAAAATCCTGCAGAAATTCTAGGTCTCAAGTTGCAAATTTGCTGGATTTGGTTAAGTGCTCTGCAACGAAAAGGCGTGCTGCCGTCAACCTAAAAATAACCGAATTCCCTCATTTCATACAATTTTTGAGGTTCTAGGCCATAGGTCGCAGTTTTGTTTCAATAAGGTTATAGCATAGGACTCTATAGTTAAAACAGTGTGAGGGTGACCTGTCAAAACTTTGTTTTGCTTGGCCATTTACCGTCGGATTCTCAACCTGCTGAAAGTAATTTACCGACGCCGGTGGAAGGTCGAGCTCCGGCACCTGGGGATGTTCCCGATGTAGGCTCTACACTAGTGGTGGCGCACTCGTATACTGTATAAACACAAGGTCGCCAAGTTATTCTTAGAGTCTGCGGGCTGCAGACAAATCTAACGGTCTCCGAAAAGAAATTGATGTTGTAGACCTACATAGGAGTCGTGGGCCGCATTCTAGGATCTTGTGGGCCGCCGTGTATACTCCATTCCGTTTAGAAAGGGTTCCTTACTTGCAGTCGTGACATCATACAAGCCACATGGGGTCACCGGTTTACCTCCCATCCGACGGAAGGTGCACCTGGAACTTCTTTCTTATCCGACAGAAGGCACCCACCTCTGCCAGGATCGAATTTGAAATTCTGGACTCAGTTGTAAACATGTCACTTCTGAATCATCGTGGCGGACTAAGCGGTTGTTTTAGGATGTTGAACTTGATTCAG
This sequence comes from Trigoniulus corallinus, assembly GCA_013389805.1. Lineage (NCBI taxonomy): Eukaryota > Metazoa > Arthropoda > Diplopoda > Spirobolida > Trigoniulidae > Trigoniulus > Trigoniulus corallinus. The sequence goes on from JAAFCE010004209.1 coordinate 15,545,088, forward strand.
GTCTCAATATATAGGTTCGCTTCTACTGACTGAGGTTGATGATTTTGTGCCTAATAAAGGGTAAGACCTAGAGTGTGTGGGTGCACAGTGTAAATTTTTAGCAACAATTAACAGTGAATAATCACCTCGCCCCCATAATGTTGGTGTGAAGGTCAACCTGACTGCTGTCTCTGGGCCGTCCCACGCGCATTTAGCAACATGAAGGAACGTAGGCAGGTAGTTTGGTGCAGTAGCAAGTGCCCAGAATAGTTATGAACGTGCTGGTGAGGTGAGGGGGAGGGAGGGTAGCGGACCTCTTTGATGATGAAGACTGCATTGGAAAATGTTGTAGTTGGTGACAATGCACCGGTCGGACAGTTGGAATGCGATTGTGGAGTGTCGGTTTGCACGTGGTTGTCACATGCTTTGGAGGGGGTATCCATTTTTTTTTGTTTCCGATATGGAATTATTTGAATGTGGATGGTTAAAAATGCACTGGTGACGGTAGAGGTAAAAAAACAACCAAACTTAAGTACTGGGGAAAAAGCAGTGAGGGAAACATGGTAATGATGATGATGATGAAGAGAAGGGTGAGGACGAGGGGCAGGCAAAATAAAAAAATCAAAGACGAAACACAGGCGCCGCCATGACATCATTAAAGACATTCTTTGCTCCCACAGTGTGTAGTTTTTGGAAAGTTATGTAACGCGGTAAATACAGGGTGTAGATTTTACTGTATGGAGTTGATTGGTTGTACGGGAGCCTAAAAAAAGACCTGGGGTGGACGGTTGTTGTCTTCCATCTTATCATTTGGCGTGATTAATGAGTTTTGTGGAGACAGGTCCACGTATGTCTCCGTCAAAATAGGGTACATTTCTAGATTTTTTCCTCTGTCATCATTCTCCTTCATTTACACCCGTGTACTCTATCTAACCCCCTCTTTTCCGTCGTCAATAACCGTCTTTCTTCACCCTCAGCTCTTCCTTTTACATCACCGTTGTCCCCTCCTCTCTAAATTTTTCTAGGAATATTCTACAATTTCAAACCTGACATTGAAGCTTTCAAAAAATGAAAAAAAAAATACCGTTTTGTACTCAGCTTTCAATTTCAGAGCTTTGTTTTTGTCTTGTAGTGTCATTTCCGATCTATTTTTTTAATGTCTGTTACCGTCCCGTCGCGGAATATTACCGTCCCATTTGAGGAATCATGTCACACTCTCTCCTCGCCGATTAGAGATGATTAATGGCAACACAACTCTAGGTTTGTTTTTGCATATGACAGATTGAAAATTGAAAATGTCTTATCCTAGATAATTGACCCCCCCCCCCCATCCTAACTGTTTTTTGTTTCCCCCTTTTTCTCAAAAATTCTCCTTCACTTCAAGAGTCCTGTTGCGATCAGCATTGGGGCTTTATTGGACTGTCAATTTTGCAAATGAGGGTACAACGTGAAGGCAGGTTTTCGGGGATTGGTGGTGCTTCTGACAATCTTCTGACAGGTCCATTCATCATTCGACCAATGCTAAGAGGATCGTTTTGGATTTGGGAGGAGGGGGAAATGACGACAGAGTCGTGGGATGTCCACCGACCTACACATCTTTTCCCCCCTTTTCTAGTCACGAATATTTAAACGCCCCTATTTTTTGCTTTTGCCTTTTCCGTTTACATAAACATTACGTTGTTTACATGCTTCGGTTTAAAAAAAGGAGCTCTTATTTATTTTGGGGGAAGTGGTCATTATAATAATTTAAATATTGGATTTAGGGTCAGGACCAATGCCACTACTCCTTTGCTAAAGTGTCTCTCTGCGTGTATACGGTAAGGTCTTCGGTCAGCTACGAAAAACGAGGATGCAAAAGAACAATAGTGGAAAATGTTCATTTCTGGTCTTGTGTCGCCTGATTAATAGGCCCAATAAAAGTAAGCAGGAAAGGAGTTGGTCAGTTGGGGGTTTGTACCCAAGCCCACCGCGAGTTAGATACGACCATTAAATTGCCCCCTTAAATAATAATTTTAGGCCTAGTTCCAAAAGGAGTAATAAAATATCTATTCACCCGGTGGTGCGGTGAATCCTTTCGCGCCCTCGGTTTGCGGCGACCCTGTTTGAACCTCTCTCTTGCCTTGAGACCTACCTACCACCGCGAGACTGCAATGTATTCCAGAGTGGAAGTCACTCCACAACTGGGTATCGAACTCAGGCTGACTACTTCATGAAATAATTTTTAAAAACCTTGTGGTTTCTTTTGTGTAATCCATTTAATTGAATCTTTTCGGGATATTGTGGCATGTGTGCTATCTGTCTCGGTGACTCAGTAGGGTTGTGGCGGAGCGGCGAGTTGCGTTGGACACACCAGTTCTCGTCTGATCACTGAAGTTAAGCAACGCAAGCCCAGTTAGTACTGACATGGGTGGTCGCCCGGGAAAGCTGGGTACTGCTAATACCCAATAATCGTCGCATTAGTGTAGTGTCTGTGCAATCAATGCATTAGGACTATACAGTGGACGGGTCTCTAATGACCTTGTAGTTAACGGGACCTTAAACACCAACAAACAAAAAAAAAAAAAAACAAAAGGGTTGTGGCTTCATTCGTGAGTCCTTGGCTACCCTGCTGAAGTTATAAACTTGTGGTTGCGAGTTCTATTCCGATGGCGGGTCATGATGTGGCTAACTTTTTTTGGTAGACGTTTACACGGGGATCTTCATTGATGTCAGTGTATTAATATATGACATTAGTAAGATGAACTACTGTCATTAATTAAAATAATAACTTGGCTCTGATTGTGGTATCACCTAGTGGGAAATAAGTGCATTTTTTCATTATTCAAACAGGGCCCTTTGTGCATCTGTGAATTCTGGTAATTTTGGCTACTGAATGAAATTCGTTTGAGCATCAAAGCATGTAGATTTTATCAAAGTATGTTTAATCGTTTGAGATGACTCTCTAGAGAAATTTGTGTAAATAGACTTGTAGGACACTGGAGATTTGACTGGCTACTAATGCGTGTTAGATTTTCGCTGCCCAAACTACTTTGACCACGGAAATAAGCAAGTAACATGGCTCTTTAAAATCTGAATCGAAACCATGGAATTATTATCATTAAACTAGTTCCTTTTGTGAGGATGGAAAGGAAGGGAGGTCATTTTATGGTGTAATTATCGTTAAGTGACGTCCTTCTCTACTACTTCCTCCTCATGTCCAGCAGCAGTTGCACTTGAAGCACCATTCCAATATCGTGAGATCTTGTAGGCCCCTAACCATTCAATGCCACCTGTGGTGGAGGAACCTGCCTTATCTTACTACCCCCACTGACTAAATAATATCTCTGCTAACGTCTTTATTGGAACATGAAGTCTGTGTCGTTGGCTCTTGGGTTGAATGCTTGAATTATGGATCCAAGGTTGCAGTCTCCGTCCTGCGGCTGAGTAGGATAACGTATTTTGGGAGAAAGAGCGAGGGAGGAAAGCCTCACGTGTGCCGGATAGGAAGTAATGTAATATTATACAAATCCCATATGGTTTGCACAGTGCCATCGCTACTGCACGTAAGAAACCCTTTCTAGATGGACAAAAATGTCGGTCAAATTTCTAGGCCCAGAAGCTCGGGCTTTGGTAAACAAAAAGTATCCCCAGACTGAAGTTTGGTCTATATTAAATAAGGAGGGATTGTGACAACCGGCTTTATAAAAACATCGTGCACCAATTACTTAGCCCTTGGGTGTGTGTTATTTTTTTGACAAATGAAGACAAGAAGACCCTGCTGTAAGCGGGAATGGGGTCAGGAATGTTGGTGCGTGTTGCAAGATCAATACCGACGCCAGTTGTTCAACAGCTAGAACTAACATGCTTTGTGACCTGAAAGAAAGGAAGTTCACCTCTTCCTCTCCTGAATCAGGACGATGGTTTTACAGTTTCTTTTTCCAGGAAGGATCTAAAATCTATACAGTTTCGGCCAAATGTTGTGCATAAGTATGGGAGCACGATGGTGCCAGCCAATTACCCATAGGGTTGGTATAATATGGGCCTGCATCGAAAACAAATGAATGTGAATGACCAATGTTTGAAATTACACACCGAGATGTAAATATGATACATTAAATTGTTGAAGGTTGTATTCTGTGACGAAAAAATCCCGATAGCTTTATCGATCGTGGATTTCCAGAGGCAGGTCAAAGGTATTCATTGATCATTTCGGGTTCGGAATTTCTTGATTATGAATCACATGTGCCGGTGAAAAATCCCTAACAATGGAGACAGTTTCTCTCTCTTTATTCTCCCCAATCCGTCAGTAGGTTGAAACGTCGTGAAACGAGGTCCCACAACCCTCTACTTTCATTGAGATTTACTGCACGATTGCTAGTTACCGTTGCTTTAGTGTGTGGTCGGTTCGAGCCATCCCCAGGTGAAATTTTCATAGGCCCACGCAGGCCCACGGTATCATTACCGAGACCCTCAGAGTTGTAGCTGGGCACTGAGTGACACTTGCCGGCTAGCGAGCTCGGGACACCACAACTGGAAGGCTCACTGCGATAGTCTGACTCAGTTGTGGCTATTATATGCGAGAAATGTATCAAGCTCAGACCCCAGAAGGAGGTGTACGCGTGAACTCCGAACTCAAGAGAGTCAATTCTGAAAACAGGGTGATCTCCGCATTACTGTTTTCCACATAGAAAGGGGTTATTGCTGTGCAGATGACGTCGTACACCCTAGTTTCTGTTTTCAGCTGGGGTAGGATAGGAGGCACATTCGAGATCACCCTCTAATTCACAAGAGTTCAATCAAGGATTGAACCTGTGCATTATAAACTCAAGAGTTGATGCCACGAATAAAACACGTCATCAAATGAGTTGCCGAGACAGTTAACCACGCCAGGTAACCCCTCCCCGCACATCTCAGAATATATTTCTGAGGAGTTTTAATTTTAAATTATATAATATAGTTTTATCAGAGGGAAATGATATTTATTACGCAGTAGGGCGGCTTTATTCGGTCATAATATTATTTAGCTTTCTGAAAGGGGTTCGTGGGTCGAATACAGTTTAATAAATTATGCTCAACATGTATTTATTGGCTTCTATAGCAACTATAATTATTAATAATTAATTGAGAATGAAGGTCAGATTGTAGTTTATAATGCTGAACACACAACAGCGTTCCAGCTCGGAGAGCCTTTATCCTGAGCGAGCCAGCCTCGGAAGCCCAAAAGTAGCACGTTCAACTCGTGAGTCCATGGTGGTACAGGGTTCGATCCTGACCGAGGTGGATTACTTTCGCAAGTGAGAGGGAAAGAAGTCCCAAATGCACATTCTGAGCCCCTTGCGTCGGTAAATAACCGAGAGCAGTAGATAGATCGACGTTAATTAAATAACCAAATATGCAACGAGCAGAAGAAAGGTTTTCGTTGGTGTTTTAGGGACCCTCAACTACAACAGTCATTAGAGACCCGTCCACTGCCTAGTCCTAATGCAGAGTCTGCACAGACATTACTCTGTTACGACGATTTTTTGAGTACCGGTATTAGCAGTACCCAGCCAAAATTTCTATTTTGGTTGTATAATGCGGTGTTGGAACACGTGGGGTAGGCCGGCATCCCCCACACACAACAAAGCCAATATTCCTGCGGGTTCCAGACGCCTGGCTGGGGTGCCATCAGTCAGAGCATGTTCAATAGACCCGCAGACCCGACCCTGCCACAAGCGGGATCAGGGTGTGATGATGATGAGCAGTACCCAGTGTTCTCAAGCTGTCACTCATGCTAGTTACTAGCTGGGGTTACGTTGCTTGACGGGTGTGTCCAACGCAATACAGCCGCTTACAGGCTGCCTAAGTTCATACCCAAAACATTGGTACTCGCTTCGTAAGGCGTGAAAGGTTACTTGGTTACGAGGACTAGTCCAGAGGGTGGGAGGCGCTAGTCTAGGCCCTACTAAAAGCTAAGCTTTAACTAATGTGGTAGCAGAACATATGGCGGGATATGGCGTTTGCGTTGGACACACCAGTTCTCCTTAGATCACTGAAGTTAATCAACGCAAACCAAGTTAGTACTGACATGAGTGGTTGGTTTGGAACATTAGGTGCTGTTAATTTCTCCTCTCCTACCTCCACCTCAATCGCGATCAGCCTTCACAGGGTTTGGTCCGTTATGGCTGCTTGGCCAACTCCCCAACCCATTGGCGTAACATCCTAACATTTCATGCATGGAGTGGCCAGCGGCCGAGTAGAGAATAGAAGGGGAGAGCTCACATAGACCTAACCTTGCCATAGGCAGGATAATGGTATATTGTCGATGCTCTTATGATGACTTTTTTTCCCTGTGAACTACATATATTAAATTTATATCCCGTTCTTCTGCTATTCTCTTCCAGTTGTTTGCCCACCTGCCAACTGACCATATGACTATATAAGGGCTTCATGTCCGGTTTGGACTGGAGGGAATGTTGACTTGCAAAGAGCGATAAGGAGCGAGAAAAGAGCGCTTGTGCAATTTATGATTGCAATTGACAATACAACATTTAGCCTTAACTGTTAGTTTGCTGTAGGCATGTTGATACACCAACTGAGAGCTAATGCATTTTATATCAAAAAAATATATAATATACAGCGTTGATCAATAAAGTCATATTTTTTTCATTATTTTCAATCCCCCTCCTTGGTGTTCATACGCCCCTCTTCCTCCATTTCATCCCCTCTGCCTTGCCAAATGTCAGAAGCTGAGGAGGATGTGGACGGGCTGGTTGCGTTGCTAGGAGGCGGCAGATACATCAGAGAGTCGCAGAGAGCAAAAATTTCGGAGAAGGGTGCAGAGATAGTTGTGAGAAGGGGGAGAGGCCCAAGCGGCTAAGGGGGACAAGCGAAAAAACTGGTTGTTATTTTTATATAGAAATATTCGCTCATGCATGTCTCTATGGGATGTTGATTCTAGTAGAGACAGAGAGAGAGAGAGAGAGAAAGGGAGAAAGAGGGAGTAGTGGGGAAAAAAAGTGAAATATTGGTTTTGGTTGGGATGAAATATTTTTTCCGGCCAATGATGCTTTTTCAAAGTCATGATCTTTTTTTTATTTGTACGCAAATTGCATAAAATAGCTCAGAAGATGAAGAAGATGTAGAAGAGAACAAGAAAAATTCGGGAAGTTGGCAAAAATAATAAAAGCTCCTGCAAAAAAAAAATTTTAACAAAAAAACGTATGTTAGTGCAAGGTCTACCAAAATACAACCTCCCTAGGAGAGAAATTCTAATAAAAATATATTAAATGTGGTGGATTAGGGTAGGAGCACCCTCTGGTGGCAAGATCCAATTAAGGCTTCTGACCATTATTTCCTCCTATAGCTGATTTGTCGTTAACTTGTTTTGGACTGTTCACAAACTGACCGGGAGCGGCGAATTGCGCTGGACACACCAGTTCTCGTCTGATCACTGAAGTTAAGCAGCGAAACCCCAGCTAGTACTGACATAGGTGGCCGCTTGGGAAAGCTGGGTACTGCTAATACCCAAAAATCGTCGCATTAGTGTAGTGTCTGTGCAGTCTCTGCATAAGAACTATGCTGTGCACGGGGCTCTAATGACCTTGTAGTTGAAGGGCCCTAAACACCAATAAACAACAACAAACTGTTGAGATCCTACCAACTGCAATCAAAAAAGCAACTCCTAACCTTTTCCCGTCTATGCCAGGGTCGGGTACCCATCTTGTCCCTCTGAATGGACACAAGGGTGTTATTTGTCGTCGGTCTACTGTTGGTTGGACGCCAGGGAGCGAGCTCCTACGCCTGGAAATTTTGCCCCATCTACCCATTACATAGTAGAGAGGGTTCTTTTACGGACAAATGCCATCGTACACCACACGGGACCTCAAGTTTGCTTCTCATCCGAAAGAAGGCGAACTCGAAGCCTCTCGCGGCCGAAAGAAGCCGACCCATCACGGTCCAGTATCGGACCTAGAACCACTGACGCAATTGCCGAGTGTGCTACCCACTGCGCCACCTAGGTGGGGTGTCATACCAACTGAAATCAATTATTGTAATATTTATTTGACACGTACCAAGGTACACTGATACACGCAAAAAGGTACACTAGTTAAACACTGGTCAAACAATAGTGCCCCATAAAAAGAGAAAAAGAGCCTGCTTAAAATGGCTGCAGTTTGAGATGGCATACAAACACCTGGGACCGAATATGATACGGTAGAGCGGCGAGTTGCGTTGGACACACCAGTTCTCGTCTGATCACTAAAGTTAAGCAACGCAAGCCCAGCTAGTACTGACATGGGTGGTCGCTCTGGAAAGCTGGGTACTGCTAATACCCAATAATCGTCGCATTAGTGTAGTGTCTGTGCAGTATATGCATTAGAACTATACAGTGGACGGGTCTCAAATGACCTTGTAGTTGACGGGACCTTAAACTCCAACAAACAAGAACAACAATGATACGGTAAGGCGTTCCAGGCCCCATAGCAGTATAGCGGGAAAAACCGGCGTCTCATTTCCTTGGGAGGGAGTGAGAGGGTGAAAAGGAACCGACGTGAAGACCTGAGGTCCACGGAGGACTGAAAGTCGCGCGTCACAAAGTGGCAGGGATGGCGGGGGTTCCGCAATGCAGCGCTCAGGGTCATCAGGTTGCAAAAGACCAGCTAGAGCTGGAATGGGAGGACACCGACCCCTGCACACAAGGGTGAGAGAATTATTGATTAACAAATATTGATTAACTCGATTGAATAATAGGGTTTATATTTTGTGAAAAATGAGAGGTAGGTATCAAATAAGCATTATTTTGATATAAAACGTCAATAATAATATATTTATAATTTTCATAATGTTTGTGTAGATATTAAGCCTTGTCATGTCAATATTTTGATTATATTTGAGCTTTTATTTAGGTAGTTATGATGTTTGCTCTCATCGATTCGGTAGCTCGGTTAGTAGAGGGCGCTTGCATCGTCGTAAAGGTACGGGATCTCTCCACCTGAGTGAAGTCGTGATGTGATCTGTCTGTGTCCTACTGCCCTGCAGAAGACCTAAAAGCTAGTAGCTTTTCCTCCAGAAGGAAACTCAGGTTCCCAGGTTCACTGAAGACACCTGTGTAAGCAACTGTGCAAAATTAATTATCTCAGTACGCATTTCTAATTGTTTACCCGTCTCGGGGGCGCAGAAGGTAGCGTGTTCGACTACTGCTCCAGTAGTTTCAGGTTCGGCACTGGATGATAATGGGTTGACTTCTTTCAGGCGAGAGAGACGCGGAGTGCGCCTTCCTTCGAATGAGAAGCAAAAGCGAGGTCCCGTGTGATGTACGATAGCATTTGCTCGTAAATGAACCCTCTGTACAAATGCAACGGGTAGATGAGACAAAATTTCCAGGTGTAGGGACTGCCCCTCCTGGCGTCGGTGGCGTGGCCCTACGAATAGTAGACCGACGATAAATAAGCATACGGGGTTGCAGCTTTGGTCGGCAGCCGGCCTCGAAAAAACGCCATCCAATGCATCATCCTTGTGTCCATTCAGAGGGACAAGATGGGTACCAGACCCTGCCATAGGCGATAAGATGGTTGCTTTATCGTTATTTCGTAATAAAGACAGAAAAGAATTAATGTAGAAGAAAGGGTAGAATGGGATTTGAACCCGTGACTGCACGATTTCTGGTTGCCGGGATGCAGGGTGGCTTTGGGAAGTAAAACCGATGTTCTGCTGTGTGGGAGTGGGCACGATGTTACTACTGTCCGTAAAAGAACCATTACTACTTGTCGGTAGAATGTGTTCATCGGTAACATTTCAAGGTGCAGCAGTTCGCCACCCGCTCTGGCGTCCTTGGATTCAAAGTGCCTCGGTGAAGAAAATAGACTGGTGCTAAATAAGCGAGGGGTTGCACCATTCTGTCAGCATCGGACCAGTTAAAAAATATCGCCTAATATCGCCGTATGTTTCTGGTTCTAGCATGGCAGAGTGCTACCCGACCCTGCCATAGGCGGGCGAACGGTTAGGAATGATGACAATGAAATAGGTGACATAAAACACTTAAAGAGTTTTGGACGTGATTGTAGCGCTTTCTGCTTACCACCTGTGGTGACCGTTTACCCAAATAAAAAGTGTCTCTTTTTAGCTGCTTGACCTAGTTTGACCCTCAGATGTTAGTTGTAAAGAGGAGGGCGGTCAAGTCGGCCTAAAGGACAAAGAGAATAATTTGTCGGTCACAAAATGTAAAGCTTCAAATTGGAAGGGTGTCGACGCGAAACAATTGTTCCTTGTTATCCTACACCGGATTATTTGATTAGTACCAAAAGGATTTGATCCTTGTTATAGCAAATTGGACTCTTGTTTGGTGTTTAACCGCCAGTTTGATTCGGTGTCTCCACGACGGCGGTGGACAATGGGCAAAGGATCCTTTGATAGGACGTTGTAATTCACTTTTCTTCTGGTTGATAGTGAAGTGATGGAATATTTGGGTTCGAAACTCACTCTGGTTAATGACAGTCGCAAGCTGGGGAATATTTGTTACTACTAATTGCTCTGTTTTGGAGGTCCTCGGCGTCCCTTTCTCTTGCTCGTAGTCCTATGTGGTCTCCTTGTGTAACCCCTTTCCCTTCTTCACTCGCCACTTCCCCTTCTCTATTTCCCCAAGGTGAAATACTTTCTTAAAATTTATTTTACATCTTAAAAATACTTGTGGTGGAGGAGAGAAAAAAGATGGTGTACCTTTTGGCATTTTGTCGAAATTCCTTAAGAATTTCAACTTTCTTGTCTTTGTGGCCATGTTGAGACTTGCCATACGGTGACTTCAAATCTTAAATTTTTTTCTAATTTATGGGATGTTGGACTTGAACTTAGGACATTTCTGTAGACCGAGTTGCAGGTGGGGTAGTCAAGACTTGTGAGCGAGGTATGCAGTGGTACCAAGGCCTTTAATTTATGGGTGAGTTATGGAGAAGGGAGCTAGGTACGCCTACCGTCCCAGATGGGGAATAAAGCTGTGGTGGTCCCGTTTGCTGTTTACGAAGTCACTACTGATGTAAATGAACCCTTTTCAAAGTGAAAAAGACACGTGTCTCGCGCTCTGAGATCTCTTGGAGTGGGGATTCGAGTCTGGCTGTGGCTAGTGGCACTTACTGATGAGAAAGTCGTAGGCCCCTACTGTAGAAGTGAATGAAAAATGACTGCTCTTTGGCTAGCCCGCCTCGGTGGCGCGCAGGGTATGTATAGCGTGCTGAAATACTGCTCACCCGTTCCGCTGTTCGATCCTGGACCGAATTTCTTGGCTTCTTTTGGTTGGTCGAGAGAGGCCTTCAATGCACCGAATCAGTCGAATGGGTCAAATGCGCCATCTGCACCCAAAAGAGCCCTTAATACACGGAATAAAATATATGTGAAGTTCGTAGGCGTTTGCTCCCTGGCGTCGGTGGAAGAAAACGTCTCCAATGAATCAATATACAGTAGGCCGGCAATAGATAAGCATAAGGGTTGTAGCATGAGGATAGCAGCCGGCTGAATACTGTCCAACAGATATTGTTGTTTGTTGGTGTTTTAGGGCCCTTCAACTACAAAGGTCTCAGAGCCCTATCCACAGCATAATTCTTATGCAGAGACTGCACAGACACTACACTAATGCGACGATTTTTGGGTAATAGCAGTACCCAGTTTTCCCAAGTGGCCACCCATGTCAGTACTAGCTGGAGGTTGTGCTGCTTAACTTCAGTGATCAGACGAGAACTGGTGTGTCCAACACAATCCGCTGCTCCGTCCAACAGATATCTCATGTGTCCCAGTGGAACAAGATAAGGCAGGAGAAGTGTTAGTGGTGGTACCTTAAATTTCGGTATATTGTACTAAGGTTAAATAGTTAATTTTACTGTAATACTGAAAATAAACGGCCTGTTTTGAAGGGAGCAAATTGGGGTTACCGGTTCAAACTTTTGAACAAACGCATTAAGCGTAGCGAATAATTTTATTTTACTTTTTCTACCCTTTATTTCCGTTCACCCCTTTCCTCCATCATATAACACAAGTTTGGAATTTTGCCGATGGATGATGATGCCACTTTGCATATAGGGCCTACTGTGTATTTGGACAGAGGTCAAACAGATGAGTGCAATAAAGCCCAGTTGTCCAAACAAGGGAGTTTTATTTTTGGATAGGAGAAGAGAGGAGGCACAAATATTTTATCATATGCACAACAATTGGACCATTTTGAAACACTCGAATATAGGACACAGGCGCATACTTAGGACCTCTTCTTCTTCGCTGACCTCACACAAATACCCTCCCACACATACACATACACCCTGCCTGTCGTCTATTTTCCTTTGAAGGAAATTGAAGGAAAGAAATGTAGTGACCTGAAAGATGACATCCTTGAATAAAAATAGCTGAAGAGGACGGACACGTAGGGAAGGGGGTGGGAGTAGGCAGTGGACAGTACTAAAAGACATATCTATTCTTTGCATTTTGCACTTTTACCGCAATTCCACTCTCTTATGTACTGTATTTTGTGTCCTATATAGCACTGACTGGACAAGGCGACAATAATAACATTACCAAAAAAGTGTGACGTCCCGGGACGGTAATTGTCCTCCCAAACACCCCAATGTTGTTCACAGTCGCATCTTTTGTCGCCGTTCTCGTTCGTCTCCACCCCCCCCTCTCTTCCTCTTACTCTTTCTACTGTTGACCAATACTTGGAGAATAGGTCCATGTTCATGGTTTTAGGCCAAAAGTCCTCTTGTATTTTCGGACAGGTCAGCCATTAAATCGCAAAATTTACGACGTGTGGTGGCGATGGTGAATGAGAGAGACACTGGGACGTTATTTGGTAAACAGAACAAAAATGGAGACTTGACTCCAATTGTCCAGTTTGTCCATCCCTTCCTTGTTCATTCTTAACCTCATTGTCTAAGATGTTTTTGATATTTTTGTGAGGGTGGGGCGAAAGAAAGAGAAAGAGAGGGGTCAGGAGAGGAGAAAGGGGAGAGCAGGCGAAGAGAACTAAGCGGCAACTTTTTTTTTTGACCAAAAACTGGATTTGTAAATATAGATAAAGGAAGGGTCTTTGTTGTTGTTTTGTCCTTCAAATTCAATATCCAAAGTGTAAGCTACTTTGACCTCACCAAGATGTTGATCTTCTTCCCCTGTCCAGCTCTCATCCTCTTCCCCATATGCCCCCCCCTTCCCTCTCTCCTCATTACTCATAAACAGACAGATGCGTGACAACACAACAGTTTCAAGCTGATTTCGTATCTATCCTAATTTTTCTTCTTGAACGTGGCTGAGCCTGAGCCCCCTCCCTCTCTTACCCTTCCCCTTCCTGCCAGAAGAAAATATCCCTGGTCCATCTTCGACCCTCAGGGTCTCACCATCTGTTACTCATTGAATGGCTCCGCAAGTTTGTGCCTTTGACCAACAGGTCACATTTTTATTGATAAATACCAGCTCGTAAACAAAATTCTAATTACCTTTGGCCCTAATAGGTGAAGGTAACTGCTGTTGTAGGACATTTTGAAAAGCGCTAGGGGTAATTTTTGTAGAGGTGAAAAAAAGTTGGGGATGAGTAAGAAGACCGTTTGGAATGAGACGAGGCGGAAGTTCATAAATAAAATGATTAAGGTAGGGAGGAGGGGGGAGGTAAGGTCCACGAAAATGGCTTTTTACAAATAAGGAAGAGTGTGATGTGGTGGAGAACGGATTGAGAATTTTGCTAAGGGGCAGAGGAAAAGTATAGACAGGGCTGTAATGGTCAGTTAACAAAGGTAACCTACAGGTGTAACATACATTTTATGATAAAAGATATTAATATGTATACCGACTAGAGTTTGAAATCGACTGACCACCTATCATTTTTAATGTTGAAGGGAGAAAACTTTAGTGTTGTCCAGTTGATGTAAACAACCAATGATCGTTTCTTTCTTTTTTCACACTTTTTCTACCCCCTCCCCCTTCAAATTCCCCTTAAGCATTGAAGAGTTATTTTCCCCTTACTTCTGGGTAAAATGTTAATCTTTAATAGTAATGGCTATGTGAGGAATTCAGTTTGGCTTTCTTCCCCATTTAGGATTCGCTATCTCTGACATTAGTGTCATGGTTTTATTCAGCAGCTGATTGTCCAGTGAGTGTCCATCAAAATTTAGGATGCTACAATATGAAATGAATAATTTCAACATCTTTTTATTTGGACTGCATTTCGGGGTAAGTAGATTATCATCCTTTATTATTACAAGCCGTTTTTCAATTTATTACAGCGTCAGGTACTTATTTGGCCCGTTGGAACCAATTCCATGGTCCGTTGGTCAATCTCTTGATGTAATTTTCCGAGGTCTCCCGCCTGGAAATTCTACTGTATAAAGGGGCTCTTTTACGTGCAGTGGTCATTGAAGTTAAGCAACGCACCCCCAGCTAGTACTAGCATGGGTGACAGCTTGGGACACTGGGTACTGTTAATACCCAAATCATCATAATAGCGTGGTGTCCGTGCAGATTCTGCATTAGAACTACGCAGTGGACGGGGCTGTAATGACAATTGTAGCTGAAGGACCCTAAAACACCAAAGGAACAAACACAGACGTGCAGTGGAGGCGTGTTGCATGTCAAATGAGGCCACGGAAGTTCTTCCGATCCGACGGAAAGGCACGTTCCGAGCTTCTCTACTTCCCGCTCACCAGAAAAAGAAGACGATCGATCCCACAATCATGGGATTACGAAGTCATACGCTAAACATAGCTATAAGTTCGATTTTGGCAGAGGTGGATGGCACCTTTCAGATATGTATGGCAGAAGTTCCAAGAACACTTTTCGTTAGATCGGAAGTCTGGATTCTGTTTGGGATGTACAAATGTACATATACTTGTAGCAGTTGCCCCCTTCCCACCTTGGCACCGGCGACTCGCCTTCATAATACAGCAGAGCGGCAAATTGCGTTGGACACACCAGTTTTCGTCTGATCACTGAAGTTAAGCAACGCAACCCCAGTTGGGAGCGGCGAGTTGCGTTGGACACACCAGTTCTCGTCTGATCACTGAAGTTAAGCAACGCAAGCCCAGTTAGTACTGACATGGGTGGTCGCTCAGGAAAGCTGGGTACTGCTAATACCCAATAATCGTCGCATTAGTGCAGTGTCTATGCTGTATATGCGTTAGAACTATACAGTGGACGGGTCTCTAATGACCTCGTAGTTGACGGGACCTTAAACTCTAACAAACAAACAAAAGCAACCCCAGTTAGTACTGACATGGGTGGCCGCTTGGGAAAACTGGGTACTGCTATTACCCAAAAATCGTTGCATTAGTGTAGCGTCTGTGCAGTCTCTGCATAAGAACTACACTGTGGACGGGGCTCTAATGACCTTGCAGTTGAAGGGCCCTAAAACACCAACAAACAAACAATCATAATAGAGCAAAGTGAAATAAGCAGATAATGGTGCTTGTGAAACGGGGTTTCGATCCTATTCAAAGCTGATGGTATCTTATTACTTCCGCCTGGAAATAGGATCGTTTATGTGCAGTAGGAACAAACTCCACACGGTAGGATATCGGTTTTACTTTCCCTTGCGGTGGAGGCACTGTTGGGACTTTCGTTGCATTTGCCCAAAAGAAACCATCCGCTTGGGAGCGGCGAGTTGCGTTGGACACACCAGTTCTCGTCTGATCACTGAAGTTAAGCAACGCAAGCCCAGTTAGTACTGACATTGGTGGTCGCTCGGGAAAGCTGGGTACTGCTAATACCCAATAATCGTCGCATTGGTGTAGTGTCTGTGCAGCATATGCATTAGAACTACGCAGTGGACGGGTCTCTAATGACCTTGTAGTTGACGGGACCTTAAACACAAACAAACAACAACCATCCACTTCGGATAGAATCGAACCATCAACCATGAGGTCACGAGCAAGCTCCTGGACTAACCAGTGAGCTGCCGAGGTGGGCTTTGAAGGTGACATAAAATGCCGGACCCTTCAGACCTTAATAAATTCGTCGCTGTTGCAATAGCGAAGTTTTTGTTTCGCAGGTGTTTTAGGGCCCTTCAACTACAAAGGTCATTACAGCCCCGTCCACTGCGTAGTCCTAATGCAGAGTCTGCACAGACACTAGGCTGTTAGGACGGTTTTTGGATATTAGCAGTACCCAGTTTTCCAAGCAGTCACCCATGCCAGTACTATCTGGGGTTGCGTTGCGATGCTCATTTATTATCACCATTTATTTCTTAATAATTATTAAGATGAAAAAAATCCAAGTAGTTTAATATTCATATTTCCGCGGTGGAGAGTGTTTTATGATATTATAATATGATACCATCACTAAATATTAATATTTACTATAATTTGAGGAATGAATATTTAATTCGGCCAGTAATTGAATCATTTTTACTCTTGTTATTAAGTTGATTAACATTTATTTTATGCGCATAATGTATATTTTATTTTTCTGTTTTTGGATAATTTTGGGTTACTTGGTGACGTCAC
>JAAFCE010004209.1:15561890-15646066 GCA_013389805.1 Trigoniulus corallinus
TCTCTAATGACCTCGTAGTTGACGGGACCTTAAACTCCAACAAACAAACAAACAACCGAAGTTAAGCAATGCAACCAGAACAAGTACTAACATGGGTGGCTGCTTGGGAAAACTGGGTTGTTTGTTTGTTTGTTGGAGTTGAAGGTCCCGTCAACTACGAGGTCGTTAGAGACCCGTCCACCGTATAGTTCTAATGCATATACTGCACAGACACTACACTAATGCGACGATTATTGGGTATTAGCAGTACCCAGCTTTCCCGAGCGACCACCCATGTCTCTATGGTCACCTTCTCAGCCTGAATAATACATCATAGGCCTTCTACAGTATCGATCCGTTAGCCACAAGCTCGAGGGCCAAGCCCATTAGCGATTTGTTTACCGAGAGCGGCTCATGTATAGTCGGCCTCGAGAAACGCTATATATTTTAATGTAGAGAGTGCAAATCCTGCATCGTGGTGGCGAAGTGGTTAGCTCACTCGGCAACTACGCCAGTAGTACTAGGTTCGATACTGGACCGTGGTGGGCCGGCTTCTTTCGGGCGAGAGAGAAGCCGCGAGTGTGCCTTCTTTCGGATGAGAAGTAAAACCGAGGTCCCGTGTGGGTGTACGATGGCGCTTGCACGTAAAAGAACCCTCTCTACTACGCAACGGGTAGATGAGGCAAAAATTTCCAGGTGTAGGAGTTCGCTCCCCTGACGTCGGTAGCATTCCCCAACGAACACTAGACCGACGATAAATAAGCGTAGGGGTGCAGCTTTGGCCGGCAACCGGCTGCAGAAAAAACTATGTCCAATATATCGCCCGGTGTCCATTCAGAGGGACAAATGGGTACCCGACCCTGCCATAGGCGCGAAAAGGGTTAGGAGTTGCATTTTGCTAGTGCAAATCCCGCGTCGGTGGTGCAGTGTAACTGCGTCAGCGGTTCTAGATTCGATACCTAACGAAGGTGGGCGAGATGGGTTGGCTTCTTTCGGGCGAGATGTCCCGAGTGCGCCTTCCTTAGGATGAAAATTAAAACCGAGGTCCTGTGCAAGGGGTAGGTGAGGCAAAATTTCCACGTGTAGGAGCTCGCCCACTCGTGTCGATGGAATTCCCCAACGAACAGTAGACCGACGATAAATAAGCATAGGGGTTGCAGCTTTGGTCGGCAACCGGCTGTGGAAATTGTTTGTTGGAGTTTAAGGTCCCGTCAACTACAAGGTCATTAGAGACCCGTCCACTGTATAGTTCTAATGCATATACTGCACAGACACTACACTAATGCGACGATTATTGGGTATTAGCAGTACCTAGCTTTCCCGAACGACCACCCATGTCAGTACTAACTGGGCTTGCGTTGCTTAACTTCAGTGATCAGCCGAGAAGTGGTGTGTCCAACGCAACTCACCGCTCCCGGATGTGGAAAAACTATCTTCAATATATCACCCTTGCGCGCATTCAGAGGAACAAGATGAGGACCAGACCCGGACACAGGCGGGAAAAGGGTTAGGGGTTTGCTTTGTAGTCATTGCAAATTAGTTCTAATTAATGTCGTTGAAAATAATTCGTGAAGGCAGTCGTTGTTTATAATTTACATAATTTTTCATGACTAACAACAATGATCAGCCATGATTAATTAAACGTTAAATTTCAAGGTCGCGCATTTATCATTAACCTTGTTGAACAAGGAGCAGCAAAATGGGCAAGCAAGCACGTGCGGCATGTACACGTGTTCCTTGTGATTGGTTAGTAGATGTTGGCTAAGTGCCAATAGCATGTGAAGGGCGCGCGAAGGGGAGGAGCTAACGAGCTGTGTGCGTACTCGGTATACCAATGAAATAGATTATGGATTTCGATATCGATATATCGATGGGAGGGTAATTCAAAAAAGTGTCTAAAGCTTTTTTTCTTTTCCCTGTTAGACCGGGAATGGGTTTTAGTATCACATTTTAATCATGGGATCAACCTTAAAACTATATCTGCAAGGAATAATGATTTCTTTTAATTTTGTTTTGTCGGAATTAGTACGAGTATTATTTAATAACGAAAAATGTAACTTAATAATGGAACGGAAGTTTTAAAAAAAAAATCAGGTTAATCAAATTGTAAAACTGCACATTTTCAGATGGGAGTAAAATGAGTGGTAAATAATGGATAAAAACTGCCGTTTAGGGACTAATACTAAGTTGGAGCCCTGGGAAATTATTATAAACGTTTGACTTACTCAAGTAGGATAACTTGGTGTGCATTAACATTATTAATGAGTGGCGGCAGTAGCGTAACTGTAACTCGTCTGCCATATTGTTATAAGTAGTTCAAAATGGCGGCGGGGGAAGGAAAAGAGGTTTTCGGGAGGAAGAAGAGAGGGGGGCCTTTCTATGAAGGAAATAATATGCATTTTTAAAATAAAAATAAAAAATCCTTCCCCGTTACAAATAGTACTATTTGGAAATGAACTATTGTAAGAAGTTCAAAGTAAAATGTCGAAATAGTATAGTAGCAACATTGAAAACCTATTTAGATATTTTAATGTTGACATCATTAGTCATTTTGCAGGATGATAAAAGCCTCTTTGAAAGGAATTTAAAGTACTTAAGTGCCTTACACGTGTAGATGTTTCCACAAGGAAAATAAATGATAACCTGTCTATAGAAGATGCAAACACCTATCCGCAAGAGGGAATTTACCTACAGGTTACGTACAGGACAAATGACTCTCGAGTGACTATTTGGGCCTTTTCGTTTTAGACTCTTGTAATGAAATTCCTTATTTAGGGCGCCTTCCTTACTCTATCATCATGATCGGAGTTTTAATCTTCGTCTTCTTCTTCATTTTAACACCCTGATATGGCGTACCGTACGTATGCCCCCTAACCTCCACTTTCTCCCTCTTCAATACGGAAATTTTCTTTAAAATCTAATTATAATGTCTCAAAATATTCTTTCATGTTGCAACAAGTGACTGAAGAGGGTTGGTTTTAGACTACGTTCTCCCTGGCGTTATTTTCCTTTTCCTTCTTTGGCTTTCCATCCTGTCCTGAACGGAAGGAAACTCGCCTACACCCTCTGTTGGATGGAAGCAGTTTAGAATTTAAGTGCAATATCAACTGAGCGTATATATGGCTCTTGTTCCGAGGAAAATCCCAAGTTTGTCAGATGGCCGCGGTGTTAAAAGGGTGCACTGTAGCATTGATGGAATTTTTAGCCATCTTTGTGGACTGACCATTGTTAAAACTGCCCTCGATTTCAACAGTGGTACAAAAAATTGATCAAGAGGGCTCATCCAGAGGCATAAATAGAAGCAAGCCAGCTAAGCCGTCGAGTAAGGATCCGAATTACTGGTGAGCCCTAAACGTTCTGTTATAATAGGGCCTATGATTTATATATTTAAACTTTAAATCTGGAGCAGTGACCTAGTGACGTACTGTACTTCCTGGTAACAGTTTGGATTTTTCTACAATTCAATTGGTCATTGTACCGTGGACTCCTAGTGCTATATTTTTCCGGCCAATTGTGCCAGGCTGACCACTAGGCTAAATTTTTTAACAGTTTATCCTGACGTCAGAGAGGAACAGGAAGTGGAGGTAGCACCTGGAAGCGTCTTGTTACTGCCTGACTAGTGCAAAGTTAATTTGTGAGTACTGCGTTGAACGCCCCGCACCTGGATACTGCACCATTGGGTACCAAGGCAAACTTGCAGCGGATCTTTTGACTGGAAGCAACCCCTGATAATCACTCGACATTGAGCCTGTGATCTACCACTTCGGGAACAGACTCTCGACCAACCATCGTTGCCTTTTAGTAAACATGGATGACTACATCTTAATGAGATTGTGTGTGGTTGGTTGGCTGGATTTAAGCGTGGAGCATTTGAGCGGCCCACAAGGGCTTAACTTCATCTCCTCTTCCTCCTCCTACTTATCCACAGAAAGCATTAAATCTATTTAATGTACTTTTTGAGCTCGGCTATAGATATTGACCATTAATAATGTCGACCTTGCTCACCAGCACTGACATCTCTCGGGACGGACGCGATCCGTCCTGCAGGCTCAGGTTAATGGGTATCATGGAGGTCACGTTTAGTGCTGACGGAGTGCAGGCATTACTCATGTAATAGACATCAATCAAATCCCACCAATTTATTTTCTTTGACATCCGTAATGGATATCAATCATTTAATTGTCCCTTATCACTGAATTTCATTTTCGGGTCTTGACTCATTCTCTTGGTGTCTCGCCTCTTTCACCCCTTTTTCACATCATGTACCCATTTAGTCGTAGTCTCACTATCAACGTTATCACTCCTAAATCGCGTGGAGATATAATTGGGCCTCTAATATTTAATAAGGAATAATTTATATTATACAGACAGTAGAGAATATCGCATAAAGCTGTTAACTACTGCAATCAGTGAGTGCAGTGCTTTATTCATTAAAAATGCCACTATGATAGTAGGTTGGAGTCTGGGGCAATATGCACCTGCCTATCGACCCCAAAAAAATGACTGTCCGACTTCGACTCGTGACCTCTGAGTTGAGAAATGGACGGTTTTTTACCAACAACAACAGCACCCCAAGAGGGTCGTAGCGGCTGTATTGCCTTGGACACACCAGTCCTCGTCTGATCACTGAAGTCAAGCAACGCAACCCCAGCTAGTACTAGCATGGGTGACCACTTGGGAATACTGGGTACTGCTAATACCCAAATCGTCGTAACGGCGTAGTGTCTGTGCAGACTCTGCATTAGAACTACATAGTAGACGGGGCTCTAATGACCATCGCAGTTGAAGGCCCATCAAACACCAAGGAAACAAAAAAAAAAATCCAAGAGAGCCTGCCTTCAGTGCCGGATGGAATGAGCTCCCTGCAACGGAATAGGAAGGTGATGTCAGTAATATTATGCCTGCTTCGTTGGCTCAAAGCACTGCATTACATGTTCAATCCAGAATGGGAGAGGAGAAGCCCCAAGAGTGAGTTTCATCCCTGATGGGTTGTTGTTTGTTGGTGTTTTAGGGCCCTTCAACTACAAAGGTCATTAGAGCCCCCGTCCACAGCATAGTTCGTATGCAGAGACTGCACAGACGCTACACTAATGCGACGATTTTAGGACATTAACAGTATCCAGTTTTCCCAAGCGGCCACCCATGTCAGTACTAGCTGGGGTTGCGCTGCTTAACTTCAGTGATGAGACGAGAACTTTTGTGTCCAACGCAATTCACCGCTCCCGTCCCGAATGGGAAGTAAAGCCGTTGGCCCCCGCGTGATGCACGTAAAAGAGCCCTTACAGCATGAATTCGGCAGCATTTCCAGGTATAGGAGCTCTCCCCCTGACGTCGGTGGAGGAAAAGTACCCGCAAAGAATTAAAACAGGCTGGTTTCCCAATGGGACAGAAATGAATACCCTACCCTGCCAGTGGCGGAAAGACAGATGATGATGAGTAGAGAGGCGGACGTTAAATAACGATAGCTGGTCAACTCAAAAAGCAACTCATAACGCTTTTCCCGCCTATGGCAGGGTCGGGTACTCATTTGTCCCTCTGAATGGACACAGGTTGATATATTGGTCATAGTTTTTTTTCTGCAGCCGGTTGCCGGCCAAAGCTGCACCCCTACGCTTATTTATCGTCGGTCTAGTGTTTCGCTGGGGAATGCGAGTTCCTACACCTGGAAATTTTGCCTCATCTACCCGTTGCGTAGTAGAGAGGGTTCTTTTAGGTGCAAGTGCCATCTTACACCCACACGGGACCTCGGTTTTACTTCTCATCCGAAAGAAGGCACACTCGCGGCTTCTCTCTCGCCCGAAATAAGCCGACCCATCATGGTCCAGTATCGAACCTAGAACTACTGGCGTTGTTGCCGAGCGTGCTAACCACTACGTCACCGCAACGGGTAAATAACGATAGCTGGTCAATTTCGACAATAAGATGATGGACCATTCGCTAGAGATGGACTGACTTGCGTTGCCTAAAAAATGACCAATAGCTCAGACTGATCAGGGAAAGAGAGAAGGGGAGTGGGAGTAGAGTCTACTTTTATTTGAGTAAACTCCTCATCACCCTGATAGGATACTGATAAATGATAATGGCAAAAATCCATTGTCAGACTTGAACGCAGAGAGAGAGAGACAAACTTTTTTTTAACTAAAAGGAAGAAAAAGGAAGCGGGGAAAAAATAACAGCGTCCTATGCTAGACTGGGGTACAATATAAATATTTTGTACACGTGATTACTACTACTGTGTTGTCACTCTATAAGATGGCGGTATAAATGTGTGAGTTTCTACCTTGGTTGAAATCATTATCTAAGAAAAATGAGCGAATTTCTTTCATTTCACATCTAAAAGGAGGCTTTCTTCTTTTTTTAAGAGTTCGGTTTCGAAAATGTATCTTATTGGTTATAAGTTTACCAAGTCTTTTATCGCAATTTTTCTTCTTTATCGTTATAAATGAATATATATATATTTTTTTCATATCCAAATAGTCGCTTTTGCTAGATGAAGCCACCTTATGACATTAATAATTTTTGCGCAATCTATCACTTTAGATGTACTTTTTATTAAAATGGCCCCTAACAGTATACAGATGCATCACATATTTCAACTTTAAACGTGACGGCTGCTGTTGCTTCTCCTCACGCGCTCCTGTTACTGCCACATATATAGACAGACACTAGTATACACCTACACACAACCATCTTTTTTTTTGTTCATTCTGCATAGTTGAGAAAAAGAACTACTCTCTCTCTCTCCCCAATAAATCAATTTCTTAGGTTTTTCTCCCCCAGCCTACAAAGATATACTATCATTTCAAGTTTCTTTTAATTTACGGATTGTCAATCATCGAAAAAATACATATTTCACGTCTTGTAATAATAATAATAATAATAATATGGTCTGAAAAGAGCAGCTTATTGCGTTGGACACACCAGTTCTCGTCTGATCCCTGAAGTTAAGCAATGCAACCCCAGCTAGTACTAACATGGGTGGCCGCTTGGGAAAACTGGGTACTGCTAATACCCAAAAATCGTCGCATTAGTGTAGTGTATGTGCACCCTCTGCATAAGAACTATGCTGTGAACGGGGGGGGGCCTCTAATGACCTTGTAGTTGAAGGGCCCTAAAACACCAACAAAACAAAAAATGGCTTGAGAATTTTCTTTCTCAATACTGTAGTCTTATCTTGCTTCAGGAAGAGATGTATGCTTACTGTGTGGGATGGATGGGGACCTGACCCGCAGACCCAACTGTGCCACAGGTGGAATAAGGTTATGATGATGATGAATCTCCTGGGCTGATGGTTATAAGTTCAATCCTGGCCGAGGTTCCTCCATTAAGAAATACTCAGTGGAGTCAACTTCGCATATGAACACGGGCCACCAAATGGTCTCACAACATTAATTTAGTAAAGCAAGCAACTCTTAACCCCTTTCCCCGCCTATGGCAAGGTCGAGGTATCCAGATTGTCCCTCTGAATAGACACAAGGGCGATATATTGGACAGTGTTTTTCCGCAGCCGGTTGCCGAGCAAAGCTGCAACCCCTATGCTTATTTATCGTCGGTCTACTGTTCGTTGGGGCACGTCACCGACGCCAGGGAGAGGGGGAAGCTCCTACACCTGGAAAGTTTTGCTTCATCTACCAGTTGCATAGTAGAGACTATTCTTTTACGTGCTAATGCCATCGTACACCACAGTGAACCTGAGTTTTACTTCTCTTTCGAAGGAAGGCGCACTGGGGGTTTCTCTCTCGCCAAGAAATAAGTCAACCCACCTCGATCCAGGATCGAACCTGAAACCACTGGCGGATGAAATCCAGCACGCAGGGGAAGGGGACACTTTCAATGACCTTCACAACATACTGTTATAATAATTAATTAAATTTGTCAATCCGTCCATTAGACGAAAATGGGTTAGTAGAAGAGTAAGTAAAAAAAAAGAGGTAGTTGTCTGGCTTGTCCTTTTCATGAGGGACATTCCTAGTGTCGACCTCCCCCTACTTCCTGAAAACTATGATTTGAATTTAACCTCTGACCTCCAGATTTGTATACTAATATCTTCCCATCCTATTAGATTAATTGCTTGATTGCTATAATATAAATATCGCTTCTATCAAGGATACACAATTTCCAGATAATTTAATATGGTTTATAATAAATGCCGAATAATCGTTTATCATTAGTTGATTTGAGATGACATCTTATTATAGATTTAGGCCCGGGAACTCTGCTTCTGCTGAAACTTTACAAAGCCTGCAACTCTTTTCCGTCGGCACTTGCTGCTTTAAAAAAAAGGTTAGGCGGCTTGTGACGGGTCGGGTACTCATCTTGTCCCCCTCTTGAGTGGACAAAAGGGCGATATAGGGTATATACAGTGTTTTTCCGCAGCCGGCTGCCGACCAAAGCAGCAACCCATATGGCTACTTATTGTCGGTCTACTGTTCGTTAAGGAATTCCACCGATGCCAAGGGGGGGGGGTGCGAGCTCCTACACCTGGAAATTTTGCCTCATCTACATGTTGCCTAGCAGAGAGTGTTCTTTTACGTGCAGATGTCATCATCGTACACCACACGGGACCTCGGTTGTACTTCTAATCCGAAGGAAAGCTCACTCGGGGCCTCTCTATCGCCCGAAAGAAACCAACCCACCTCAGTCCAGTATCGAACCTAGAAGCAGTTACCGAGCACGCTACCCACTGCGCCGCCGGGGCGGGATTTGTGACGTCATCATGCAATAAGCTATTTGACTTCCCTTACTACTGCTACTGCTGATCATCAATCTGAAAAGGGGTATTCTACAAGGATCAGTCCTGCCTTCGTTACTACTATCCTTTTTCCCCGCCTATGGCAAGGTTCAGTTCCTATTATTGTTCTATTTCGACACATGGGCGATCTGTAGGACGTACAGTATTTCTACGCAGCCGGCTGCCGACCTGATCCTGCAACGCGTATGCTTATTTATTGGCGGTACATTTTACTGCATGTAGTAAGGTTTCTTTGACGTGCAGTGATTACATCGTACACACCACACGGTAGGGCACCGACGGAAGATGCACAGAGTCGCTGAAGAGAAGCCCCTCACCTCGGCCTAGGATGGAACTTCAAATCAGCCTGCAACCTCTTGGCCACCAAAACGGGATAGGATCAGCCCTACTGGATTAGTTCAAAATCCTAGCAGTGGTTCATCTCCAGCTCTTTTTGTACTCGAAACGAAACACGATATAAAATACGTTCTCCAAGGTCAGAGCTGAGCCCTAGCCCTGTCGATTTGAGGTATGGAATTTAGCATTGGTCGCACAATGGGGTAGAAGTTGTCTAGCATGGAGGCGATCCTCAGTTCAAAACTCCAACCTTGGAGACAGTGTATTAAGATTTGTCACCACAGACATTTTTGGGTCCTTTTAATACTAAAGTTAGCATTGGGCAACATGGTCTTTAAGAGAAGCAGAGAGGGGAAGGGGAAGGGTGTGACACCAGACAGCTTGCGTCCGGTTACCACATTATTCACCCTCTAAATTAAAGTGTACAGACAAGAGGAGATGGGGGAGGGGAGAAGATGTGAATTAAAAAGTGGACTGGAGGGGAAATCAAACCTTGTTATCATTGGTTTTATACGCCCCTCCTCTTCCTTTCCCGATGCAGGGTTGTTTTCTATCCTAGCGCCGTTGCCGAGATATTTTTTTTTATAAGCAACTTATTATTTTAGACAACTACCACATAGTAGGTAGGTGTATACATTTCAGTATGTAGCCTGTGCAGCGGCACTGCAGTCAGGCTGCGAGACACTTCTGAGTTTGCGTACGATTGCAATACGAGCTGATAGATAGATAGATGCCAGTACAATGCTCCTCGATAACTTAGACCATGATGAATCACGCCCCAGTGTTGGCAGCCATTCATCACGTCTTTTTTTTTTGTTTGTGAAACGCCATTTTTTACGGCCTGGCTTTTAATACGCACGAGGTTTTGTGCCTGTCACATCCGTCTCTCCCCTTCCACCGTCTCACTCACCAAGTAACCTCCCGCCATTGCTTTCGTGCTCACGCTTTCTGCCTGCTCACCTCAGAGGGGGAGCCAGAGGGGACCTGCTATTCATACGCGCTACTGCCATTTTGAAATTCGATTTGCTTACAGGGTCATTCCAAATATACGACACGACGCCGCATAGCTAAGGGGCCTATTTCGGCTTCGTTGGTGTTTTCTAAGGGTCCTTCAAATACATTGGTCATTAGAGCCCCGTCCACTGCGTAGTTTTAATGCAGTCTACAACACAGACACTACGCTGTCACGCAGCTACGAGAATTTCGTCGATTGAAAAGTATACCTATTTACCGGCGCACCTGGAATAATAAACACGAACACTAGAAACATTCTGATTTTTGCGCCGGCAAATGCGTTTTACGCGTATATTATTAGAGAGTTTTCTGACTGCGGTTCTATCCGACGTACGCTACGCAATACAGACGAATTGTCAACTGCGCAAACTCAGATACGGCGTGCGTCTGTGCAGTTCACGATTCGTCTGCTTTGCGTAGCGTACGTCAGACAAGTACGTCAGACGAGTACTTCAACAACAATGGTCATTAGGTCCGGTGCACACTTGCGATTTTTACTCGCGCGGGGCCCGCAATTGCGGCATGAGATACATTGCGGCGCCGCAGGTATGTGTGCACTCCCTCATTGCAACTAATGTATCTCATGCCGCAATTGCGGGCGCCGCGCGAGTAAAAATCGCAAGTGTGCACCGGGCCTTAAAAACGTATAACCCGCCGCGGTGGCGTAGTGGTTAGCACGCTGCGTCAGTAGTTCTAGGTTCGATACTGGACCGTGGTGGGTCGGCCTCTTTCGGGCGAGAGAGAAGCCGCGAGTGTGCCTTCTTTCGGATGAGAAGTAAAACCGAGGTCCCGTGTGGGTGTACGATGGCACTTGCACGTAAAAGAACCCTCTCTACTACGCAACGGGTAGATGAGGCAAACTTTCCAGGTGAAGGAGCTCGCCTCCCTGGCGCCCGTGGAATTCCTCAACGAACACTAGACCGACGATAAATAAGCGTAGGGGTTGCAGCTTTGGCCGGCGACCGGCTGCAGAAAAACTATGACCAATATATCGCCCTTGTGTCCATTCAGAGGGACAAGACGTGTACCCGACCCTGCCATAGGCGGGAAAAGAGTTAGGAGTTGCTTTATTTCTTTAAAAACGTACATCAGGTACAGAATCGTCACATCCGGTACAAAATCATGATAGGAAGTACACGGTTATCGTAACTTAGTTGCCGGGACGTGGGGACGAAACCCCAGGAATGACGGCGAGTAGCGACAGCCGGGTGCAGGGGATCAAGTCAAGGCGCCTAAACAGTGCGCGAGAAGCTTCCTTCTGAAGTATAGGCAGTTGTTAAGGCACCTGAACGCGGAGCAAGAGAATATGGAACAACGGATGGCGAAAGGAAGGGTGTTTCAGGAAGGGTTTTAATGTATAGCCTGCAAAGACACTACACTGTTGCGAGGACTTTTGGGCATTAGCAGTATCCAGTGTTCCCAAGCGGTCACCCATGCTAGTACTAGCGGGGGTTGCGTTGCTTAACTTCAGTGATCAGGCGAGAACTTTTGTGTCCAATGCAATACAGCCTCTCTCTTTACCAGTGTATGAAGGATTTATGACAACGTGCACACAAGACGGAACCATGGCTTTATTTCCTATCCGACATAAGGCGCATTTTGAGATGTCCAGTACACATCACACAGGATCGAACTTGCAGCGCGGGACTCATGAACCGATAGGCTAAAAACTGAGACTACGTGGAGGGAGGGGCAAGGGCTGAAGATGAACAAGTGACAATTCATTTGGTTTGAGTGGATCTATCAGTGGTTTTTTCCTACCTGGTGAAGAGGTCAACAATATTACAACCCACCATATATGCACTTTAAGTTATGAGGGGTTTTTTTTAACAATGTTACTTTTTTATTGGTACGTTTTGTACGTGTCTGAGGTTGAGTCAACTTGCAGTAGTGTACAAATGACCGTATGGGCCGTCGTCTGTGGTGGACCCCCCGGTTTATAAATGAACATACATGCTTGAGGGTATTACATTAGCTCGATCAATGTTGTGCAGCGATCGAGATTTATTATTCAAGTCAGTCATTCCGTTTGACAGGCTTAAACATTCGTGTATAGTTCAGGAGGAAGATAGCGGGAATGGTAACTCAGTAGTGAGAGACTAGAAAGAGAAGAGGGAGGTCTGAGATGAGGCGAAGGTGTTAGCATAAATGGATTTGAAGGTGGGGTGGCTAGAAAGGGATGAACCATACGGACATTCATCAACTTTGGCGTCACATCTCCCATTGCCAATGAGCCTTATTCTTGTACCCCCATCTCTCTGTGTTTTCCTATACTGAAAATAATGCTTAAAAGATATAAATGAAGAACTACACCTAATCAGATTAGTTGTTCCCTCAGCGTTGCAATTAGCTATTTTTGTTAGATTCACTTTTTTTTATTTCTCTCGTAACAAATCGCTGATCTGAACATCAAACTCAGAATAAATTACAGGGTTCAGTATCTTGAGATCACCCGCTGTCCGTTCAGATAAAAAAGCGTGAACATGGTAGGAATTTTGTTACACCTTCCCTTCAGCGCCCTCCATTTTCCGCCTTTGACGTCGTAGAGAGTGATAAATGGGCCTGAGAGAAAGCTGATTTTCATATTAATTATAGGGCCCAATACATGTACGAGTGTTGTCACATGAAGAAGTTTGCTTCTGTAATGAAACCAACGGCATTAGCAGCCTTGAGCAGCCTCTCTTTCAAGGATAAACCTATGGACAAACAATTTAGTAAAGTTAAGCCTTTGGACAAATTACCATTTCAGCATAAGTGTCCCTTGTTACTGGTGATTTTTTAAAGGACCAATCGTGGATGAGAAGGTTATTTCCTGCCTTTCAGAAAGCGTATCAGAGTGAATGAATATAGATTGCCATGTAGACGGTAGTAAGTGTCCGTATGTGTTTTACGATTGGTTAGGGGCTTTTTTTGCCATCCTTCCTCCCTATTTTGCAGTTGTTGCTCAGTTCTATACACACTACTTGTAAAGGCTATTTTTCGTCTCTCTAGAAATTCAATTACAGATCCATTTAATACAATTTTAACATTGTTATCATTAATCCCCATTTGAGATGATAATTTGTATCATTGGTCAACATATGCTACATTTATATTGAATGATGTTAAATAAAATAAAGGACTATATATTATTGTAAGGGTTACTCTCTATCAGTATCTGCCATACATTATAAAATGCCCAATCATTTTTTTAAATATTTACATTAACGTTATTTATCGTAGACAATGGAATAGAGATACATTCAGTGGGAAATCCATTGTTAAAATATAGACATTTATGTCAGTTCTCTCGCGGTGCGATATTATTTAATAATAAATTAGCGGATTAATTTTTTATACAAATAATTCTCATCGGTAATTAACATAATATATAATTCTCATTCTAATGACATTTTAATTTAAAGATCGAAATGATGTCTTTTTAATATTTTTCAATGGCTGCATTTTTATTCTAAAGAGGCTTACCAGGTACAGTATAGGCCTAAGTGGTGGACTTAGCATTGGTCGGTAATAATTTAACTTCTGAATTAAAGTCTTAATTACGTTTTACCTAGGGAGCTTTTAGCTAATTTTATTAAGCATTATAAAGAGAAAATAATACAGCAGTTTAAGATTCTTAATGAAGCGCTAATTTTCTCTTAGACTTGTAGTATATGAATGACTTGTTCTTCCGCCATTTTTCTTGTGAGGAAGCGGCTAATGTTCGTTGTCGCCTTTTATGAATGAAGTTGAACGAAACAAAAAATAGAGCCACATTTTCTCATAGTATGTATACTTACTGCGCCCTAGACCTTTATATGTGTGTGT
This sequence comes from Trigoniulus corallinus, assembly GCA_013389805.1. Lineage (NCBI taxonomy): Eukaryota > Metazoa > Arthropoda > Diplopoda > Spirobolida > Trigoniulidae > Trigoniulus > Trigoniulus corallinus. The sequence goes on from JAAFCE010004209.1 coordinate 15,575,779, forward strand.
GTGTAAATGGAGTAGTAGTAGTTGTAGTAGAATCTAACAACGATTCCTAAACTATCTTCTTTGACGTTAATGGCCGCTTTTGGCAAAATATATTCGCAACATTTCGTTTTCGCAAATCTTGCCGATGTCTATTATTATGGACTTATCGCCTTGTGTACAAATCCCACATCCGTTGGACTTGAACTGAGCGCTTTGGGAGCCTCTCTCATGATCTTCAATGGTAAAATTGCGATGATCGCTTCGCAGCTGAAGGGAGCACCAGCTGCTATAATTTAATGGGTTGTTGTCTGTCACGTGATAAGAATGCCATTATGTGACGCAATCAGTTCTGCTACCGTTTTTGGAGTTGCGGCAAAGAAAGAGAAGAAAAAGTCAACATGGAGGACATTCACCCAAATGATGATGATGCCACTCTTAATATGTTGACGTGGTTTTTCGCTTACTTCCCTAACCATTTTTTTGAATTAGAAAAGATGCTGAATTGTTAACGGGTAGCGAGAAAAATATTCCAGCAGACATTGGCATTGATGTAAACGTGAGTAAACCTGTATTGTCGTGATAATTTCCATATTCGTTTACGAAGAATTCGAACGATGAACTTCGATTTAGGCTTAAATGGACGGCATCGTTAGATTGATTTAGGCTTATCAATGTTAAGCTTACGGCCGACTGTTTATAGTTTGGTTTTAATATGCGTATATAATAGGTCAGTTTTTCTGAGATTTTCATCTATGAATGTCGTATCTGTCACACGTTGGAATTTGATGTCAATTTTCTGACCATCCAAAGGTGTACCGGCTGTGTTTTGTAAATATGATTACTGCGGTACGCACTCTTAGGTATGCTAACAGAACAATTAGAATAGGCCCTAAACCAGTTTCACTTGAATATGAAGTGAGCGAAAGTAATATCATATATGCTTTCATTCAGCCTTTACACTATTTCTTAACGTCATTAAATTTATTTTGTATCAATCTTACCTTATGTAGATTTGGGAATCGATCAATGAAAAATCCACATGCACATCCTTTTCGTCCACTTGAATTTTCACATCTTAGGTCTCTTTTTTTCTTTCGGACAGTAATATATATTCTTGGTACTCACCACTGATTTATTAATATACTTTATGGTTTAATGAGCAACACTTTCATTACTGAAATTTTCATTGACACTTATAATGGCGTCGAGATATTCCAAATTAGCTCTCCGTTTTAAAGACGAGTTGAATAAGTGAAATTGCATTGTTTAATATAGGAAATTCCGTCTGGCAATCAACACAAAACTTAGGTTACAACTCACGGTGCCTTAGGTCCTCTGTGAGGTGATTCAGACAGACACATACCCTACAGTACACTACGTTTTTCATAAGGATTTTGACAATTTTTTTCTCCTGTTTGCAACTGCTCCCGTTTGAGTTTCAACTAAAAGTGTTTAAATGTTAACCCAAGTTAACCTTTGTATAGTGAGAGCAAATATAATGAGATGGCTGAATAAGGGCCCATTAGTGCTTAAGAATATATCCCTAGTTAGGCAATAATTCAGGTTCAATTGTTAAACCGTTTGTCTAGCAGTAGGAGGAGTCACCCACACCCCTCACACACTGGTACTACGATGGGGTATTTGAAGGCAAAAGTAGACTCTTTAGTTGCCCATGAAATGGCTTCTTCGGCTTTTTTTATTACGACGATGTAACGTTTTGGCGATTGAAATGGGACAAAAGTTTTCTCTCTTTTTTCCTTCTAAAAGCCCCAACTTGTTTTATTTCAGTTTAGACCAGGATATTTCATCCTGTATCTCTCTTTACATTTTGTGCTACAATAGCAGGAGCAAAAATCAAAGAATAGGGCCTCTAGGCACTGATCATTGAAAAACTGTGGCCGTTAAGCGTAAGTTTAGGCAATAATTCACTTTTATTCACAAACCGGCCATTTGCCGAAACTCCATATTCTGAGTAGGACCATTTTTATGCGACGTGTTTTGGCTACTATTGAGAGTGTAGTTTTACTTTCCTGTTGTAGCTCGCAAATATTTCCAAGGTCATATTTAAATTGTTTAGATGATCTCCAATAAAGTGCTGTTGGCAAGATGAGAGAATTAGTCTCGAAGATGCTTGAAGAAAAATCGTTTTACTTTAGACATTGTTAATGGGTTCAAACCATGGTTTAATTGAGAATTTGTAGGTTCGACCATGAAAGTGTTAAGCACATATCTATTTATATTGGGAGACCTTTGATAATAATAGTATTATTTTTAATTTAATGGGCGATAAATAATGAGATACATTATGCATCAACCATATTGAAATCAGTTCATGCGCTAATTATAGAGGTACATGCTGTACATTCAAAGTGAAAATAAAGGTAGAAGAGTATTTCAGGCATAGGCCTTGCATAAATTTTTGGTTGTAAAGTTAATTATGAAAGCAAATGCAAATTTGTACAGGGTCATATATGGATTTTTCTGTCTATTCAGCTCCCTCTCTACCAGTCCATATTAAATGGCTCATAAAGAATTGCTACGTGCCATTAAATTTGTCAATGATGTGAATCGTGATTTCTTTTAGTTTAAAATACAAGCTTTTCAACAATTAGCTGAATGATTATTGTCTTCCGGTGTAATTTTAATTTATGAACTTGTAGACTGCGGACGGAACGTCCGAAAAAACACAACGGTTTGTGATTTTTGGATCCTCCAGTTTCCACAATAACATTGATCTTCGAAGGATAGAAGCAGACTAACAGTTGATGAGTAATTTTATTGACATCTGCGATATGTGATATGCAATCGTCAATAAAACCAAGCGGAAATTGGTCGTTATAGTGTAGGATTGTCCTACAAGTGGTTTAGGGGCGTTGATATATATACAACCTAATGAAGTTGTTGTATCTTTCCTAGTACTGCTTGTCCCAAATTCTAAACTATAAAATCAAATTAGTCTTGAATATATTCCAATCTATGCAGTATTATCACAAATAGTCCTACTGTAATGTTGTTTACTTGCTTACATGATTCTCAGGTTCGATCCTGGTCGAGGTAAATTTCTTATTAGAGCAAGGAAAAGGAGTCCCATCAGACGTACTCTCTAAGGGCGAACTGGTGAAGAAGGTGCAAGAGGTAAAGTACTTAGGATCAACGTTCCAAAACAGTGCGGAGAGAGACTTGGATGTGACCCATAGAATCAGTGGGAGATGTTTGAAATGCAGTACTGCGTGATAGGAGGGCCCTAATCAAGTTGAAAGAGAAGTTTTACAGGGCAGCGGTTAGAGCCGCTATGATATATGGATCAGAGTGTTGGCCAGTGAGGAAGAGCCACGTCAATAGCTTGAAAGTAGCCGAGATGCGAATCCTGCAGTATATGAGCGGGGTGGCTGATAGTTAGGAATGAGTATATTAGAGGTAGTCTGGGGGTGGGGGACATCGCGGAAAAAATGAGGGAGAGTAGGTTGAGGTGGTATGGGCACGTAATGAGAAGAGGTTGCAGGTGGTTGGTAGCAACCGGAGGAGTAGGTTGTCAGTAAGGATATGGTAGTGTGTGTGCTGGAAGGTAGGCGGGATTGGAGGGCTAGAACCCGCAGACGCGACCCTGCCACAGGCGGGATAAGGGTATTTCTATGTTACACTAACGGGTTGGGAGTAAGCCAAGCAGCCATAACAGGCTGAACACTAAGAAGGCTGCTCGCGGTAGTGGAGGATGTAGGTGTAGGGGATTTAGGAGAGGGGAAATTTGCAGCACCCAACGTTGTCTACCAACCACCCATGTTGGTACTAACGTGGGTTTGCGTTGCTGAACTTCAATGATCTCACGAGAACTGATGTGTCCAACGCACAATGATGATGATGATGATGATGATGATGAAAGGAGTATTTTAATGCAATTTTGCATTACGGGAGAAAATTGAACGGCTTTATTGCGTTGGACGCATCAGTTGTCGTCTGATCACTGAAATTAAGCAACGCAACCCCAGTTAGTACCTAGATGGGTGACCGCTTGGAAACACTGGGTACTGCTAATATCCAAAAATCGTTCTAACAGCGTAGTGTCTATGCAGACTCTGCATTGTTACGCAGTGGACAAGGCTCTAAAGACCGTTGTAGTTTTAGACTTTATTCAATGCGGTAACCACTGCAAGAAAGTGGCTAAATTCGTCTCGGGCATGAGTTTCAAAATGACTAAAGCGCAGGTGTGGAGTCTGATGTCAAATTTTGACGGAATGCAAAAAAAAAAAAAATGCCAGGAACTCTCTCAGGAAATTTCTCGGTGTTGAAGGTCCCTTCGGGCTGCCGTAGTAGGATAAACGGGATTCCCGAAGGAAAGAATAGGGTGGACCTATCCGGATCCTGCCAAAGATGAGTAGTGGTCAATTTGACAAATTGCTGGTTCTTTACTTTTTTTTGACGTCCAAAGCCAGACAGTCATTTTTTTTATTTGAGCTTAAAATTAACATTTATTAATGATGTTAACAATTTAATTTGTTGTATCAAAATAAATGTGTTGTTGGTGTAAAGTGAGAGAGCGGGTTTTTGTCTCGTGCTCCTCCTCTAGCGATTTTTATTTCATCTCCGCTTGCTATTTCTTGTAATAATCGTGGTTTTGAGTTTATTTGTCCTGAAACAGATGGTATGGGCATTAAAACTTATAGTCTGAGTACAATTTCATACATTAGTAAGGGGACCGCATCTCTCTCTCTCACACTCACTCTTTATGCGTGGCGCATGTAATCATCTAATATAGTACATAACGAAATTCTTGTCGAGTGCGTGGTTTTTCCTACTAAATTATTTTTTAATGTTTAACTTCATTTTGCTTATGTGCAGTAGATATATAAAATGTTGTCGCTCGCGCCTTTTTCTCTTTTTAATATTCCTCTAACATTAAATATCTCGCATTGTCCCGACCAATTTCAAATCTATTTTGTAATGACTCCCTTCTCTCTCTCTACTTTGTTGTATTTTTATTCTGCTACTGTGTTTTTTTTTTATTTTTTAGTTGAGAGCTACTTAAATGTCGGCATTTGAATGAGACGAACGGCAAAAAGTCATATCTTTTGGTGGTTTTTTAATAGTTGTGTACTGTGTTTCCTCCTCGTCTCCTTCTTTATTCACCTCTCGTCTTTCTTTAAGATATAATTTGGAAATTTCTTATGAATACAACCAGTTTTACAGAAGAGTTGAGTGTTTCTTCTCTTTCCTAATAATTGCTTTATCTACAACGTTGTTTTAATCATGTTTTTTTTTAAATAATGTTGTGTATGAACTATAGGATGATTATATTTTTTTATACGCAATAATAATAATAATATAAAAGAAAAATTCTTCTAGAATTGATGTAAAGTTGGTAGATATTTAATAAGAGGACCATTTTCAACTATTGTTATGAAGAAACTTAATTTCATTAGGTGACTGCAGGGAGTTGGGACATGAAGGGAGGGAGGCAAACTGAAACATTTGTTTGTTGTGGTTCCTTTAGGTCCTGTTGTGCTTTTCATGTTTTTGTTGGATCCGACTGTATGTTTTCTCTCAACATCGTCTTTTTTGTTGTATGTGTTCATCTATTATACAGGGCGCTAATTAATTTTTGATAGTGTATCTTGGCTGACGTTTACCTGACCTACCCTGTCCTGCCCGGCCTCTTGAAGTGAAGAAAGAAATTTCTTTGTAATCGGACGGAAAAAAAATATATCGTAGTCTGCTGGTCTCGTTGAAGGTAATGCAGAGACTTATTAGACATTGTTATAATAATTTGTTTCTTAAAGGGATTTCTTTAATAATAGATGAAGAATTTTAAAGGAATTTCTTCTCTAGTTTTAGGATTATAATGGCCTAAGGGGTTTGAATCGTGCTCGACCTGCAGTATAATGGACGGAGTACACGGTTAGCAGGACGGTTCGCACTTATTGTGGGAAACTAGTCGATTATTGACTGAAAATCGTTTTACTTTGCCAGTCCAGTGTAGACTAACTGGGTTTACTATAATGACCGTAATAAGTGTCTAAATAAGATCATTAATAACTGTTGCCATTTTAATACACGTTACCATGAGTGGTACCGGTAACAATTTCGGATTGTAAATACAGTAGACAGAAATTCATTGAAGCTCGGCAATTATATAAATGTTATCCCTTGGACACACCACACCAGTTCTCGACTGATCACTGGAGCTTGGGAATACCCAATAATGTCTGTGCAGACACCAACTGTGGAGGGCATTTCAGGGTATCTGTTGGAGGCAATTTGTAAAATATGGATCTTTCAGTTCTTGTTGTTTTTTCACGGTTTTCAAGTGTGTCACTGAAAGTTTTCTGTTGGAGCGCCCCAATTAACACTAGACTAACGATAAATAAACATAGGGCAGCTTTGGTCAGCAACCGGCTGCAGATAAACACCGTCCAATAGATCACCCTTGTGCCATTCTGAGGCTTATTGTCTGGACAGACTGCATTAGAACTAGGCAGTGGACGGGGCTCTAATGGCTGCTGTAGTTGACAAGATGGGCAAGATGGACAAGATGGGTACCTGACCCTGCCATAGGCAGGAAAAAGGTTAGGAGTTGCTTTGGTTTTTGTAAGATTGAATTTAAATACAGTATACCCTATATGAAAGTTATCAAAATTATATAGATTTAATATTGATTTGACATCACTTATAAAGAAATTTTTGAAAATTTTAATGGCCTGAATTTTGTATATCTGAAACAGTTGAGGACTGCTAGTAGATTCTTCAAATGTTGGTAGTGTTAGGAGGCTCCCCTCCTGTACTCCCCGAATTGAGGCGTGGGCGAGATTTGGAAATTCAATAAACGCCTCCCAGTAACAATGATTACATAACATAATGATTTAGTATTGGAATCTGTTTTCGTCATTGATAAAGTGGCCCATTATGAGATATCTAGGATTTATCTGAGCGTTGAGCGCTCTCTAGCGTCGTTTATCGTCTTTAGCGACTCAACTGGATTATCTACATGGTTACTAAGCGTTTTCTTAAAAAAAATATATAAAGAAACCTCAGTCGTAAGACATCTATGTATGTAATGTTGGATGATATATTATTAGGGGATTTATGGCAGCAGTCATTTTTTTCTTTTCAGAAAATGATCCATAAATCGATTATAACATAAGGGTTGGTTGGATGAATCCATGAAAGTTTGAGTGTGACTCGAAACCAGGAATTCACCGAGGTAGTTTTGTAAACTCGTTAAGGGGAGGAGGGGAGATGCGGTATGATGTTTTGTGTGTTGGGGAAATACCTCGAATTGAAGTGGGATCTTGGATGGGTGCACGAGTCAGAAGTCCCTTTGTCTATAAATTCATGAATTTTGAGAGAGAGACTTGGTGTCCGTCCTAACTTTTGCAGTGCATGTATTGGTTTTTAGTAAAGGGAAGAAGGAATTTTATTTGTCGCTATCCGATATGAGTTTAGAGATTATTTTTTTCTCTCTTCTACTAAAATGTTTAGATTCAGTGAAGAAAAAAATGTTGATGAGAAAAGGACCTTGAATAGGAGAGAGAGGAAGCTAAAATGTGCGAAGGATATTCAGAGGGTGGGCATTTTTTAATATCGTATTGTGGAGGAGATACATGGACCGTCCTGTATATTTTCTCTGTCTACTCAAGGAAAAGCATTATCACATAGTTTGTAACGGCTGGCTGCATTCATCCGTAGTGGATAAACTTGTAAAAGGAGTTTGGGGTGTGGGGATGATGGTGAGGAATCTAAAGGAAAGGGCTCTTTGCTTCTACCCCTCCAACCACCATCACTTCGCTATGCTTGTGTCTGAGATCGATCTGGTTAAATCGATGTTTCGACTTTTATGGGTGAATGACTCTAAGTGGAGTTGAATGCTTGTGTTGCAAGAAAAAATGATAGGGTGATAGGAAGTAGGAGGTATGAAGGGTCCGATATTTTTTTTCATATTCGTGAGGATATCTGATGTTTTGCCCCCTCCTTCTCCTCCTATTACTTCTGTGGGAATCTTGCTGGATGATTATCAAGTAAGGGCCTTAAAGTAGATATATATGTGTACCGAAATGGCGAAAAGGTGTTTTGGCAACCGCTCCACGTCTCGTCGTCTATTCTTTTTCTGGAATCTGGATAATTTTCTTTGTATTTCCCCATCCAGCATGGTGAGGCTAATCTGAAATATATGAAATTCTTGAAGTTGTTGTGGTCAAAACTCGCCGGTTATCTAATAATAATAAAAGTCCATTTGGAAATGTGAACAGACAACGGGAGGTAGGCAGTTTTTCTGCTGCTGCTGTGGTGACGAGATGTCAATGTCTTTATTTAATTTTCAAATGTCTTAATATATTATTATATATCCTTAATCGGTCCAATACCTCTGTGGTCGCGGTGGTGCCATTGCTCTCTCCCTCACAAGGAGCAGCTGTATTGCGTTGGGCACACCAGTTCTCGTCTGATCTTTGAAGTTCAGCAACGCAACCCCAGCTAGTACTAGCATTGGTGACCTCTAATATCCAAAACCGTCGTAACAGCATGGTGTCTATTCAGACTCTGCTGTAGAACAGTGCAGTTAACGGGGTTTATTTAATGACCGTAGTAGTTGAAGGGCCCTAAAGCACCAAATGAAAAAAAAAATCCCTCTCAAAATCGTGCGGGCCATATTGCAGGCTGTGCTTCAAAATGTTAAAGCGTATCTTCAAATTTATGACCTGCTTGGGGACCCAAGTTGTGCCTTAATAATCGTTTTGTTGGGAAGACCATTGAATTTTCATGATAAAATAATCCTTTCCAGAGTTGATCCCTTGTCACCATGCGTGCTTCTTCTGTCTTTTGGTAGCATTTAATGAATTGTTTTGTTTTGCAGGGTTACCTGAAAAATAGATAGGGGCCAATTTAGGTGTCGTTTAGGCAAGGCGGCCGGAAAGGAGAGTTGGAGCGGCGGCTGCGACAAAGGAATTATTGAGTGCCACCTGATGGTTACTACTCGAATTTCTTGTTTTCAAGATTGTAAGTGTGTAGACCATGAAAAATTTCAACGTTTTTTTAAAAATGTTGTTTGATAAGTTAGTTAATGGGTAAATAAGGTGCCCACCTGGTGGTCATACAGTTCTCATTAATTATCGTGGAGATTGTGAGGTGGGAGGGAGGAGAGGGAACCTGGTCAGTGCTTTTCACTTAATGTTCTGTAACCAACGTTTTTTTTTATCTTACTTGGTTTAGGTAAGAAGGTGTAGGACAGGTGGATTTAAGAAGCTTATTCTGCCAAAAATAGAAGTTGAGATGTTAGCCAGGTTTTAATGGTTCTGCGCGCAAAGCCATCTCAGATGGCCGAGACCGAGGCCTTGTGCTCGGAGGGCCCCCGCACTTTCAAATATCTGAGAAAAATTGGTAGCAGAATTTTTAATGTTTTATAAATGCACTCGTATTGATTTGATATTTTCCGAGGTCCCGTAAAACCTCCAATCAAGCCCTGATACATGCAAGTAGGCAAGTACCCAAATATGTCAGCGATGTTGTAGATTTCATAGGATAGTTGCAAAGAGTCCCAAGAGAAGTTGCCATCTTCCAGAATTGCATACCTAGTCCGCCTCGGTGGCTTACAGGTGTAACGAACTTGACTCGTTGCGGATTCGATTATGGTGGAGGTAGGTGTATAAATAGTGCGTGCCCTCTGTCCCGAATGGGAAGTAAAGCCGTGGCCCCGTGTGTTATTTACGATGTCACTATTGCACGTAAGCAAACCTTTTCTGCGCGTAATTGAAATTACAACATTCTCAGGCGTAGGACTAGACCTCGGTCGCTAAATATCTCATACATGAAGCAGTTATCTACTTCTGGTTATTGTCCTTGTATCCGTGAGCTATCCGTGAGCCTTCCGACCCAACTGGTGCTGCTATTAAGGACCCCTGGGCTTAGGTGGGAAATAGGCCAATAGTAGTAGTAGTAGTAGCAGCAGCACAAATGAGGTAGAAGTTGTGTAATAGTTTCAAAAATTTTTGAAATTGCCGAATTTTGGCCAGCTTTATATTGGGCAGGTGATCGAAGTTCTATATAGAGGTAGACTGGTTTACCTAACAGTGGTCACTAGATGGCACTCAGATGAAGGGTAGTTGAATTGGGGGAGTTAATGAGTTTCAGGACTATCTTGACAGGCCCCACCCTTAATAGTGTAGCAGAATGCTGACCACCAAGATTAGGACAATGTTGTATTTTTAATTAAAAATGTGTACTGTGTGATGTTTTGACCCGCCGCGGGGGCGTAGTGGTTAGCACGCTCGGCAACTACGCCATTAGTTCTAGGTTCGATACTGGACCGTGGTGAGTCGGCTTCTTTCGGGCGAGAGAGAAGCTGCGAGTGTGCCTTCTTTCGGATGAGAAGTAAAACCGAGGTCCCGTGTTTGTGTACGTCGGCACTTGCACGTAAAAGAGCCCTCTCTACTACGCAACGGGTAGATTGAGGCAAATATTTCCAGGTGTAGGAGCTCGTCCCCTGGCGTCGGTAGCATTCCCCAACGAACACTAGACCGACGATAAATAAGCGTAGGGGTGCAGCTTTGGCCGGCAACCGGCTGCAGAAAAAAAAACTATGACCAATATATCACCCTGTGTCCATTCAGAGGGACAAATGTGTACCCGACCCTGCCATAGGCGGGAAAGGGGTTAGGAGTTGCTTTGTGTACTCTGTGATGTTTTCTGAAATTATTGTTTATTGGGTTCCAATTGAAATTAAGTTTGTTTATTGGGGGTCCAGTTTGTTAACCCTGTTTTTCGGTCGAATACTCGCGGAAATCAGATAATCGGATTAGGACAATGTGCAATCTGTAATAGCCTTTATTTTTTAAAGAATAAAAAATCCCCTCGAACTGGATTATATATGGCCCGTACACATGTTTGTTACTGGAATAGTTGCGGTTACAAGCCTATTAAATTTCCTTACAAGTTTCAACATTTCAATATTTATGTAGTTAACGTAATCAACCCCCGCCATAAACTCCTTCACTTTGTCCACTAAATATTTGTGCGTATTTCGCCCCAATCTCTTCAGTTTATCTTTTAATTGACAAAGAAGCGTGTAAGTTTTTAAAATAACATTTAGATATAAATGTTTCATTTTCAATGTAGGAAGTGAATATATACTTTACTCACTTGTAGTCGTAAAAATGTCTGATAAGTTATTCCGGCTCTTATTTATGAGCGTAATTTTAACCACATCCGCATGTTGCGCATTGTGAGGTTTTTCTTTCTTTCCGTCCTCCTTCTCCATCATACCTTCTTTCTTCACTTCAACCCTCCTTTCCTTAATCTTGGGATGTTACGTCCGTCAGTTACATTGCCTTGCTGATGTTGTTTTGTTAAGTTGTCCTGGAAAATGCTAAATTATGAGACAGTCCGTTTGTTGTTGTCTTTCTTTATTTTGACACAATCAAAATTTTGTTTTTAAATGAAGTGAACGTTTGGCTCTGTGATCAACGTATCTCTTTAACTCTTTTATTGTTACCCTCAAAGACCCGTATCCTGCTTTGGGACGTTTAATTTCTGCTCTACGCTGTGTTTCTATAGCACGATGACGTGGTTACCGCACTCCACTTTGGACGATGAGACCATGGATACGAGATCGATTCTGGTCGAGACAGATGTCTAGTTTCTTTTTAGCGCCGCCCACGGTATGCCTATGATGTCTGCTGTTCGTAATTTTAACCCAATTTTTCAGGTTGCCACTCTTGTTACCCTCCTGGAACTTCCAATAAGCAAGAGGTTTGCAGCATTAGGTCGGCAGCCGCCTCCATAAAAACACCGTCGTCCATTGCTTTCGTTGTTCCAGTGAGGCAACTAGGTACTCGAATGATTGATGCTGCACTAGGCCTATAGTAATGTCCCAAGTGATCAGAGAGCTCATGTCTATGCAAGTTTTTAGTCCTTTTTTTGGTTGTTATGCCCCATGGAACAGTCACAGAAGAAACAAACCGAAATAAGTTTTTGGACTCTGGGACGGTTTGCTTGACCTTACCTAAGTATAGGCTTATTTAAGGGCTAGTTCTCTTCGGTGTCCTAAGCCAAGTGATTTGGAGAGTATCGTTTTCATACAAGAGTGTCTTCATCATTTTCAACTGCTCTGAAATTTGAAATGAGATCATTTTATAAGGGCTTCTTACCCCCATCAATAGCGATCTCAAACAGCGGCAGACAAATGAGTTGTCCTATTCTTGATTGAATATTGATGTATCGGTAAAGGGATTCTTTACCCTCTACCCGTTTGTTTTTTGCCCTAGGAGCAACGTTTCATGAAACTCTCGTCCTCCCAAAAAGGTGGGAAGACGGGATCAAACCTGTTGACCTGTTGACAGTGTGTATATGTAAGGCCCCCTACATGGTTATTTACCTTCGGAGGAGCCATGTAGCTTGTGGAAATGTTGCCGAACTGCACATAAATTTTACTCCATGTGGCAACGGTTCTTTACCGTGCAGAGATGACATTGTAACACCTTACACGGGTAGGAAGACGGGCTGTATTGTATTTGACAAGCCAGTTCTCGTCTGTTCACTGAAGTTCAGCAATGCAACCCCGGTTAGTCCTAACATTGGTGGCCGCTTGGAAACGCTAGCTAAAAGCAAAAGCAACTCCTAACTCTTTTCCCGCCTATGGCAGGGTCGGATACCCATTTGTCCCTCTGAATGGACTCCGGGTGATATATTGGTCATAGTTTTTTTTTTGCAGCCGGTTGCCGGCCAAAGCTGCACCCCTACGCTTATTTATCGTCGGTGTAGTGTTCGTTGGGGAATGCTACCGACGCCAGGGGGCGAGCTCCTACACCTGGAAATGTTTGCCTCATCTACCCGTTGCGTACTAGAGAGGGTTCTTTTACGTGCAAGTGCCATCGTACACCCACACGGGACCTCGGTTTTACTTCTTATTTGAAAGAAGGCACACTCACGACTTCTCTCTCGCCCGAAAGAAGCCGACCCACCACGGTCCAGTATCGAGCCTAGAACTACTGGCGTAGTTGCCGAGCGTGCTAACCACTATGCCAACGCGGCTAACACTCAAAAATTGTCAAAACAGCGTAGTGTCTATGCAGGTTTTGTATTAATCCTACGCAGTGGACGGGGTCCTAATGACCATTGTAGTTGAAGTGCCCTAAAACACCAACAAAACAAAACAAAACGGGTAGGAAGCCGGGTTTGCTTTCCATAGTCATCCGATGGAAGGAGCACTGGAGGCCTTGAAAGAAGCCAAACCACCTCTGATCAGGGTGAGATCTGCAGTCACTGACGCCTTAGTCAAGCACGCTACTCTTCACCGTAGGAAAAAATTACAGAGCATTGGGTTGATAATAGTTATTTTTTTTCTGATCTTAGCGACCAATGTTAAATGATAGCATTACGATGGGACATTGTGTGTACCAGTATGCACGTTTTCGTTTCTGGATTACTGGATTTGTTTTAAGGGTTGGGGAGTAAGCCAGGCAGCCATAACAGGACAAACCCTTAGGAGGCTGCCTGCGGGAGATGAGAGGGAGTGGCGAGTTGCGTTGGACACATCAGTTCTCATCTGATCACTGAAGTTAAGCAACGCAAGTCCAGTTAGTACTGACATGAGTTTTCGCTCGGGAAAGCTGGGTACTGCTAATACCCAATAATCGTCGCATTAGTGTAGTGCCTTTGCAGTCTATGCATTAGAACTATACAGTGGACGGGTCTCTAATGACCTCGTAGTTGACGGGACCTTAAACTCCAACAAACAACAAAAAAAATGCGGGAGATGAGGATGTAGGTGAAAGGACGAAGGAGAGGGCTAATTTGCTGCACCCAACGTTCTTTACCAACCACCCATGTTGGTACTGACGTTAGCTTGCGCTGCTTAACTTCAGTGATCTCACGGGAACTGGTGTGTCCAACGCAACGTTTTAGGGTTCTTCAACTACAAAGGTCATTAGAGCCCCGCCCACTGCGTAGTTCTAATGTAGTCTGCACAGACGTTACGTTGTTAGGAAGATTTTTGGGTATTAGCAGTAAGCCAGTGTTCGCAAGCGGTCACCCATGCCAGTACTAGCTGGGGTTGCGTTGATTTACGGGTGCGTCCAGCGCAATACAGCCGCTCCCTTGTATGCCAGTAAAATTGCTGCAGTACGGTTGATTTTTCGTTTCGTTGGTGTTTTAGGGTCCTTGAACTACAAGGTCATTTAGAGCACCGTCCGGTGTGTAGTTTTAATGTAGAGACTGCACAGACACTACACTAATGAGACGGTTTTTGGGTATTAGCGGTACCCAGTTTTCCCAAGCGGCCATCCATGTTAGTACTAGCTGGGTTTGCGTTGCTTAACTTCAGTGATCAGACCAGAACTGGTGTGTCCAACGCATTGAGCCGCTCCCTTGTATGCCAGTAAAATTGCTGCAGTGCGGTGGGTGGTGGAGGACCATCTGTAATGTTACAGATGCATTTGATTAAACGATTTCAAACGTGAGTCTAATTTTGTTTACAAATTTGTATGTTGTTGAAATACAAATTGAAATAGCTGTTGCTACACCGCAGAAAATCGTATTTTGAACGTAGTCATCATGGGCCAACCTTGTGCGCTCCCATTTGCATAGGCAACTTTGAAATATTTTGCTATTTTAATATAGTTGTTACATTTCTCTAATAAATGTATCGTGAGATTTAGCGTGATACAATCCCCCGGTTTAGTTTAGTACGCTCATTCATAAACATTTATTGTAATTAGCCTTCTGATATTTAATGTGTGTATTTATAGGGTGGAAGATTTGATTTCATCTCTGCCCTCACACCCTCCTTTTCGCTTTGCCCCTCCCTCCTTCCTTCCTCATTTCGTGAATTCACTGTTGATTTTGACTGCCTCTCCTCTCGCAGGCCGTTACGCTCAAACTATCTGATGTCACTGGTATGCAATATTTGTTTTTCACTCCAATCTTTTTAATCATTTTTAAATAGTCCAGATTGACGAACAGTATGGCATGGCATACGAGGTCAAAAATTAGTTTAGCCCAGCTTTGTTTGCGGGTCAAGAGACAGGATCATTACACCCATATTCGGTCTATGCCTGAGTGAATTGTGAATTTTACCTCCCTTCGTTTTCTCTATTATTTCCGGTGTATGTCCCACCGATTAACCTTTTCTCACTTTTTTCCCTTTGGTTTATTGCTGCCCAAATCCTGCATATCCGGTTGTGGGACCACTCCCCCATCTCGGTGGGCCAATGGTAGTGTGTTTGGTTTGGAATTTCGGATCGTCGAGATTGGGGGGTTTCTCTTCTTCGAATGAGAGGTAGGGAAACCTGGCTGGTGCGCATTTCGTCCTGGACAGAAAGTGGAGCCTGTGTGGTGCGTACGATGCCCCACCACTGCATATGAAACAACCTTTTTTTATATGGAGACGTGCGGACACACCAGTTCCCCTCCAGCAACGCAACCCCAGTTAGTACTAACATGGGTGACCGCTTGGGAAAACTGGGTACCGCTAGTATCCAAAAATCGTCGCATTGGTGTAGTGTCAGAGCTACACAGTGGACGGGGGGGGGGGGAAGCTCTAATGACCTTGTAGTTGAAGGGCCCTAAAATCCCAATGTAGTCGAAAGGAAACTAGTCGCATCTACCAGAATCGAAATTGTAAACCTTGATCTGACAGCATAAATGCAGGTCTGTGGTTTTAACTCGGCTCTATTAGTACAGGTGCAAAAGATTGAGAGCATTATGCTCTTGTTGAGGTTCGATCCTGAGCACATCGTAAAATGAAGATACTCGGTTTATTATAGATTTGTGTCATTCAAGACCACTAGTGTAAATTATAATTAAGCAGTGGTGCACTTAATGAATTTATATAGTGGCAATTGAAATGAAATTAAGAAAGATGCACTTAAAGTGTGAAATAATTTTATATAAAAATTTCGGTGCTATATTTGTTCTCTGCATTGAATTCACACGTATTGTAAGAATGGGCCTCACGCATGTTATTACAGTTCAGACAAGGCTTTATTGAATTTCTACATGGTTTTTGAATGCGTGTAAAAATCATCAGCATTTCTGTATTTTAGACGTGTATTTTAACAACATACTCTGGCAAATTTGAATTGTTGCCATCGGAGAAGGGGGGAGAAAGGGTTGGACATACTTTCAAGAGATCAGAAAGCTGCGTTGATGAGTTTCATCTTAAAAAGGGTTGAGGACAGGAACTAGAGGCGGGAAACGAAGAACTTGCAAGCCCTTTTCTTTCCTTTTCACTCTCTATATCTCCTATTGTTACTGCTTTTGTTGAAAATGGCAGGAACTCTGAAAAAGAGAGGGGGGTTTGAGGGAAAAGCCTATTTATTAAATTCGATGGTGCAAGGCCCCAAGTTGCATTAATTCATTTCCGGTTGATGAATTCCATTAAAGGAATGCCAAGGAAATTCATTAAAATGTAAATTTTGGCGTTGATATGCAAGGAAATGAGTGTGGCAAATCTTTGTTGGGAGTCTTCTGGGTCTGATAGGGGGGCACATTTCTGTACGAGATTCTGGTGCATACTGTATTTATATAAGTTCATGTTAAGTATAGATAGCTATCTATCTGTTCATCGTTCTGAGATGCGGCCCATTGCTCGATGCCCTTTACTTAATAGATTACTTATGGCAATGCTTTTGTGTTATTATTCATCATGATGGACGTCTTTGGGGCCGCGCAGTTCAGTAATTGGGTTGGTGGCTGCTGCTACTTCCTCTGCATGCATTTCGACTTCCCCTCTCCTCTTCTCTCCCCCTTACTCTCCATCCTCCACCCTCCCCTTCCATATGACATGTATTTTGACTCAGAGAGCCTTAGCAGCCACTTCCTCGACAACACCAGTCATTTCTCATTTCCGAAACAAACGCGGCAACTTCTTAAAATAGGGTAAGTTTTGTACTGAACGGAAAATGTGACTGTCAGTGCACGATGTTTGCGAAATGTGCGATTTGACTGATAGTAGTCAGTCATCAGATTTTGAAAACTTGTAAAAAATAGGGAAGGGGGGCCTAAGAATCCTTTCCAAAAAAAAGAGAAAAGTAGCTGCTTTCAAATATTATTCTTATAACTATGGTAGTTTGCTCCCTTAGTAGAGGCCCCCCCCCTCCTGCCACCAAGCCAATAATTGTAAAGTTGGTTCAGGGGTTCCTTCTTACACGAGTTCATAATTGGTTCCTTGGAATTTCAAAATTAAAACTGCTACAACAGCAGGGTAGTACTGGGCCTAAAGTTTTGACCATAAGAAAAGCTGCATAAAAATGGTAAATATTATTTTTTAATAACGACCCGATGGTGCAGTGGGTTGCACGCTCGGTAAGCGTCAGTAGTTCTAGGTTCGATACTGGACTGGTTGGCTTCTTTCCGGAGAAAGAGAGAGAGGGGGGCGCTGAGTGCACCTTTTTTTCGGATGAGAAGTAAAGCCGAGGTTCCGTGTGGGGCGTGATGGCATTTTCACGAAAAAGAACCCTCTCTACTTGGCAACGGGTAGAGGAGGCAAAATTCCCAGGTGTAGGAGCTCGCTTCCCCTGGCGTAGGTGGAATGCCACAACGAACAGTAAACCGAGGATAAATAATCATAGGGGTTGCAGCTTTAGTCGGCAACCAGCTGCAGAAAAGCACTGTCCAATATATCGGCCTTGCGTCCATTCAGAGGGGCAAGATGGGTTCCCGACCCTGCCATAGACTGGAAAACGGTTATTTGGACAATGGCCACACCGGAGAGAACGCGGCCATCCCCGTACAAAAGTCAGCTTGCTAGGCGTATCAACTTAACGTTGTAGTTAAATGTAAGGTACATTTCTGTGTATATTAACCCTCTAAGTCTCTCCAATTAGTTTTGTTATTCAATTCAACACCGGGCCACCCACGGTAAAAAGTAAAATGCAGGCGGGTCGCATGATTGGGAAGAAATTTACGTTGCTACATATTCTGCTTTTCATACTTTTATTGCTAAATTTTAAATAGTAGTGGTCTATTAGACATTCTTTTGTTGCCTGCCAGGTAACTTCTCAGATTTTATAACTTTCTCAGCTTTTGGCGAAGCAAATTATTTAGTAGTCGTAACGGACCGCCAAGCTACATGTGGCGGCCCTGCAGTTTGATGCCCCTGAGCGAGCAGTTGTTTAGGCTCTAGTTGAACGTTTTCCAACTGCGTAAAGGGGTGTTCTGTATTTTATGGAGAGTCCTTATACCAGTTGTAGCCTGTGATGTGGTCTATCCATCTTTACTTGATTTAGTGAGGAGTTTTTTTCTCGTGTATTTTGTGAAATCGTTTACAGCTAGTCATCAGGTCCCCTCTCTTATCTCTATGGAGTGCGAATGGTTGATGATGATGATGGTGTTTTTCGTTGACTAAACTGAAATTTTTATCGGAATGTCGAAATAATGATGATTCAGAAACATTTAATGGAAAAGTGTGATATCTGTATATTATGTCCGTGTGTGTGTTGACTATTGGCATGCTTCCTATTTCTGGTACAATGCTACCGGCAACTTATTGGTTGTTGCTTATTATATCTGACAGATTTGTGTAGATCGATATGTTATTTTTCACTTGCGGTGTCCTGCCTTCCTCCTGGCGAAGAAAATGGTCAGCTATTAAAAATTGGTGTGATATATCGTTTTATAAGAAATGTACATTTCATTTACAGAAACCGTCTGTCCATTGTCCGAGTTTTGTCCAGTTTAGGCAGGGTATGCCGTTGGTTTGGTGAGTCACTTGGTGGTGGACTCTTCTCGCACATCGCCTTTTTTTTTTCTTTTACCAAATTTTCTATTTGTGCAGTGAACATGGGAGTGCTGTTTCCACGGTTGAGGGGATTTTGACATTCCTGACATGTCATCTGGCGATGGCTATTGGTCCAAAGCGAAATTCCCACGATGAACCCACTAGTGTTGTAAGTGCTTCTGGGAAACGAGTCTTTCCACCCTTCATCTCTCGTTTACTTTTTTTCTGTCTGCCTCCCTCTCTCTCTCTGATTGCCTTCTCTGTTGGTCACCCTATCTCTTTTGACCACTCTGTTTCTGTGTTTGACACCTCCCATTAGACCTCTCTGCCTAGCAAATGGCCCCTGCTATTCAGATGTCGTGGGCTTTTGACACATCATATCTTCTTGCTGATGAATTCATCTTCATGATACTTTGATAAATATGTGATTTCTCTTTCAGCCAAGAGGAAGAGAGAGACAAAAAAATTGTGGGTTGACTGAATACCGATGCAAAAGGGCTGTAGTCTTTTTTTTTTATTTTGGACGAAGGGATATTTTATCATGATTTTGGCATATACGGTGGCGGCCTAATTTATACTTAGGCCTTTCAGACTATCCTTCTTCTTTTACTTACGCCCATCTCCTTCTTATGTCTACTCCCTGACTCTGGCGATTTGTCCATTTTCATTTTGTCATGGTCAGGCATTGTCCATTTTCCTCCTCTTTCCTTCTTCCACCTACTGTGTGTGTGTACATCTTGATGACTGCTTTGGATAATGATGATGATGATGTTTATAAGCATCAGTTGGCCCACTTCAGTCATGCGTGGATACTCTTTCAGTATTTATATATACATGTCATGAAATGACCAATGGATAGCAATGGTTAAAATATATGCCGCTTCAGGCAGACT
Organism: Trigoniulus corallinus; assembly: GCA_013389805.1. NCBI lineage: Eukaryota > Metazoa > Arthropoda > Diplopoda > Spirobolida > Trigoniulidae > Trigoniulus > Trigoniulus corallinus. The sequence continues at coordinate 15,595,351 of JAAFCE010004209.1, forward strand.
AAAATGAATAAAGAAAATAGTATTGCGTCACAATAATGAATCGCGTATGACAGGGGTGACGGGCCGCATGCAGCTCGCGAGGTGTATTTTTGTGGTTGGAAACCTAGCAGTACTCGTTGGTAATGTGGCCCACGGCTGAGGTGAATTTAATACCCCTGATGTAGAGCGTTTCCTGTGCTCCTTTATTTCAAATGTCTACTGTACTGTTTGGTATCCCGGTATTCATTTGTGGCCCTGTTTTATTAAGACTGTCTTAGCCTTTTAGTCAATGGCATGTTTACATGTTGATGTTATGAAGGTTCGATCCTTGCTGAGGTGAGAGGTTTACAAAGTGGGTACGCGGTTGTCTCCCGTGTTGGAATGGAAAGTAGAACCATATTATCATCACTGCGCTATAAAAGACCCCTTTCTGCGCGGAAAAAAAGTGCATCTTTATAAAAATCTCACCTGGAAGTTGGTTTTTGATGATAGGAAATAGCTGATCAATCTCCACTGCCCATTGGCCTAAGAGGGCTGCTTGCAGTGTATCCAATTAGAGTTAGAGTATTAAATTAAATCGCGGTTTGTGATAAATTCTGAATACCCTGGAGTTAAAATTTAATTTTCGGAATATTATTGCAATGATTAAAAACTGTAAAGTTGGATACATTTTTTTTTTGGCTAACTGGTGGAGAGGTTTTATCTTGATCTGCCAGAACATTTGAGTAAACAGTCGGCATTCCAATTCGTCTGCATCGTCTGAATTCGTGGAGTAGGCCGGCACCCCGCCCCCCCCCAGGCAAGTCAGCCAATATTTCCTGCGGGTTCCAGACGCCTGGGGAACGGCGAATTGCGTTGGACACACCAGTTCTCGTCTGATCACTGAAGTTAAACAGCGCCGCTTGGGAAAACTGGGTACTGCTAATAACCAAAAATCGTCGCATTAGTGTAGTGTCTGTGCAGTCTTTGCATAAGAACTATGCTGTGGACGGGGCTCTAATGCCCTTGTAGTTGAAGGGCCCTAAATCACCAACAAACAAACAACCAGACGCCTGGCTGGGGTTGCCCCAGTCGGAGTGGGTTCAGTGGACTCGCAGACCCGACCCTGCCACTGGCAGGATAAGGGTGTTATGCTGATGATAATGGTGGAGAGGTTTTGTCTTGAAGACATTAACAGTAATAATAATGTCAGTCTGTGTTACTAGATAAGTGTGACAGTCTTCTCGCCCGACTGCAGGAGAAAGGAAAAAAATCACTATGATATCGTTGTAATTGTTTTATTGGGAATGTGAATTGAAGAATAAATTTGAGAAAAGTACTATCATTCTTATTAAAGGAGACAGTTCAGGAGGCGGATGGAGATCAAAGTGAAATGTTACAAGAGCACACTGTGGAGAGAGTCAGTCGGTGTTGGAGTTTTTTTTTTTTTGAATAATGATGCCAAGGCGGTCTCACTTTTGGACGACTTTTGAGAAAATCGTGAAGCACTTGATGTGTCAGTACATTTTTTTCTCTCTCATCTTGCATTAATGACGTTGTAGTACGGCTTTAAATTCATGATATCAGAAAGAAAAAATAGGAGAAAAACCTCTTTTGGTTTGTTTTAAAAACATGACGAAGAATAATGTATTGGCCTAAGTCTCTTATTGTGAGAAAGCATTTGAAATATGACGCCAGATGTAGATTTTTTTTCTTCTTATTCTTAAAAAATTACTTCGACGTGAAAATGTTCAAGACATCTTTGTCTTCATATCTTTGAATTGGTAAATCTCTATAAATGGTCTTGTGATCAAAGCCCCATCATTATATGGGACAAGATCATTTGATAAAAAATGGCATTTATTTTTTTGGGGAGGAGGAATATTACATGTCTCTCTTTCTAACCCCTATACGATTAATTACAATCCATTGTGTGCGTTGTTATCACTGTTATATATGCATGAGTTGTAATTTTTCTTATATAGAGATAAGTCATGAGAGAAATGAAGCAACTTCTTCGTAAGAAAAGATGTAACAATATGGGTGAAAGGTGAGGGGGCGGTTAGTATGCTTTATAGGACAAGAATTTGAAAAGGAGCAATTGATAAGGACCTTTTTTTTTCTTTCAGAGTTGGTTTGGTTGAAGAGAAGATGAATTCAGAAGCATTGTCTGTTGATATCAAATTGAATTAAACCTTATAAATTGCACCTTGTGCCTCTATGCAAATATAATATGTTTGCTTTCAGAACCACATTTAGGTGTTTCGGTCCTTCTTCATCCCTTTCATATCTTATTTCTCATTTTTTGAACTCTTTTATTTAAATATCTAGCCCCCAGGACGTTTCTCATGCCGTCAGCAAACGTGACAGAGATGTACTAACATGATTAGTTTTCGTATAATACTATTATTATCCAACTCTAACAGTATTCAGATACACAATAAACAGTATGTTTCTTGGGGATGATTTTTTTACGTAAAAAATAGTCTCGCGCCCCTTCCTCCAACCCCATGTCAGTTTTCAACACACGTGTGCATCACTTAAGGGGGTTTGTGAGTTTTGAAACTTTTATTATATAAATTCTCGTGCTGTCGTTTGTGATGTTGTTTGACACCTTTGCAACAACATCAATTTTTAATGTGTCTTGCAGTCATTGGTAATTTGGGAAACGAGGTGACATTGTGCCCTTTGATCTCCTCACTCCTCGCTTTTTCTCATTTGGGCCCACGTTATTGGTCCTATACCATGCTCTCTACAAGATGTTTTATTTTGCATTTTATTTTTTGAAAAAGGATTTATGCTTTAGTGTTCGGTACACCAAAATTTCTGTAGTCCTTTTATGTATGATCAATTTTTCATGTTTTTTACCACTCTTTGTAGGCCCATTTCTGGTGGGGTTTTTTTTAAAAGTAGTCCCTCCTCTTCTGTCTCTCGGACGTTTCTTTTTTTCTGGTGATAAATGCCATTGAATAATCCAAATGGGGCAGTCATAAACAAGCCAAAATGAATTATGGACATTTATTTATATGGCATTGTATTTTATAGGTAGAAATATCCCTCACCACCCTTCATACACACACCCTTCCTCATCCCTCTTACCTCACTGTCCTAAAAAAGGACATGGGTTACTTCTACTTTCAGTGTTGAATTATGCATACTTTTATGTGTTAACAACCTTTGAAAAAAGGTGTAATAAAATTGAGGATAGCCCACTCAGGACTTTTTATTAGTTGTCACTTGATGATTATTATAAGTATATGCGATTGAAAGAAGCAGATTTTATTTCTGATTGGATGACCTATAACATCTTTCTTGCGCCACAGCCATCGCAGGAAAAAGGGCAATTTATCATATTGGACAGTTTTGCCATTTTGCTTGATTGTTGCCCCTTTTCAACGGGTCGCCATCATAATGTGGCCTTCATTGTCTCCCTATTGGCCCGAAAAAGTTTTTTTTTTCAATGTAAAATGCAGAAGTCATGTAGTTAGAGTGATGCTGTTACGGGCCACTGACTGACTGACTGCAAAAAAAGTCTTGTAAGGGCTGTGTGGTGATGGTCACTACATATAATAAACATGGTTGTCCAATGGGGTTTGATGCCTTCAATTTTTCTTGTTCATTTTAAAATTGACCCATTTCTACTGAGGTATAGTTTAATTCATTGAAAACGTAATGATTTATTAGTGAAATATTTCAGGCGGATGATTTCCTTTTCTTCTGATTTATGGAGTCCTGCCAGGACACTTAAAATACATTTGGATTAGTGAATATCGTTAGATATATGTACTTCATTTTATAAATTTTTGCGTTATCAGTCTTCGAAATATCGTAAGAAAAAAAAATTTTCATCCATTAACAGTGTATAGTTTTTTTTTTTCAAAATGGTGTTTTATGTCAAAAACTTTCAAGATGGAGGGGTGTAAGAGTTAAGAGAGAAATTTGGATGCTTGCAGTATATGCCAAGGTCTCCCTCTCCTAAACATATTGGATTTATGTGTAAAACCCCGTTGAGGTCTCAGATGACTGATATTATTTTAAAGGAAGTCGTTACAAGTTCTCTTAAAATTAAATGCTGTCTAGATTGGGTTATATATAGGTACCCTTCCTCCACGCTTGCCCCTTCCCCCCCCTTCACCATTCCTTCTACAAATGGCGTGCATAATAAAAATGTTGTGGTTGCTTTAGGATGCATCATAGCTATTTTCTTAAAACTGGTTTAACTTTCTTTTTCTTCTCTCTCCAAGAGCAAAATCATAGAAAAATCCTTTTATGCGATAAATATGTAAATCTGAGATATATTTCAGTGTCTTGAGGATGATTTCAGCGTGAAAGAATTGATGTATGTGAAGGTTTAAGAGTTTGATAGTGTTCAAATGGATGCAGTGGGATGATGAATCTATATGAGTTTTAAATTATCCTCATTTTTTTGTTAAAAAAAGGAAATTCACCTTCAACCTTTGCAGTCAATTATTTGACTTCAATTTTCATGGCTTCATCATAAACGTTCACCAAGTCGTGAGGCACTGTCTATCATTTCTGAAGTGTAATAGAGACCGAGTTCGATCTTGGCTAATGTGATAGATGAGATTTTGGGCGACACGTGTAGAGAGTACCCCGTGTCCTAACTAGTCGTGATATAACCTTTTTTTTTTCAGGCGGCGCTCATGTCCCTCTTCTCACTAGCGTTAACCCGTCTCGGTAGATCAATGTTCAACCTGATTGTGAGAATTTATGGCGAGACGGTCGAAGACTACTGGGCTAGTGGTTTCTATTGGGGAAGGGAACCTCAAATCCTGGATAGGAAATACTAGTGTGTACGATGCATGAAAAATAAAGTTTAAAGGTGCAAAACGATTCAACTCTCCTTTCGGGGAATGTAGACCACACGCACGGGCTCAATACCCATCTCACTTGGGACAGATGAGTCGTCAATTATCTGTATAGCACCCATGTTAGTGTGTAAGATGTCGCCATTGCACACAACAGGGCCCTTTCTACGCGGAGTTTTATCTGCAGTGAGTCGAGAAACTGATACGACAACCGCCTAGTGTGCAGCCGGGCTAGTATCTAGGCTGGTGCCCAGGAGATGACGGTCGGTTCTTTTTGCCGAAAAAAAAACACCACACTGAGATCTGTGTCATTCTTTGATATGGGATCTCACTAAATTTGGATGACTGATAAGTCGGTATAAAGAAACCAAGCTAAGCCCCTGGGCCCGTATTCACAAAAGAGACTAAAATTCTAAAGACTGGTTTTAATTCTAAGACCTATAGCTAAAATTTTTCTATAGCCGGTTTTTGGTCTGTAGACTTTAGTCTCCATTTTGAATACGGGCGCTGAAGTTTTTGAAATGCCTATAGAACTCACGTCTAACTTTTACCAGTTGCGTTGGACACACCAGTTCTTATCAGATCCAGTACTGACATTGGTGGTCGGCTTGACATTGGGTGCTGCTAATTTCCCCTCTCCTGAATCACCTACTCCAATCCCCCTCACAACCGCGAGCAGCCTCCAAAAGGTTCAGCTCGTTGTGGCTGCTTGGCCAACTCCCCAACCCTTTAGTCTAACATACTAACATAGGGGAAATAGCAATTCCTAATCCTTATTCCACCTATGGCAGGGTTGGGTACCCATCTTGTCCCTCTGAATGAACACAAGGGTGATCTACTGGGCAGTGTTTTCCCACAGCCGGTTGCCGATAAAAGCTGCAACCACTACGCTTATTTATCGTCGGTCTACTGTTCGTTGGGGTACTCCACCGACTACCGGGGCGAACTCCTACATCTGGAAATTTTGCCTCATCTACCCCTTGCGTAGTAAAGAGGGTTCTTTTTCGTGCAAATGCCATCGTACGCCACACGGGACTTCGGTTTTACTTCTAATCCGAAGAAAGGCGCACAGGGGGCATCTCTCTCTCTCTCCCCCAAAGAGGCCAACCTACGTCGGTCCAGTATCGAAGCTAGAACCACTGACGGAGTTACCGAGGGAGCGGCGAATTACGTTGGACACACCAGTTCTCGTCTGATCACTGAAGTTAAGCAACGCAACAACGGGTAGTACTGACATGGGTGGTCGCTTGGGAAAACCGGGTACTACTAATACCCAAAAGTCGTCGCATTAGTGTAGTGTCTGCGCAGTCTCTGCATAAGAACTATGCTGTGGACGGGGCTCTAATGACCTTGTAGTTGAAGGGGCCTAAAACACCAACAAACAACAAAACAACAACGGAGTTACCGACGTGCTACGCAGTGCGCCACCGAGGCGGGTTATTATATCATATGGGCAATAGCCCAGTTAAACATCGTGTTAGTTCATACATGTACTAAACACTGTTAAAAGGTGTGATTCTTAGTATAGTCATTCATCATCATGTGATTATTTGTGTGTGGTGTAAAAAATTAACCCGTTATGCACATGGTGTGCACCACACTTCTGTCATCACCCTTAACAACTTGGTAATAAAAAAAGTTTCATTTTGGGGTTTAAAAACATCCCACTTTATAACAAATTGTTGTGTGTGTAGATGTATAAGGATGTGCTTTCACAGTTAAAATTAGAAAGTTACTACTAAATAAACCACCCAAAACAAAAAGAAATATAGTGTTTCGTTAAGGGGTGTCGCCCTAAAATGCAAGATATATATTGTGTCGCCAGTTTGAAACTCTTCCAATTCTTACCACTTTGTGAAGAAGTGTTTTCACTCTTAAGTCTTGTTAAGAGGGACAATAACTTATTGTTGGACACGTTTAATTTCATGCAGTGAAATGAAATAAATAATGTGCGGTTATTTTTTTTTTTGTTGCACCCTAATATTGTAACTTTTATCCCAGTGTCATAATGACGCGTGGCAACCAAATGGTCACACAAAATGTGTAGAAAGCCGCTGTCAGGGAGCGAGCACCTGGGGAATTTCACTAATTCCCTAACTTTCTGTGCTCAAAGAGTTTCTTTTATGCGTCGCACTCGCCAAATGATAAACACCGGCTTCAACCCCGTATACGAGGCATAAGTTGTGTACGTAGTTTTGCCGAAAAAGGAATTTCAAAACACAGCTCAGTTTCTGAGAAAATGTGATCAATTTTAGCGATGTATTTAGCCTTTAAATATTTCATCCATTAATTAATTTCTCTGGGCCTGTGTCTGGGTCGGGTTTCCATAAGTTAGAGAATTAGGTGCTGATCAACATGAGAATGAGATAAAAAAAAATGAGTAGAAGGCGGTAGCCTGATTTACTTGTAGAAAAAAAGGAGTTCAAAGAAGAAGCAGAAAAACAGAATAGATCGAGGGAGGCCAACCCGCCTCGGTCCAGTGCCGAACATAGAGCTACTGACGCGGTTGTAGACCGGGCTGCCCACTACACCACCGAGGTGTGTGCCTACTATGCAACTGGCAGATGAGGCAAAATTTCCGGGTGTAGGAGCTCGTTCCCTGGTGTAGGTGGAGTGCCCCAACGTCCAATAGATTACCCTTGTGTTCATTCAGAGGGGCAAGATGGGTACACGGCCCTGCCATAGGCGGGAAAAGGGTTAGGAGTTGCGTGAGTTGCTATAGAGAAACTATAGAGAGGTTATAGTAGAAAAACTGCGAGAAATGACCTTTTTTGGAAATTTTCCGTATTTGTTTGGGGAATTTTGTTGTCTTACAATTTTTGAGGATTTTTTTTTAGAATTTATCCCCCCAATTTTCAGGAATTTTTGGGAATTTGTATTTCTTTCTTTATACTTATTTTCTGCTTTCTACTGTCTCCACTTCTCCTTACTTTTCTGCCTGTCGGCCCGTTATTTTTGCTCTCGATAAAACGTGCATTATTTTATGAAATGACCTCCGTATTTGAAGTGAATTTTTTTTTCCAGGAAGGCATCTCTTCAGATTCAGGAACAGGAAAAGTCACTGGTGCGACAGCAATTTTATGACTGTAATTGAATAAGTGTAAGGTTCCCCTTTGGTTGCGCAGTGGGTAGCGTGCTGGATTACTGCGTCAGCGGTTCTAGGTTCGATACTGGACCGAGGTGGGAAAGAGATGTTCCGACTGCACCTTCCTTCGGATGAGAAGTGAAATCGAGGTCCCGTTCGTTGCACGGGAAAATACTGTCCCATATATCACCCTTGTGTCCATTCAGACAATAGATTCCCAAACTCATTTGCTTTACTGCCTCCTTTTCAGTAAAAGATTACTACCTCTTTGAAATGTAACTTCTTTAAGTGAACAGACAGAAAGCTATATTAAAAATTTTTGTGGATAATATGAAAATAAAAATTATGAATAAAATTTAGAATGGTCCTAATGAGAAGGATGAACTGCTAATAAGTTATAACTTGAATTTTGTGTTACACAACAAGTGAAACGTGTATGAATAGCTGGAATAGCGTTGGTGTTTTAGGGCCCTTCAACTACAAGGTCATTAGAGCCCCGTCCACTACATAGGTCTAATGCAGAGACTGCACAGACACTGCGTTGGTTAACTTCAGTGATCAGACGAGAACTGATGGGTCTGATGGAACTGATGGGTTTTGTTAACTCCTCTTTTTTCTTCTTACTTTCACTACCCCCTATTTTAATAAAACACCCCCAAATGCAGCCGAGGCTACTATCGCCCTCCCCCTTTATCGAACCACTGCTTCCTAGGGGAAGGTATACCCCCACTTTGGGAACCAGTGATTCAGAGGGACAAGATGGGTACCCGATCCTGCCATAGGCGGGGAAGGGTTACCAGTTGCTTTTTGCTTTAATTGAAGAAGTGTAAGGAGGTGCATTAGATTCTCCTCGGTGGCTCAGGAGGTAGCGTACTCGACTACTGCGTCAGTGTTTCGGGTGAGAGAGAGGTCCCGAGTGCGCCGCCTTCCGTCGAATGGGAAGTAAAACCGTGTCCCCGTATGGTATACGGTACGTGATTTGCACGTAAAAGAACCCTGTTTACCATACTGGATTGATTTCATGGGTTGGGGAGTAAGCCAAGTAGCCGTAACAGGACGAACCCTTAGGATGCTGCTCGCGGGAGATGAGGAAGGAGGTGTAGAGGACGTAGGAGAGGGGAGATTTGCAGCCACCCATGTTGGTACTAACGTGGGCTTGCGCTGCTTAATTTCAGTGATCTCACGAGAACTGGTGTGTCCAACGCAACTCGGGTGGATGAGGTTGTCCAACTACAGCCTGTTAGTTTCTCGCCTCCGGCTGTATCTTTTTTGTCTTTTTGGTTTTTTTTCCTGATTTTTGTGTCTTTTTTTCACGTTCTTGTCTTTGACTATTTTCTTAGTCCTCTCGAGCTTATTGGTGCCGATCCCCAGCTGCCCCTGCCCCTTTCTTGTCCGCTTTAAATTATAAAAAATAAGGTACGAAATGTTTTAAAAAGGTTACGATGATGCATCGACTTTTGGTGGAAAGTCATATATAATAAAGTTTGTGAGACGTGTTTTTCCTCCCTTTCCCCCCTGTTTGCTTAAAACTTTTGATTGAGCGAACTTCATCAATTTTTCTTATTCTCGTATAAATATATATACGAAAATGCGTGCGTGTGACAGCATCTTTGCTTTTGAACGATCCATCTTTAATGTTTGGAAGTAATAAATCTACGGATTTCCTTTAATTTTCATTCGTCAAAAGACACACATGACTTAAGGCAGACAAACGCATACATCTTTGTTGTTGCGAAAAGCTTTCCCCTTATCATCATCATCATCATCTTAGCCATCATGTGGATGATTATCTTTATATGGGCCAAAAAATTTCTGATATTACTTGAGTTTTATTTTAAGTGGATATGATAATCTTCTAAACAGAATTGAATGAATTTATACCATTAGTATCATCTTTATTCAGATCGTATATTTCAACAGTCCGAATCACGAGTTGGCGATTCGTGACATCTCGCACACACCCAGACACACGACTTTTAATTCATTTTTCACTGATTCACTTTAACGTTTCATCCTCTTCGTTCCCTTGCTGGCATCAATGGTGGTTTAGCTATAGTGTGCTTGATTTGAGAGTCTCTTGTTTCAGGTTTCATTCTGCAAACTGGGGTCGAGGTAAATGAGCTTCTTTCAGGTGAAAGTGTACCACACATGATATTACAACTGAACCCATTCTATCACCATCATTACTAATTCCTTTCCCGCCTCTGGCAACTTCGGGTGCTCATTTTTGTTGTATTGGCACCCAGGAGCAGTCAATTGAACGGTAGTTAGATGCTAGACAGCCGGATGCCAACCTAATGTTGCAACCCGAATGCTGAGTTATCGTCAGCCTATTTTCAGTCGTTGGGCCACTTTTCTTCCTGTGACACTAGGGTGTGAGCCTGGAAATGTTGCTGAATTACCAATTTATTTTACTTCAGGGTTCTTTTCTGTGCAGGTGACGACGTGCGGGACCACAGTTTTACCAAGTACACTTTTGGGAACCCCTCTCTCCCGAAAGAAGCCATGATCCAACCTACAAACATTGATGCAGTAGTTCAGTTGGCTCTCTGCAAAGCGGCTGTATTGCGTTGGGTACGCCACTTCTCGTCTGATTACTTAAATTAAGCAACGCAGCCCCTCCTAGCACTAGCATGGGTGACCGCTTGGGAACACTGAGTGCTGCTAATACCCAAAATTGTCGTAAAAGCGTAGTGTCTGTGCTGTCTCTGCATTAGAACCACGCAGTGGATGGGGCTCTAATGAGCGTTGTAGTTGAAGGACCTTTAAACGCCAACGAAACAACAAAAAGCTACCTATGCAACACCGAGGCATCTCCTGAACCCTTTCTAATCGTAATAAAATGCAGGGCCTAAGAAGGAATCTTTAAAATTACTAGTTGTAAGGGCTCATTCCGTCTCCTCTGATACTGGAAAATTAGTTTCAGCAGTAAAGAGGCCGGCGCTAAATAACCTATGAACTAAGTCAAATGCCTCACTCCTTTCTTGTGGCCAAAGAGTGAGGCGATCCTACAAATTGTAAACTCCTTTGTGCAGCCTGAACTGCTAAGGGGTCGAACCAGTGCAGTAAATTTAAAATTTGTGTTTCTTACACTTGCTGTGTTTTTTGCTGTTAATGAACCAATCACACAAGTTAAACCAGCCCCCAACAATTTGTCATTGTATCCAAAAACACATTTCTTTGATGTCCAGTTTGACTTCTGATGGACATTCCACTATTTGGAAAAAAAAAAGAATATAAAAACTCCTCTTCTTCATTTCAGATGTCATTCGTCATGTTGTCATTTGCAATCCTACCCTTCAATTTTTGATGTATTTGGCAATTTTTTCAGCAACTCTAACTTCACACGATCTCTCTTTCTTGCTTTCTATGTTTTTCTGTTTTCTGTGCTTTCGACATGCAATATATGCTTGTTTATATTGATGTCGATGTGGATGATAAGTTGTCACCTCCATTGCAACTTAATTCTTTGCAGGAAACTCTGCGATCCCTTGTGACGTTTGCAGAATCTGTTTTTTCTTCGTTTTTTTTCTCTCTCTCGCTTTCCCTCACCCTAGCAGAATTGCATTATCGTTGTCCCCGTCTGTCTTCTGCACTCTCTTCTCTCTTCCATTTTTGGTGCCAAATATATATTAGGTTAAGGCTGTTATTGTATGTCCCTTTCTTGAGAAGAAATGGTTCCTTGGAGGATTTCCTTGATCTACTCATGTTTGAAGATCCTCTTTTCTCTCTCCCCCCGTTCTTCCTCTCACATGCCCTATCCCTTTGCCCATTTCAATTTTTTCCTTATCTGTATCCAAATAGTTGTCAGATTTTAATATTAAACTTGTAAATACGGTAGTTGGTTGTCCTACCCGTGGAAGATTACTGTTGAACTCCGAGAACTCACATTTAGGGGTTTCATTTCCCTGATAAGAGAGTGCATCCCAATCTCCGTGGGGCTGAGATACCGGGCTGAACTAATGTCTCAAGTAGTTTTAGGTTAGATACTTGGCTTCTTTCGGGCGAGATAGACAAGCCCTAATGCTCCACGTGTCGAATAGGAAGGTCGGCAAAATTGCCAGGTGTAGGAGCTCGTCCAACAGATCACTAAAGTGTCCCAGTGGAACAGAAATAGGCTGGAGAAGTTGGCGATCAGTGGCGTCGCTAGGGGGGTGCGGGCCGCTCTGGGTGACACCACTCGCACCATGACAAATGGGGTGACACCAAAGCAGAAGAAGCAGCTTTTTTCGGGAGAGGGAGGGTGACACCATGGCGTCATCGCTCCGGGTGACGCCAACCCTAGCGACGCCGCTGTTGGCGATGATTATTATCGCTAGGGCATAATGGATGTAATACTAAGTAGGGTATAACGCCGTCTAGGGCTGGTCCAGACGTTGATTTTTCGAACCTCAGACCGAGGTTCAGGACTTTGAATCTTCTAAGAAATTTGATAATAGGGTTTTGAATGTTTCAGAGATACCATATGTTGGTTTTTCTCAAGGCCCCACGAAATCATCAGCCAACCCAGCGACGACATTTCTGTTTCCAGCCCCATTGAAGACCGGGGATAGCTTACTTGATAGTGCGATTGGTTGAGATCATAACCGTCGGTTCACTCCTGCTCGAGGCGGAATAATCTGTATTTCGGACAATGGAATCTAGGGCGCCGTCTGTCCTGTATGACGTGTGAGAATGTGGCACCGTGTGGTGTTGCACGTAAAATAACCCTTTCTAGATGGAGACGAATATAGGGGTCCTATGCGTAAATTGGCAAATTGATGTCGGTAAATGACCCTATATGAAGACAGTTCAGTATTTGATAACCACAGGGCTGTTAAGATGATTTATGGAAATGAATGTAGATGTCTCGCCAATTTAACAAATATCACGAATGCGATAAACTTGTGTTTAACAACACTGTATTTGTCTTTAAAACTTCGGGACACATTCCATTGTTTTTATTGTTGAGGTCAGTGTCCTAGGGCAATTGTCTCAAATGTTGAGAAATGAAACGCCACGGTCTAAATAAGTCAGAGGTCTAGGACATTCAGCAATTCATTTTTCTGTCAGTAGGAAAATTACTGTTTTTTATCCCGTCTTTGATGGCTCAATTGGTGCAACGTCGGACTCTGTTTCCCGATAGTTCACAGGATTTTCTGGAAATGATGGGGGATTTGTTTCAGACCAACATAGTTACGTATGGAGTCCGCGATGATACTACTGCTTGTAAATCTCTCGTACATAAAAGCAGATCTGTAAAGTCGCAGTGCATCAGACCCTGGCCGTTAAAGTGAACTCCTAGGACAGTACTGTCCTAGGAGAATCCAAAACGAAGCTTCAGTTTTCTTATCGGCGACAGATCGCTTCCATTCGTTGCATTACTAAATACCCTTCGTGTGGGACATGGGTGTGCTTTTTTATACGGATGCCTGTAGGGATAAACAATTATTAATTCATGATTAATGTTGTTCCCCGAATAACAGACCTTTGTGGCCGAAGGGAGATTATTGAAAGAGGTGGAGAAGTAAACAGTAATGAAATACGGCGTTCTCTACATTTGTCCGTTTTTGTTGGGATAATGACTTGACTTGCTGTCTGGCATGCAGTTGAGTCGGGTTCGATTCTTCAGCGTATGGTGACATCCGCTGCACTACCACCACTCTTCGTTTCCTTGCAAAAGCAACTCCTAACCCTTTTCCCGCCTATGGCAGGGTCGGGTACTCATTTTGTCCCTCTGACTGGACATAGGGCGATATATTGGTCATAGTTTTTTCTGCAGCTGGTTGCCAGCCACAGCTGCACCCTTACGCTTATTTATCGTCGGTCTAGTGTTCCTTGGGGAATGCTACCGACGACAGGGGGCGAGCTCCTCCACCTGGAAATTTTGCCTCATCTACCCGTTACATAGTAGAGAGGGTTCTTTTACGTACAGGTGCCATCGTACACCCACACGGGACCTCGGGTTTTACTTCTCATCCGAAGGAAGGCACACTCTCGGCTTGTCTCTTCTTGGTTTCCTTGAAGAATTGAAATGTTAATACCTTGATTTTTTTTCCTCCAAGGTTGTGTTTCCTCTTTTTTAGTTCTGGATCGCTATGATCACACTTTGATAACCTGTGGACAATGAGTTGCACCAGGGGTTCACAGCCTTTATCAGATACGGGCCGGATGGAAGTTTTGATCAGATGTGTTTGGAACATTGAGACAAATATATTTTAAATTTCAATTTAATGATTATACTTCACTAGGATAGAGCGACTGTATTGCGTTGGGCACACCAGTTCTCGCCTGATCGCTGAAGTTATGCAAAGCAACCCCAGCTAGTGCTGGCTGGAAACACCTGGGTACTTCTAAAACCCTAATCGTCGTAACAATGCATTAGAACTACGCAGTGGACGGGGTTCTAATGACCGTCGTGGTTGATGGGCCCTAAAACACCAACAAAACGAAAGCCCCGCATTGCTTTCGTCTAGGATATGCGAACTGGGTCATAGCTACCGAGTGGCCGTAGGTTACGAACGACTAAATTAGACCTTCTGCCACGCTGATGGGCCTGTCCATATATTTACATATTTACATATGGTTGTAAAGAGGCAAAGGTATTTTTATTTCCTAGAGGCTGTATGTAATGTGCCTGCTACCACCTATTTTTTTTTTTTTTATCGTTTTATGATGTTTTCTAGTTGGTAAAATGTACTCTCCTAGTGCTAGCAATTAACAGGGATGTGACAGTGTGTCAGTAGGTCATTTTATTTCTGAAAGAAGTGTTTATTGTGAGTGGAGTCTGTAAAGATACTGTGATGAATTGCACTATTTTCTTAAGGAAAAACTCTGGAGTTTAAAGTCTTCAATTGATGAGCCATTTTTATGATAGCCCAATAAAACCTAATTGTCTGTTAGTGAAATTGAAGGGGAGAAATTACAATTGAGCATGTGCTGCTTCTTCTTGGAAGTGATCTAAAAACAGATTAGTAAATTGGGTGTATCCCTCCTATAGAGTTAACGAAATTAATTTCACAAATAGTTGATTTATAGAATTTGCAAAGGCATGTAAATTTTTGAAATAGATGTGAAATTTAAATTGTTGTTTTTCTCCACAAAACATTGGTCCTAATTTCAAACTGGTGAATGAAAATCGATAGGTCACTTGATGGACTCAGAACTGTTGGGTTTAAATTTATTGAATACTTTAGAATTAAACCATTTCTTCCCCTCCGTTTAATTATTTATGTGTTTTTTTTTGGCACATTGTATAGGGAGGGGCTTTATTGCGTTGGACACACCAGTTTTCGTCTGATCACTCAAGTTAAGCAACGCAACCCCAGCAAGTGCTAACATGGGTGGCCGCTTGGGAAAACTGGGTACTGCTAATATCCAAAAAACGTCGCTTTAGTGTAGTGTCTGTGCAGTCCCTGTTCTAATGATCTTGTAGTTGAAGGGCCCTAAAACACCAAAGAAAAAGGCACATTGTAGTCTTCTCACGTTATCCTGTCCAAGAAATAATAAAAACAACATATGAGATTTGTTTTTAAATATACAGACCCTTTTTCGACGCTTTTCCCCTCTCACCCTCATAACTGCACCTTGGAAGTCTTTTGGTGCATATTTTATAACCAACATAAAATGGTGTAAATTTCATTTTTCTATAAAGTAAAAACCATCTGGGATTTAGAAATACTTTATTTGCAGCTGAAGTAGAAAAATACTAAGAGGAACTCATATAAATGAATGAATATCACAAAAAAATATGGCAGTAGGCCCTTTTAGATTTCTTTTTCTCCCGTTTAATGTAAATAAATTTAAATTATCAGATGGATTCAATCAATATTTATGCTGTTATTGATGGAGGTTGTTCAAGTTAGAATTTAAAATATTTATGAGTGTGAATTTTTATGGTTTTTTTTCCCCGGCGTGTGTATGGTCCGCTGAATCCCACCTCTATT
The DNA here is from genome assembly GCA_013389805.1 of Trigoniulus corallinus. Taxonomy (NCBI): domain Eukaryota; kingdom Metazoa; phylum Arthropoda; class Diplopoda; order Spirobolida; family Trigoniulidae; genus Trigoniulus; species Trigoniulus corallinus. The sequence goes on from JAAFCE010004209.1 coordinate 15,611,148, forward strand.
TCTCGTTTTATTTCTGTCAGGTTTTAGGTAGACACACACATTTTTGGCCCTTTTCAAATCGAGTTGAAAGTCTTGCAGAATTCAATCAGTTGTAATACGACGACTTCATTTTTTTGTGAATTTCACCTGTCACATTCAATTTAATGAAAATTTTTCTGCTAAGTAACTCCAAACCCTTTTCCCGCCTATGGCAGGGTCGGGTACCCATCTTGTCCCTCTGAATGGACACAAGGGTGATCTATTGGACAGTGTTTTTCTCTCAGCCGGTTGCCGACCCAAGGTGCAACCCCTATGCTTATTTATCGTCGGTCTACTGTTTGTTGGGGAATTCCACCGACGTGAAGGGGGCTCTCCTACACCTGGAAATTTTGCCTCATCTATCAGTTACATAGTAGAGAGGGTTCTTTTACGTGCAAATGCCATCGTACACGACACCTCGGTTTTACTTCTCATCCGAAGGAAGGCGCACTCGGGGCATCTCTCTCGCCCGAAAGAAGCCACCCCATCTCGCCCACCTCCGTTCGGGAATCGAATCTAGAACCACTGACGCTGTTGCCGAACACGCTACCCACTGCGCCACCGAGGTGGGATCTTCTTTTCATGTCAACTGCTAAAAACTATATATTAACGATTAAAATGGTTGCTTGTTTCCGCTGGACTTTATGGTGTGCGCAGGTTCAATCCTGAATAGGATTGCCAGATTATGTTTTCCAGGATTGTCCCAAATTGGAGTCTCAAATCCCTGTGTCCTGATAAGAAGGTTCGAGACCATGGAATACCTGCTTCATGAAAACAGGAAATTGCGTTTTCGCTTGTTTTTTCAATTGATGGCCTCAAATCCGGACGGCGTATTAGGGGCAATAGGGGCAACACGTGCGATCGTGTGCGTGGAGTGGGACACATAGGCGATCTGGTGGATGGTATTTTACGCAGCCGGCTGCCAACCTAATGCTAGAGTAATCCCTATGCTTATTTGTTCCCTTCCAACGGAGGCGCATTGGGGAGCCTCTCTCTCTCTCTCTCTCACCTTAAAGAAGTCACCTGTCTCGGTACAGGTTCGAACCGGGATCCATTAAAGCAGTAGTTCAGGATGCCCCCCCCTGTGCCATCGAAGCGGGTCGAAGTTGAAAATACTTTTAAAATTGGTTTTTTAACTATATTTTTGAATTTCCTTGACTCTCCTCCGGCCTGGTGTTGGGCCTCACGTGCCCTTCTCTTCTTGGTTATGATATTCAGGGTCTGGCAACCCTAGCCGTGGATGAAGACGGTTTCTTTAAGGGTTTTGAGATAGAAATGGAGAAATCTTCATACCCTCAGTCGTTGTCCTGAATGAGAACTTAACTCACTAACTGCCTGTAAGTGACCCCTTTCTACACGGAATAAAGATGTCAATGAAAGTTTGTGCTCTATTCCCTCCACCCATTTCTGGTGCCAGTTACTGGCCATGAGAGCTGAACATTAACATTTAAAAATCAACTAAATCAACGGTATTATTTTTATGCAGTTTTATAGTAATACTGTAATTGAAAAATTGAAAATGAGCCCTTATTAAAAGTAATTTTCCTGAAATTATTTTAATAATTTTTATGTAAATACGAATTGAGCATCGTTAGTAAGGAGTTGAATTAATGAAGCGCATTGACTTGTTGCTGGTGATTTGTGTGGAAATATTTCTCAAATGTCGTGTTTTATGGTTTGAAATGAAATATTTGTGGCATTCTTAAAATTATAGCCTTTTATTTTTATCCCGTTTCTTTTTGTTTCATGTATGCAAATGGTGCTCTCAAGTGACCTTTTGATGAGGGTCGAAAGTGATACAACAGTGAAATTATGAACTTCAAAATCCATACTTCACCACTCATAAATATCTTTGTGCTTTCTTAAATTTATTTCTTTCATAAGAAGTCTGTCTTTACGAGAGAGAGAGAGAGACACCCCGAGTGCGCCTTCTTTCGGATTAGAAGTAAAACCGAGGTCCCGTGTGGTGTACGATGGCATTTGCACGTAAAAGAACCCTCTCTACTATACAATGGGTAGACGAGGCAAAAATTTCCAGGTGTAGGAGCTCGCCTCCTGGCGTCGGTGGAGTGCCCCAACGAACTGTAGACCGACGATAAAGAAGCATAGGGGTTGCAGCTTTGGTCGGCAACCGGCCTTGGCAAAACGCTGTCCAATATATCGCCGTTGTGTCTATTCAGAGGGACAAGATGGGTACCCGACCCTGCCATAGGCGGGGAAAGGTTAGGAGTTACTGTTTGCTTAAGAAGTCTGTCTTTGTCTCTTGCCTACTTTTTCAGCTTGTCCACTTATGAGATGATTATATATTTCTGCCACTTTTATATAGTCAGCGGTCCTTTCTGCCCTTTTCTTCGAGAAGGTGATCTGTTGGAGAGGAGGGCAAGCCCTTATTCCACCAGGTTTCTATCTTCATTATGTGTTTTTTTTTAAATTTTTATAAACACTGCTGCCGGTAAGAGACTTGTACTGTATCTGTCTTAGGTTTGGTTTGGTTTGGTTATTGGTGTTTAAGGTCCCGTCAACTACAAGGTCATTAGAGACCCGTCCACTGCATAGTTCTAATGCATACACTGCACAGACACTACACTAATGCGACGTTATTGAGTATTAGCAGTACCCAGCTTTCCTGAGCGACCACCCATGTCAGTACTAACTGGGCTTGCATTGCTTAACTTCAGTGATCGGACGAGAACTGGTGTGTCCAACGCAACTCGCCGCTCTCTGTCTTAGGTGAATAGAGTTATTTAGAACGATGTTAACTAACCGAATGACGGAAACCACTCGCCCAGGATCACATCTGCGGATCTTGAGCTCTAGAATTAAGCACTTCAGATAATGAGTCACCAAGGCAGATTGTCCACATTCAATAAGGCAAACTGCGTTAGATCTGCCACACCCTGCCATAGGCAGGCGAACTTCTGCCGTCCTACATCAATTGCTGCATTGTGAATGAATGAAATGTCAGCAGTTGCTTTGAGAAACCGGCGACTTCCAGCTTAGTATGAAGATTTTGAACATAATCATTATTATTCTTTACCTTCCTTCCCTCCCCGCACCTATGGCAGGGTTAGCTGCCCATTTTTGAGCCATTGTGTGTGTGGGAGTGGCTGTATTGCGTTGGACATACCAGTTCTCGTCTCATCCCTGAAGTTAAGCAATGCAACCCCAGCTTGTACTAGCATGGGTGGCCGCTTGGGAACACTGGGTACTGCTAATACCCAAAAATCGTCGTAACTGCCTAGTGTCTGTGTAGACTCTGCATTATAACTACTCAGTGGATGGGTCTCTAGTGACCTTTGTAATTGAAGGGTCCTAAAAAGCCAACGAAACAAAATTGACCCATTGTGACACAGCAGCGATTTGTTGGGCGGTATGTCGACGCAGCCGGCTGCCACTCCAATGCTGTCACCCTTAGTTATGCTGTCTGCTTGGTTATCGTCGGCCTATTTTGATTCGTTTGAGGCGCTTTTCTCCCCACTGGCGTTCAGGGGACGACTTACTACACCTGGAACTGGTGCACCAATTCTCGTCTGATCACTGAAATTAGTCAACGCAACCCCAGCTAGTACTAACATGGGTGGCCGCTTTGGAAAACTGGGTATCGCTAATACCCAAAAATTGTCGCATTAGTGTAGTGTCTGTGAAGTCTCTGCATTAGAACTACGCAGTGGACGGGGCTCTAAATGACCTTGTAGTTGAAGAGCCCTAAAACACCAACTAAACAAAAAAAAATGGAAATGGTGCTGGTGGTGACATTATGCACCCCACACGGGGCTACAGCTTTAATTTCCTTTCAACGGAGGGTCTCTTCCGTTTCACCTAGCGAAGAAGCCATCGAACGTTTCAGCCATGGACCCCCACCTATAGGAAATTCCTGGTCATAATTTAAAATTTGTATCGTAGGAGTGTTGCAATTTACAATCAGGAAAGTGTGAATGACACGGGCGCTGAATTTCTATTCCCGGTAGAGTGTACATGACATCCTAAAAAGTTGCACAATATACTGTATGTTGTTTCTTGTAAGGGCCACTTGGAAGCTTATCTATAGGTTATTAGTAATATTGTTTCTCTGTTAATTAACCACCCCCTTCACTTTCAGTCTTTGGGACCTCTCTTTCTCTGTTATGTTGTAAGTTGTGTATAAAATTTAAATTTAATCAAGGGGCGTTTTTTTTTTCCTTAAAATGTAAGTTGCGTATTTGAAAAGTTAACTCTCTCTCTCTGCTACACGGGGTAAATGGCTGTCAGATCCGCCCCTTTGTGTTTGGTAATGAAATCTTGGGTCCTTAAAATTCAATTAAGTTTTTCTAGAAATAATTACATTTGGCAAATGTAATACTTTTACATCATTTGAAAATTAATTCGGCGTACTGCTGTTGCTGGCACATATAACTTCAAAAACTATACATCATTAAAATGCAAAAGCATCGCCTGCTAACAGCTAATTTGAAATGAAAGGGCCTTCTGCTGCTCGCTTTCATCGCCCATTTTCTTTTCGCATACATTGATGGAGACAACTGCGCATGCGCTTCTTAAGGTCAAAGGTCTTGATGTCTTTTTTTTTTTCATATTCGGCTATTCTTGAGAGTTTATTTATATCAGTAGACGTATTGAACGATGTGAGGCTGATATTAGTCAATTTAGATGTGTCTTCTAGGGGGGGGGGGACCATTTGTTCTCCTTCTTCTTGCCTTTTCAGTCACTTTCTTAAACTCTTTAAAAATTGTAACTGCTGCTGTCTCTTTCTAAATAATTTTGGACCATTTCGTATTCACTAACGACTCCGACACGACAGACCCCCTATATGAACTCCTTGCCAACTGTTACCATCTTAATTGACAGTCATGTAGATCAGAAAGTTAGTTCTAAGACATTTATAATTATAGTTTCCTTCGGTGTCTTTATTAATTTACATCTTTCTTTAGAAGGGGTGTTTCAAGGGCTGAATTAAGTTTTTAAGGACTCTATTATAAAGTAACACCTAAGGCTACGTGTCAAACTGACGCTGGAATCTCCCGATCTATAACAAAAATTTGGTGCCTTCAAGAAAGTAGGTCACAAGTAGGAGCCTCTTTCACTGGGATCCAGTGGCGGGCTAGCCAGGGTGTTAGCTTTCTCAATAAGAAATGGGCCTCGTGAGGCATCAGGCAATATAAAGTCCGCCTGAAACTCTGCTGGTGGCTGTTTTTTGTTGTTTGTTGGAGTTTAAGGTCCCGTCAACTACGAGGTCATTAGAGACCCGTCCACTGTATAGTTCTAATGCATATACTGCACAGACACTACACTAATGCGACGATTATTGGGTATTAGCAGTACCCAGCTTTCCCGAGCGACCACCCATGTCAGTACTAACTGGGCTTGCGTTGCTTAACTTCAGTGATCAGACGAGAACTGGTGTGTCCAACGCAACTCGTCGCTCCCTCTGCTGGTGGCATTGTTTGGGACAGTGATTGCCCGTCAAACGTTGGAATGTGTGCTATCTCTCTCTAGCAAAGGAACGACGAGCCTTGGGACGGGTGGTACCTAGGAAAATTCGTTGCCGAAAACCTTACCAATTTCTGATTAATCAAGATAGACGAGGAACCTGAATAGGGTTTGGAACAGGGCGTATATGACACCTCAGGAAAGGCAGGTTGCTGGATGGTGGTAGAAGATTGAATTTGCAGACGCAATCCTGCCATTGACCGGTCGATATTCCCGAAATGGCAGAGATGGGTACGGCAATATTTTGGGGCTTTTATAGAAAATCTTTTATATTGGAGGTTGCTCTCAGGCGGTAAGAAGATATTGACTTGGACTGATTGTCAGATTTGGAACAGGTCAAGAATGGTGGACAACTGTTACTGAAGGTTGAGGTTAGACTGGCTTGTCTGGCGACAACCTTGGCCCCCACACCGCTTTCAACATTCCTCTCACCCCGGAACAGAATATACATATTTGAAATTAAAACTTAATGAAAGATCGATCTCATAACTCACATGGCATCACTTACTGAACTCATGGTGCGCCGGTTCCGTTCTCGTGGTGGTATCTTTCTGAGAGAGAGGTGTCAATGTGTGACCTCCTGTGGTATGTAGGAGGATGTTGTCTGCCTGTTAAAGAATAGCGATTTGCAAAGGGGAGAATTTACAAAGTGGTAACACTTTCACATTTTTTGTTTCGTTTTAGGGCCCATCAACTACAAGGTCATTTGAGCCCTGTCCATTTCGTAGTTGTAGTGCGGTACCTGCAGTGCAGTTATTGGGTATTAGCAGTACCCAGTTTTCACAAACGGCCACCCATGTTAGTACTAGCTGGGATTGCGTTGCCTAACTTCAGTGATGAGATGAGAACTGGTGTGTCCAACGCAATAAGCCGCTCACACTTTCTCAGCTTAGGGGCATCTCTCCAACATAGTTCCCCCGACCCTGTAATAGGCGAAAAAGAGGTTAGTAGTTTTTGTCTGTAAAATGAATAATGAAGTAAAAGATGACTAACATGTGCAGTGCTGTTAATTTTAGAAGATGAAAGCAGCTGGAGAAGGAGGATGAGGAGTAAGAAGGAGAGCACGAGAGGGCGCTTTGCGCAGTGTTGTTCATCTTCCTGTTCTCACGACGCTCGTCTTGTTTTTCATCTCTCGCTTGGCTCACTTTGATGGATGATGTTAGTTAATAATTAGACCAAACTGGAAGAGTGGTTGTGCTTTTCTTGTTATTGGCTTTGCAATTTTGGAAATTCATCGAGCGCCGTTACATCCATCCATCTATTCCTGCTGTTATTTTTTTTTCTCTCGCTCTCCGCGCCGCCGACCTCCCCATGCCTTTTGCGCTTTTGTCCCTCTAAGGGGAAATCGGATGATTATTTTTCTCAAGATGAGAGTGGGGGATACAGTTTAATTCCATAGAAAACCTTTTGGGAGAAGGAGGGGAAAAATTGTGACTGCTGCTGTTCACAGAGCATGGATACTGAGATGAACCTTTACGATTAATTTTATGAATAGATTTTGCACGTCTCTTTTGGCTAGCACCACTGTACATAGGCCCTAAAGCGCCATTTTCAAGTAAGCATCTTTGTTGCCTTAAGGACCTTGAACTTATAGAAAGGGCGGAAAGTTGCGGAAGGGAGACAGATTTTAAGGTCATCGTTACTCCCAACCTTTTTCCTAAGTAGACCTGGCTTGGGTTTGCCAAATTGCCCCATTGGAACCGGCAACACACTGGCAAGTTATTGGACGGCATTTTTCACAGCCAGGTGCCGACCTAATGACTATTTAATATAGAGGGTAATATCGGTCGTAGATGCCCTTGGGCGAGCTCCTACTCCACCTAGAAGGGAGCGGTTTATTGCGTTGGACACACCAGTTCTCGGTTCTCGTCTGATCCCTGAAGTTAAGAAACGAAACCACGTCAGCTAGTACTAACATGGGTGGCCGCTTGGGAACAAGCTACGCAGTGGACGAGATTCTAATGGCCTTTGTAGTTGAAGGGCCCTAAAACACCAATGATACACATGCAGGGGACATCGAACACACCCGCACAAAATCACTGTTTTTCGGGCGGAAGTGCTTCCCTCCCGCTAACCCGAACTAGATAATCTACATCGACCTGTAAGCATGGACTCTCGAAGTCAAACCTACTGACCTCCAGGTAGTCACTGAAGCAGACATTGTGATGGCTTTTCTGTCAAATGGTATATCCACAGGGTTGGACTAGCGGAGAGCTACAAAAGCTGCCCTCGGCCATCGGACTCTGCCTACTTTTTTTTGTATCGTTGGTATTTTGGGGCCCTTCAACTACAAACGTCATTAGAGCCCCGTTCACTGCATACTACGTTGTTACGGCGATTTTTGGGTATTAGCAGTACCCAGTATTCCCAAACGGTCACCCATGCTAGTACTAGCTGGGGTTGCGTTGCTTAACTTGAGTGATCAAACGAGAACTGGTGTGTCCAACGCAATACAGCCACTCACTGGCTGCCTACTTCATACCAAAAACATTGTTACTCGCTCCGTAAGGCGGGAAAGGTTACATTACGGCTGAATAACCTCCCCCCCCCAATAATAAACACCGGGCTTACTTCCTATGATGTTGGTCTGTTTAAGGACTCTAATTTCTGGAGTTTTAAAGTATGCTGGTTCGCTTCCAGGTTGATCTCCAATGAAGAAGACACTTTAAGTGAGCATTTTGTCAGACAAAAAGTTAAAACTGAGATTATGTGTGGGTCTGTGTGTGTGTGTGGGGGGGGGGGGTTGCAGTGCTGTTTGCCAGAATTTTGGTTACATATCTACTTAACAACTAAGTTAAGGTTCTCTAAGGTCTTAACCCTATTTTCTGATCACTCGTAGTATACAGTCGCCATTTTGCTTCCAATTGTGTTGTTAGAATTGATATTCCCTTTGAGTGCTGATATTGTGTGACACTTAAGTGTGGAGATTACAACTTAGTTGTTTTGTATCCTGGTGCTCCTTTTTTTTTAGTTTTGTCCACGAGATGGTTGTTTCTAGGTAATTGTTGTAGCCAACAGGGATGAAAAAATGGAGGATTTACAGACCAAAATAAGTTATCGATTTAAATTTTTTTGTTGCTAGCTGCTTGGACTAGTTTCTAAGTCATTCATTCTTAGCATTTTTCATCTAGTCTCTCTTTGGTGTTATATATATCAATATGAATATAGGATATTTGTCACGTGAGGGGCCACCTTTAGTTTATTTGATGGATGCAGTTGTCTCTTTCATTTGTGTATTTCAATTTCTCTCCCCACCACCTGCCTCTTTTTGTCCTGCGCGAAAAAGGGGTGGCCTGTACGCATTCCTGTGATTCAATAGCTGTCTGCGCTTATATTTGATGATAATTGAAATTCCTGTGTGAAAATACTTGGATTTCGGACTTCACTGACAAACAAAATATAGATTTTATTCTAGTAATTGATGTAAGCAGAATCGGAGAAGAATGACTGCATATGAAATATCCCCTCCAGCTTCATTTTACATTGTCTGACGTAAACGGAGATCAGCCTTAGAGCCGCCAGTGGCGCAACGGCAATCCTGGTTCCATTTAGGACTTCAGCTTCTTTCGACCAAGAGAGTTAGAGATATACCCAGGTGCGCCTGCCGTGCCACCACTGCAAGGGAAAACAGCGCTTTCTTCGTGGAATAAGATAAGCCAGTAGTTAGGCAAAATTTCCAGGTGTAAGAGCTCACCCCTCCTGGCCTCGGTGGGGAAAGCGCTCTGTCAGAGGTGTCAAAATGACAGTTCGTATCCCTTGAAGCCAAAAGTTGTGACCAGTGCCGGTGTCACCGCCTGTGTCCGGCGGACACTGAGGTAATTAAGCACATACCTCAAAGTGTCCGCCTTTACGTCAAAGTGTCCCGGCCGTTTTCCATTTTACCCGATTAGGGTTTTTTTTTTGGTTCGTTGGTGTTTTAGGGAAAAATTGTTGCCAAAACCAAGTATTTTTATGAATAAACCATATTGTTGTAATGACAGAATTGCAACTTGAGTGTGGTGACGTTGAGGCCAGGCAGAAGGAAAGCAGAATTGAGATTTTTCTGTGTCTAGAAAAATGAGATTCGTACAAATGGAAAATTCGTGGCTACACGAAATCATTCACAGAATCGATATGTATCTTGTTCGCGGGGAGAAGGGCGGGGGACCGAAAATAAAGATCATTGTAATGATATATACCAAAGACAATTCATCACCTTCATCTTTCACCTCAATCGCTAGGTAATATTAATAATAACCAGGTAAAATGGAAAGCGTACACCAAAAATGGAAGAACATTGCATTATCTATGACAGTGGTTCTCAATGCGTGTTCTGCAAACAAATTAAATGCAGAAATAAAGGCGTTGGAAAATAATCGGTAGAATTTAAAATAATTTTTGGATGGGATTGTAATTGCTTGTTCCTGTGGCCTAATGGATAAGGCGTTGGCCTCCGGAGCCGAAGACTGTGGGTTCAAGTGCCACCAGGGGCGCATGAGTATTTTAAAAACCCGCCGCGGTGGCGTAGTGGTTGTTAGCACACTCGGCAACTACACTATTAGTTCTAGGTTCGATACTGGACCGTGGTGGGTCGGCCTCTTTCGGGCGAGAGAGAAGCCGCGAGTGTGCCTTCTTTCGGATGAGAAGTAAAACCGAGGTCCCGTGTGGGTGTACGATGGCACTTGCACGTAAAAGAACCCTCTCTACTACGCAACGGGTAGATGAGGCAAAATTTCCAGGTGTAGGAGCTCGCCCCCTGGCGTCGGTAGCATTCCCCAACGAACACTAGACCGACGATAAATAAGCGTAGGGGTGCAGCTTTGGCCGGCAACCGGCTGCAGAAAAAACTATGACCAATATATCACCCGGTGTTCATTCAGAGGCACCCCCAGTTTGACATGCCCGCTGCAAGGAATCAAATACGCCGATGATTATAGAAATTGCAGCATTGGGTTGGCAGCAGGTTACTTAATTAAAATACTATTCAAAGGATCGCTCATGTTTCCCCAGTGGAACCAAAAGTGGACCCCCGACCCTGCCATAGACGGGGAAAGGGATTAGTAAGAATTGTCATTACTCTTTTCTCTATCGTATTGGCAGGGCAGGGTAGGGTGAAGATGGGGCTTCCGACTTAATGTGAAGGCCCCTTGCTTATTTAACATCTTTCTAGGGATAATTTCTGTTACCAAACACTTCGATAGGATTGGCGAAAATTGTGGTGACGTCATATATCATATACACCCTACGCCTGCCCTACGTGGTAGGACACTGGCTGTAGTTTTCACTCGACTGCAGGAAGGACCACTTTCGACTCCTTCTTTACCATCTCTTCCCCTCTTCTGTGGTTTCTTAAGAAGCCACCAACCGCAGCCTGGATTGAGCCTGCAGCCGTGGACTTGGGAATCCAGCTCGCACTCATTGCGAGCCACCGAGATAAACGAATATGAAAAAATAATTTTTTTAGACTGTATACTGAGATTGATTACCCTTTATAGCTTGTAATATTAAGAATAAGGTACAGTATTTCTTTTTCAAGTTTTGATTGAGGCATATTTACTCTCGGCTGTGGTAGAGGGGGGGGGGGTCTTGAATATCTCATTTCTAATCACCCATAAAATTAATTTCTGCCAAACATTGAAATATATATATATACAGTTTTTTGAATAGAAAAAAATAACCCCTTCTTTAATGTATGTAATATATTAACTTTTTTTCCTCTCACTATAATTTGATATTTCAAGGCGACAGATGTGCTCTCCACGTTAGATTATTTTTTATTATGAAAAGAAATTGAGACTGGCTACTGATATTTCTCTTCAGTTTTTACTACAAAGCTGTTGTTAATTTCATTTCAATCCATATTTCAGTTTTTGTAATCAGACTACCTCTACTCTACGATTCTATCTGTAATTTGCTTTCTTTCCAGCCCTTTCGTAACCATTGCTGTTCTACCAATTTTGTTTTTAGAAATGCGGCCCACGGGCAGGGTGAGCTGCTACTTGGCGGGCAGGAGAGTCCCCATTACACAGGGAGGGATTTGTATGCAAAAAAGTCATCTTTTTTTTATGGATGGGCGTGAGTAGCGAAATAAAATAGCCCCCGCGGACGAGATACTAAGGGCAAGTACTCCGAATAAAAACCCCAAAAATAAAAAAAGAATTTGTGGTGCAGAGGACAAGATCCCCAGGTACCGGAGGTAGTGAGGTGAGTCGCCACCGTGCATCCGCAATGCCGTGGCGTGGAGACATACATATGTTCTCATGTTTGATAAGGCTTCGAGTGTTTCTGTGGGGTAGGCCGACAATCCTCCACAGATTACCAGTCCAACATTCCTGTTAGTTCCAAACGCCTGACTGGGTCCCCATTGTTTCTTGGAGTTTAAGGTCCCGTCAACTACAAGGTCATTAGAGACCCGTCCACTGTATAGTTCTAATGCATATACTGCACAGACACTACACTAATGTGACGATTATTGGGTATTAGCAGTACCCAGCTTTCCCGAGCGACCACCCATGTCAGTACTAACTGGGCTTGCGTTGCTTAACTTCAGTGATCAGACGAGAACTGGTGTGTCCAACGCAACTCGCCGCTCCCTACTGGGTCCCCAGTCAGAGCTGTTTCATAAAGCAAAGGGGCAAATCTTAAATTATCTAAGGATATGGTAGTGTGTGGGGTGGATGAGGAGCTAGCGGGAGTGGGCGGCTAGAACCCGCGCAGGCCCGATCATGCCACAAGCTGGATTGGGATATGATGAAGATGAAATGCTGCCAGATTCGGAATCTCATCTTGTAGTGCGCGTACCTCTTTCTGGAGAGGAAGAGAGACTTTTTCGCCGGGTTGGAAGTAGAAAATGTTGATTCCGTGTCTGTGCCTGTGCTATGACCCAGAATAATCGTATCGGATATCATATCCAGAATTGGGCACTCCTTTCTTGATATTATAGCCGGCCAATGAAGAGGGTAGATCAGCTTTCTTCTCGAGTTCAGAGTGCTTCAGCGCGGCACAAATACTCATGGTGTAGAAGTTGGACTCTCCACCTACCCTCGTCTGATCACTGAAGTTAAGCAACGCAAGCCCAGTTAGTACTGACATGGGTGGTCGCTTGGGAAAGCTGGGTACTGCTAATACCCAATAATCGTCGCATTAGTGTAGTGTCTGTGCAGTATATGCATTAGAACTATACAGTGGACGGGTCTCTAATGACCTCGTAGTTGATGGGACCTTAAACTCCAACAAACAACAACAAATCCACCTACCTCGACATCGGTAGGGGGAAGTGCCCAAGCGCATCAATCTCGGCGGAAGTTAAATAAGCATAAGATTTGCCGCAATAGGTTGGCAGTCGGCTGCGTAACAATAAAATTCACCAGATTGCACCCCCTCCTGGCCTAGGAGAGAAAGGCGTTGGTGATAGTGAATCATGATCTTGAGATTCTCATTTTAGGATACCTGGTGTCGGACAGGTGGTCATGTACTCACTCGCCGTGGCGGAATCAGGACGTTTGCTACTTCCTATATGACGCAAGACTCACTTAAAGGCATTGTCCTTTTTATTGTTCAGGTCAGCCATTACTGGGGAGGGGGAACTGAGAGGTAGCTTTAGAAGTCCGGGAGAGGAGGTAGGGTGTTTTAATCCACATCTAAATTCTTGGTCCTGTTGGCACTGTTCGGGGGTGAGAGAGCGAGATCCCGACTTTTAACTGTAGTTGTATAATAAGATGTCCAGTGGAGGCGAACAAGGCACCAATCGTTGGACGTTTCCTTGACTTTGTTGTTCAACCAATCAACACCATCTGTCGCTAAATGAGTTTGGTCGACACCAGCTGCTGGAGGGAGCCACATTTGTTGACTATTTTTTGTGTGTTGCATACCTCTTTTTTTGGGTTCCTTTTTCAGGGGACAGATTTTATATATATATCAGATGTGGATATACTGTAATGTATATCTATATACAAGTGAAAAAGAAGGGACGACAAAATTCACTATCATTTCATGTGTTTGAATTTTTGCTGCTACCGGTCATTATTTCATAGTTTTTCCTACTTCCTTTCTCCTGCTCGTTTCAGTCTTTCATTTTTTCCTCTTGTATTTGGTTTATTACGTAAAATGTGACATTAGCCGTTTATTTTTTTACTTTTTTACTCCCAAAAGTGTTAGACAACCATTTTATTAGATAACTCTGATAATAAATGCGAATTTGAACGGGTCGTCCCGTTTCTTTTTTTTGACTTACCGCTGCGCTGTGGAGTTATGATATTATAGTATCAAAAAAAATTGTTTCTTGCGCAAAGCGAAAAATATTTTTTGAGGGCACTGCAACAACGTTTATATATATTTAAAGGCTGTTAAACATAAATGGTATAATAAATCTTTATATGTGCATTTTTTATTCCCTATATTTTTGTTTCAAGACACACATACACTTTGAAGTAGCACAGGCTTTAGGTCGATTATCAGGTTGTAAAATTCAAATATAATACTCATGAAATGCTTACTTCCTTCTCCTCTCCTTATCCCCTCAGAAGACAAAGAGGAGAAATCATATACACTCTAATCACCTAATATTTCTTGCCGAACAATTTCATTCCTCTTTTTGGATTTCTTTGGGCCCCATCTTACTAAGCCCGTTTGTCTCTTAAGATATTATGAAAATGGAGGTAGGAGATAAGCTATGCTCAGAATATACACTCCTCTCCACGATCCAATGATTGATTTAGATTCCTTGATGATCCTGCTTGAGTAGTGAGACAGGAAGGTTTGAAGGCCCGCGAATGCACCGCACCGCCTTTCGTTCCCGGGGTGGTAGGCAAATTCGGTGTCCTGCCGTATGTGGGATGTGTATTGTGTCATCACTGCACAATAAAAGAGCCCTTTTCTTGTGAAATAGCAGATACGTGTAGTTCGGCAAAAATTCAGATGTAGTAGCTCGGCCCTTTAACTACAGTAGTCATTAGAGCCCAGTTCTAATGCAGAGTCTGCACTTACACTACGCTGTTACGACGCAATACCCAGTGTTCTCAAGCGGTCACCCATGCTAGTACTAGCAGGGGTTGGGTTGCTTAACTTCAGTGATCAGACGAGAACTGGTGTGTCCAACGCAATATAGCCGCTCCGACCCTCTTGGAGTGCTGTTGTCTTTGTTAGAAAACCGCCCTTTTGCAAACTTAGAGGTCATGAGTCGAAGTCGGACAGTCATTTTTTTGGGTCGATAGGCAAGTGTACACTACCCCAGACTCGAACCTACCGTCATAATTTCATTTTTAATGAATAAAGCACTGCACTCAGTATTTATTACATATTAGAGGGCATATTATATCTCGTCGCGATTTAGCAGTGATAACGTTAATAGTGAGATGAAGACTAAATGGGTACAAGAAATGGAAAAGGGGTGGAAGAGGCGAGGTACCAAGAGAATGAGTCCAAACCCGAAAATGGAATTCAGTGATAAGGGACAATTAAATGATTGATATCCATTACGGACGTCAAAGAAAATAAATTGGTACGATTTGATTGATGTCCATTTCATGAGTAATGTCTTCACTCCGTCAGCACTGAACGTGACCTCTATGATACCCATTAACCTGAGTCTGCAGGACGGATCGCATCCTTCCAGAGAGATGTCAGTACTGGCGAGCAAGGGTGCCGGATTTACAACTTTGGACTGGACAGGACATCTAGACCAGGTGACGAAGTAGCAAAAGATACCCACAATCAATAAAGATCAACAAGGATGGGAACAATACGGGATTCGAAAAATAGTGGTTTATTGTTTTGTTTTTAATAAGGTTCCCGTTGACTTTTGATGACAACGGACCCACCGGGAAACGCCCGAATCTTCATGTGGACCCGTCCAATTTTGCATCATTTCTGAAGATACAGTACAGGAAAATTTAGGATCCTATTTTTTGCCGATTGTCAAAGGTAGAAAAAATGAATTTTGAAGTAACGGTGTTGTTGGGTGGGGATATCGATTTTTTATCGATCGAGTTGTTTATAAATATGGTGGATCTATACAGATCAATAACTATATTTATAGTGCAGTGACCAAACACAATGCTACTGTTTTAGAGATATGTGTTGTACTTAGCCCGTTAACGATTTAGGTTATCCATTTTCAGATCCCTTTGTATAAACGTGTATCCTGTGTCTGGCATTCGTGCACATGAATCGTCTTCATACACTGTCACCACCACTTCTAGTGGCGGACAAAGCACTTGAAGAAGCTGCCTAGTTTGAGGCCCCTTGTTCTAAATAACAAGTAATGTAATCAAATCAATTTATTACTTAATTAAGAATTCTTAAAACTCCTGCAAACGAAATCTGTATTGCTAGTCTTTGGCACTTTCAGGTCTTCCCCCCCTCACGAGCGGCGAATTGTGTAGGGCCCACCAGTTCCCGTCTGATCACTGAAGTTAAGCAACACAACCCCAGGTAGTACTTACATAGGTGGCCGCTTGGGAAAATGGGTACTGCTAATACCCAAAAATCGTCGCATTTGTGTAGTGTCTGTGTAGTCTCTGCATAAGAACTACACTGTGGCTCTAATGACCTTATAGTTGAAGGGCCCTAAAACACCAACAAACAAACAAACATCTCCCTCACAGACAAATAGTTTACTGGTTTAGACCAAGGGGAAGAGAACCTGCATTTCTTGAATGCAGGCCAGCACACCGTCAACCGAATTGATTTTGTTTCGTTGGTGTTTTAGTGCTCTTCAACTATAACGGATGCAGACTGCACAGACACTACGCTGATGCGACTACTTTTAGGTATTGACGGTCACCCATGCTAGTACTAGCTGGGATTGTAGTGCTTAAATTCAGTGATCGGACGAGAACTGGTGTGTCAATCGCAATACAGGCTTTCGTATTGTGAGTAGCAGTGGCGTAACTTGTAGAGGCAATGGGGTCAAAATGCCCCGGACACCAAACAAAGCTCCTTGTTGGAAATCAGCCGCCAGGACACAATGTCTGTGCGACGACTTTACGGTAAATAAAAAGTGCCTACATACGTGTACCATGTCTGCTCAGGACAAGCAACAGGGGAATGGGAACGCTTCGAATGCCTCTTGCCCTAAGCGCCTCAACTGAAGTTACGCCACTGGTGGGTAGACTTATCTCAACAGAAAGTTGTATGATTATTTTCGTGATGTGAACCACATTTGCAATGATTTATTACATTTATTTTCAAACCTTTCCATTTTGTGTTTTATTTTAAAAATAGACTCGACGTGATAATAGTTATAACTCAACTGGTCAGCAAGCATTGATGAAATATTCACACGCCCCAGTTTTGATACAGTCTCAACTTTATTGTGGTTAGTGTTTTTCATGAATGAAATGGTCAAGCCCACCAATAGGTTTACTTTAAAGGACTCATTTACAGAATTTGTCAATTTTTTTTTTTCAAAATGTCACTTGTGTAGAAGAAAAGCAAATTCAGGAAAAGAGATTCTAGAGTGTGGGACCCTTCTTCTTCTGTTCATGGTCATCTTATGATTTAGACAAATTTCTGTTTGATTGTCCATAAATCTCGATAATATCGTCAAAAATAAGTCAATTTCTATTCAGTTAGTACTATATGTACTTTTTATTGTCCATTTTGTCCTCTTATGTCCGAGTTTGCGAAGTACTTCAGATTTTTTTTTCTGTTCCTGTAACCCCCCCCGTCCTCCCTTCTCTTCATTTCTTTTGGATAACACAAGTTTCCTTCGCTCGCCCTTGCCCTCCTCCTCCTCCTTCGCTTCACTAGCTATTGGTCAGCTAGTCCACTTTCATCCAAATTATTTTTGGGGCTGCCTACATTTTCAGAAATTGGGATCGGGTGTTAATACTAGCCTATTATTCTTGTTGTTGATATTATTGTGCATCCGAGAAAGTCACTTGAATTTCTTCTCTCCTGTTTTTTCTTCCTCTCTCCTCTCTCTCTCTTTCTCTCTCTCTCTCTCTCTCTCTGCTGAATGATGGATGGCATTGACGTAAGGACGCATGCGCATTGTTGGTGACAGTGTTTCCTGAATTGAAGGTGTTTATTTCATGGACATGGTGGAGCTTTTGGCTCGTCGACAGTGATTTGTGGCGCACCAGACGTTGTGACAATGAACGTTTTGATCTATACGAGTAAGGAAAGACTCAAAATCTAAATGACATGTGTTGCCTTCTGAACATGAAAAATGACCATGTTACTTATTGGGTCCCTTGTTTTTTTTTCTTTCTTCAAATGCAAAAACGTTGCCAA
The DNA here is from genome assembly GCA_013389805.1 of Trigoniulus corallinus. Classification (NCBI taxonomy): domain Eukaryota; kingdom Metazoa; phylum Arthropoda; class Diplopoda; order Spirobolida; family Trigoniulidae; genus Trigoniulus; species Trigoniulus corallinus. The sequence continues at coordinate 15,628,866 of JAAFCE010004209.1, forward strand.
TGCCTTCCACTCACCCCTCGCTTTTCTGCAAACCCTTAACTCAAAACATCTAACTGACGTTGTAATAACAACCAATCATTGGCCTTTTTTAGTCTCCTCTGTGCCCTCCAAGGATTGACCATGTCGTGTTAAATTTCTAACCAAAATCTTTAAAGCGAAAACATCCTAGTTTTTTTTTTTAGTTCCGTTATTTATTCTTACTAATAAAGTGATTTATGGTCAAGCCTAGTGGTGCAGCTCCTCACCCCTTTTTCCTTTCCTCCGCTACTTTCCCGATCACTTGTCCCAAGGTGCCGACGCCGTCTTGGGACGTCGTGTTTTCCTGGCGCCAGTTGGTTGCTACACGGGATAGTGTCACGATTTTTTGAAAATATCGTTCAGATTGTCCTATACGTTACTTTTTTTCACTCAGCATCATAAACCCGTCTCTCGTCTATGGCAGGGTCGGGTACTCATGGTGTGTCTCGTTGAGCCACATGAAAGATCTTTTATACGGTATTTTCATGCAGCAGGCTGCCAACTTAAGGCGGCTTTTTCATCATTGGCCTATTTTTGATTCGTTGGAGCTCTTCACCGACGCTATAGACAGCTCATAAGCAAGGTAATTTTGTTGAGGGTTACGGCCACGTGTAATAAGGGTTACGGCCACAGGGAATCGCCTGTATAGCTTTGGACACACCAATTCTCGTGTGATCACTGAAGTTAAGCAACGCAACCCCATCTAGTACTAGCCGCTCGACGTAACGGCTTAGTGTCTGTGCAGACTCTGCATTAGAACTACGCAGTAGATGAGGGTCTAATGACCATTGTAATTAAAGGGCTCTAAAATACCAACGAAACAACGGGAGCGGCTAATTGTGTTGTACACACCAGTTCTCGTCTGATCACCGAAGTTAAGCAACGCAACCCCAGTTAGTACTGACATGGGTGGCTGCTTGGGAAAACTGGGTACTGCTAGTATCCAAAAATCGTCGCATTAGTGTAGTGTCTGTGCAGCCTCTGCATCAGAACTACGCAGTGGACGGGGCTCTAATGATCTTGTAGTTGAAGGGCCCTAAAACACCAACAAACAAACAACGACAACAAAAAACGGACGCATAGCTTGACGTCCCACTTGACGGAAGGCTGTCTCTCTCGCTTGCCCGATGAAAGCCACCTGACTTGGTTCAGTCTCGAATCTAGAACCACTGACGTAATAGTCCAGCACGTCACCTCTGCAAGGTGAAAGTAAGTCCTCCGTAAGAGCAGTCTTGTCCCATGACGCAAAGAACCCTAAGGCTTACCCTATACTTGCTGATCTTGAATGCGGATCTGATCTTTGAGGTAATGATTCCAGGTTCAATCCTTATAGAAGCGAAAGGTAAATGTTGGGGGGGGGGCTCAGTATTTTTGGGAGCAGCTTAGTTAAGCAATGCAAGCCCAGCTAGTACTAACATGAGTGGCCGCTTGGGCAAACTGGGTACCGCTAATACCCAAAAATCGTCGCATTACTGTAGTTTCTGAGCAGTCTCTGCATTAGAACTCCGCAGTGGACGGGGCTCGAATGACCTTGTAGTTGAAGGTCCCTAAAACACCAACGAAAGCGAACACCTTCAGGTTAGGTGTTCTTCTGCATCCTAATTTGATTAGTGAGATTAGAGTAGCCTTGTGAGTTGACAGGCTGACCTTAAATGTTTGTCTAAAATTGATTTGTTACAATAGACTAATTTAGAGTTTTCTGAGGTGATATCATGCAATATGGTTGACCATTTGATATAATTTAACATTCATCAGACCAATGTCCACTACCACCGCCAACATCTGTTTGTAGTGCCTCGTTTTCTAGGTGTCCTACTTAATTATAAAATCTTACTGTAGGCCTACAAGACAGAGAGATGCTCATTTACATGTTTGGTTGTTGTAACCACTGCATGTAGCGAAAATCCAACATGGTTTTCATACAAAAAAAAAGGGGTTTCCAATGACGTAATATATATAATGATACATGGCACTCATATTATGCTTAATTAAAGAATATATATACGTGGCAATGGAGACTCTATTCATCTTAAGTATTAATTATATTTAGTGAAATAATGGCCACTGGAGAGCCAATCAATTAACGCGATGAGCGCTCCATGTTCAACATGTATATATTATAGTCCCGTAAATAGATGATCAGATGTTGGTCCTTTCCCTTTTCCTCCCTCTTCAGTCTTCATTATTCCTGTTTTCTCGCGCTCTCTCTCTCTCTTCTGCCAGGAACTTGGTAATCATTCTCATCTTATCCTCTTGGCCCTGGTACTAGTGATTTGCATATATGGCAAGTATTTTAATTGAGTGCAGAATTTTAATGTAACCCTTTGTGTGTATTGTGCAGTGCTTTCGTTTTTCCGTCTTTCTCTCTCTCCCCATCTCTTGCCTCCTCCTTTCCTCCTTGTGCAATTTCTGTCCACCTCGTTCCTCCCTGTCCGGTTTCTTCCCCACTCTCGTCTTCTTCCTTTCCGTCTCCAGAAATCTGAAAACGTCTCTTCATCCCTTGTGTCCGTCAATATATCTCTTATTTTCGGCCTCCGTATTTAGAGTGACGTTTATGTGGCGATGCCACTCCCACTCACCACCCTATACCGCTACACTGGCCTTAATACATTAGAACCGAGCCCTGGGCGTTAAAAACAAAACAAGGACATGATTTATCACGATATCATGGGCAGGATGATGGTATTGTATGGTAATTGATGTTTGAAGTTTGAAGAAGGGATTTTTTTTTCTTCTCTTGCTCATGCGATCTAAGTGATTCGACAAATGGGCTTGGGCCTTTAGGTTTCATCGTCAACGTTTTATCATTTCACTAGAGTTTTTTTTTTCCTTGCTCTGGTTCTCCATTTCGCCCCCAACCCCCTCCTTTCTCTCTTTCTGACAAAATGAATGATGCCCCTTCGATCGATATAGAGTGGAGCCCTAACTTTTTTTTTTATATTTTTTGTTGTGAGCCCCCGTAAACACTTAATCCGTCCTATATTCCATTAAAAGACATTATGACAAATGTTACTTAAAGAACTAAGAAACTGTTTTAACCACTCCCACTTGGACGTCGCTCCATCTTTAAATGTCATGGGGTCTTCTAACCTTTTTTTTTTGCTGAGTCCTACACGCCCCTGAGTGCATTTTCCGTCTTGCAACGCCGTAGATGTCGTAAGCACCGCCATCTGGTGGAATTGTGATGACATGATGTACTGTAATTTGGTTTGTTTTGGTCATTTAGGGTTGAACTCTCACCTCTGAAATGTCACTTGTCAAGGATGATGAGCACAGGCAATTTGCTCAGCTTGAATTCCTACCTGAAGATTTTCATCTCTTGTCTCCTGCCGGATTCGAATCTATGATCTCGAAAACGCAGTGGTCAACATCACATAATGTTAATGTCGATTAAAAAAAGGTACCATTATTGTGAATCTGCTGGTGTGGGGGAGTAATCACTCACAATCACTCATTTGGGCTTTAAAAATTTATTATAGGTCCTTAAAGAAGTAAATGGACCAGAAGTGGAAGTAAAGTTATTAAAGCTCTTTCGAATGGAAGACAGACGTCCGATGGGAAGTAAAGCCTTAGGGCTTCGTGTCTGCTGGTAAAGGAGCGCTTATTGTGAAGAGTAAAATCTACCAGGTGTACGAGCTCGCGCCTTGGTGTCGGTGGAAGAAAAGTACCCCAAGAATCAAAATGCGGATGTTCCACTCCACAAATCGATCTGGTGTCCCAATGGGGTTAAAATGGGCACCCGACCCCTCCATAGGCAGGCAAAGTGTACTTTCTTTTCTGCCGGGCGAGGAGAACAAACATCTGGACGTCTAAAGTGGGTATTTAGAGACACCTGTTTGGCTTCTGTTCGTCAACATTTTGTCATCTTTTCTCAACAATATTTGATCCGTACTCAAATCAGCTCTTTCAAGCTGTAACGTCCCATTGATATCCAGTAAATCCACCAATCGGCTATCTCGTCTTTTATGGATGAGATCAGCCTTAAACTTTCTTAACTGGGAGAAGTACCAGAGCTGAAGTCATGCGGTTTTTGTCAGTCTTCAATGTTTAACACTTTTAAGCTCTTGTAGTTTACCAGGCGACTATTTCAGCCCCCCCCCCCCCACCCTTCCTCCTCCATCTTGTCACTCCCTCACTGCCCTCCAACTCCCTTCAACTGCTTTAACTCCTTCATACTCATTCCATCACTTTTATCAATCAAATAATCCACCTTCAACAACAGATGCTCTTTGGCTAAAAGATTACCTAAAAGTGAGCTAATTAATCGTCTTTGCGCCTAGATGACAGTTTACCCTAAGAATTAAGGGGGGAGGGGTATGAAATTAGGAAGTAGGTGTAACACAAGACTTAAGACGGAGGGGAGAAGCTGGTTCTTAACATTTCCTTCTTCTTTAAGCGCAGTATGCAACAAACTTAACGACATAAAATTCATTACTGACATGTATCATATGCCGCAGAACACATAAGTGTATTTCCTTTGTATGTGTGTGTCTGTTACACCCTGCATCGTCACTGCTCTTTATTCCGAAAATTTTTCTTATATTTATCTGACAAGAAAAACTTTTCTTACGAGGACGAGGAGACGATGCCGAAGGGGGTAGCACCAGCTCTACTCAATTTCTGGTTTAGGAGCAGTGTGTGTTCTCCTGCTGAAGGATGATTGACTTTAGACATAGATATCGATTTTGAAGCTGTTACCAGATTGGTAGTTTTTTCCCTACTGAAGGTAATAATTCGCAGGTTCGGCCCCAAACTATGTTGGGGATGGTTTATTTCTGTCAGTCTTCCAGAACAAAAACCTGAATGTGAATCAGTGGGGGATCCAGGGACGGATCAGTCTTTGAATACCGTATTTATTCTAATTAACAGCACCCTCTAATAAACGGTGCACTGTTTATTAAATGTACTGAATCCTTAGGTACCTTATCCCGCCTGTGGCAGGGTCGGGTCTATGGGTCCACTGAAGATACCGGGAGCGGCGAGTTGCGTTGGACACACCAGTTCTCGTCTGATTACTGAAGTTAAGCAACGCAACCCCAGTTAGTACTGACATGGGTTGGCGCTTGGGAAAACTGGGTACGGCTAGTATCCAAGAAATCGTCGCATTAGTGTAGTGTGTCTGTACAGTCCCTGCATTAGAACTACAAAGTGGACGGGGCTCTAATGACCTTGTAGTTGAAGGGCCCTAAAACACCAACAAACAACAACAACAAACTGAACATGCTCCGACTGGGGGCACCCCAGCCAGGCGTCTGGAACCCACTGAAATATTGGCTTGGTTGTCTGTGGGGTGTGCCTTATTAAAGGTACTGAAATATAAACAGCGCCCTCCAATAAACGGCGCAGCAAAAACGCCTTTGAAAAAAAAAACGGCGCGCCATTTATTAGAATAAACACGGTATTCAGAATCCCTTAGTATAAATGTAACTAGCAATTATAACAGGTCCTCTACTGCCCCGTAGACAATGGTTTAGCCAAATGCAGATTGGACTGCAACTGTTGGACTGGCAGTATGGTAATGGGGATAGCAATGCAAAAATGCCTCATGGATTACAAAGTTGAGTCATTTATCAGTTGAAATATGCGCCCCATTGAGGTCCTGAGGGGGGAGCAATTGCTGCATTGCTCCTCCTGGAGACGCCCCTGATGTGAATCAAACAAAATCTAGGCTGCAGAAAAACACCATGCAATATATCACCCGTGTTTCTATTCAGAGGGATGAGATGGGTACCCGACCCTCCCGTAGGTGGAAAAGAGTTAAAAGTTGCTCTGCTTTTGTGGAAGTTTTCATGTCGGATGTTCCATGCCCTGTGACGTTGTATTTGGTATAACACAGGATACAATAATAATTTAGGCAATGTGAATGGTGTGCGCTAGGAATTGAATTTGGTCGCCGCTAGAGGGAGTGGTGATGAATTGTGGAGAGTAGGAAGTTAGTCATCATAAAAGAAATCAAAATATTTAAAATATTTTCTGTCGTTTATATTATATTTCTAGTATGTTGTTGGTTTGTGTGTGTGTTGTAGGATAATTGAAGTGCCTCAAGATTGCCATTTGAGTTTCAAGAAAATGTGATTGTCTTAAAAAATGTTGATAAATTAGTTTTTGCGGAATCCATCATATCTCAGTTCCTGTCTGTTATATTTTTTTTCCTACTCTCTTTTCTCTCCGTTATATGCATTTATGCAATTCTTTTCGTGTTTCCTCTTTGCTTTTTCGGATGTTTTTTAGCCTCCCTCTTTCTAGTCATTTTAGTTTCTTTCTATATATTTATTATACATTTAATGTTGCCGACCAACCAAGTGTAAAGAAGAGTTTTCTTGTCATAAGCACACCCGCCATGATGGATGAGAATATTGATTGAAAGAGGGAGCCGCATTCGTTACTTGGTTTTGTCACTCCCATCTTCTACCCTGAGACCTTCATTCTCTTACCCTACGCACAAAACTCTCAAAAGTTTGAAGAATGATAATTCTGCAAACTCCCATCGCTACCATCATCACCACTGCCACCCAACTTAAAAACTTATGCTCAGCCCTGTAATTATAAAATGAAATTCGTTTGGTTCATCGGTTAACCAATCGATAGAGTGCGCTGTTTATTTCCACCTCCTTTTTTCAACGTATTGTTTGCATTCAGGGACCTTCATTATCGGGCTACTTTAGGGTCTGGGGTGGTGGGACAGATTTCAGAGTGCTAATTAAGATGCATCCTCTCTTCTTTCTCTTTTATAAGACGTCCTGCTCTGAACTCATCTGAGTAGTAATGCCGAGATTGGTCCCCAAATCCGGTGGGACGGTGCCAACACCTTTTCAAGAGGTCCTCGATACAATCTGGGGCTAGTTTCTGCGGTGATGTTAGAGATTTGTAACGTGAATAGGGGCGCAGTGGCCAACTAGCATTAAACAGTGACCTTCGTAGGAATTTAGAGTTTGCACGCCGGAAGTTACTTTTCTCGATTACACTAGGGCTAGAATCCATTGACTAAGCCGGTTTTTGTCAAATTTTTCTGATCGTTGCGTTAATGTGTAAGAAGTCCAGTAGCCCGTAATAATAATCTAGCCCAGTGTTGTTTGTTTGTTAGGGTTTAAGGTCCCACCAACTACGAGGTCATTAGAGACCCGTCCATTGCATAGTTCTAATGCATTGACTGCTCAGACACTACACCAATGCGACGATTATTGGGTATTAGCAGTACCCAGCTTTCCCGAGCGACCACCCATGTCAGTACTAACTGGGCTTGCGTTGCTTAACTTCAGTGATCAGACGAGAACTGGTGTGTCCAACGCAACTCTCCGCTCCCCTTCTAGCCCAGTGGTTCAACGACGAGACCTACCAGATGCGTCGTAATAAAACTGTTGGCCAACAGCAGACCGCACTTCGAGAAACTCTGACCAAAGCATCATGTGACCCACATCTTAATCAGTGCTTAATGTGCTGGTTCAATCCTTAGACGAGGCCCTTTCCAGCCTTGTGGCATATCCGATGTGATCAATACGTAAGTGAACTCTGTTTACACTGGACGAAAATGTGTAGGGCGGCAAAGAGCAGTAGCTCAGTGTCCATAACTGACCTGAAGACATCACTGATACAGAGTGCTTCTTATGCAACAGTAGCATCTTATATTCGGGGATCGATCATTCCCCCAATTACAGGTCAGGCCAGAGGTGATGGATAGTGGAGGGATGATACCACGTTAGTTTTTGGGTACTGTGGGCCGGATAATTATGGCTAGCGGGCCGTCACTTTTCCTGTATTCCGACTGCTTATTTTGCCTCATCAGTCGGTGATTGCCGGACTCATTTTACAGTCCAATTGTTGGGTGGTAGATTTGAATGGAGGGAGAGCATTCGTTATAGATGAAGAAAAAGTTTTGTCATCTGATTGGGTTATGATATACGCCATTATGATAAATAACTGTTATGAATCCGTAAGATGCTGCTGCATCTTCTACAGTTTTATAAATAGATGAGAGTGGTATAAATTTCAAGCCTTAAGGCCGGTCATTAATCTCTGTCTTGAGATATTTACATACTTCATATTAAGAATAACGTTCCGTACGCTTGTTTCCTCACGTTGCACTTGATGAATGCTACAAATTGCAGATGAGATATTTTTTTTTGTCTGGGAGAGAGCAAGAGAGAGTTTTCATGAGATATGTATTACAATTTTAAGTTGCAATTATTGTGAATTGTTACAGCACGCAACTATTTAGATTACGTTCTGAATGACTGCATGTTGTGGAAAGCGACCAAAGTTCAGCTTCCAACTGTGGAGACGACATTTGGCACCTTCAAAATGCCTGATTCCCTCCTTTGTAGTAATATACTTGATGCTTGGAATCGTGGTGAGTTGGCTTGCTCCTATGACTGACGATTGTTTATTTTGGTGATTTCATTTTTCTCTGTCTGTTTTGAAGGTCCGTTGAACGAGATGACCTTCTTCTGCACCTGAAATTTTTGTTTTTGTTGGCGTTTTAGGTCCCTTCAACTACAACAGTTATTAGAGCCCCGTTCACTGCATAGTCCAATGCAGACTCTGTACTGAGACTATGCTGCTACGACGTTTTGGGCGTTAGCAGTACACAGTGTTTCCAAGCGGTCCCCCATGCTAGTATTAGCTAGGGTTGAGTTGTTTAACTTCAGTGAGCAAACGAGAACTGGTGTCCAACCCAATACAGCCACTCACCCTACCCTGAAAATTTTGTTATATTTGTTCTTCGCTATGCCAAAGGATTTTTACCTGTAGTTAGGTACGTACTGAAGGCGATATCCTAAATTCCCCGCTTGGGGCGGTGGCTTTACTTTCAATTCGGAATGGAAGAGAAAATGGAACATTAAATATAATTCTTCCTTTTGCCGAAAAATATATGAGGGTTGAACCTGCGAAATACGACAAACTCATTTTACTGTCAGGTGAGGTAATTTTGTCTGTTAACCGGTGGTATAAAAACACATGCCCCAATTAGGTCCCATGTTATTTCGATATGGGGGTCTGTGATGTCACCACCGTAGGGTAACCTGCTGCCCGAGCGTGACAATTAAGTTGTCTGCGTTAAAACTAAATTTAATTCAAAAGGTGTAATAAAATGGAATATCTGCGGCTCGGATGTTGTTGGACCCCTTTGCTTCCTTCCAGGCTGAGGCAGCCATGAATACACATGGATTGGCGTAATTCCCTTGTGCAGGATCTCGACCTGGGCCTCACTCTCAGTACGGGATGGAGGTTTTTTTTATAGGTTCTAGACCAAAACGATAAAATGCACTTAAATAGCGCAGGACCCCTTCAAGGTGTTCTAGGCGCAGATCTACTCAGCCTACCATCTGCCTGCTGTGTCTTAAATGACCTCAATAGTTGGTAATCGATGTAAATAATCAATAAATCACAACTGACCCAAGTCGGAAAGAATCAGAAGATGACATTTTCTTGACCCATTTTTTTTTTTGCAACTTTCAAACGATAGGTTTAATAAAATTTCAACGTAAATGGAGGACTAATTTTTATTACATGGCTGTCAAATATGATTTTGAAATGTTGAAATTAAGACATTTACTTAATGATTGATTGATTAATTGACTGACTGATGGTTTCCTTTCTGACTAGTAATGATAGTTTTTAAAAAAAGGAAAAACTTTTCTTTTGCCAAGGCCTGTAATTTCTTTTGAGCAAAAAGTATGAGGGGTGTCTGCTGTTGTTGGAGTTGCTGCAGATTGGGTCGAGTAGTGGTAGCGGTGGTGGTGGTAGTGGGGGTGTTGACAAATGGTTGGAAGTTGTGCAAAGGAGGGGCTTTTCGCTGCAAGCAGGCCTATAGTATTTCGTTGGTAACTTTATTATTATAAATAACCTGACATTTTCCTCTGTGATTTATTAGAGCAGAAGGTTGCTGCAGTCGTGCGATTTTGATTCATTGCTTGTCTACGTATGAATTGCATTGTGCATTGGATTTTACGGAGGTGTAGGCCTAATATCTATACGCATTTATATTGATCAAAAATTACATGGAAGAGGAATAAACTTTTACTTGATATTCGAAAGATTTTCACGTTCACACAAGTACACACACACATATATATATATTTTTTTCTCCTCGCTCTGCGACAAGTTGATTTTTCAAAATGGAGAAAAATAAATCCTTTTTCTATCATATTCCATTCACGAAATCCTATTTCACTTATTGAGTAAATAAGTACTAAGACGAATTTCACGTGAACTCTTTTGGTTGTGGTCATTTAAGCCCACCTTGTTGGCCACTTTGACTGACTGCTGTAGGTGGTAGGGGAAACGACTACAGATTTTGTTGACAGATGTCCATCTGCTTCATGTCCATCCAGGAGAGGTACCACTAGTCCTAGTTGCTCTGTTCTGCTCTTTTGCATTTTACTGGGACCCTTGGCCTGCTTATGGCAGAGTGTACTCTGTATTAGTGATCTTCACTTTCTCCCCTGTCTTCTACTAGATCAGTGGTGGCGAACTTGTGACCCACCGTGCAATTTTAAGTGACCCACCCGAACGTGAATCATATCTAGTTTATCGTATCATAGTGTGTGGGTTGAACGGGGACCTGGAGGTTAGAACCCATAGATCCGACCCTGCCACAGGCGGGATAAAGGCATTATGATGATGTTCTCTATTTGCTACTTTAATAAACTAATATATTCATTATTAATAAGAATTTTTTATTCATAAAATTAAATAGTGATTGCAACTGACCCACGGACAACTTTTTTGCTCTCTTTTTCGTGTTATTGTGACCCGTCTTCAAAAAAGGTTCGCCACCACTGTACAAGATCTTCAGGTCTGCACCTCTCTCCTCCTCTGTCTGAAATACTAGCATAATTCATAGTCGTTTTTCACGCCTATGGCAGAATCCCCTTTGCTGCATAAGCTCCTGGATTTGAGAAAAATTAAATTGTCTGGCCGCTTCCTGGTTCCATTGCAGCACCAACATCACTCTGATGTCCATAGACTTTACTTATTCTTGATAATTGGTAGTCCCACCATTATTGGCGGTATTCTGCTCGGAGTTGATGTGGGCATTCAAATATTTCTTAATGAATTCATCATTTTCACGTTTTGTATAAATGACGAAAGTCCATTAACTCCGTCTTGTGATCAACTTCACGAGTAGTAAACCTGTCAAAAGAAGAAATTGTTATTCTGTACATTTCATGATGCATTGAACATTTGGCAGATCCTTTTCATATATATAAATGTATAGTTTCTTCTTGTAGCGATGATCATTTCAATTCTGAGCACGATATGCCCATTGACAAAACCGCAACTTAAATCTGGATAAAAACGTGTCAGTATGACTGCAGAACAAGGTGTTAACGTCCTACGAAACAAAGAGGATCAATAAAGGATTTAGCAATGGTTCTTTTGGTGGTTCATTTCTTATCCTGATTAGTTGTAAAAATAGTCCTTAAAAGACTTTTTCAGTGTGTGTTTTTTTTTCTTACTTGAAAGCGGTGGTGGGTTTTTCTTTTGTCCCTCCATTAGGTTTTTTAAAATGTGGGTGCCTTTTCTTTCCAAATTCTAGCTACATTTCAAGCGTCCACTCGGAATTCATTATATCAGTTTGGTCCTCTCATAAGATCCTTGATTTGACAGATAACTAAAACGAGATTTGTGATGTACTGTAACGAGCCTACTATTTTAACTTGTTTGTTATGTTATAATAACGGGTTGGGGAGTAAGCCAAGCAGCCATTACAGGCTGAACCCTTATGAAGCTGCTCGCGGGAGATGAGGAGGTAGGTGTAGAGGATGTAGGAGAGGGGAAATTTCCAGCACCCATCGCTCTTTACCAACCACCCATGTTGGTACTAAGGTTGGCTTGCATTGCTTAACTTCAGCAATCTCACGAGAACTGGTGTGTCCAAAGCAACTGGGCTGCCCGTTTCCTACAGCTTATTGCAGGGGTTTAGTACCCATCAAATTCAGCATAGGAAAAGTAAAAGAGGTGCAGATTGAGGAAGAATAACAGACTTTCTGGCAGTCGTGGATCATTTTAAGGACATATTTCTTAAAACAGTTTTTATTTCATGAATTTGCTTTTCTTTTTGTTAAATTGCATGACCTCTGAATGAGTTCCGGGAAACGGAAGATTTTGTTTGGCTTCTTGCATTGTTATTGTTTCTGTCATACGTCAACTATCATCTTTTAATACTTTTTCTTTGTTGGCAGGTTTGAATTTCAGAAATTACTCAACGACATTGAAGATTTAACAAATAACTAAAGTTGCTCCAGATTGGAGGTGAGAAAAGATGGAGTTTAAATTTATTTTAAAATAGCATATTTTGTCTCAAGCTTATTTTAGGATTTAGTTCCTCTCAAACACCAGCCTATTATTCGTGGCTATTTGATTAAAAAGGAATTTGCTTCGTTTTCAAATTCTAGCTGATTTTCAAAGTCTCAGGAACAACACGCTACGAACTATCAGATCACAAATCACTGCATTTCTTTCCCCACTTGGCCAAATTGCAACTAATGATCATAAATAAAGTCTTTATTATCAATGAGCCCTGTTCAAAGTAATCCTCTGAGGTGACTATTTACCTGAGTTGACTCTTCTAATAAACGTCCTATAAAAGCAGCCCTCAACCGATACTCGAGCATTGATCGATATAAATTACTGTAAGATTTTTCCAACAAGAGCATCTCCTGCCTGCCATTTTGTTCCCTCTCCTCTTCCTCTCTTTACCTTGCGCTGTAATTAGAGGCAATGAAGGTAAATCCGTTTGGGAATTTATTTTATTGATTGCGAATGGATGCTAAGACTATAGTGCCTAAGTTAACGATAAAAATAATTCCATTTTTGTAAATATTTGCTTGCCTTTGTTGTTGGAAACAAGAGGAGGCAATTATGATTTAAATGTGCCATTGGTTCCAATACCAGGGCTCTCACTAGCTAGACAATCAGCTCTAGTCACCTGTACTTTCTTTAGGAATGCGCTGAAGCACTACTCAGCACCGGAGTGTAGGTGGATTCCCTCTCTATATCAGTCTAGATTACTGAACGTAGATTCGCCTCAGAAAGAAAGCCGGGCGGATGAATTTTCTCTCCAATTAAGAGTGCTCTTAAGGTGTGCTTTTCATGAGAGAAATGTTGCCTCATGCCCAGACAATGTACCCCTGTCACACTCAAAAACCATACCTCGGTCTAATCGGAATCTGAGGATTAGGGATGGTATGTGTGGCTCGGTTCTTGGGGTATTTGACTCCCTAAATTCATGGTTGGAGATTCTGCGTCATCTGGCGTCTGTGAACGATTTTGTCTCCAGGAGGGACAGAGGCGAACGTTAAACTGGAATGGGGTTGTAGCACTAAGTCGACAGCCAGATGCTTCCAGATACTGCACAAAAGGCTGCCAGAGGCTGGAAAAGGATCAGAATTGTTTCTGAGCTGACTCCCTCTAAATTCATGGTTGGAAGTTCTTCGTCATCATTGGAAAGGCGTTGTAGCACCAAGTCGATAGCCAGATGCTTCAAGATACTGCGCAAAAGGCTGTCAGAGGCTGGCTTCAATTTCTGAATTGACATATCTCAAGGTTGAAGCATATTGTGAAATTACCTCACCCAAGAAATGCTCCTCCCACTATCAAAATTTCCTAAACTCAATACTATATGGAAATTATAATGAATTTGGATAGTTAATCATGGATGCAATCATATATACAAGTTTGTGCGTGAAAATTGATGTCTTTTGCATAACCTAAAGACTATTTTCTCTTCTCTCCAAGTGATGCATTTGAAAATTTAAAAAAAGTGACGTCACACCAATGAGAAATGAGGTTGGGATTTGAGAGATAACCGAAGAAGAAAATTAAGTATAGAGATCAGAGAGTTTCAAGACATTGATATTAATAATATACATGAAAAAACAATCTTATTTCACCTTCGTTCACGTGGACAAGCAAACACATGTGTACGTCACAATCTAAACTTTAACATTAATCAATGTCATCTTTGCAGACGTCCATTAATAATAGACAATTTCAGATGTGGAGGCCGGATGAAGGCGAGCAGAGGCCCAATGACATAACAGTGCTCAAAACGTCTGTAGGGTAAACTGCAAGAATTTTAAAATGCAAGCTAATTTCGATCGAATCTAGTAAATACGGCACATACATGAAAAAAGAAGTCAAGATATAAAAATAATAATATTTTTTGGGTGTGTTTTTTATTATCGTCGTTGCAGATTTGTCCCTGTGCTGTTCTGTGCACGGTGCTGTTCAAGACCAGTGCTGCTGCTACTTTTCACAGATGCCAAGTTCTGCTATCCGAATGAATAAAGGACCCACACTATTTCCTGTGGAAGATATTAATTTATGAGCTGGGTGCGCAGGGATATAATCAGACAGATGATTTATGAATGAACAAGTTAGCTATTTATTTCCAAGTGCTAGGTTTATCAGAGTTTTAGGTCCAATCGCAAAGGAAATCCCTCTGGCAGCTTTCAGATTAGAGGATTTCGATGGGTGTAAATTTATTGGAGAGGGAATGGGGTACAATCCCTTTTTTTTCTTCAACTCCCTTCACCCTTTCTTTCCTTCGTCTACTTGCAGATTGACTAGTTGGGAAAGGAGATCAGGCGAAAGAGAGGTAGTGTAATAGTTAAGTATCCCCCCTCTCCTCCAAAATCAAATTGTCTGATATTATGTGATTTCATTTATGGCTCCTTAGATTGCTGCATTGCACAGATAAAGTTTGCTGTTTGTGGCCTATATGCTGCTATTGAAAAAATAATTGACGTGATCTTTAATTATCTGAAAAGAAGTGATTATTGCATTATACATGTTTGTAAGTTTCTTCTTTTAGGTAAATTTACGCCTCTTGGTAGTGACCACTGTGAAAAAGAATAAATGATTTTTGAAATGAACCATAAAGAAGTTGCATATGAATAACATGTTTGTGAACATTAATTTACGTTGACTTCCAATATATCCATGTTACAAATAATGAACGCTTTTTATTTAGGCGGCCATAATGTATGGAGTTTCATAACGTTTTTCTTTAGCATTCACGAATGTTTGTAGTCGAGGACACAGTTTTCTTGTTGTTGTTTGTTGGTGTTTTAGGGCCCTTCAACTACAAGGTCATTAGAGCTTCGTCCACAGCATAGGTCTTATGCAGAGACACTACACTAATGCGACGATTTTTGGGTATTAGCAGTGCCCAGTCTTCCCAAGCGGCCACCCATGTCAGTACACAGTTTTGTATAACTTGAAAGCCACGATTTATATCCCATTTAAGCTAAGGCGGCTGCCTAGGGCGGCAAATTTCAGAGGTCCTTCTGTGCCATGCAGTCTTAGTCTTGGGGTTTCCAAACTTCTCTGATTGGTGGGGCCTTTTCTAAATGTTGGCTTTCTCGAGGCGCCTTGTTGCAGAGCCATAGCAATGCATTGGCAATGGGACAACTTCCAAAGGTGTGAGGGGCGCTCGGATAATTTAGAACTGCATTAATTTTAATGGGGGGTGATGGACCCACTTGCCTAGGTCGCCTGAAACTCGCGTGCCGGGCCTGCATTTAAGGACACACATCTCGACTTTAAAAGGTCCACCTGCTCTAGAAATTGTTTAAAATATTATTTACCCACTGAGGAAGCCGGAGGTGGAGAGAGGATAGGATATTTGGTAATTTTGTCCTTAAACAGGTACGTCATTCTCCCTGTAGAAAAGGTAGTTTTCAGTGCAGGGCCACACTGGTCCATTGATTTCCTTTCTAATGGTTTCCTGTATCTTCAATGCGTCTTCATGAGCTTCTGGCGGGGGTGCCACCCGGGGGAATTACAGTCGTTAAATTAGTTAAAATTGTGTAGGATAATGTCTGGATCCCTGTGAATTTTACCCCTACCCACTCGACTTCGGTCCCGCTCTTGGTTTGTGATAGAACAACGAATAAAACGATGATATAGGCGAAGGGAAGGCGAGTTCCGACACCTGTTTTATTTGAGAATTTTCTGTCAGTCAGGTAGAACAACAAACAGTTTAATACGTGGTTTACTTCTGAAATGATAATGATAGCACTTAAAAATGATCTCGTTATTAATATATAAATAGTAGTAGGCCCTAATCTGAATAAAAATGTAACGATATTCGAGTTGCTACCTGGGGAAATGTACGAAATTTCCTTTGTTTTCAATAACAGACACCAGTTCACCCACCTCTTCCAGGATTCGAACCTACAAACCATGTTTGAGTATTTTTCAATACCAAAGTAGTGGCAGAGTAGTTTATCTTATTTTTTGAGCTGAATGTGAATCATTCTCAATGTTAGCCAATGGGTTGGGGAGTAAGCCAAGCAGCCGTAACAGGCCGAACTCTTAGGAGGCTGCTCATGGGTGAGGAGGAGGTAGAAGTAGGGGATGTAGGAGAGGTGAAATTTGCAGCACTCAACATTCACTACCAATCACCCATGTTGGTACTAACGTAGGTTTGCGTTGCATAACTTCAGTGATCTCATGAGAACTGGTGGGTCCAACGCAACAAAGGCCCCACATTCTCGTTAAATTCCTTCATTGATCTGTATTATATAGATGCCATTTTTACCGGTCAGTTTCTGTTGATGATATGGTAATAGTATTTGTTGTTGCAAATAATGTCAAATATGCCACCATGTTGTGAGATGAAGGCATGAATGATTTCAGGAGTGAAAACACCGGTTGTGTCAGTGAAGATCCCTGTAAATGATTCATCATAGCCCTTGGAGGGCGGAGGAGAGAAGGTAAGGTATTGTATAAATTAAAAAAAAAAACATCTACGGAGACATAGACGAAATGCTTGCTCATTAATCATTTCGTAACGTAAGATTAATTGTTCTCATTAAGAAGAGGACGACTGCAGGCTTCAAACATCGGTAAGTAATTTAAATGAATTTTCCAGCTGCAAAAGCTTATTCTTCTCTCTCCTTTACAGTTCAAAGTTACTGCTGCCACTACTAACTGTGTGTATATATCTGATACTGATAGGCTAGTGAAACTTTGTGCCCTCATTAAAGTATGCACTTTATCAAGTTGTTGTAAAGAGCACTCGCAAGGCCATTGATCAGAGTTGATACATTTCTCACGATGAATATTGGGGTAAGAGAAAGTGACAAATGAGATGTGCTGCTACAAAAACTTGCAGCATGATTTGAAAGTTAGCAATTTATTTTTCTTCTTTCATTCCCTTCTTCTTCGTCTCT
>JAAFCE010004209.1:15664422-15684040 GCA_013389805.1 Trigoniulus corallinus
AATAAATTGTGAAATTTAAAGAAATTCATCCTAAACCCGAATACTGAATTATTTAAAATGCCGACGTTGACATACGTAGTTAGAAGATATTCTCACAAATGTTAATGGTCAGTTATTTTTCTACAAAAAAATAAATAATAAGTACATTTTCTTAAGAAAAAATGAAGGATTGGAGGGGTAAACTTCACCAAAAGTTCAAAACTTACAGTTCATACGTATACTGAAGGTGTTTATTACTTTTTGAATAAAACTTAATGAAATTTTAAGCACAGTGTTTTTTTTTCAAAAAAAAGGACAATTATGATAACAATTTAAATAGTATACTGCTGACTATAAAACTTTGCATCAAAGTTTTTTCTTAATAATAATAATATAGGTTTCTTTTGCAGATTAGAGAGAGATCGTAATAAAGTTTTCCAATGCCTTTTGGCGCGGATGAATGCAACGCTCTCTGGTGACGAATTTTCAAACAAAAAAGCAACGACGCATTAAAGTAACAGAGTTACTTAAAATTATTATTATCCGAATTTACATTTTCATAAAATACCAACACTGAACCCTTCCTGTTTTGCAGAAAAATGGGGGAAAATTCGGAAATTGCAGTAGCAGAAATTCATAAAATTGTAAGCCCTGTCATAAGCCTGACTGACAACGGATTTTGTGAAGCAGACGACCTCAAGGGCCCTAAGCCCAAGCCTACTGCTCACCACAAATGAAAATTTTCTGAAAAAAAGGTGGTTCTAGAAGATCTCTGTACTGGAATGTCAAGTAACGAATCTTAGGATTACACGAGACAGAAAAAAGTGCTCCTTGCGGCACATTTTCAGGCAATACATTTGGTTAAAAAGGGGTTATTAAATTTGGCTGCAAAAACCCACAAGAAAATTCGGCATAAATTATTATGGCTAGTATTTTTGGACAGATCTATTTCAAGAATTATTTTAATTTACCATGACAAAAGTCTAGGGCCTATGAATTCACGTCATGCGCACAAGTAGCAATAATAGCGCTGCAGGCGTCGGACGACGACACAGACTCTCCATATCATGCAAACAAAGCTAGAAAGAAGTTATCACGATAGCAGGAAATTAAAAATGTTCGTCTCAAATATTAATTACTGACTATCAGATGACGTATAGACAAATTAATGACCGGGGTTCGGACACGGCATATCTCATTTATTACAGAGTGACTCCAAAACAATTTCTACTTCATTATAGGTTATTATTGTAATCCCTATCCCCCCCAAAAACTATCAGAAATGTTGTCTGTCTACCCTCCCTATCACACTAATCCAAAACTGAAATTCAAGAATAGAGTTTATTTTTAAATGACTGTTAGATATGGAAAAAAGTCCTGCCAGGTTACAGAAATATAATAGCGCCTATGGCTCAATATCCTACGGAGTCTATTATTTATGACATTATTTATGAATTATTAATCACAATTTATCTCACTGAAAACTACCATCTCCATTCATCAAATAACAACGAATTGTGCTTATTCATATTTGGCAAACGTCACTTCAGAGCTACTAAAAATTTCAATCATCTCCATATTAAATACCTGGCATTTTTCACTACATTTTAAACTGCTGATTTTCATCCACAATTTCAGAACTGGTGGACTTAGTTTCGCAACTACCCAGTTGAGCTGCAATTGAAATTAAGACAAGTTAACCATGACTAGTCAATGCGAATAGGGTCTATTGACCTAAAGAGGACTTTAGTTTTGATTACTGAAACGCAATATAGTCTGCTAGGGAGGGTGGAAGATGAGGAGAGGATCCAAAATCCTGAGAACGGACCAAAGATGAGTAGCCTTAAGGTGCCATCACGAAAATTTAAAAAAAAGCCTTATTTTTTTTTAAATTTGATATTACTTTTATGAAAATAATCCCACCTGGATTTCCTGAATGTTGTTGCTGTTCTTTTTGATGACTGCAAGCCTGGGCCTAAATTATCTGTCCAGTCCGAACCTCCAATGACGTATAACAACACCCTAAATTATCAACTGATTTACCACTTGTTCCAGCAAGTTTCCTTAGAAAGAATACAGCGACATTTCAGACAGCAAAATTGCTGTTTTGCAATTCATAAGCATGTTGGCAACATTGTTCAAGACGATTTGTTGGGTACATAATGGGTCAAGAAAAGAAATGGAAAACCTCCATTACATTAAAAAGAAATCACCTTGGAGTACTTTTGTCGTATGAGACGCAATAAGAGACGGAATCTAAGCTTGGGAATTACTAAAAATCATAAATAACTTAAGAATGGGGTCCCATAATTGCTAGTAGCAGGGCTCCGCCAGCCGTCAATGAACAAAAATAAAAAGGACTGAGATCTTCAAAAGGCTGTAGGTTCGCATCCGAATCCTGCTGATGTAAAAAGATTCTAGGGAACTATTTGGGAAAATAACAACCGGAATGAAAGGAGTGTAATGTAATATTAAGGGATACTTAACACCACGATTTCATATAAATAGAGAAACTCAAAAATGAGAAATAAAAATTGGTGTAAAATTTGAATTGACATTCAAGAATATACGAGATGGACATAAAAATTAAAATGAACGGGTAAAGACCACTGTAAGTGAACCACAGCGTCCTATCAGAAAATAATAATTTTTTAAAAAATTTTTTAAATATACTTTTTATATAAAAAGATTTATGAATGATGAGAGTATGGCTTAATGATGATAAAAGTTACAATATATGCACCAAATCACGTGCTGTTGCGAGTTCAAGAAAATCTTTCCCAGAGCTGTTGTTATAGCAACCGAATACAACAGTTACTAACGGGTGACGTCAGTTGATGGAAAGATTTCATTGGACGCACTCTGGTGACATGTGTAGGCAAAACGTGAAAACTTTTAACCTGATGTAAAAAGGTTCAATCCTGACGTCATTCAGGACACTGCTTCTAGTGGACTGTCACGAAATTGTTCATTATTATTACATCGGTAAAAAATCAAAGGAGTTAAACACCACCCCACGAAGCCAAAATTTTGGAAAGATGATGACGAGGAAGAGGACAATGGGCAGTTTTTAAGGTGGAAGAAGGATTGCGGGAGAGGGTAATTTCTGATGAAAAAAATCCGGCTTGACCACTCACTCATTTCACTCCACAGAAATATTTGAAAATTGTTTTATCATCTTGACTATGATAGACACAATATAATGGGTGTGTCATTTTTAGAAAATGGCTATATTCTAAAAATGTAAGTTACTCAGGATGATGATGGCTATGTTGTTTACAATTTTGGGTGTCTGTGTATATAGAAATGTAACGTATTTTTCGGACAAGTCACCGCATCAAAATCGATCGCAGGTGGCGCGACCTGGTGAGACATTTACAACGACTTAGTCGTTTCGAATAAAGCAGGAACTACGTCAAATAGTGACAACATCTATCACTGCCAACTCCAAAAGTTGTTACCAACCATTTTTTTCTCCTCTAAATTCTACACATAACGAAATTTTGTGGGGAAAAAATTAGAGTTTTTCTTTAAAAATTCATCACTAACCATCCTCTATACAAGAGGGAAGAGAGAAAGAGGAAGGAACAACGTGTCTACTTTGGCAAGAATAGAGACAGAGAAACAAAATGGTCGTCATTCTTTTTCTAGAAATCGAGTTGTCACAAAAGGGTTTAAGGTCCTTTAAATATTAAGTAAATACCTTGGACTCTACAAAAAAGTAGTTAATAATTATATATATATAATTTCTGGTCTTGGAAATATACCAATTCTTATAAATATATCTCACCTTAGGCTAAGCCTAGATCAGCGCCACCTAACGTCGGATCTCCACCACCTTCAATTTTCGCTTTATTTTCTTTCTTCCATTTCATTCTTCGATTCTGGAACCATATTTTGATCTGTCGCTCCGTCAGACAGAGCGCATGGGCAATTTCAATCCTCCGTCGCCTGGTCAAATAGCGATTGAAGTGAAATTCCTTCTCCAATTCCAACGTTTGATAGCGAGTATATGTTTGCCGGCCTCTTTTTCGCTCTGAAATACAAAACACATCAGCTACAAATAATATGCAATTTTCAAAAATGAACTACACCTCATTTTCCCCCTAAACTAGTGCGCAATTTTGATAAAATTTCGATATTATTTCTGAAAAAGAACCCCCCCCCCTTCCTACATTTTTGACCACCATTTTTCTGACCTGCACTAAAGGGAATGGCTTGAATTAGTTCTTTGGCCAAATTTTGGATAATTATTCGGCCTAAGCCGAATATTTCGATATTTTTATAACTTATATGGCTGCATATATAAAATCCTCAAATGTTACTATTTTTACAAGGCTAAATTCAAAACTAAATTTCCTGTTTAAATTTTCATAGAGGAAATGATGACATCAATGGGCAGTCCATCAATTACACAACACCAATCGATTAAATGATCATCTCGCCATATCACTTCAGAAATAGCATAAAAATGGACGTAAAACGAGTCAGACTGCTAAGTATGCTCAGAATAAAATATATCATCAATTAATACTACTAGTAAAACTGATTATTATCATGGCTGAAAACCATACCAATTCAACGCCCAACACTTTATTTATGGTTGATAATTATGCAATTTCGAGATTTCAGCACTTGAAAATTATAAAACGAGTGTTGTTATTATTTATGACGTCAGCAGCATGCAATGATAACAGGTAAATAGAATATGTAATATCTGATGATCAACTAAGATCTACTGGTGTGACGCAGTTTATAGACAGGCCCCCAAAAATACAACACCGTACAAAACCAACGACAAACATGCAAAAGCAGTCAACAGTGTAACTTGTTCCTAGCCAGAAATTTCAAATGCAAAGAATCTGATTGGTCAAAAACTAGTTTGAATCAGTTAGTCTAATAAAATGCTAGTTAGTAGTCAGTAACCATGAAAAACAAGCAGATTCTTTTGACATGCACCCATCGATCAACATCAAGCGGCACACATCTAAAGTATGTTAGTGTAATCACAGGATATCGCCATATATAAAAATAACACCATCTCTAATTAGTAGTATATACCAAGGTAGCAGCGCAGTAACAAGTCATTTGAAAGCCCTAACCCTTTCCCGCCTATGGCAGGGTCGGGGACCCATGTTGTCCCTCTGAATGGACACAAGAGTCTATATTGGAAAGCGATTTTCCGCAGCCTGTTGCCGACCAAAGCTGCAATTCCTGTGCCGGCGGCCTACTGCTCGGCATTTCATCGACGCCAGGGAGAGCTCCTACCAGGTGGCAGATCCGGGATTTCGGCCGGGGGGGGGGGGGGGGTTGAGCTAAAGCTCGCATATAGGCCCTATTATGCGGATATGTTTATATGTGCCTGGGGGTGGGGTTGCAAACCCAAAAACCCCACCCTGGATCCGTGCGTGGCTTTCCTACACCTGGAAATTTTGCCTCATTTACTCGTTGCATAGTAGACAGGGTCCTTTGGCGTGGAAATGACATCGTACACCATACAGGACCTCGGTTTAACTTTTCCTTCCGAAGGAAGGCGCACTCGAGGTGTCTCTCTCGCCCGAAAGCAGCCAACTAACCTTGGCCGAGTATCGAACCTAGAACCACTGACGCAGTTACCGAGCACACTACCCACTGCGCCATTGCCTTTCAGAGTCTGCTCGACTACTGCGTCAGTGGTTCCAGGTTCGATATTGGATCGAGTAGGTCGGTAACATTAGTAGGTGTCCCCTGGCGTCGGTGAAAGTGTCCCAATGAAGAAAAATATGCCGACGATATAAATAAGCACAGGGGTTGCAGTACTAAGTCGGCAGCCGGCTGCGTAAAAATATCACGGAGTAGAACGCTGGCTTCTCAGTGGGACAAAAATGGATACCGACTATGCCATAGGCGGGAGAAGGATTATCCTACTTGTTGTTTACTCTTTCAACGGTAAACGTGGGATCTTTAACGAAATTTTCATTCCAGAAACAGTTGTACGGTTCCGTTCTGCTTCTGGAACTACGACGTTCCTCCAAAAGCCATTTCTTTGTTTTACAATTTCAACAGGGCAAATGACAGTAAAGTCCTAACTTTTGTTACGGCGCTGCCATGTGTTTTAGCTCCAACTTGCAGAAGGAAAGAAATGAGTGTGACGACATCCAGAGTCATTTATTCAAATTTTCAGAAAATGAAATTTCAATTGAGCTGATTAGCAACTTATAAAATATGTCAGAAAAACATTTTCAACTTCAAACCATCATTGAGGTAAAAGCGCCTGTAAAAAAAGGCAATAATGAGAGACAGTGGTGTTGCTTGTGGACCAGGAGCAAACCTAGGTGTCATCATCATACCCTTGTTCAGTCTACGGCAGTCCACTTTCGCTTATCTCCTCTGATCTGTGCGACATCCCAACCAGGTGTTTCAAATTGGAATCAATATTGAACAGCATATCTATGAGGGGTTGGTGACAAATGAGATGCAAAGCAGTGGACTCAGATCTCTGATGGGTGAGTGGGTACCATGCTACATGGTCTGGAACAAAAGAGTACCTTTTCCGCTACACCTAATTCCTGTACCGGACGTACAATTTTAACAGACGAGATGATGCCCCAACTGGGATGGAGATAGTAGCACAATTTTGGCACCGAGTTCTTTCCCTTTGGTATGAAAAAAAATATCCTTGGTCAGCACATCTAAAGATCAAAATGCATGCGACGACTAATCGAAAATAACTTTAACTTAATTACTGGGAGATTATTTCTCAATTTTTAATCAAAATTTAGTGAATTATATAAATGCGCAATAAGCCTTAAAATTAAGCCTAAAAAGAGGGGAAAATGTCATCACGATTCTGTGCTGCCAATTAGCTCGTCAGGTAACGTCTTTAACAGCTGCCATAGAAATATCTAGATAACATACCCGTCAAATCACTTTAAAATTCATTTAAAAAAAAATTCGCATTTTGTTCCGCTTATAAAATTATTTTAAAAATGTCTTTCCAGTCTCTGAAGTACCTCTGCTACTAACAACAGATATGTATGTAAGTGAAAGTGAGCCAAGGACATGAATTATTAGATCGCGCCCAGTTAAGTGCACCCGAGTAAAGATACGACATGATGCCATCTTTTTATGGTCTGACTTTGACATTCACACACGGTTATAGATAAAAATATTACACCAAGTAACGATGTCGTTATGGTCCTCTTAAATGCACCCTTGTGGTACTACACACATTAATACACTATTAAACCTTCCTTTCGTTCAGAGAGAAAGAGACCATTTTGAAAAAAAAATAACATCGTCATAAAATTGACAAAATTTATTGATATCAAATTAGATCGCCATGATTTTGTCCAAAATAAATATGACGTCATATTTTCGGCGTCACATATACCTACTCGCATAACTGAGTTTATTACTTCAGAAGACTACTAAAATCGGACGGGACGGGACAGTGAAATTTAACAGTGCCTAAACTAAAGGGCCACCAGACCCCTGTCGCAAAACACGACAATGGGCACATTTAACAGACAGGAAGATAGGCGCACAATTGACATCCATCGTAAAAAGTCCCGTTTGGGAAAACCGTCCCGTGGACGAAATGGCTGGTCCTACTGTTTCATTTTCTCTCCTATCAGCCGAGAATCGAACCTACTTACTACGACCAGGTCGACAACTACTGAATTTTTTATACTAACTCTTTTCCCTTGGTTAATAAACGAGAATAACTTTGGTAAATTTCATAACAGAAAAGCGCCCAAATTGAGAAGTAAATTATTCAACAGAGTGTGTGTGAGAGAGAGGGAAGAAAAGAAACATATTATTTATCTTAAATGAATTGATTCTTGTACGAAAATATTATTTAGTCCCGAAATAAAGTCCCCCGTTTTATGTAATAACTAGGGAGAAATAAATGGACTGTTGGTGGATAAGGGCATTTATCTATCTTGGTGTGTATATAACTGTGATCTTGGTGCATGTGGGGATATCAGTCACCAGAGAAGGAAACAAAACAAAAATAATGAATTAAGCCTATAAATATATTAGATATGCAATCGACTTTTTCTCACAACAACAACAACAGTAACATTTTTAGATCTATAAAGGACCTTGTATAAAACAGTAACCAAAAAAAAACAAAAACCCCAACAGCAGAAGAGGAGGATAAAAAAAAGTAGAGAGAAAGAAGGCCTCTAGGTAATTCGTACTTTATTATTTTGTGGAGCTCAAATATGCTGTTGTAGTGTGTATATGTGGGAATATAATAAATATTAAATGCCATGTAGGCAACACAATGCGCCAAAGGATATTATCCATTTTGTGGGAACAATACACGCAATAATAAACAACATTGCTGCCAGAAAATAAAATAAAAATCTAACAGAGACTAGCATAGAGTACTTTGATATACACATGGACCATTTTCGCGCATCATTCTCAACGTTTGTTATCTTCAGAGTAGATTACATTTAGAAAGTCATTCCTAAGATTATATTATAATGATTGCCACTGGTAAAAGCCTAGAGTGTCCCATTTCGTTTCACTTTATGAAAGAAAACAATTTGGCCCTTTCAAAATTTCATAAACGCCAAAAAATACAACAACAAATAGTCCTATTATAGGAAACATCGCCAATCTCTACATGGGGCGCCTTAGAAAAGTCTTAGCAAAATGGTCCTTAGTTTATACCCCCTCCACAGTAAATACCACGACGAAAAAAAATATACTACCATATTTCTCATTAAATTCTAGATTTCAGTTACACGATTACATAAATATATATTAGTAATATTTACGCAATAATGTCCCTGAAGGACATTTAGCTAACGCAGGACCAGAATGGAGTGAAAGACCTTCGCTAAGCCTATACATGCCATAAATATTCCAACCGCCCTATGCTGCTAAGAAGTTGTAATTTGTAGTATTAACAGCATGGGGATCCGTACATTACAATAATAATAATTATTATTAAAAATTCAATTTTAAGCGTAAAAGAAATTGAAGCTATAAAAGTTCAAGGAAAAGGATTAAGGTAAGAGTTAAGTCAATGGCGGAATGGTTTGTTGACGAACGTGTTGGCGCTAACATCCACCAGAGGGCGACAGCGACTGATAAATATGGAGTCGTATCTATTAGCTAGTCAATGACGAAAATATAAGGTGAATAACTCATTTTTACCGAGGTCAATTAATCAATTTATTATTATTTAATCAGATATTACTACCATTATCAGTATCACGGTTTTTCAGCCCATGGCAACATTGACAGCAGCACAAACTCAGAAAAAGAAACCTGTTAGTCAAAATTTGGGGCACTATAATTATGCAAAGATAGTGGTGTGTTTGACTTCAGTATTTCACCCTGGGTCAAACGAGGACAATTTTAAGGAAAAAAATGACCAGAATTATAGCTCAAAACACAGCATAATACAGTTGTATCAAAAGCAACCCCCTAATCCTGTGCAACCGAGTTGCGTTGGACACACCAGTTCTCGTCAGATCACTGAAGTTAAGCAATGCAAACCCACGTTGTTACTGACGTGGGTGGTTGGAAAAGAACGTTGGATTCTGCACGTTAGCCCTCTCCTACATCCTTTACACCCATCTCCCGTGTTTAGCCTCAAGCGTTTGGCCGGCTATGGTTGCTTGGCTTAATCCCAAATCTGTTATTCAAACACAGTAACCTTTATTTCCGCCCATGGCAGGGTACCTATGAATGGACAGTGTTTTTCCAAAGCCGGTTGTCGACCAAAGCTGCAACCCCAATGCTTAGTTATCGCCGGTCTACTGTTCGGTGGGGCATTCCACCAACATCAGGGATGAGCTCTTAAACCTGGAAATTTTGCCTCATCGACCCGTTGCGTTGTAGAGAGGGTTCTCTTACGTCCAAATACCATCGTACACCATACAGGACCTTGATTTTACTTGTCATCCGAAAGAAAGCGCACTCGGAGCCCCTCTCTCTCTGTCGTCCTCGTTCCAGTATGGAACCTAGAACTACTGAAGCAGTTACCGAGCGTGCTTCCCATTATCATATAAATGGCCAGTGAAAAATTCTGCGAATATTTCCACGTACTGTAGCATTCAGCAGAATGTTGCGTCTCCCCTTTTAACAGAATTTAAGTCTGGGGTGATGTTGAACTTTCAGAATAACGTAAATGTCTTCATTACCATAATTTTTTTTAGATATAACTTCAGATCCATAAATAATATCATAATAAATTAATTAAGACATCATTTTTGCGTTCGACTTTTAATTCACAGTTTTGAAATTTTGAGTTCAGGTTTCATATTATCAAAATCAATATTTGAGCACAAAGATGAGTCGGTAAAATTTGGGTGCCTTTGAGAGGGAGACAAATCTCTTTCTCTATGCATAGGGCCTATATTGATCCTTTCCATTCTCCTTCATCTGAGCGGGGAGGAGGAAGAAAGGAACACAACCCTTTGATATTTAATTATTCAAATTTTTCTGTATATATCTCAGAGACCTCTCAGAGTGGTGCCCCCCTCCTCCATTTTCGTTTTCAGCAACCACATATTCTACATCGAAATACATTATTGTAAAACTGAGGTGAAGAGGGGCCTGACCGACCAACCAGGGAGGGAGGAGATTGGTAAACACGGAGTTGAGGGACACACAACGCCACCCTTGATTCATTAAAAGTTCAACTCGAAAAGGCAAAGGGGAAAGGCATCAACCAAGAGGAAGCCTACAAAAACCCTTTGATTTATGTATGGTCGGTTAGTTAATACGATCATAATTCAAACTAAGATTGTAGATAATATGCAGTAGAGGGGCCTGTCATTTATCGCTCCAAGCACACAATTCTGCCTAAGAATATGCAGAATATTTTTTCTACCCTAAAACTTACACGCAGAATTACAAGATTAGAAAATTCACTAACAGTAACATTGTGAATAAGAAAATGGGAGAGAGAGAGAGAAAGAAAATGCAACACACTGAATAAAAATTCAACCGTTCATACAACAATGTGACGTGAACTATTTTTTTTATATAACACCTTTAATCTTCTTGAATTAAAGCCTATAAAACATTAGGAAAAAATACTGTGAGAAAAAGGAAAGGGTTAAAAAACAGACCAGACATAATGGTTCATAACCAACCTGTCAATGACATTTCTGATAAACCAATAAACATAACAGTGAAAGAGTTCAAATAAAAATGGACCATTAATATACAGTTCCCTACAAGTACAGTATCCGTAGCCCAAAACGTCACTATCCCTCCTTGGGACGTTCAAATTCATCGGGGAAGTTGTAAACCATGCAACTCGTCATTCTGACCCAGTCAGTCGCAATATTCGTATATTTCAGGTTGAAAACAGTATCATTGAGAGATGTAGAGTCTGTGAGTCTTACTCGGGACGGGCAGATTGGTGCGGCACAATGATGGGATCCCTAGGGTCTGTTAGCATATTCTTAGTCGAGATAACTTAGATGGATGTGCCAATAAAATTCCGCTCCAATCCTACACCCAATTTTTGCTCCAACCAGGTGAGTGACCTTTCAGGCCATGTGCAAGTGGGGCTTGAAAGTACATATTTATTTCGGCATCACCCGCCAACAGTTTCTGGAACTTCTTTCTAGGCCGGAATACAGTTTTGAACAAATTATGCAGTAATATGATAGTATATTAACATATTTATTACTTTGGACATTTCTCTCTCTTGTACTTACGTAGGTGAGCAAATAAATACCCCCTCCCCCAAATAAATGAGCGTTCGGTAACCAATAGTGCCCTAGCTATGGAGAAACCGGTTAAATCGTACTCTAAACGGGCCGATTCGGGGGTATTTACCTCCAAGAGGAACTTCTCTCCGTCATGGACTGAAGTATAACTGAGGTATAACCGAAGTATAACTGAGAAGTAAAACCGAGGTCCCGTGTTGGTGTACGATGCCACTTGCACGTAAAAGAACCCTCTCTACTACGCAACGGGTAGATCAGGCAAACTTTCCAGGTGAAGGAGCTCGCCCCCCCCCCTGGCGTCCGTGGAATTCCTCAACGAACACTAGACCGACGATATATAAGCGTAGGGGTTGCAGCTTTGGCAGGCAACCGGTTGAAGAAAAACGCTGTCCAATATATCGCCCTTGTGTCCATTCAGAGGGACAAGATGGGTACCCGACCCTGCCATAGGCGGGAAAAGGGTTTGTTGTTGTTGTTTGTTTGTTGGAGTTTAAGGTCCCGTCAACTACAAGGTCATTAGAGACCCGTCCACTGTATAGTTCTAATGCATATACTGCACAGACACTACACTAATGTGACGATTATTGGGTATTAGCAGTACCCAGCTTTCCCGAGCAACCACCCATGTCAGTACTAACTGGGCTTGCGTTGCTTAACTTCAGTGATCAGACGAGAACTGGTGTGCCCAACGCAACTCGCCGCTCCCGGGGAAAAGGGGTTAGAAGTGGCTTTATGGACTGCAGTATGCCAAGGAGAGTTTTTCGTTAAGCTTCTAGGACCAATAAGATATCAGGCAATGTTAATTAAAACTCACGGGTAATTTGATTAACTACTAATTCGGTTACTCTTTCACGCTCAATTTGATCCTCTCCTAACCCCCTTTCGGTAGACCCTTTTTATGTCTTTCACGCGTCATAATCAAGTATACAATGCAAAATATCTACCAGAGATTATTCTTGCATGCTAAATTCCACTTGGGAGTAATAGTTTTAACTGGTCATCACTGCCCTACTAATTAATTAAAGCTAAATATTCACATAATTTCTGATCAGGTATTATACATTTTCTCACCTTAGAGATATCAGGGGTAGCTTGGGGTGGCGGAAATCGAGAAAAAAAGATGAGATACAATAGATTAAGGTGGTATTGTCATGCAATGAGAAGAGGGGAAGAGGAGCTGGTTATGCCCATTACAGGGATTCAGGCTGTTGGAAGCACCCAGGGCAGATGAAGACCAAAACAGACGTGGGAGCAGGCTGTACGAAGAGATAAGTTAAAGTGTGTTGGGTAAATGGAGACCTGGTGGGAGCTAAGTAAGAATGGAGGACCAGAACTCGCAAACCGACCGTGCCACAGGCGGGATAAGGATAAGATGATGATGAGAGATAATCTCATAGACACTAGGTTGAAGAATGCCAACAAAACTTCGGCAATTTCCCACCAGGGGGCAGACAATGATGGGAGCACCCTCTGACTAAGGATATAAACAAACCGACGTCACAAGTCGGCCATTACAAAAACCGGAAAAAAAACTGGGCGGCCTTACAAAATAGTAGGTCAGAGGTCACAGACTGGAGTCACATGATGGAAACTCCGCCCACAAACCCATTATTGGTACCGCCTTCTCGAATGCCATAAAAAGAAACTACAGCCACTGACAGAGAGAGAGGGGGTATTTTATAATTTTTGAACAAAACCATGACCATATCCATCTATTTGTAAAGGGGGTCCAGTTCTGCCTCCTTTTGATGCCATTTGTGTTTCCCCTTTCATAGGGAGGGGTAATGCGCTTCTCCCTCTCGAAATACATAACGATAATTACATCCACAATAAGCCTTATTAAGAAAATTCTGTAGACAAATTATCTTAATGTAACTTCAAATATATTAAGGGAGGGAGAGGAATTTCACATTGGCGGTTTAATATAAACAACTTCAACATTTAGATATTAATTTTATATTAAAAAGATTCCGACATTTTGAATAACTACTGTATATAATAATCAGATAAGACATCACTTAACCCTGCACTGGATAATTTATTAGCAAACAAAAATTATAATTTAATTATTGTACCATTGTGTGACTAGAGTCACCCGTTTCACTATCCCGTTATGGAAACAAGTGAAAAAAAATAGCGGAATTTCATCTAATAGGGAGGGGGTTATAACTTATAAAAAATGACCAGTGGAAATTAACCATCTTTGTCTCTTCCGGCTTCTTTACTGTACAAAAAAAAAACCCCAAGCCCATCTTAAATAAGATTTAATATCCTCAAAATGCAAATATCCGAAATATATGCGTGGCATCCAACAACTAACTCTCTGTGGAATTTTTTCGGAACCAAAGGGGGAAGAATTATTATAAAATTAAATAAGTGCTCTCAGAACACTCCAATTTCATAATTAAGGACTCATGTAATAATTGTGCATGGATATCTAAATGAGAAGACAAAAATAATATTATAACAATAGTTTATTTCACTTGGGACAAAAATAGTGATGAGGATCTCCACCCATTTCCACTTGTTTCAATGCCAAAAACAGTGAAATATGTTGACACTAAATAAACGTTGCCGCCGCCGCCCCCACAGCAGCCTGGTTATTATTAAAAAAAATATACATGTAAAATTTTATATAGGGCCTACCCCTTTCAGTTGAGAAAAATATTATACTAAATCACAAAATACGGTAACAAGTTTCATTCACGCTTTTCTTTTAAAGTGGAGCATGACAATGCCGAAAAAAAATATTAAAATTAATTATAATTTCAAGGTCAACTTTCAATTATCTTTTTCTCCACCTCCACGTTATAAATTCATTCAATTTGTGGACATATTGTGAGATATGATAGCAAACTTTCCTAAAGAAATAATTATTCGTTAAATAATTCATTATTTGACAATGCCGTCCAGTCATTCGCTGCAACGGCGTTAATTGAATATGCTAATCAAGCTGATTAGCATAACCAATTATAGATATTTTTAATACAGTGACGTCAACGACGAATTCATAGCCATTAACACTTTCCTTATTGACCTTCAGTATCTTATCAGAGTTTTAAAATCAGTTTGTAAGAGTTTCTAATCAGATAATAATAAGTGGTGCCGCGTGAAGTGTCTCAGGACCGGAAGTAGACTATACAGTGACTCCTAACACTGCTTGGCAACATCAGGTTGCTGTTAAACTTTCCTACCAGGCCCAGAAGGGAGCGGCGAATTGCGTTGGACACACCAGTTCTCGTCTGATCACTGAAGTTAAGCAGCTCAACCCCAGCTAGTACTGAAATGGGTGGCCGCTTGGGAAAACTGGGTACTGCTAGTATCCAAAAATCGTCGCATTAGTGTAGTGTCCGTGCAGACTTTGCATCAGAACTACACAGTGGACGGGGCTCTAATGACCTTTGTAGATGAAGGGCCCTAAAACACCAACGACCAGGCCCAGGACATAACCAGAAGCCCTTTTCCTGTCCGTGTGGAAGTGTTGAACGGTATTTTTACGCAGCAGGCTGCCAACAGAAAGCTGCAACCTCCTATGCTTATTTATCGTCGACCTATTTTGATTCGCTGGGGCACTTTCCCTCCACCGACCCCAGGGGAGGCGACCTCTTTCCACATGGGAGCTTTGCAGATCTACACGTATATTTTACTCCATGAAGTTAGGGCTCTTTTCCGGGCTGCAGTAAGGCACTGACTTTACTTCTCATCCGCCAGAATGGGCACTGAGGAAGGAGGCAAACCATCTCCAGGACTGAGCCTGGAACCACTTCAGCAGTAGAGTCACGGAGGCCATATCCACACCATCGACACGGTGTTTCCAGGACGTCACCAGGTCTGCATAGTTATTTATTGCCCTGAGTAGCGAATGAATAATTGCAGGGTCGATTCTATTTTGCCCGAGGACCAGTTAAGATGTCCAAGACAAAACTTTCCAGGAAATTTAAATTACCAGGATGCAGCATCTGGTGGTAACTATTTTCACCACCTGCTTGAAGAAAAAAAAACGAGCCATAATCTGAGTGCCTACTCTTGGATTATGTGCTATTCCTGAAATTTTGGCAGCCGGATACCAGGTGTGGAAGACTGGAACTTTAATATCCAGGTGCCTTTGTTATCGTAAAGCTGGATCTCTGCGATGGAAGGATGGTGACAGGACAATGCTTAAAACTTGAAGCTAGGCTTAAGTGTAATTTCTGTAAAACAAAAACGTCGACCTCGGTTAGGACGGAACCAACCTGATTCCACTAGTGACGACTAGTTAAAAACATTTTTGAAGAAATATGCACGAAGTTAGTCAAGGTCTGGCGGCATCTTAAAACGTAACTAAAATTATGCCAGGGCCAATTGTGCAGCACGTAGCTATTCTTAAGAAAAATCCCTTCACTTAAATTAGCTTATAAGCAGAAAAAAATTGCCAAGTAGAAATTGTAAACCACAAACCTGACTAGTATTTCTGATTAACACGTATTTATAGATATATTTTCCAAAATTACGTACATTCATCAACAACTTAAAAGCGCAAAGAGTTTCTGGAAGCAGTTATTTATGAACGCCCCTTTTTTTATTTATTGTAGGGTGTCCAAAAAAAAACAAAGATAATCGATACCAAAGATTCACCAATTCTTACGCTGTCATAGTACTCAAATCAATCACTATTATATCTAAACCTTCTCACCGCCTATGGCAGGATCAGATACTCAACTGTTCCCATTGGCATTGAGAAAATGTCGAATTGTTGAACGGCAATTTTGCGCAGACAGCCGCCGACCCTGCTCAATAACATCAACCTATCCTTTATTTCGGAGGACACCTTTTTGCTGTCGGCAGGGAAGAGGTGGGGGGGGGGCTTCCACCCCTGGAGGTAGATTTTACTCCATGAATTTGTTTCGTTGGTGATTTAGGGCCCTTCAACTACAACGGTGATTGCGTAGTTCTAACGCAGTGTTTGCACAGACACTACGCTGTTATGACGATTTTGGGTATTAGCAGTATCCAGTGTTCCCAAACGGTCACCCATGCTAGTATTATTAGGAGTTGAGTCGCTTAACTTCAGGAATCACACGAGAACTAGTGTCTCCAACGCAATGCAGCCGCTAATTACTCCCTGAAGTAAGGGTTCTTTGGCGTGCAGGTGACATCGCACATACAACAAGGGTTGTATGGGTTCTATGGGTTTTAAGGGTGATAACGTGAGCCCAAGAGTCAACAGGACAGAGTGACTCGCATTAAAGATGTATTGCCAAACTAAGCATTGATTATATTGTCTCAGTTGGTCGGGTCCCTACGTGAGCGGCGAGTTGCGTTGGACACACCAGTTCTCGTCTGATCACTGAAGTTAAGCAACGCAAGCCCAGTTCGTACTGACATGGGTGGTCGCTCGGGAAAGCTGGGTACTGCTAATACCCAATAATCGTCGCATTAGTGTAGTGTCTGTGCAGCATATGCATTAGAACTACGCAGTGGACGGGTCTCTAATGACCTAGTAGTTGACGGGACCTTAAACACCAACAAACAACAACAAGGGTCCCTACGTGAATATGTATAAATGGAAGGTTCAAATCCCCGCAAATGGCGGTCCTCAGAAAATCATTACGAGTGGGTAAACCATTGATTCAAGCGTAACGTAGGAGGATGAGTCAGAAAGAGAAACCCAAAAATCCATAAATCAACTGAATCACGGGATATAAACTGCAAAAATTTGTACCAGAGAAAAATATACAGTTTTCGAGTCAAAACAACACATTGTGTGTTGAGTCCTATACTGGTCAACAACGTACAAATGACCAGTGTTATCCAGGTCAGAAATCTGTCCCGTTCCGCTCATCGATGGTGTCCCACACAAGACACTACCATAATTTATAGCCTACCATCAACCCCTTACAAATAATCACACAACTTTCTCAAAAACGAGAACAGGAAAAATAAACCCTTGGGTTATCCATGGCTTCTCCCCTTCCCTTTCTAAGCAGCCTATTATGCGAAAAACTTCAGGGTCAACTGTTTGTGGTAACAGTCAAGAAGACCCCCTTATTCTATTTTTGCTAAACGTCCCAACTAAATAACGATCTTTGTTTAGGGACCATTAAAAATCAAATGAGAATAAGAACGTTGCACAAGGACACACCGCCGACTCCTCTTTGTCCATCGCATTATGACCTCACACGTCCATTTTTCTTAGTTTCTCATCACATACACAGGGGTGATCTTCTTCCTTCTCCTCCATTCCAATACTGACCAACTCCTCTCGTCTCCCTTTCTCCCTCTCTCTCTCACACACACAAGTCTCCCACATTTCAAGAGTAAAACAGTAACTAATGTTGCTGCACCCTAAAGAATGCACAGAGTCCACCCATCCGGTCCACTTTTATTATACAACGTCACCAAAGTGTGACTGAAACAACATGCGGAAAATAATCACCCATCATTATCAGTATCAGATATCTGTAAAATTATATTCAATTAAAATCTGTAACTACCTTCTTTATTATTTAAGGCCACCTTTAAAATATACCTTTGCTTTCAATATATTAAAAGGGAGGTGGGATAGAGAGAGGGGGGGGGTTTAAAATGGAGGATACACAAGTGAATTTTTTGGGTAGCGATTATTGTAAATTGTGTAAGTGATGCGCATCAATAAATTTGAAGAGCTGTCTACTAAAATGAACAGTATGAATTATAATCAGCTACTTAACGGTTATTTCATCAACTGTTGAATGGGTAGAAATCATTTCCAGACGAAAAATTTAGAGGGTAGATCTGTTCAATTCAAATCTACTAAATTTCATGAAGATAGCAGGACGTTGAAAAGATTGGCAGACCTGCATAAGGTACAACCTGCAGTTGCCAAACATTTTGGCAGACGGGCCACATGAACGTCCGGAAAGCCTTTGGCGGATCACAACTGATAAAAACAAAATTAGCATTATTACAGCAACTAGTAGTAATAATAACTACTTAGCCCGAATCCCGCCTGTATGAGGGTCGGGTACCTATTTTTGTTTCTTGGGGACACATGAGCGACTGGTTGGACGGTATTTCTACACAGTTGGCTGCCAACTTAATGAAAAGTCTACTTTCCTAAACACAGTAATAAGATTTCAGCTTCAATATTATTACTAAGTTTAACACCTATATCATCTTCAACTCAATAAATTTGGCATTCATTTAGTCGTACTTTCATCTTGAAAAGGTTTTTTGAGTGCCTATGGGCCGTAATCTACCTATCGCTGCTCCAAAGGATTCATCATTGAATCTTTTTCCTTCCTCCCTCGTGATAACATCAGATATAATTTTGATCTGTATTGATATTAATCAAAAATTAGTGTAAATCCTTGAGATATCCGGTTATGGGACCGTATGATTTAACTGCAGTAATATGAAGTAGGCTACAAGAAGTAAGATTCCTGAATGGGACAAGTTGAAGCGTGCATTAATTAAAGTTCGCCAAGACTTGAAAAAATATCAATAGTAAGTCCAGCGGCGGGGTGACCTCTTACACCTAGAAAATTCGCCGATCTACACGAATATTTTACGCCATGTAAAAATGACTATTTCATGTGAGATGGTGACTTTGTACACATCTCACACGGTCCGGGAACTAGCTTTATTTTGTTACCAACAGAAGAAGAAAAGAAGCCAACCCACCCAGATCAGAATCGAACCTGCAACCAGTGCACATACGAGTCGAGAACCAGCCATCAAAGCCGACTTATAAATCAATAAACAAGCCATTTAAAATGCAGTTTGGATGTCGCTTAATTTTATCTAAATTTTAGGCGGATTTCTAGTAGAAACAAGATGACAATTCAAAATTCGGAAACCGACAATGAAGTAAGGGCCAAAGTTTTTGTTCTATTTGACCACCACCCAAAAATATTCGACTACGATTACTTCATAATTATTTCCATGTTCACTAGAGCATCAGTTCAACATCTGCTTTCCAAGTCTCCGCC
>JAAFCE010004209.1:15696215-15746712 GCA_013389805.1 Trigoniulus corallinus
ATTAGAACTATACAGTGGACGGGTCTCTAATGACCTCGTAGTTGACGGGACCTTAAACTCCAACAAACAACAGCAACAACCCGGTTATGTGCATCTTAAAACGGTCGTGATAATCGCGGAGGAAGAAAATGGTGGGTCACAGAAAAACAGTTGACTTCCGGATTCGTTCGTTCGTTGGTGTTTTTAGGACCCTTCAACTACAAGGTCATTAGAGCCCCGACCACTGCGTAGTTCTAATGCAGAGACAGCACAGACACTACACTAATGCGACGATTTTTGGGTATTAGTATTACCCAGTGTACCCAGCAGACACCCACTTTTCCCAAGGTTGGGTTGCTTAACTTCAGTGATCAGACGAGAACTGGTGTGTCCAACACAATAAGTCGCTTATTGACTTATGGAAGGCTACAGGTAGTAGCACAATTCTGAATCCTGAGTCCCAGGAGGACAGAACGATGACACTCGAAATTATCGAGCAGAATTTAGATGTTAGATATGACTGGTTAGAGTCTGTATCTTCTATCATGATGAAGACTGCAATTCGGAAGGGTCAGAGGACGATATTAGGGTACCGATGGTCAGAAATGAATCCCCCATTCAGTGGTTTTGAGCATAAAGGTTAAACAGTGAACATTTGAAACTTTAACCCCAAAAGACAAACAGCTGACTACCTCCCACACAGTGGCGGTTTTAGGCACGTGCAAACTGTGCAAATGCACGGGGCCTCGCTTTTGCAAGTTGAAAGGGCCTCGCACTTTCAATTTACACAGGTTTGCACAGGGCCTCGCGTATGCTAGAACCGCTACTGCTCCCACAACTCTCATACGTCCTGCCATCCGCGCCTCGAGTCGAATCGCTACTCAGGAGCATGATAAACTCAGACAGTAGGGTTAAATATATGGTCAAATTTGGTAGCGAATGAAGTGTCCTGGGACAACAAACAAAAATGTTACGTCGAGAACAGAGTGAGAGAGAATATCGTATGGGTGACAAAGATGGACAATTGTGAGAATAAGAGACCAGGGGGGGGGGGTGATACAAAGGGGAGGGAGAAAGAAGGACAACAAGGCATAAAAAAGGAGTGGGTAATCCTGTGTGAATTTTGCGTAACGAATCATTCTAATTTATCCGGAAATTCGCCACAGTAGAATCCTGCAGGGTTCAACATTATACGGAGGAGACAAGGACAAACAACAATGTTAACTGCTGCTTAATAGGACATTGAATAATATCGGGAAAATTTTTCACATTTAGTGACGACGCTGCTCTACACACACAGAGAAGAAAAAAGAAGAGAGAAAGAGAGGACCAACCATATCAACACCGGAAAAAAAAAGAGAGGATGGAACCCTCTCTCCTCGAATTGTAATGTCTATCTAAATACTGTCTCCACAAATAAACCAGATGACAAGGACAAGAATTATGAGGAAACGCCAATAGGACACTACAACTAGAGTTAGATTAGAGAGAGGGAACTTGTATAAACATATTCTTCTTTTTTACAGGGTCTCTCTCTCTCGGAATATAAATATGAATATAATAAATGACATGTCAACTAAAGTAGGAAGGGGGTTGTGTGACAGTGACACAATATAAATAATAATAATCATCATAATACACCGCGGCCGAGGCCTGCCTGGACCAGGTTCATAACAATAATACACCAAACTATCAAAAGCGTATTTAAAGTTCATAATGATACAATTTCCATTTTTTCCCCTCTTCAATACAAAAATTTCAGCTTCACACACGCATACAACTTTCCGCGTGTTCATTTCTTACAAATTATAAACCTAACTCCTTTTCTGAACAGTAAAAGACATAAATTTCAAATGCCATCTAAGAAAATAGTCAAATTTTCTTAGTTTACATATTCTCTCTCTTCCTGTATGAAATAAAGTGCAGGACAATATTTCACCTACACATTTAGAGTCGAGCCGTTTACCAGCTGTGATTCCGTTTATTTCATAACTAAACATCGATCTCTCTACCGTTGAAGGTAGTTTACCAACGTCATGAGAAGGCGAGGTCCTACACCTGGAAATTTTGTAGATCTTGTATCTCCACTTGCCCCACTGAACCCAGTTGTTGTTGTTGTTGCTTTAGGGCCCTTCAACTACAAAGGTCACTAGAGCCCCATCCACAGCATAGTTCTTATACAGAGACTGCACAGACACTACACTAATGCGACGATTCTTGGGTATTAGCAGTACCCAGTTTTCCCAAGCGGCCACTCATGTCAGTACTAGCTGGAGTTGTGCTGCTTAACTTCAGTGATCAGACGAGAAATGGTGTGTCCAACGCAATTCGCCGCTCACTGAACCTGGGAACACATACGATAAATGTTGGACCGGTCTGCAGATGACCCCTTGCTGAAACTGCTATTCTTATTTATCGTCAGTTTATTTTAATTGAACACATCACTTTTCGTCTAACCACTGAAGTTCAGCAACGCCACCTCAACTAGTACTATATAGCATGGGTGACCGCTTGCAAACACGGGATATTGCTACCTAAATCGTGATAACAGCGTAGTGCCTGTGCAGACTCTGCATTAGAACTACGGAGTGGACGGGACTCAAATGACCACTGTAGTTATCATCATCTCACCCTTATTCCGCCAAATGACCACTGTAGTTGAAAGGCCCTAAAACACCATAAAAGAAATATTTTGATTTATAGGGACCCTCCACCGACGCTAGGAGGGGACTCATTCCTATACTGTCCTGAAAATTTTGCGTATAGTTTACTCCATATACAGAAACTGCTCTTTTTCGAGCAGAAGTGGGCATTATAACCATACCGTTTTACTCCCCAGTTTAGACGAAGGCGCGAACTTGTGATTTCCCCGTCTGGAAGGAGTAACCCAATTCTCCTCGCCCAGGATCCTCGGTCAGGATCGAATCTCAAACCATTGCGCCATCGAAACAGACTCCCACTGTGAGTACACCAGCGAATGTTTGCTATTTTATGGGTTTCCTGAGCACAGATCCCAGTCACATCTACAGTACGCAACACGAATCGATAG
Organism: Trigoniulus corallinus; assembly: GCA_013389805.1. NCBI lineage: Eukaryota > Metazoa > Arthropoda > Diplopoda > Spirobolida > Trigoniulidae > Trigoniulus > Trigoniulus corallinus. The sequence continues at coordinate 15,699,244 of JAAFCE010004209.1, forward strand.
AAGATGCTCACAAACGTTTGTCAGGCAGAGACAGCGCTTACAATAAACGTTTACATTGTATTTTAATGGCTTCAAAATTACAATACTGGTTATTATTAAAATGATTTTAAAAATATCACCTCTAAATTCAGACTATCAATATGGCACAACGAAAACCGACAAATTACTGTAATCGAATAAATAAATGATGTCAAGGTTAATAGTAGTCACAGTGACTTGGATGTGACAATGAGCTATAAAATGCAATCACTAAATAATGAATAATTTTTCAACCGGCCTGAGACAAAAACTGAATCACACTCATTGGTAATCCAGACTAGGGTATTTGAAATTCAGCTATGGTTATAACACTTTCGTTCAGAGAGTCGACCTGGCAATCACCTATGCCCCAATATATCAAAATATATTTTTATGAAATTAAGGAATAGACGATCAGTCCTAGCAGAGAGCACAATAGTAGGGCATATTAATAAAATTCAGTACAGGCTAACATAAAGGCTTATCAGAGTACCAATCATAAGAAAAAAAAAGGTCCTGCAAAAGAACAATCAGATGTCCCACTGGGGAGGAGAGAAAACGAAAGAGAGGGGGGGGGGTAGAAAAAAATCTGTATACATGTTTGAAAAAGGTCAATGCTTGACAATCCCAATTGGTCAATAATTCAAACCCTGCGAGAAGTAGAAACATACAGTACTTTCCTTCCACTTTTCTGTATGGTAGACGAAAAAAATCAATATCCATACACAACAACCTTCCATAGGTCCGCAACTGCAACCAAAATGTCAGTAGCACAATTATTCATTAATCATCAATGAGACGTAGTGGTCATAACAAACATGCACTATTTTTTTTCTTATTCGTCAACTTGATTTTTACTTCTTAACCACTGCATTCACAAAAAAAGGACAAAACGACAAAATGTCCTTTAATTTGAAAAAAAATCAAGCTTCATTGTAAGAAGAAGAAAAAAAGACAGAAAAAGTTAAGCTAAGATTTTTTCCTAATGTCACTTTTGAGATCATATTTTATAAATCGTGTTGTTGTATACAGTAATCATTTTTTTGTGGTTACTGTCAAATACAAAGACGATAACAATTTCTGATATCAAATTTTTCTTGTTGCTATACAACAATATGTCATTTCTCAACCGGAAGTTCCTTCAATACATTGGCGTGCCTCTCTCGCTAGATTCAAAATTGAAAACAAAAGCAACGAAAAATGGTCACCCTGAATTAGTATCATGAAGGGCAACAAACATTCGCACAAGCATCGAACTCTGTCAGGTTATACACATGTGCGCTCCAGAAATATTCAAATTTTAATCCAGAAACAGCGAATAAACTCATTATCATCATCAAAAATAACCAGCCATCGATGTTATTCAAAGATAAACAGAAACGCATTTTCAACAAACACCATTAATATATTCATAACAGAGAGGGGTGCACATGTCCTAAACCAATAATGTTTGCCAACAATGTTCCTACTTTAGACAGTTGGGAAACAGCTAAGCAACTAAGTTGCAAATATATTCGTTCAGTGTCGGTGTAGTGCTCCACCGAACAGTAGTAAGCCGACAATAAATAAGAATAAGGGTTGCAGCTTAAGCTGGCAGCCGGCTGCGTAGAAATACCACCCATGTGTCCATTTAGAGGGACAAAAATGAGTAGACAACCCTGCCATAGGCGGCCAAAGGGTTAGTAGTGCTTTCCGAAGATGGGGAGATCTGAGAGATGGTTACAACGAACTTGAGCACACTGGAGTAAACACTAGTAAGTAGCCTTAAGTGGTCAGTCAGTATTGGTCATTATTTATAAAAGTATGCTAAATTATCTTTTGAAATAAGTCCAACGATTTTCTGAAACGTCCTCTCACGAATTCTGCGACACAAAACTAATCTATTTCAAACGGCGGCAGTAAATTAATCGACGTTGCAATTGCAATCACTAAATACAGACATATTAATTGTGCTTTGGAGAGGCTAACGAACACATTTCCGAGACTGAAATGAGCAGCCTGTGACGTCATTTAATTACCTGATCTAGCTTTATTTAATGAACGCCAGACACGCCATCAAAAGAAATCAGATACTCATGTAATAAACACCAGGTCTTCTCCCTTTCACCTTCATCCCTAAACCATTTAATTAATTCCTCTATTTACTACTGCTATATACACACACACTTACTTACTCTGTATATCATCTTCACATAAGAACCTATTATAACGTCTATAAAATCACGTGACTTCTTATAAAAATATAAAAGATGATAAAGAAGTGGGCGGAAAGAATAAATTGACCACTAAATACAACGGCCGCCTTTGTATTCCACAAAGAAGAATCAGATATTCAACTGGACAACATTTTATCATCTATTATACATAAGCTCCCGGCAATTGGCGAAATTGTCCCCGTACCGGCCTGGCGTGCAAGCGAACTGTGTTTAATTCCCAGGTGTGGGGACATGACGGTGATGCTGCTGCCACCACTATTTCTCCTCCTCCTCACTGGGACCTAGAGGGACTCAATTGTGTCCAATGTAAAAAAAAAAGTGCCATTAAACTTCATCGTGTGCAAATTCTAGTGATGTCCAGTTCACGTCCGAACAGCTGACTACAAAGATGTCCTGGAAGACCCGGAATGTCATTTGTGCTCTTTCTCACCTGCTTCTTTGGTCTTTCTGTCAATATCTATTCTGTCCACTAACTCCACACAAGCATTTCTGCCTGGGCATCTCTTACCTGGAGTCGAAGACGAAATATAGATTCATTCAAGGTGACCTACCACCTCGTTATCGCCCACATACAGGAACTTTATTAACTGCATATGTTCTTCTCAAGTTAAGAAGTTCCCTTATATCTTCAGATATTTTTAATGCCCACTAAGTGGTCAGTAAAACGAGTATGATTACACCGAAAAAATTAACAATTAATGACGGAGTCCCTGATTGGACCAGCTGGCCAACACAACTTTGTACCAGTACGTAAGATGACCTAAATGATGGTGACACCACTGATTGTTCCAACTCACAGCGTAACGAAGATGGACCAGGGCGTGAAAGGTATCCGTCGAAAAATTCTTTGAGGACATACCCAGAAGGGTGGAAAGTTGTTGTTGTTGTTGGTAGTGGTGGCAAGGACAGAAAATGAAGAGGACAAAAAAGGTAAGAATTCAACGGTTTTCACGTGACGTAAATCTTTTTTATAAAAAGCATAACGAATTTAGACAAGAAGTTTCTACAAGTCGCTGAAGGGAAATATTTTCTTTCTGCAAATTTCAACTTGTATTTTACTAATGCATTTTTAAAACATTCATTTTGTTTGGTGGTGGTGGAGAAAATTGAAAACATCCCGCCTAAAATTAGGTTTTATTTTCACACTCAAATTCTATATTTTCTAAACAGTCACAAAACCTTACCAACAAACCACCTCAAAAGCAAAACAAACTCGAGAGCGAAACAAAAACCTAACACCACTGAGACACACAAAAAAAAAAGGTCCCAAAAACTGACACACAAACTGAAAGAAAATTTCTACTCCTTTTGTGTAGACTTAAATACCTATTGCGATTTCTTACCTTATAAACGTTAAGGCCACATCCTCCCCCCTCTCCTTCATCCCCTCCTTTCCCTTCCTCCAAACCCAATTTTTACCTGCCTATACACTGACCACCATTAAACAGCTACAAATTCTCCAAAGGCTGTAAAACTCGATCTAGTGCACCCCATTACACCACACCACTTGCTCCTCTTTTTATCAGTCCTACAGGTCTTTACTAGGCCCTTCCATTTATTGCCAAAATAACAATCAAGTTTGAGGGACATGAATGACTCTGAGGTAATTGTTTGATGGGGGTCTAAATGAAGCAATTGTAACGGTCCTAATGGTGAAACGCTACCTCAAAACCTTCATTTTCAGTTATAAGATTCAAGCTTGTAGAACCAGCAGTTAAAGGGCACTTTTGAGCTAGAAAAGCACGCATATGTTCAAAAAACTGAAATTAATATTTTTTTTCTCCCAAAAACTCCAGCAAATTCAAAAATGACCTAGTTTTCGAGCGAAGGAATGATGCAACTGCCCTTTATCACCAAAATGTCCCTGAAATTTGACGAAGTTGTGGGTACTGTACCACCTAAAAGGCGCAAAATATATTGTAGGGCAGGACAAAAGAGTTATAAAATAATTGTAAATGCAATTTTACTAGTCAAGGTCTTTAGGGATACTAATAGCAGGAAAAATAAGATAAAGGACATTTTTCTTTTGGTGTGGAGTGATAATTGACAAAATGATGCCCAAGGTTGACCAAAAGGACCTGAAAATGAGCAAAGAAAGATAAGTAGAGTGTTTGTGCTGGTTAGGTCCTTTTACCTCCATCCCCCATTATGTATTATTGGTGGTCATCAACGTGTAGTTTATGTCATGGTCCCAAAAAAAGGAGAGCAGTTTCTACTCATCCTGCTCATCCTTCCCACACCCTGTCACCCACCCGTCCCGTTAAACAGAAGCTCATTTCATTCACAATGAAACGTTTGTCGTTTCAAGATAAACATATTTTAGTAGAGGATAAACAAGCTTTTCTTGTAAATGTCTCTTAATGGCCTTTCTTTTTCTTGTGTTTTAGGTTTTTATGGTTTTATATATGTAGTAGTGAAAATGAAAGTGGACAGAAAAGTAACATTTATGGTAGCGGGACAATTTTCAATACCAGAGGAAGAAAGGGAGTTGGGTGTGTGTAAAAGGGCAGGTTGCAATTTATACACAAGACCTTCCTTCACACCCTATCTAATCCACAAATTTTTTTTTTGGTAAAAATGTTAACTATATAGTTTTAGAAATGGTCACTTATATGACGTTTTAGCCAAAGAGTGTTTAAATCGCAGTCTGATGAACAAACTTCGGACCGAGACGGGACAGTAGTCTTCTGACAAAGTTGGTAGTCAGTCAGTGGTCACATGACAAGTTTTAAACCCCATTTTGTGAACTACAACAACAATATTTAATCTCTAAACTGAAATAATTTGCAAAGGACAAAACTTAATGAAACGCATTTGAAAAAAAAACCCCGGATACTTTCAGTTCTGAAATGCTGAAGCAGGACGAACGGGGTTGGAATAGGACGAAATGCCCCCAAGTTCAAAGGAGATAACAAAAAGGTAAGAATTACTCTTAATTTTAGCTTAGTAAGGTTTTGTTGCACTTTATGAATTGTCCCTATCTAAGTAGACGTCCAGTTGAAACGAGCTGTGAAGAAGGTTAGTAAAAAAAAAACACACGAAAAAGGCCTACAAATCGAGGCTTATGTAAATTTTAAAATGCTAAAAGTTTACCGCCGACCTGTTGGGTTCGAATAATATTTCATTTTTGAAATTATTACCACTGTTAAATAAATAATTACGCATCAGCAGATGACCTAAAGTCGGAATCAATACAGTCGCCAAGGTTTCATTATAGAGCGACTACTATTAAATATCGATTACCAGAAAATTCTGTTCAAAATTTATTAACCTAAACCTGCCCTTGCATTGGGTCGTCCCAGAGCAAACCTAACGACTTAGGATGTTATCGTCACAGAGCCGTTTCAGCATTCCTTTCTGGCAATATATTAGATAATTTTATCAGTATTTCTAAAAATTAACTAGGGCCTACCTAATATTGAATACCGGTACGGAAAATGCAACGTTTTTATATTATGAATCCCATTTTATGCATAAGAATAATTTTAGAAAATAGTATTATGCCAAATAATGGATATAAAAAATGCTCTGATCTCAAACTACTGCATAGCAAAGCAACTCCTAACCCTATTCCCGCCTATGGCAGGTCGGCTACCCATCTTGTCCCTCTGAATGGACATAGGGCGGACAATGGGCGATATATTGGTCATAGTTTTTGCTGCAGCCGGTTGCCGGCCAAAGCTGTACCCCTACGCTTATTTATCGTCGGTCGAGTGTTCGTTGGGGAATGCTACCGAGCTTCTACACCTGGAAATTTTGCCTCATCTACCCATTAAATCTCAAAATATTGCATAAATATTTAAAATACAGTGTTGGGCCTACTATCTAAGATACTAGAGGTATAAGAAAAGAAACTCCTAACCCTTTTCCAACCTATGGCAGGGTCTGGTATCCATTTGTCCTTCTGAATGGACACAAGGGTGATATATTGGACAGTGTTTTTCCCTCAGTCGGTTGAAACTAGAGGTAAAAAGGCCCACAATTATTACATAATATTAAATACATTTATCCTAGCTTTGATTACATCGATATTTTGTAGAAAAAGAGAGAGAGAATTTAATGGGCACTAAAATAAAGTAGCGCCGTTACAGTAGTCAATTTTTTTGTTGGCACACACAAAAAGATAACGAGACTTGCGAAGAAGAAACACACAAAACGGAAGGTTAAAAACCTATTTTAACGTTTATGTTTCATAAAAGTAATTTTATTGCAAGGTCACACGTGTAGACCTACTTTAGTGTTAAAATGGTTGTTCATAAAAGTTATTTATGTGCCCATAAAAATAAAATGAGTGACCTCCCGTAATGCAAAAGCTTGTTAAGTTTATATAAGACCATTTTCTCTTGTCACCATGTAAATATCTACAAGAGATCACAAAAATTAGCAGCTACTTTGTCACATATAAATATATATATTTTGATGTGCAAATCAAAAATCTATGCCATTACTAGATCCATACATCAGACTTTTTACGACTTATAAGTTCAAGTTGAATGAACTGATTTTAAACCTCAATTTCATTCACATTTTTACATACGGAAGCACATTAACATGACGTCAGCTCCTCATCCACACGTATAAAGATAAAATTTACGTCATAACAGCAACAACAATACGTCTTTAGAATAAATTACGCGTTTCAAACTCAACATCAAACATTTGACTTTAAAATGTGACGACATATTATACCAATATTGAAAGCTACCTCCATAAATGGCCCATACCCATTTTACGGCCCTGTGAATTCATTTTCTCACTTGACTGATCAAAATGACACATTTTGAAATCGACAACAAACTAAAAAATAAAGTCCTTATAAGATAGAGCAAGGAAATAAATATCCTTTCATTTTTTTGTCTCTCTCCACACTATAAAACTGTATCTGTAAATCATATTTTCAATTATGACACAAACACTAATCTCTCCTTTCATACAATGACTATCACGCATACAAAGTAGGTCCTTCAAACTAAAACCTATTTTAATACTATCAGGACAAAGATAACGCAGTTAAAAGGCCTTTCCTGTCTGCCTTGGAAGGTCCCAACCTGAAATCAACTGACAAACAACTTATCCTATTAGGCTATAAAATCGTAATTGTATGAATACACTATACAGGAGACGTGTCTGGCAACAGAATGAAACATTCAAATTTGTTTGAGTCTATTGTTGTCGAACAGTGGAGATGTCGAAAACACGGATACACCAAAATAAACAAACTAAATATCAATTGTCGTAGCCAAAGCTAAACGTTTATTTAAATGTATGCGAACATCTCAAGTGTTTCCTTTTTAGTTGCATATTCCAACAGTCATCTACGAACATATATCATACAGACTGAAATTTATAGTCATAAAATGCAACTTCTTCCAAGAACTGACTGTAATAATACTAATAATAATTTGGACTCTGGTAGTTAATATGCATATATGAATTTATAAACGCTGCAGGTAAATTTCAATATAATCTCACGAAATAGTAATTACTGGTTATCGGCCAACAGTATAGTCTTGTAACCACACAACGGTGAAAAACAAACAATCATCCAACAGCAAAGCAATTCCTAACCCTTTCCCCGCCTATGGCAGGGTCGGGAACTCATCTTTGTTCCTCGGAATGAACACATGGGCGATATATTAGACGATATTTTTCAGCAGCCGGTTGCTGACCAATGCTGCAACACCTTTAAACTTGTCTATCCTCCGTCTACAGTTGGTTGGGTACTACACCGACGCTAGGGGGTCGAGCTCCTACACCTGGGAAATTTGCCTCATCTACCCGTTGCATAGTAGAGAGAGTTCGTCTACATGTAAATGCCATCGTACACCACACGGGACCTGGGTTTTACTTCTCACCCGAAGGAAGGCGCACTCGGAGCTTATTCCTCGCCCGAAAGAAGCCAACCCACCTCGATCCAGTATCGAACTTGGAACCACAGGCGCAGTAAATCGAGAACGCGCCACCGAGGCAGGTCTAAACAATCATCCGACAGTATAAATCTCGCTGAATTTAAAATTATTTCTTAATGCTTATCTTCATCGAAAAAAAGTAATAATTAAAGTGCAGATTTGAAGAAAAAAAATTTTGACCTTGAATTTGTTTGTTAAGATGCGTAGTTTAAAACCATGGACAAATGAATCACGTTTTTGGAAATAGCAAGAATTCCAAAAATAGTTTTTTCCACTTTAATTTCCCTTTCACCTCTAAATGTGGGTGTAGAAACAACAACAACAACAATGTTTCAACGCAATTTCACTTGGAACCGAGTAACTGCTGATGTCCAGCACGATGTATTTTCAAAATAGTAATAATAATAATGATACTAATAGATTTAGGAAAGTAAGAAGCTACCAGTCTCAGTACAGGGACCCAATTCATTAATTTAATGAAATAAATATCTCAATGAAAGATAAAGTGCGTGTGGATTTGGGACTTATTTACCTAGGCGTTCTCTGGTGTCCTATTCTTTATGATTCGCCCCACAGGATGAATAAAACTCCTGAGTGATTTAATGGCATGCAATTTTCATTGTTTTATCACCGTCAGTAGTTTAGATACCACCAAATCAGTGTATCCCTCGATCAAATTGCAGAGGAGAAAAAAAGCACCTGAAAAGCGCACAAACTAAGACATTTAGAAACCAACTTTTGCATCTCAGTTGATACAGCGCACATAAGTCTAACTCAAAGTAAGCAGGTTCGTCTCCCTCCTCATGCTCCTTAATAAAAAACGAAAACTTAATACTCCTTCCATAATTTAGGGGACGTAAAATAGCAGTTTCAAAGGTGGGGGGATGTCGCTTTCAAAATCCATATTTAATTGTTTGTAAGGTGTTTTAGGGCCTTTCAACTACAAGGTCATTAGAGCCCCGTCCATTGTGTAGTTCTGATGCAGAAACTGCACAGACACTACACTAATGCGACGATTTCTGGATACTAGCGGTACTCAGTTTTCCCAAGCGGCCACCCATGTCAGTACTAGCTGGGGTTGCGCTACTTAACTTCAGTGATCAGACGAGAACTGGCGTGTCCAACGCAATTCGTCGCTCCCTCCGAGTTCGTAATATGAATAATTTAATTCAAGAAATGATCTGGTAATGGTGGGAGAAAATACGGTTTTAAGAAGGTGATATTATAGCGAAGACAACCAAAATAAATTTTTTATTGATGATAACTTGAAAAAGTGTGTGTATGTCAAGGCACACTTTTTTAATGGCTCCACAACTGAGATACGTTTCAAAATTTGAATAATCTTACTATTAACTATGAATTATTATCAAATAAAGGGTTGAAGGGGAGGGAAAGCAAGGTAAATTAACGACTTGAAGAAAGAAAATACCTATCTAACCTAGTACCATAGAGATAATAAAAAAAGCCGGCATATAACCAAGTAAAAAAAATAATTCAACTAGGAAGCCATTAAAAGAAGGTGTTACAAAATTTCAAGTTCATCAAGTTTCAATTCAGTGTATTTTTTTTTGGAGGGCAGGAGAGGGGGAGGTAGGAAGGCTAGATATATTATAATTATTATTATGTGGCATTATTAAGAAAACAACCCCCTTACTTCATATAACCTATAAAATTATAACCAATAATAAAAACTCATGCTCAAAACACAAAACCTACAACAGTCAAGAAATCAGGAAGAAGTAGTAAGCAATCAAGAGTTTCAGAAAAGACGGGGGTACAAATTTGTAATCTTTTCAACCCTCTTCAAAAAAAAATATCTTCCCTATAAATCGTATTTTACGACTTTGGCGCGTGGTGTTGTTTTTCATTTCGGCTACTTTAGTACCTATCCACATCGTCCCATACTGAAAACCCATAAAGAAACCATTAAAAAAGGCCAAAAAGGGAGGAGTGATGCCTGAGCGAGAGGTGTGTCCAATAGGTAAAATAACATCTGTGTGGTGTAGGTCACAAATTTGGGCTAGCCAGTGAGGTCAAAGAAGGTGGACGGTTATTGGATTTTAAAATGGCTTCAGCCATGTGATGGTCCAACCTACAGCACCAAACCTCCTCCTTTTCTTGACACCCTAAACTACATTGTAGGGAAAAAAAGGAGGAGAGAGAGAGAAGACGATCAGAAGAGAGACAGACCACTGTTAAATAATATTATATAGCCACTTTTGACACAGAACCAGATATGCATTAAAAGTCTCTAATGGGTGACCCGTCCGGAGAGGATGAAAGGGGTCTCCTTTCTCTCTCTTCCTGAAGGTTGCAGCATTATTAGCATTATTATTATTATTGCACACGATGTAATTGCCCATAAATTAAAAAGTAAACTTATCCAAGTGTTTAACACTTACTATCAGTATGTAATATGTATGTATTTGAGATAGAACCGCTGTTAAATGTATATTTATGACACTCATTTTCCCCGTGTCTTGAAAAGTCCAAGAGTTAAAATGCTTTTCAATGATGTGACACAATACAACAGCTCAACTTACAATAACATAACGTTGAAATCAGACTCCACCGCCACACCCCAAGGAAATCAAACGCGGATATTTTATAAGGAGGCGAAAAAAAAAACCCATGAATGAAACTAGTATTAACTTAAGAGTGTGATTTGAGATGAGAAACAGTCAAAGAAAAACATAACTCAAACAAGTCATACGGAAATATCAACAAACAAAGTTCAAACCCATAACATATCTATCTATTATCATCAACATCATCATCATCATCACCGTCCAAGTGCACATTACAATACAGTGAATGGAAAGTCAGTCATAAGCGACGACTAGTGATTAAAATGAAAATTAAAAATGACGATAATCAAGCCATATCCATATACACTTACCGGCATATATATTTTCCCTCTCGGTAAAATTAAATATTACGTCTTCTTTTTGTTTACTACCGATCGTTAACAACAATATACACCACCACACGTGAAATATGGGGGTTGGCAACGAATAGAATCAAAACGTTTTTTTGTAAGATACCCAAAAATTATTTCAAACACACACACTACCGCGACGACGACTTATGCGAAAAACATCATCATCATCATCGCCGCCGAAACCCCACCAAGCACACTCGCGAGGTTTACTCTCATATTTTTTCCAACGACATCAAAGCTTCGGCGAAGCTTTATTAGACGGCAATCACATGACCTAGCTAGCAGCGAATCAAATCGTCACTATTCATTGACTTTAGTTATGGACGCGTGCGTGTGCATCGAATGCCTATTTCGTCGATAGGGAAGGAACAAGAAGAGGGGGCAAACGGAAACAGACAACACAAATTCCCTTCCAGTACTACGGCTTTTGTTTTGGAACTTCTTTCTTTTCTTCTATTCGAATCACGTGGAACATTCGATTTCCAGAACGTCTCAATTTAGAACGACATGTCGGCCAAAAAAGAACATTCTCTTTTTCTTCTCCACGATGCAGCAGCACGCTCTCATTCTATTATTCCCGTGTGTTCGAACCAACGCTCGTGCGCTCGTGACGCAATAGAACGAAACGAAAATCTAATCGCACGTGCACGCATGATGAAAACGTGAGATGAAGGAGGAGGAGTTAATATTTTTGTACACCGACACGTCAAATCCGTTTTTGTAATTGGCACACAAGCCTAGGCGGTAAAAAGAGAGTTGAAATCGGTGATCCTGCCTCGGTGATCCTGGTTCGATACTGAACCGAAGTGGGTTGGGTTATTTCCGGCGAGAGAGAAGTTCCGATGCGCCTTCCTTCACAAGACAAGTAAAACACAGGTCCCTTGTGGTGTACCGATGGCTTTTTTTTGTTCGTTCGTTGGTGTTCTAGGGCCCGTCAACTACAAGGTCATTAGAGCACCGTCCACTGCGTAGTTCTAATGCAGACTGCACAGACACTACACTAATGCGACGATTTTCGGGTATTAGCAGTACCCAGTGTTCCCAAGCAGCCACCCACGTCAGTACTAACTGGGGGTTGCGTTGCTTAACTTCAGTGATCAGTCGAGAACTGGTGTGTCCAACGCAATAAGCCGCTCCTTGTACGATGGCATTTGCACGTAAATAAATTCTCTCTGGTTTGCAGTGGGTAGATGCCAGCTAAATTTTCAGGTGTGGGAGATCGCCCCCCCTGGCGTAGGTGGACTTCCCCAACGAACAGTAGACGACGATGAATAAGCATAGGGATTGCAGCCTTGGTCGGCAACCGGCTGCGGAAAAACACTGTTCAATAATAGATCACTCTTGTGCCCACTGAGCAGGACAAGATGGATACCCGACTCTACCACAGGCGGAAAAGGGTTAGGAGTTGCTTTGAAATCAGTGGTTTGATGATGAACGCACCGATATATAACCAGACAAAGGCAATTTGAAGGAATGGCGCATGTTTCCATACAAACAGGATAGGAAAATGATTTTCAAATCGATTAAGTGATATGAGACAAATTCCACCTTTACACAAACATCACACTGCAGGTATAGTAGGTAGGCTATATCTCCCCTTCCGGTCTGCTACAGGCAGACCCTAGACCCACGTGCTGCTGCTGAATAATGCTTCAGGCTCTCTTTCTCAGTCATTAAATTAAAATACTCGATATTTCTAAGAGGCAGTAGTAGGCTCTTTAAGAAAACGAAACTCGCATCACGGCAAAATGAACAACACTGTGTGTACGCGCACTCCTTTAGTAGACAAACAACAACGGTAAAGACCATTAAGTGTAAGTAACCGCCTCTATTCTCACTCCAACTCATGCTACCGTATATATCTTTATGGCACATCCGGTTGTGAAAACAGAATAACACCGCCTTCCTTTCTACACTCGCACACATACACCGCTGCAGCAGCAGCCGCTGCCGACAACGTCATTGCTATCGTACCAACTATAGTCAGTTACTTGCATTTGTTGCCAAAATTTTTGCTGTTGTTATTGTCATGTGGTTTCATCATCATCATACCCTTATCCCGCCTGTGGCAGGTTCGGGTGTGCGGGTTCTAGCCCTCCACTTCCGCCTATCCCCGCCCACCCCACACACTACCATACCTATATATCCATACGGACATCCTGCTCCACACGTCTGGTTCGCTCTACCCCTGCCCCGGGTGCTTCCAACCACCTGCATTCCTCTAATATACTCCTTCCTAATTCCATCAGCTCTCGACACCCCACTCATGTACCGCAGCATTCGCATCTCGGCTACTTCAAACCCCTGTAAAACTTCCCTTTCAACTTGATTGAGACCCTCCTATCACACAGGACTCCAAATCATCCCACGTTGATTCTATGGGTCACATCCGAGTCTATCTCCCCACTGCTTACGGGGGCGACGAGTTGCGTTGGACACACCAGTTCTCGTCTGATCACTGAAGTTAAGCAACGCAACCCCAGCTAGTACTGACATGAGTGGTCGCTCGGGAAAACTGGGTACTGCTAATACCAAAAAATCGTCGCATTAGTGTCGTGTCTGTGCTGTCTATGCATTAGAACTATGCAGTGGACGGGGCTCTAATGACTTTCTAGTTGATGGGACCTAAAACACCAACAAACAACAACAACAAACCCTACTGCTTTGGAATGTTGACCCTACGTACTTCACCTCTTGCACCTTTTTCACCAGTCCGTTATTGTCATGTGGTTTAATGCCCAATATATATTTTTTTTAAGAGTAGGGTTGTTTTTGGGTCCTTTTTTGAATTCGTTGTTGCCACGTCCTCCACTTTTTATGAACAGTATATGGTAGTTCTTTGTCGAATAATTACAGTTGTTCATAATGTACATCATCAACATATGGGTCATCCAAACAACGACTTGCTTCCTTCCCTCTATCTTCACCCCCGCTATTTTTTTTGCATGTGTTGACGCCCTTGTACATTCATTGTACACCCCATCACGCTTTTCTATCCTGACAATCTAGAAATTAGATTATAGTAGCATCATTCATATTCAGATCATGATTATGCTTAATTAAAGTGTTGTGGATTCCTGTACGGGGCAGCAGGTCACGTCTCAAAGCCCCACCACACAACTTTACTTGCCCTCTTCAATCAAAAACGCATTTAAGACCCCTTATGAGCATCAGATCCTAATTCGATACCCCATATTCCTGCAATCAAGATTCGTGAACAAAGAGGTGACAATTCAGAGATCAGTCGGGTAAAAACCAACTAAAATTAACATTCTTAGGATAATCAAATTATGAGCCCCAAACACCGAAATCGTATCTTTGGGAGATATAATCAATATGCAAATACGTATACGAATGTTATCACACAAAACGATTCAAGTTTGCGAGCGTTTTGAACATTCGCAAACGTTTTACATGTAGAGCAGTTATTACTTTACCTCCTATGAGATGGAAGATGCACTTTAAGTTCCTCTCCTCTCGACTGTCCCTCATTCGTGAAGAGGGGAGAGGAGGGAAGGGGGAACATTGACCATGGCCAACTGATGGGAAGCTGCTCCCTTCAGAAAGCAAGAGGTATGACTGGCTACAGAAATTCCGCTCTACTAAACTAGTGGAAGGAAATTCTTGTTCTTCAAGTTCATTCCGTTATGGGACATATCTCATTAGCAGCAATTTGGGAGAGAATACAAGCTCATTTCGAGGTTATTTTGCTTTACTCAATTCGAGTACAGAAACAAGCGATGGTTTTGGTAAGATGAAATAAAATTCGCCTGTATTTCTTCAGCTCAGGTGGGGAAGGAGGAGTAAGGTATGCAGGCTTACTGCTAACTAAGGTTTTTAACAGTGGGACGTTGGGACGGAAAAGGAAGCCATGACCACTTGTGTGTGTGGGATAACAGGATCTGATTGAAGAAATACTAGCAAAATTCTGCAAATCTAACGGCGAACAGGCTAATAACTAGCTACAGGATGGTAAAGAGCATCATTAACAAATAGGAGCAGGTCCTTTGTGCAGTACTGTTTCACGATTGGAGACAATTCCACGTAGGACGGTCCTGTAAAGGGAAATACGTGTCTGAGAACCCATTTCGGGTTGTACATTTTTATTAATAGCATCTAAATATAACTAAACAGATTATTTCTAGATAGGATTTTGTTTTGCTATAGTGAGTGGTGAGTGAAACGACGTAAATAAATTTGTCAATTGACAATCACGAGTTCATAAATTATTAAAATAAATTATTCGCAGAATTTGTATGCGTAATCTCAAGCAATAATCTCGACAACATTGTCCACAATGTTGAAACCCATTCATTTTCGCTACGAGGATACCCAATTATGTGATCAGGGTTTTACCAAAATAAATGAATTCAGGTCAAAAACAAGCATTTATTCTTCTAAGAGTGTATAATCTAAATATAGTGATCATTTACTAATTTAAATATTAATAAAGCCAATAAATTCTTCATCAATCCATAAAAAAACGTCATAATAGCAGTAATAAAATAAAGACATTATATATCCAAACTGAAAATTGTTGCCAGAAATAACTAATCAAGAAATTACTGATATCCACATTTCAGGCAACACTTATACAAAATAATAATTTGTCAAACTAGAAATTATTTTCAAAATAACACTGAATTAAATTTAAAAAAAAAAAACTTAATTGCTTTTAAAATGATAATTTTTGAATTGAACTACAGCGACACTAACCGGAAATCAATTGTTCGCCTTTAAATAAACTAACATTTTTTCGAGGTTCAATTTCAACCAGCCGGGGTGGAACAAATTAAAAATTTTGAAGGACAGTACATTTTTGACTCAAGGGAAAATTACACTGTTTACAGTTTAAAAACGAAAGAGTTGTCAATAAATAATCAATATCCTAGACCTCATTGCATGAAAAATTACTGCTAAATATATTGTTAGAGAAAGCGGAAAAGGAGTTAGTTCTCGAGATACAAATGAATTAAGGGGAGATATTTATGAGGCATGGTCGCGGCCTTCTTAGTGTGTCAGTCAAAATATTTTATGACGACATCAAATCGTGAATCACAGAGGTGCCAAGGAGTTAATTTTTAAAAAGAAATTATACAAAATTTCAACCCAACCACAACACTAAACACTCCTTTCAGTATATTTTTCAAAGTATTCACTAGTACACCATATTGAATAAATTATTGACTACAAGATGGCGCTTCAGTGCCACTTGGCGTAATTAGCCATTTGGGAGTCTGGCAAATGGTATCCCATAAAATTAAAGACTGATATCAAGAGGGAAGGAGCAGGACTACACACAATTCTCCTATTTATAGACAAGTTTCTTTCGGGTAAATGTTACTCTTCGAAAGTGTTCCAAACACCCACAATACGGAAGCGCCATAAATTAGGCAAAGTTACTAAGAGAAATGGTGAAGAGCACTCTTAAAGAAATACAAAACAAATATGACAATGTTTAGTAACAAGTTTACCATATATGTGGTCAAATTATGTAGAGTGGAGTTATTTATGACGCTAACAGCAACCTCCTAACCTTTTCCCGGCTTACGGCAAGGTTCGGGTACCCATGTTGTCCCTCCAAACAAATATAGAAATGGTCATTTCAACTAGTAGGGAAGAAAGGCTTAATCGTATACCTATTAGGAATTTGTTAAACAGCTGAATTGAGGGAATAGTAGCTCCTAGCTTCCGGTTAACCGTAGTCATCATTGACTAAATTTGTTTCAAAATACAACTCAAGATATGTTTTCGTTTATTTACATATACACCTTCATTTAAACTAGTCCCAGGATTCGTGAACAGGGGCAGAGCTGTTCGGTACTCCCATAAGCGGAAACCACAGATGTTGTATCCGACGATACAAGCATTTTTTAGGACTCTTGGGCACTTACCAGAGAGGGAGACAGAACCACCATCCTAGGATAGAGTAGTCAAACTTGTCTAACTGTGGAACGGCAAATTGCGTTGGACACACCAGTTCCCGTCTGATTCCTGACGTTAAACAACGCAATCCCAGTTAGTACTGACATGGGTGGCCGGCTGGGAAAACTGGGTACTGCTAATATCCAAAAATCGTCGCATTAGTGAAGTGTCTGTCCTGTCTCTGCATCAGAACTACACTGTGGACGGGGCTTTAATGACCTTGTAGTTGAAGGGCTTTAAAACACCAACAAACAACAACAACAACTTGTCTAACTCAAATTGAAGAACTACCGATTAACCAAATATCGCAGAAAACTGATTAGGGGCCTAACAACCAAAATTTCTGTGCGATTTGCTTCTCAAATATGTAGCTTGATGTGAGAATGATTTCAGTATTGGAATATTTCTGTCTTAGGATTCCGTTCTAAACGAGTTTTACCACAGAACTAACCTCTGGCGCAGGCAAAAAGCGGAATGCATTTAGCAGGACACAAATACAATTTTACATTTAACTACACGATATTGTTGAAGAGCGCGCCCATAGCCCGCACTCCTTTTTTTCATTTTTTTTTTAAATTTTTTTTTTACTCTCAGTTAAAAATAATAACTAAATAGGCGAGGAGGGAACAGAGAGCGCAGGGTGAAAGGAAGGAAAAAGAGGAGAGAATAGACTGCCTGGGACGACGACAAGGGGGTGCAGCAGCAGCCGCGGCATCCTAACAAAAGCGTATGCATAGACACTATGGGTTAATTGCATAGGGGTACTACACTATAATAACAAACGCTGTGCTCCAAGTCTTTGTTATTGGAGGGGTTCCTGCTAAGGGACCATTTCCGGCCACCAATGATAACAATTCCCTCACAGTCACTTCAACCCAACGCCGCGTACATCCAACCTATAGCAACTTACGTTCACTCCAAGGATATAGCCGAACAGAGTGAGAGAGGCGACACTCTTGTGCCTCCCTCTCGGGTCCCAGAAACAAAAATGAGCAATTCCCTAGAGGGCGCTGGGTGGTCAAAGCAAAAAAAAAAAAAGAGTGCGTGGACAAGGAGGAGGAGGAGGATCACGAATGGGGAGAAGAAAGAAGGGAGGAGAAGAAGCAAACGAAATGCATAACCAAGGTGACCAAGCGGAAACACAAAAGGCAAAAATGCACAGAGGGAACAGTTGGAGAGATAGAGAGGTTGGAAATGTCTCTAAAGAGGGAGCGAGAGAGAGGGTCGTGGGCAAAAATGGTAGCGAGGGAGAGAAAGGGGGAACAAACCATTACCCGATCAGTAGAGACTGACAGCAAGAAGGAAAAAAAAAAGGTTCCACATGAAATTGAGTTTGGTCAAAATAATACATTCATAGTTTTGTATGTGTGTGTATGCGAGACGACTCGTGATTGGTCAAACGAAAATCAATCAATCACCAACGCATACACATTTACGTGCGTTTTTTCATAATTTCGTGAGACTCAATTAAGATTTTTTTATATTACACACGAAGGAGGGAAGGAGAGAGACAACTAAAAACTCAGGGAGAGAGGGAGTGAGGCAGGAAGGAAACCCATAAGTTACTCCATCCTCTCTCAAACACGTCCCACCTCTCATTTCTTCTTGTCCCAAATAAAAATTCTGAAAAAAAAATATAACCTGCAACTATTACAATAAGAGAGGGGAGGGGGGAAGAAGACAATAATCAGTCAGACGTTACCCTTTATCAACCGAAATTATTCTGAGAAACAGGTAAGATATTTAATTATAGGGCACGCACACAAGCAGCGAAAAGGAGATACAGAAATCAATGTAGTCATCTTTAGGAGTTTCTTATCTTAAATACAAATTAACTAAGTAATTATATCATCTTTACTCATAATTTAAATGACGTGGGTGCAATTTTCATACTTTGTAATCAGCGCCAACAACTCTATTTTATTATAATTTTGACAAACGGTCTGGCTGCTGTTGCTGCAGACGTTAAATTTTGCACATTTTTTGGTAGTATTCAGCTGTATTTTTTACTGAAGTCGTAGTCCCAAGACGACAAAAGTTACTTATTATCACAAGGAGGATGGATACCCACAATAAAAAAAAGTATCCGTGACGAGATAACTGGTCCTCAATGGCTCTCACTATTGTACACCATGATTCTCAATACTAAGATGATTCGTTACACAATTTTCGACACTCTTATTGTGCGATATCAAAAACATATTACTGTATTTATCTCTATATAACAACAGAAGCACCAACAGCAGCAGTAGCGCCACACTGAATATATTTCTTACTTGTTTCTGAAGCACTTCATCACAACGATACTATCGATATACTCCCGAAAGTATCGTTTCGGTGTTAAATAGCACTTCTGTCACAGTCCCATTTGCTGTCTAGGAGACGGGGTTGAGTATATCCATTAGCTCAGAGGGACCAAACAGAAGATAACAAGTCAGAAAGGCAACAAGACCTAGAAAGAAAGTTAAGAAGATAACAGGCTGGACAAAGAAACTCAACTCCTAACCCTTTTCCCGCCTATGGCAGGGTCGGGAACCCATCTTGTCCCTCTGAATGGACACAGGGCGATATATTGGTCATAGTATTTTCTGCAGCCGGTTGCCGGCCAAAGCTGCACCCCTACGCTTATTTATCGTCGGTCTAGTGTTCGTTGGGGAATGCTACCGACGCCAGGAGGCGAGCTCCTCCACCTGGAAATTTTGCCTCATCTACCCGTTGCATAGTAGAGAGGGTTCCTTTTACGTGCAAGTGCCATCGTACACCCACACAGGACCTCGGTTTTACTTCTCATCCGAAAGAAGGCACACTCGCGGTCTCTCTCTCTCTCTCGCCGGAAAGAAGCCGACCCACCTCGAACCTAGAACTACTGACGCAGTTGCCGAGTAACAGGCAGGACAAAAAAATAAAAAACAATTAAAAGAAATTCGTGGGGTTGCGGGGGAGAGTTGATGGATAACGGAATTGTACAATGCTGGCTACCGACCGAATGCCACAACCCTTTCAGTGGTCTCTAGTGTCTGTCACACGGCAGGACTCCTATGTTGATTATGTAATGGTGAAGTTAGGGTTTGCTTCCCGGTGCACAATTCTAAAATCGTGAGGGTCGCGCAAAGGCACGGTTTGCACATTCTTAAAACTGCTACTGTACTCATGGTGGGCCAGAGTCAAGCAAGACTTCGATAGGCAACTCAAGAGATCATTATTACTATATTCAGAGTGGGACGTCCAGGGTTCGTGGCCAATAACAAATGGTATCGGTGATTTCATTTTCTGTCTAGTGAAAGACGGTCTTTAGCTCACGACAGATCTTCACCAGAGTGAAACTTGGGTAGTGTGACTTCAAGGGACTAGTGCGCGCCGACGTCGGACCAGAAGGGAGAGATAAGAGAGAAGTTACATGGACACATGAGTGCAAAACTACGCATTCCAGTGCGAAAAATATTCAGCCCCGAATGCATCTCACAATATTCTCGCAAGAAGTGACTAACAAAGAGTCCAGTCAACGACACCCAATCACGTATAAATTATTGCTCACCTTGTCGCTAGTGAGTCACCGATTGTTACCTTCTTCCCTTCTCACTGAAAATCAGGGGGAGCGGCGAATTGCGTTGGGCACACCAGTTCTCGTCTGATCACTGAAGTTAAGCAGCGCAACCCCAGCTAGTACTGACATGGGTGGCCGCTTAGGGAAACTGGGTGCCGCTAGTATCCAAAAATCGTCTCATTAGTGTAGTGTCTGTGCAGTCTCTGCATCAGAACTACACAGTGGACGGGGCTCTAATGACCTCGTAGTTGAAGGGCCCTAAAACACCAACAAACAAACAACTGAAAATCAGGGATGCAAAGTTCTTCTTCCACAACGAGGAAACGCGGGGTAGCGCACTAACGGAATAGCCAAAGTGAGAACCCAGAAAATCAAAGACTTTTCTGAGGTCCTTCTGCCGAGGTAGTCATAGTGAGACAGAGTTCGTGGGAGCGGCGAGTTGCGTTGGACACACCAGTTCTCGTCTGATCACTGAAGTTAAGCAACGCAAGCCCAGTTAGTACTGACATGGGTGGTCGCTCGGGAAAGCTGGGTACTGCTAATACCCAATAATCGTCGCATTAGTGTAGTGTCTGTGCAGTATATGCATTAGAACTATACAGTGGACGGGTCTCTAATGACCTCGTAGTACGGGACCTTAAACTCCAACAAACAACAACAGAGTTCGACAGCAGGTGGCCCTATGAGTCAAAAACTGTCTCGGTGCCTTCAAAAAAATTGGGGAAGAATCATTACAATTCAAATCCATCATTGAAAAAAAACTCAAGGAAGACAACTCAGTCATTAATTTAGACTATACTATGAAGGCAACGATTCCTTAGTATCCGGAACGAGAGTGTATCCATCCATCCACCAACAAAACAAATGAATATCCAAATAACAATTTATGACTGCAAACAGTCGTATAGTTTAACATCAAACTAAATTTCTCGCTATACAGGGGGCTTATATATTTATTATTAACCCCTTTCTCGGTTTGCCCCATCAATTCTCTCTCTCTCTCTTCTCCCTTTCGCCGCCTTTAATTTTTTTGATTTCCCAAACCTACTACACATTTTCAATATGGAAAAGGGCTGCTGAGTTTTCAACTGAGCTCCTCCAATCAATATACTGGGATTTATAATGATGAATACAGTACTAAGCTGAGGTAAATCAGAAACCAATATCAACAGCAGTCGACTCGATTAGATTAAAACAAACCCCCCCGTCCGAAGTCAAGAAAGGGGGCGGAGTAACGCTGAGCTCATTTTTTTCCCAAAAAAAAGTAGATTAAATATGCGAGTAAAAAAAATTGATTATATGTGCCAAATCTTATATAAACTGCATTGTTCTAAATACTGCCTACTATAAGCAAGCATTTTGTCGTCTCCCTTCTCACATAAAAAAGGATTGCAAAATGACAACCACATTAAATTCAATCCAATAAAATGGAGAACAATAACCGACAGCCATATTTGTTTAACCGTATATGAAACATTTATTTTATATAAAGCCCTATCTAAATCAAGTTTAATCTTGTTGACTCCCTGCAGTAGTCGATTACCAACTCCTTCCCATTCAGGACAATCTTCGGGTTTAATCCTTCTTTTATTTTAATTTTATAGGAAAGGAAAACCTAAGAAATTATGCAAATTCTCATCACAAAAATACAATTTTTTTCCCACCCGCCATTTCTACACCTAACACAAATTCCGAAACACCTGTACAAGTTCATTTCAAAAAAAATTATCACTTTGTATCTGCTAAGAATAAAAAATATCCTGTAGTCATTATTAAATTATACAATTAAAATAGACTGCCATTTAATTGCACTGGAAATGGGATTTAAAAAAACAAATATGGCGGTGGTGTTAAATCGATAAATAAAGTCGTTGTTGAAGACTACATACAAGAGGCAGTTGCAGCAACAACGAAATGTTGAAGACACACCTCTTCAAACCCTCTTACTAACTACACTTCATTTCGACTCACTATCTTAAGATATTAATTCTTATATTAGAGACGTACTAATTCTCTATTAAAAAAGATAGGCCGTCTCACGTAGCTTGTAGGCAGACAGTATGCCAACACTTAACCGTGCATTTGTATTCAATCGGTGGGGACAGCCATTTATTACGTGACCAAAAGTTCCTATACCGTCACTCAATGCTCAGTGACGTCATCATTCTAATAAACGCTACCAATAAAACCAGTTTCCCCACCTTTGGCAGGGCCGGGACCAATACTTGCCCCTCTGGATGTACACATGAACGACCGGCTGCTGACCAAATCTGCAACCCCTATGCTTCTTTATCGTCGGGCTGCTGTTAGTTGGGGCACTTCAGCGAGCTCCTACACTTGGGAAATTTGCTCCATCTACCCGTTACATAGGACTTGCCTCGGCGGCGCAATGCTCAATTTACTGCGTCAGTGGTTCTAGGTTCGATACTGGATCGAGGTGTGTTGACTTCTTTCGTGTGAGAAAGAAGCCCCGGATGCATCATCTTTCAGATGAGAAGTGAAATCCAGGTCCTGTGCGGTGTACGATGGCATTTGCACGTAAAAGAACCTTCTCTACCATACAACGGGTAGATGAGGCAAAAATTTCTAGGTGTAGGAGCTCTCTCCCTGGCGTCAGTGGAATTCCGCAACGCAGTGGCGTCGCTAGGGTTGGTGTCACCCCCTCTCCCGAAAAAAAGCCGCTTCTGCTTTGGTGTCACCCCATTTCTCATGATGCGAATGGTGTCACCAGGTGCGGCCTGCACACCCCATAGTGACGCCACTGCCCCAACGTACGGAAAAACATCGTCTAATAAATCATCCCTGTGTCCATTCAGAGGGACAAGATGGGTACCCGACCCGAGTTTTTTGCTACCCGTTGCGTAGTAGAGCGGGGGTTCTTTTACGTGCAAATGACATAGTACACCGTACGGTAGGGGCACTGGTTTTACTTCCCATACGACGGAAGGTGCACTCGGGATCAGCCTTTTTCTCTCTTGCCCGAAAGCAAAGTTGCGGTGGACACACCAGTTCCCGTGAGATCACTGAAGTTAAGCAGCGCAAGCCCACGTCAATACCAACAAGGGTTGTTGGTAAAGAACGTTGGGTGCTGCAAATTAACCCTCTCCTTCATCCTTTCACCTACCTCCTCATCTCCCGCGGGCAGCCTCCTAAGGGTTCGTCCTGTTATGGCTGCCTGGCTTACTCCCCAACCCACGAAACTAATCCAGTAATCCAGAAAGAAGCCAACCCATCTCCATCCAGTATTCCAAGGCTGGTCCCGACCAATTAATAAACAACCATTCCCCAAAAAAGTTCTTCAAAATCGAAACGTTCAACATTCTCAATTATGGCGGCCGAAATCACGTGTTTTTCCTTTAATGACGTCGGCGCTACGTCACGCTTGACAAGCAAATACGACGTGTAGTTGCACATCATTAAAGAAGGGGGTCGTACAACAGCAGCTTGGTAGTGCTGGCAGTGGTAGCGGACATGCCAAATTCCGTGACATCATTATTACAGTCACAACTAGAAAGAGACCTCTACATGTAGAAAGAAATGACCAATTGGGGTCATTATTTAAGTTCGTAACGAAGGAAAGAGGGGAAGAAACTAGAGAAGGCACAAAATTTGTCCAAGACTACGATTCCCTCACTCCCAAATTTTGCGACAATAGCCAAGTGATATACAATGGAGGGTCGTCCAAAATGTTAGTATTGCGCCGTTTATATAAATTCAAATCAATTTAATTTTCCATTTTCCGATCGATAGCAAAGTGAGTGTTGCCAAAATAAGAGAAAGTGAGTGAAGGACACAGATTGGAGAAGAGGGGAGGGGAGCGAAATTGAGGGTAAAATATTGGCAACTGCTTCCACAACAACCGCCATTTTCTAACAGAAATTCGTTATTCACCTCCCTCAAATTCTACCAACTTAACATTAAAAAAAGACAACAAGACCAGTAACCAACAGCCCCACCCGCTGGAAAGTTACTTTCACTTCAACCGTCAAAAATCTCTCTCTCCTCCTACTCTGCAGATCCCCTAACCCACCACCAGTGTTCATTCAACCCTCTACGGTCTATTTCAATATCAAGAGATCCCTACCAACCCCAACTTTGAGTCATGGAGCAGCAAACATCGAATTCTACACGGCAAAGGCCCTTTTCTATAGAAACAGACACAAAATACGTATATATAGAGGGAATAGTATACGCATAGAAAGGTCCGATAACTGAAGACATCAAACAGGAGAGGACTTTTTATGCTTCCAACGTCAGCGAAATAAACGAGTGAACACAACCGAAAAGCTATTTTTTATGATTTGAAAGTGAAAGAATCGCTCCAGCGTCTCACTAGGGGGTGTTTGAACATAAATCTGTCCGACGCTAACTAAAACGACACACAACCACTGATTTTTGTGAACAGCAGAAAAACGCCAGTATTTTAGTAACAAAAGAGGAAAGACAGCCTGCTTCTGCTGCGCCGTAGTCAAGTTCACCACAAGTCCGTCACTGGACGTCTAACGAATAAAAGAGTTGATAAAAAGGAGGGGGGAAGAGACGATGATAAACCGGAAATGGACGAACCACAGACCGCGCAGGACATTACTTCAAAAAAATAATAATAATAATTCAACGTATAATCATGAACTCACTAGGACGACACCAATGAAATTTTTGTGAGACCGTGAATCATTTTTAATGGTATTCTAACCCCTTCCGCTATTTATATTCGGAGGAAGAGGAAACCCGTCCGCCTCCTATACCACCATAATCATCAGCATCATTACCGAAATTACGACTATTTCATCAATATTTCAACTACTGTACCTAAAAAAGAAAAGAGAAAAAAACCTATCTCAACAACAGACCATCACGCCGCCATTTGCACTAACTGAATAGGTACTTCCGCCTTCCCCGTGTTCAATCTAGGTATGTTGTAGATCTATAGTGTCCTTAAATGACCAATGGGGGATACTAATCTACTGTCCAATAATTCGCCCCTTACATCCTAAATGTCCACTTTTTTTATAAAGCCGATTTCCCAACAGAACGATGCTCCTGTGACATAGCGACTAATGAGCATGCGCAATGCATTCCTGATTGCCAGATGATGTCATTGCGCATGTTTATTACTGACATTGAGGTAGGGGTTGTTGAGTTAGGGGTCAAGATTCTTCCTTTTATCCCTCTATCTCCCACTTCTCCATTCTTAAGACTGACATGTATATGGTTGCTGGTTCGATTCCGGTTGAGGAAGAAGAATGGTTTCTTTCCTAGAAAGATAGAGAGAAGCTCCAATTGAGCCTTTCGTTTGTTTCGTTGGCATTTTACGGCCCTTCATTTTCAAGATCATTAGAGCCCCGTCCACAGTGTAGTCCTTATGCAGAGACTGCACAGACACTACACAAATGCGATGATTTTTGGGTATTAGCAGCACCCAGTTTTCCCAAGCGGCCACCCATACTAGTACTAACTGGGGTTGCGTCGCTTAACTTCAGTGATCATATAAGAACTGGTGAGTCCGACGGAATACGCCCCTCCCTGAGCCTTTCGTCAGAGGGAGAACGTAAAGCCAGTGTACCCCATGTGCTGGGCCAAATGACATCACTGCGCGTAAAGGAACCCTATAAATATCGAGTAAAACATGAACGCAGATCGGCAGCAAATTAACCCCAGAACGAAGTTAGTCCGACGTTCAATTAATAAGTAAGGGTTGAGGCATTAGGTAGGAAAGGACTTCGGTAGAAATAACTTTCAACAACGTGTTCCTTGGTGTATTAATTAGGGCCCTTCAACTAAAAGGTCATTAGAGCCCCGTCCACAGCGTAGTCCTTATGCAGAGACTGCACAGCCACGACACAAATGCGACGATTTTTGGGTATTCGCAGTACCCAGTGTTCCCAAGCGGCCACCCATGTCAGTACAAGCTGGGGTTGTGTTGCTTAACTTCAGTAATCAGACGAGAACTGGTGTGTCCAACACAATAACGTGTCCCTGATACGAGCAGGACAAATGGGTACCGACCTTGTGATCGGCATGAAACTTGTGGAAATGAGTGTACGCAGAAGAAGGGGGAATAGGCACTAACTTCTCCTTTCCCTTCCCTGGAATCGAAAAATACTAATCCAATTCCAGGAATATTACTATGCCTACCCCCCGGAACATTGCATCCAAGTTTTGCCCCTCCCCGGAAAATGTTCTGCAGATGCTCAAGCCAAGCTTGTGGATATCCAATTCTGTCAAGCACATTTGCAAATAGTATTAATAGTACCGTATCATATGCAGGAAACGAGAAAACAAGAGTCGCAAGATGGCGCTGATGTTCAAAGCGCCGTAGCAGGTGGTTTTCCAACTAATCCATTTTAATAATCTCTTGGCTTTACCATACTAATTCTTTGTAATGAAAAACAACCGGTATGACGCTTTTAAATCCTCGAAAGAAATCGACTAACGACCGAGAGAGATTATATAGGATCTCAATATAGATATCTAGAGCGCCATTTTCATTAAGAATTTTAAATCAAAATATAAAGACAGGAGACTACCAAGTAATTGAAAATCAATTAAATGCTGAAAGAGAGAAAGAAAAGAGGAAATGCAGATCTTGGATGTAGCCATTGTGCTGCGCCCACACAATGCTTTCAAAACAATGCAGTAGAGCAGAATCACTACAACAACAACAACTATCAAAATAAGATTTTATGAAGTCAAACACCACAGGAAGTAAAGTTAAGATGGTCACATTTGTTGCTAAAATTAATCCAATATTTTTTTTTTTACAAACCTGTCAACCATTTTTTTCACCTTCTTCCTGTTATCCTTAATTCACAATTTCGAGAAACCGTTATCAAACTAATTTGATATTAAAATAGGGCTATGTATGTTTTACCAGACCACCAGTTTGCGCATAAATCACATATTTCATGAAAAATGGCTGCCAGTTTGTTAATTTTACACAAATTAACAAGAAAAATAGCTCGCCTTAATTCCGCGATGGAGGGGAAAAAAAGAAATTCATGCCCATATCCAAGGGTATAAGAAATGATTTTATATAACCCATAACTGGCAATAAATTTCATTTATTTCTCTTCACAGTGTACTAGTCAACCATATTTTATGCGTCAATTTAAATTTCCTACTTTTTTTTCTCTTGCTAGACTCATCTTTTGTCATAATTGTATACACACAGATCTTAAAGTAACACTTTTTTGTGGATAAGTTCAAATAATTTTCTTATTCGAGGTAGGAGACAGAAGTAGGTGAAAGGGTTATTACAAAGTGTCATAAATATATTTTTTATACGAACACAACATATTAAATGAACAATATTTTCTTAATCTGAATTTATGTGTCATTTACTGAGAAGTAACTTTTATAGCACTAATCATATCAAACACAATAGGAGACATAAATAAAAATTGCCTCGTGTGTTCGGGGTTCGCCAACAGGCAGCAAAGCTTTATAGGGCCCTACTCCTACAAAGAGTAAACCTCTCGCCCTGCACAGCGGGACAAAGCAACCGCTATTTTGGTGTCCTAAGGATAAAAACCTACCATTTTTACTTGGCGGAGGGGGGGGGGGGAACAGACACTAGCCCTTTGCAGATCTCAGAAATGAAACCAGTGAAAACTGAGGTTTTGAACAGGGGATCCCCACCTGCATCCCTATCAAGTGTTCAATCCATGATATTTACGTCCAAAATAGTATCTTTCACGTGCAACAGTGCCATCTCGAACACCAGCCGAAATCACCTTTCAATTTTCCTATCCCAGGAAAGGATACACTCACCATGGTAAGAGTGGGCCACGAGTTCAAAATGGAACCAGGTGCCAAGTGACCTGTCGAGGTGAACTTCTTTCTGATTGTGAAGGTTGTGGGGGAGGGATAGAGGAGGGAGGGGGACAAAGGACCTTTAAAACGAATGGATGCCACATACTCGTAGAAAAACACCGTGCATCCGGTTGGCGGAATGATAGATTGGGCTTTCTCCTAGGGCGTAAAGGTGAAGCGAGTTTCCATATACCTTTCCACTCTTCCCCCCTCCGAATTGTGGAAACAACAGTGGTAGAGTGCCACACTCCTTGGTTCTCCTCGAAGGACTGAATATTTCAGTGTCCCAAATGAAATCGTATAATAAATAAAATTAAAAATAATAAGGAAACTTAGGACCATGTAAATTTCTATAAAATAAATTACAAATCCAAGAATAACGTGTAATAGCGAAGTTGTTGGTATTTTGCACCCTCCCCTCCTCCAGTCACCT
The DNA here is from genome assembly GCA_013389805.1 of Trigoniulus corallinus. Lineage (NCBI taxonomy): Eukaryota > Metazoa > Arthropoda > Diplopoda > Spirobolida > Trigoniulidae > Trigoniulus > Trigoniulus corallinus. The sequence continues at coordinate 15,728,042 of JAAFCE010004209.1, forward strand.
TTCACCTCCTGAAATTCATGAACGTAACACAAAATCTTCTTGTACTTGAAGTGAGTGTCTCGTCATTCCAGACGTGCCAATCATTGTTGTCAAAAAACGAAGGGAGGGTGTAGAGGGACTGCAAAACAGTATTTTAACATAGAAACAACTCTCAACAACAACAACACCACCATCTTAACTACTTACCTAACAAGGTCAGAGTGATGAAATATGAGAAGTAAATTAACAAGTCACAGAATGCTGACCTTAATTTATAGCCCTAGCTCGGTACCATGACATCCTCATAATTATAAGGCACAGAGAGTCAACCACATTGTGATTCAAGTCTAATATTACTCTCGTACAGCTAAGATATAATTTATATATTCATTCGGAGTATACTTTTTAAGAAGTGGAGTCTCAGACGAAGTGGTGGAAGGAAGAGGAGGAGTATGGAAGGCGAGGAGAAGGGGGAAGTATAGTGGCCACTGAAATAAGGAGGATGAACCTCTCACTCTCCATCATTTCATATCATTAAGAATTGTCCGTTCTCGGAGTAAAAATAACCAACGATGCAATGTCAGCCTGAAAAAAATAGCCCACTTTCAAAATAGGAGTAGGCACAGAAGAAACCCTAAGCGGAAGTTACTAATTCTAGGTTCAAAATCTCAATTATGTAATTAAAATTTGTACTCGATATATGACCAAAGAGACGGAGTGTGTGCGATATAAACATTAAGAATTCGGTCATGTAACATCCTTGTATCTCTAAAGACCATTTACCTATCCAGATACAGGGTCAAGCCCATGGCATATTTGTACATAGAGATGTCCTACAAATAGCTCAAACACTAACAGCTTCACCTTGGATGGATTCGAACCCCCAAAATGTGACAACGGCTTCTCCTCTACTGAAGGTAATTTAATGACATCGGATTGTTTGTTTGTTTATTGGTGTTCTAGAGCCGTTCAACTACAAGGTCATTAGAGCCCCGTCCACAGCACAGTTCTTATGCAGATGCTGCACAGACACTACACTAATGGGATAATTTTGGGGTATCAGCAGTACCCAGTTTTCCCAAGCGGCCACCCATGTCAGTACTAGCTGGGGTTCCGCTGCTTTACTTCAGTGATCCGACGAGAACTGGTGTGTCCAACGCAATTCGCCGCTCCCAAAGGACATCGGAGAACGAGATCCAACACCACGAGAGGGGTTACTACAACAGGGAATTTTGCCGTTCTACGTGTATATTTTATGCCACGTAGAAAGAGTCCTGTTACGCACATTGATGACATCCACACACTTCACACGGAAACTGCCACTTTGCCATCCTGAAAGAAAGGCACATAGGCCTATGGGGCACTCGTTTCGACCATTATCTCAGCTACAGAGGCGGGACGGGACGGCAGAGTTAAGCTGGCTATCAACCGAGAGCCTGCTGTGCAGATGGAGAGTTCAATTCCCCAGTCGTGGAATTGTAAAACATTAATAGTAAAATTTGCTATTTTCTCCTCTTTCTTCAAAGAGTGGCCAGAAATACAAATATTGTCCCATCGTGGCCGGCCTGATGTGGTATCTTTTTTTCTCTTTTATTTAAAAGAGGAGTCATCGTCAATTCCTAACAATCTCATTGCCCGACAAAATGCAATTTCAAATACTGTAACGTGATTGTCATACATCTTCCATTATTCATGCTTCACAATGAATTGAAGAAAAATAGAGAGTGAGAGGAAAAACGGTGGGAACTATGAAAACAGCGGAGAGAAAAAGCCTGTGTGTAATGCTGGTGGATGAAAGGGCCCAAAAAAAGCACGCGGAGAAGGAAAATCAAATATACTAGAGGAAAAACAGTATGTTGCTGCTGAGGGGGACGAGTAAACCTCACGAGAACTATAAAAACCTCCAAAAACATAACCAATACTGAGAGGAGTGACTACTCCACAAGAACGAAAATAAAATCTTTAAAAAAATTTTTTCTTTCGTTGAGCTTTACTCCCCCTGAAAATCTTATCTCTCAAAACACGAATTTCTTATCAAATTCTTAAGATGTGTGAAAGATTTTCACAAAGATATATTATGCAACTGGCACATTGGATGCCATCAAATTCTCTGCCGGACAAGGCAGGTATTATCACAAGATGGGACACCTGGATCACGAAGGGGACTTATCGAACTAGGTTGCTCCCAAAGTATTAAACACATCCTATCTCAAATTTCAAACCGGGGAAATACAGGAGGTGAGAACAACAGGGGGAGCGGCGAATTGCGTTGGCCACACCAGTTTTTGTTTGATCACTGAAGTTAAGCAGCGCAACCCCAGCTAGTACTGACATGGGTGGCCGCTTGGGAAAACTGGGTACTGCTAATACCCAAAAATCGTCGCATTAGTGTAGTGTCTGTGCAGTCTCTGCATTAGAACTATGCTGTGGACATGTCTAATAACATTGCAGCTAAAGGGCCCTACAACACCAACAAACAAACAAGAGAACAACAGGTCCTAAGAGATGCCAGTAACAAAGAGTAGTCGTCCATTCCGTAGAAACGCTTGGGCGCTTTGATAAACGGTAATAAATCAGTAAACGTTGAGGAATAGTCGACTGAGATGGAAGTTTTCATGATGCATATTTTCATAGTGAACTGGGCTCAACTCTAGGGTTACAACTTATAGAAATTGTCTGCTAAGTTGGTACGCAAGTCAAAAGTTGGGAACCGCTGCACTACGGGGTGACAGGGTATTGGCGTTGCATAACCCTTCCGCATGAACTTCAAAGCTGGAAAAGGGAATCTTTGTGTTTCTGTAAGGCAGCGAAATAAAAATACCAGTAGGTATAAAAAAAATTCTCAAATGGGACAAGTTCTCGTCCAACCATAACGTTCCTAAAATCACAAGGAAGAATAAAGAAATAGAGAAAAAAAGTTGACACACTGTTGGTCAACAGTTTCAACAAAGAAGGGGAAAGTGACAGGGTAGCTTTGTTGTTGTTTGTTGGAGTTTAAGGTCCCGTCAACTACTAGGTCATTAGAGACCCGTCCACTGTATAGTTCTAATGCATATACTGCACAGACACTACACTAATGAGACGATTATTGGGTAGTAGCAGTACCCAGCTTTCCCGAGCGACCACCCATGTCAGTACTAACTGGGCTTGCGTTGCTTAACTTCAGTGATCAGACTAGAACTGGTGTGTCCAACGCAACTCGCCGCTCCCGAAATGGGTAGCGAATCAGAAGGGTTGAGCACATGAATATAAATAACAAACGCAAAATGTTGCGTGTTACTGAAGTAAATTTTTACGGAAGTTGACGCATGCTCAACACACAAGCAACTAAACGACTGAGGCATAGGCCTAGGAGATAGAGGAGAGGAATAGGAATAATTGAAGCACGAAAGAGACAGCCATTTCTTTCGCGTGATCCAAAATTTCCTAACAACTATCCACATTTAAAACATTGAGGTCAATTCCTTACGGAGTCAAGATGATTTATAGACCTGGTTCGAGAGTTAATAATTAAATTCCGGAAATTGAACTCCATTGTGGTAAGACGACGAGATTTGAACACCCAAGGAGGGTCTTCTTTTGGAGGAGAATTCTTTTGACTTTCATCATAAATTAAAATCTTCAATGATAATACCAGGGGGGGCATGAGAAGAGTTGACCGAAGAATATCAGCTATTGACCAAAAAAACAGCTGCATCCTGTACTTTATGATTACGCCCTGCCTACATACGACACAGTAGGACGATGAAATACCTCCTTAGTACTTATGGATATGTATGTCATTGAAATAAACAGCAGACACAAGATGGTAAAATGCCGTTGCTTTTTGGCGTTACCAGGTGGAATTCAACAACAGCATCTAGTAATTAGTCTACGTCATAATATCAAGATGCTAGAAGAGACTTCTCTTATTTCAAAAAATGAAGCATGCACTAGGTATGTTGAGCCAACTCTGAGTGGTGTGATGTGTGACGCTTCAAAAATCCTCTTTCCGATCGATAATATGAAATATCTTATTTGGGTGCTGCATAAGACTTTCAAGATTTATGTGAAGAAAAATTTTGTATATTTTTTTTCATCTCTCGCACTCACTCCTCTACATATAACAGTCATAAAGAAAAAAATGTCATTATATAAAATAAAGATTACAACAACGCCATCTGCAAATAGCACACAAGATGGCAGCAGACGGAAGAAAATTTATGTACCACACAATTTATCACTCGATATAAAATCAGTTTTAATTATTTCGTTTTATGATCGCCAGATGCCACAACAGTAATTAAAATTTTGACTGCCTAAAGCAGAGCTCAAATTAATACATATGCACCTAAATGCCCTTCTTGTAACGTTTTGATCTGCTTCACTGTGATTGCATTACAAAATATCCTTAATCCTCAGCCTTACAACTTGCCTAGATTTTTGGTCTGCCTGGCTTAAGAGACTGCACTTTCCTATACCCGAGAGTTTTGTCAATTCATGTTTTCCCCACGCACAACCCTCAAAAGGTGCCTCATCTACACTCCACTCATCTACACTACACTTGGAGATTTCACTACGGGCTGAGTGACCAAAGGTGTTTTAGGGCCCTTCAACTAAAAGGTCATTAGAGCACCGTTCGCGGAATAGTTCGTATGCAGAGACTGCACAGATACTACACTAATGCGACGATTTTTGGATATTAGCAGTACCCAGTTTTCCCAAGCGGCCACCCATGTCAGTACTAGCTGGAGTTGCACTGCTTAACTTCAGTGATCAGACGAGAGCTGGTGTGTCCAACGCAATTCGCCGCTCTGTGTGACCAAAGAGGATGAAGAGTCAAAATAGGAGGGTCACACTTTTGAAATTAATGGGTTCAGGTTCGATCCAAGTCGAGGTGGGTGTTTTTGCGCCCCAGCCGAGAGTTGGAGGTCTGAAGTGCTCTTTCCACCACGTACAAAAAGTAAACAATCTGTGCCATTCCATATTGGTACAGAACAATATGACCACTGCAAGTTAAACGAATTTTACTAAAGGAAAACAATCCATAGATTGATCCAGGCATTAGGTTGCAAGGACGCGGATCTCTTTGCTGCTATAGCGGCTGCATTGCGTCGGACACACCAGTTGTCGTCTGATCACTAAAGTTAAGCAACTCAACCCTAGGATAGTACTGGTATGGGTGACTTCTTGGGAACACTGGGTACCCCGAATTACGCAAATCGTCGTTGCAGCGTAGTGTCTGTGCAGGCTCTGCATTCGAGCCAAGCAGTCGACGGGGCTCTAATGATCAATGTAGTTGAAGGGTTCTAAAACGCCAACAAAACAAAAAAAAATCTTTGCTGCTGAAGGCATTTACCGAATGTAGGAAAGGAGAACGCCTAACCTAGAGAATTTTGCCAACTAAGGGCTATTTTACGTGCTGTGGTGACATCGTACACATCCCACGAGGCCACGTCTTCACTCCCCATTCGTAGAAAGGCGCACTTGGGGCTTCCTTCCCTATCCTGAAAAGAAGTCATTCGACTCGGTCAGAATATCGAACCAGCTACCATGGACTCACGAGTCAAGCACGCTATCTTTATGCCACTGAAGCGAGCTGAAGAGACAAAATGAAAGATTTATAATGATATGCTACTAAGACAGACCACGTTCACTGTTATCATATAATATTAAGAGAAACGACGAAATAAAATTATATCTTAAGTGAATATAAAAATCAATATGAAATACGGTTTCATTTAAGGACCTATTTCGCACACAAGCCTGGCACATTACATACCGTATTCAATAACAATTCAATGTAGATGACACAATAAAATGATTTATTTCATCAACGGTGGTTAAAATAACATTGATGATGATGATGAGGACGATAGCCTTAATTTATTATTAGTTGACATGCTCACTAATATTCATTATACCTTTAGGATGCATTTAGAAGTGAGGAACCATAGTGCATATTTAATTATTGACTAGCCAATGGCCGAAAAACGCAATATGAACAACAGGCACGCGTTATCTCGCTCCTCCTCACACAATCAATTTACCACCAGTGTGACAACCAAAAATTCATCAACCTAAATAAAATATTATATCCGAATATTGACTTGGCACACACACAAACCATCAGTTCGTCGAGAAACTCAAATGTGCTCGCTTTAAACCCCCCCCCCCCTTTCATTCACGTCTGTACAACCAGGGAATTGAACTCAGGTCATCTGCACGTCAGGTGAAAGTCCAACGTCATTCTCATCCACAGCTATTAAATTCTATCAAAGCAAAAGCGCCAACAAATAGTATCGTCTTCAACTTCGGATAACACAGAATCAATTCGGGTGTTCACGATTCTGAAACGGGGCAGGTGATAATGCCTCGTACAGGGCCACAACGTTCACAGACGGAGCATACCAGGCGTTGAGACCAGGAAAAGAGGACGAAGAGGAGGGGCGAACTTGTGTATTTTGAGCTCAGCGCGCTCTATTCATAGGACATGCGACGCAGGACGATAAACATTTCAATCAAGCATCCCATATGAGAAACATTCACCCGAAAAAAAAAATATGATATCGACATTTAAACACAGAGTTTATGCTTGATAGAGATGTATGCTAGAGAAAGGGGGAGAGAATTGTTGCAGTTGGACCAATGTTGTCACGAGAGGTTACCATTGGTCAATTTATATCTCCACGCCGCGCTGTCTAGTCCCCCTTTTACACGTCTGTATAACAGATGGAGCAACTCATAAATCGTCTCAATATCCCTCAGTCACGTTCAGCGAATATATTTATAAAAAGCCCTAACGAATATAAAAAAATGGACTCGAAATAACAAAAACTACTAATACCATTCTTATCCATTTCTTTCTTTCTTTTCAACGGTTAAGAATAGGTGCCAGTTGTATGGTGTGCCATTGGTCACATTAGCATTATTAATTCCATGCTGAAAGGAGGGGGTTAGAAGTGCACACAAATAGCAACACCACTGGTAATTTTACATCCAAAAATGTCCTGGTCCATCTCTAGTTCCACCCTCATCAACTTGCAACTAAATGATGCATATAATTATATAATAGAAACCTAAATTAAACGTCAGTTAGAAAAAAAAAACCATATCCGGTTCTAGAAATGAATTATAAAGATGTTAATTCCATTCACTGTCAGATGTGATTATCGTTGCCGATTCGGCTAATATTCAGAGTTCAATATAAAGGTGACATAACATCCTACACAGGGTCATGCTAAATTTCAGGTTTCCCGTTCATTACAAAATAGTTCACTGACCCCCATCCCCCACCTAGAGGAAAGAATCTGCATGTACATATCTATTAACGCCACGGGCTGAAAAGACAGGGGTGGTATCAAAAGATCGAAGTACCTTTCGTTTCACGGGCCAGAAAAAAAAACTCCAAAATGAAACAGTGCAACAATGGCGTGATACAAGAAATGGTCACTTTCTATGCCTCAGTTTGATGAATGTGGACACACAAGCACACGCTCTATCACAGCCTTGAATTTAGGACGGGGTGACGATCACCGTCCAAGATGGCGGTCAGCTGCGTCTTCCAGGACGAATTGTTGATGCTTGGTCAGGCTTAGTTAGGCTTGGTTAGGTTTTAGGGCCCATCAACTGTAATGATCATTAGAGCCCCGTCCACTGCATAGTTCTAATGCAGAGCCTGCACAGACACAGCGGGTATTACGAGTACCCAGTGTTCCCAAGCGGTCACCCATGCCATTTCAGGACGAACTCCCATTTTTGTATTTCATCCCATGCTCTTCTCTATTCGCAACTCTTCCTTATTTAACACTGTCTTGATGTCCTACTATGAAAGACGGAAAAAACAATCGTGACGTCATTTCCGATCAATCCAGCAATTAAAATCACAGCAACTACAAGTATCTAAAAATTTCCATATTCACGTACAATTAAATTATTTACAGAAGGAGAAGGTGCACAATTGGGATGTCAACAAGTACCGAAAATCGACTAGAGGTCAACAACGACAGAAGGTGTTTTAGGACAGAAATTGATAATCAAAATAATAATAAATTTCTACCTGGTAGCTTATCTAACTACAGTGGAAATACAACGATTTTTCATGTAAGGGAAAATAACGGCAAGGCGGATATCATTGTAAGTAATCACGAGTAACATTTTCTATAAAATAATTTTTCTTTTCTTTCACACTCTGCAAGAAAAGAGATATTGTAAGAAGAAGAAGAAGAAGAAAAAACACAGTTGGGGAATGTTACATGAGAAAGGTAATGTATCTCTTCCATATATCGGATAACATACATCAAACTGGTCTCCGATTTATCTCTATCAAATTTACAGACACTGGGACACAAACACACGTCTAAGTTATGGACCAGAAAATATTTTTTCCTCCTCTCACTCACTCATTCACTCGTTCAATACCAATTCTTAACAAGCCTAAGGACCTCAATGTAAGAATAAGACGAAGAAGAAGAAAAAACTGGTGAGGAATGAAAGAGAGGAAAAAAAAAGAAATGGCGTTATTCTTTCACAATATTGGTGATCAGTGCTTGATAAAATGTAACATACGTCTAGTATGATAGAGTGCCTAGTTCTCCCCCTCCTCTCCTTATACCCCTTACCCCCTCCTACCCCTTACTCGATCCCTACTCCTTATATGTTTCATCATCCCAACTCCGGACATTATATTTCCGTATTGATATTCCCTACTCTCATCACACTGACTCCCTGTGCGCCTACTCGACACAAAACTAATTCCCAAGTTCCCCATCTTTCTTCTGACATGGCTTACTCCCTCCTTCCTTCCTGCTGTATCCCCCACTCTCTCTCTCTCTCTCTCCACCCGTTCCTTATCCCTCTGCACATCTTGACACGCACACAACCCTCTCTGTCCCCAGGCGCACAACAAAAGTCTTGAAATTTATGACTACAACGTAGCAATGACGTTGTCAAAGTAGCCAGAAAACGAGATGTTTGTGACGTCAACCAGGGAAAGCAAAAAAACTGATTGGTGGTAGGAAAGGGCTCATGGGTAATGGAAGCTATGAGGAACAGCAGGAGGAAAAGAGGGATAAGAACATCCGGGACGACCATGAGCACAAGGAAAGGAGGAGGAGGAGTGACAAAAGAAGCCATTTCATTTCATCCCTGCTGCCATCTATGTTCATCTTTCGCTCCCGATTCTAATCGATTTAGGCGTTTCCAGGGTTCTCAGATGGGCGACATCCCACACCCAGCTATTTTATAAAGTCCGATCTGTCCAAAGGCGAGCTTCAATCCCCAAAGCCCTTATAAAAGTGAGCAGACCACCGCCCTAAGTCCGAGTTTTTGCATTATTTAATCAAGATGAAAACAAGCGCCACCTACATTTTAATACAGTACAACGTTTTGAGTGGTGGAGTTGAGTTTAAAAGTGTTATGGAGAGGGCCAAAGTATTGCAGGTTCACCTCCTGGTGGTTTTTCTCTCTAACAATGTCACAGGAGACCTAAAGCCACAGTTCACGGAATGTTAGGCTCCTTCCATTATTTCTCAGTCAGTCTCTCCCTCGCTATGAAGTCATTTGCCGGCGCCAGGGTAAGAGCAGAGTGGGGAACTCCTTAGCCTAAAAATGTGGTGGATTTACATATTCCACACTTACAGCGGTGACATAGTACCTATAATGCGGAGCAATAGCATCACTTCCCATTCAGGATAGAGGAGCGTGGAGGAAGTGGAAGTCGCCCTTCCTTTCAACAGGCCCGTTTCGGTGATTCAGCGAAAGAGTACTTGCCCTAAATGCAGGGTCGGCGTTGGGAGCGGGCAGTACGTGCAGCCGCCCGGGGCTTACCATAGACTAGGGGCAATTTTAACTTGTGAAGAATATCATTTGTAATAAGATACTGACAGGACATCAACTCTTGGTACAGTATGCTATGTCATACCCAAGACGATGGACGACTGGGCCTTCGACTTTGTATTTGCCCGGAGCCTCCCACTACTTAAGGTTGGCGCTGCTGAAATGCTGGCAGAGATGGGTGGAAGGTTATGAATACGCCTTCTGTCGAATGACAAAGCAGTTGTCCTGCAAGAAATACAACAAACAACCCGTTCTACACCGAGGATAATATACGTGTAGGTTGGCAAAATTCCCAGATGCAGGAGGTGGCGGTAAATCCTGCCGCGATCGGGATGGAACTTTCAGTCATGAGCGCGACACTAAACCTCTTTACCAACAAAGCTGCCAGGACGGGTCATTCATATAACAATTAAGAAATACGTAGTGCTATGGGCGATACCCTTGCCTGTTCACGAGTCCAAGGTCTCAGAGTAGGAGAAAATTCAATCTGAATATAAATTGGCATTGAAAGACCCAAAAGGAGGGATGATGGGATGGTAGGCTGAAAAACAGGGGGGGGGAAGAAAACTTATATTAAAATATATTGTAAGCAATCTTTCAAGAGCGCTGTAGGAAGGATTTCGATATATTTCCCCCCTCCACTTGGCTTTAAAATACGGCAAGTTAAGGCGCATGCGTACAATGTAATCCTACAAGGGCTGACAAAAACAGCCCTCCACATACTCCCTCAATTGGGAATAACGAAGACAGGGGGTACACAAGGCAGAAGGGATATCGGCAAACAATTAAGGTAAATCAACCTATTGTGAATTCAGAAGTAGCAAAAAAAAATTAAAATAAACGGGTGAGAGAAGATAAACACAGGGTGTTGGGGGTTTAAGGATAAATCCTGGAAAATAAATTTCCTAAGATGCAAGGGTAGTGGCACTACAGTTAGCAAAATGGGGCGAACCCAAAGCTGCCGTATGAAAAAGAGAGAAGGAGGAAATGAATCGCACGGAGATAGGATTGGGTGACTTGGTAAGGGTCCAGGATTGGATGGATCTTCTACACTTCCCCATCCTACCCTAAACGATTTTTTTCAACAAAAATAGGATGGTGAAGCTGAGGACGAGGGAGGGCGGTAGTGAAGAAAGTAGCTTGGCATATCTTCAAGGTAAGATGGTTTCCTTCGCTATAACCCTCCCCCCCCCAATAAAATGAGGACAACTTAGACCCCCACTCTCTCGGCTATATCCCCAAATTTCTTCATCTTATAATCTTTAAAGACGTTCAGAAGAATTAATTAATAAACTGAAAAGTAAAAGAAGTAACAGCTGGTAAGCACTAAGCTATCAGAACTGTACATCAACAAGCAACACCTAGAACCAGAAATGAGATCGACTACAGCTACCAAGGTCAAGGCAGTGTCCAGCCAACTACAGTAATACTGAAGGCCATCAACGACGCCAGAGAGGACGATGTAAGTAGCTTTCATATCAGAAACAAAATTTGTTGCTCTAGATATTTGCTTTTCCATGCAGAAAAGGTTCTTCTACCAGTCGCGCACGGTAGGGCAGCAACATTGCAACCGACCCGGGACTGAAGGCACACCATAGGCTCCCCGCCTACCCGAGAGAAAGCCGCTCGTTTAGCCTAGAACTGAACATAAGCCTTCTCATGCCTCAGTGAGCTCCAAAGGCGGGTTCATTATGAGAATTAAATCATGCACACCTTCGGCAGTGGAAAGAGAGCAACTGTGATTCCGGGAGAGGGCCAGCAACTGAAAGTCATGACCAGAATTTAATATCAGATAATGTCGTCCAGTCATGAATGACCTTCCGGGCATAGGCAGAATAAAGAGAGGTAAATTCGCTATCAAACCAGCAGCTGTACTAGTGAACACACAATGCCATTGCTCACATTTTAGGAATTTGAATCAGACTGCTTAACTAGAGGATCGACTCCAGCAGAGGGCGATACATTCTTTTGGAACAGTTAGTAGTAAAGCAGTGGGCCTGTACACATATATGGGAACCTTTTCTACACGGAAAAATACATAAACTGGCAACGGTTACAGATCCTTCGATGCATGAATAATCCACTAACCAGTTGATGGCAGTTGAAAAAGTTCAAGATTTTCAAGTTTGGCAGGGGACAAACTATAAATTTTGTCCAGCCGCCTTTCGGTCCAGAAAGGCAGTCGGCGGCCACCAACAGGAAATAGTGACCAACGCAGTTCGATTAGTATATGTTTGACGACCAGTTAGTGCATGATTAAGGTGGACGATAATGATGATGATAGATGAACGAGCAGCAGAGGGAAAGAGAGAGAAGGAGAGGAAACACTCTGAAGAGGACCCTTGAAGCGTGATGGTAATGTGACCGAGAGGCGGAATTTACAGAGAAAAGGTTTCAGCCCCTCAGACGCATACTCCACCTTTAAAAGGTTTTCTAAATGCAAGAGTCGTGTCGGCCTTTGATTTATAACTGACGAATGGAAACAACGGTCACAAATTTTGTCTCACATCCAAAGTGAAAAGATCGCGACAGCCGTATTTCACCTCATCTTTCTTCTGCCATGAATACATGCCACCAACGCCAGCCACTTTCAAATCTAATCCCTCACCTCCGTTCACAGTCGGTCCCCCTCTCCCTCCTCGTCCTTCAGCCTTTCTACTCTCTATTCTTGCCATCTTCTCCCTCCACTACGTCTCAACCACATTTTTAGAGTTTCGTTTCTTATCTCTTTCTTACTAACTTCAAAACTCATACTTTGATGAAGTATAAATTCATCTCAACAACAACAACGTGTATCAAGGGTCCAGCAGTGTAACAATTCCCCGAAATGCAAAAGGGAATTTGACAGAGAGGGAGGTCGAGGGGGGGGGGCTAAAAGAAGATGGATGAATTGATTTAAAATGTGGATTGTATCTCAAAAAACAAACAGACTACCCACCATTTAAAACACAATAAATTAACTCTAAGCTTAACTTGAGAGGACTATGAGTGAGAAAAATGTTAAATATCACAAAAATTAAATGGGATCGCAAAAAGTTGTTTCTGAATGACCCCATCGAAAGAACGTGTCGTTGTTGTTTGTTAGTGTTTTAGGGCCCTTCAACTACAAAGGTCATTAGAGCCCCGCCCACAGCATAGTTCTTATGCAGAGCCTGCACAGACACTACACTAATGCGACGATTTTTGGATATTAGCAGTACCAAGTTTTCCCAAGCGGCCACCAATGTTAGTACTAGCTGGGGTTGCGCTGCTTAACTTCGGTGATCAGACGAGAACTAGTGTGTCCAACTCAATTCCCAAGATGTCGTTTAAGTTTAATTACTTTTCAAAGGTAATTAGAGCCCCGTCCACTGCATGGTTCTGTTTGCAGCGCTGTTAAGACGATTCTTGGGTATTAGTAGTACACAGTGCTCCCAAGCGGTCACCCACCCTAGGACTATCTGGAGGTTATGTTGCTAAACTTCAGTGATCAGTGTACAACGCAATACAGCCACTTCCCCTAGATGTCACACAGGCTTCAAAATGGTTGAATTATTTTAATGACACGATACACACCGCAGAAAAAAAATTATGAAATGGATTGTTTGTTTGTTGGTGTTTAAGGTCCCGTCAACTACAAGGTCATTAGAGACCCGTCCACTTCGTAGTTCTAATGCATATACTGCACAGACGCTACACTAATGCGACGATTATTGGGTATTAGCAGTAGCCAGCTTTCCCGAGCGACCACCCATGTCAGTACTAACTGGGCTTGCGTTGCTTAACTTCAGTGATCAGACGAGAACTGGTGTGTCCAACGCAACTCGCCGCTCCCTATGATATGGAGGACAATAATTTCCGTTGGTCAGTGAAGAAGCTCTTGAACAGACTCGTCATACAGACTTTTTACATGTTGTTACATATTATGTTTTTATCTTCTGAAAAGAGAAGTACATTGACGGTTTAGAAACAAAATGGTCGACATTGACTTGTTCTTATTGATTATTTTCCCTTAAAAAAAATTCCATACTGGACAAAAGCAAATCAAGAAAATTGACTTTACGATGATAATAAATCAAAAGGAAATGGTCAAACTCCTCCAAGAGACGTAAAAACTGTCTGTCACAATGTAGTATATTTTTTTAAGAAAAAAAAGTAAAATATTACCCATTATCAACAATAATTAGAGTTAATAATAATATTAAAAAAAATCGTGATTCTCACTCATTAGAAAAATTATAAATAAAAGTAAATTTATATTTATCACGCAAATATGTCACATAAGCTAGCATCACTGACGCCATCGCAATAACATCCTGAGGTGATAATTTTAATAACGGGATACAACTAACGAATTAAGACTAAGAACCAGTGTTCATCTTATCAATTATCCCACCCATGGCGAGGTGGTTTGGCTTCTTTTAGGCGAAAGTGGCCACCAGTGCGCCTCGGCAGGATGGGAAATAAAGCCGTGGTGCCATGTGGTGTGTACGATGTCAACTGCACGCAAAACAACCCTCTCTTCTGCTATGCAACGGGTAGAATGAGGCAAAATTCCCAGGTGTAGGAGATCACACCCTTGGCTCCGGTGGAGTGTCCTAAAGAGCAGTAGGCCGGCGATAAATAAGCATAGGGTTGAAGCATTAAGCTGACAGCCGGCTAAGAAAATTACCATCGAATAGATCGTGTGTCCCAATAAAACAAAAATGGGAAGCCGACTGTCATAGGCGGGAGTAACGGTTGGTAATGTAATGTTGACAAAGTCGGGTGGTCACTTGGCCGGTTGATCCCGAGGACACGCGGGCAAATTGCTGTGCTGCATTTTTACATAGCCGATCTTACACCACAACCCCTTTTCGGATTACCTCAGGAGGGGGTTCCAGCCCCAATCGCTCAGAAGAAATCATGCGCGGCGATCAGGATTGAACTTGCAACAATAGACTCACAAATCATGCACTCAAGACACAAAGCCAGACTTTCTCATTTATCCCTACTTTTGGGACAGACAGAACTGAAGTTGTAGGGTGGAATGAAGAAAAATTCCTGCCCCTAAAAATCAGTATTCAACTTACGTATCAGACTTTAGTTGTATTTACCATTTAATAAAAAGTGAGAACGAGAAGAAAAAATACAACTAAGACCACGAACAATAACCGATTTTCGTGAAGTGAAAAATAAAATGTATTTTCAGATATTAAAATAAGGACCTTGTTACAACGTGTCGAAAAACACCAATGGTCACTTTAGAAACTTCTTCAACGTAGCGCAAAATCAAAATAATGTTGAGTTGATACACAAAATCAGCAGGTGGGACCCTCGACGGAATTACATACATACGTTATATATTGTAAACTTTTTTGAAAAATAAAATACTATTAAACAGTTCCTCTGACCTCCACAGGAGGTCAACAAATTCCAATAGCTAAGAAAAAAAAATGTCTGAAAAACGTTGCTGACCATCACAACTAATAAGAAAGAAGAAAACCATTCAAGGAGTGGAATACATAAACAGCAGTGCAACTTTTCCAAGTGTAGCGAATCTACAGTAGTTGAATGAAGATGACGGCGCTCCACCTCCCAGACAACTAGTGCCACTGTCCCTCTCTCTCCGTCTCCCCTCAACCCCTAATAAAGTCTCTTTCTGCGCCATTTCCTAGTCAGCAACGTCTTAATGGGTTGTCACTCGTGTTCACACCGATAAAACAAAATATGTGGAACAAAGATTGAGTAGTAAACCGGAAATGAAGGAAAACGGAAGGAGAAGTAGTAGAAGCAGAAGTCAAAGAGACAATACAAAGAAATAGGAAAAAAAAGGTGAAGGAGCAGATCAGCGCTATACTGTTAACAACTAATGTTAAACTTTATTAAGGCGGGGACGAGGGGTATATTTTCGAGGGTATCCCTCTCCTGCGCCTGGTTGCACCATTAAATTCACCCCAAATTTTGTCGTAAACAATGCTACAGAGAAACCCCGAAGCAGAAAAAAATATTGTACTACACAGGCCTTTCAGAGAAGGAAATGCAGTGAACGGCGCATCTCGTGAGAAAAGGGTAATTATCTGATGGCTCATGAGTGCTGTTTGAACCCTCCTAAATGGGCACAACTACGGAAATAGAGAAGGGCGCTGATAATTGAAAGTGAAATCAAACTTGACAATAGTCAAAACGGTAATCATATCATTCTCTCCCCACTCCCTAGTCCCAATTCAATCAATCTTCACGTTATCACCAGCGAGGTATGCTTAGCAGTGCCATCTATCGACAATCCGAGTTTAAGCAAACGCGTACTCATTTAGTGGACGATTTGACGTCATCTTTTCACCTCTGAACCTTACATACTGACACCAGAGGGAAAGTGGGAAAGGAATTAGATCCAGCGCAAAATGAGACGCAGTCTCCGCAGGGTGACTCACTATAAATTTCTGTGGCTCACATGATAGTATGTAGTTGCGCATGTTAAGTCGCAGGGGGTGACGCGACTCATTGCCTGCGCCACGTGACCCTGCGGAGCGCAGTGCCAATGCCGCAATTTCCTGCGTGAAGTTGGCGTGACAATAACAAAAAGTGGTGCGAAGAAGAGAAGTTCTCTTGTTATTTGATGCAAGTATGGTGAAAAACTGCGATTCAATGTGCGGTGATTGCCTGCTAGCAGAATTTCGCAGGGCCGCTACATCCTGTGCCACCTTCGCCACCTGCGTCTCATTTTGCGCCTTGCCTTAAGCTGGGTTTACACTGCGCGCAACATACTCGCGCAACTGTTTCCGCAGGCTTGCGGCAATCTCACCCGTCTCGCCCTCCCTGTTTACATTGAGCGAAATATTGCGCGAAGCAAGCATGCAAAACGTATCTAGAGTAACAGTACACGAAGTGGGAGTGGCGAAACCCTTTGATGCGCGTCCAAAAACCGACAGTGCGGTGGCTCACCACGAGGCTGCCTCGCGCAGCAAATTTTGGGGCGAGTCCCAGTTTACACTGCGCGAGTCTTTCCTAATGAAACAGTTGCGCGAGTATGTTGCGCGCAGTGTAAACCCAGCTTTACACCTGGAAATTCTTCAACCTCATCTCCGTCGAGTGGTGGCGCTGCATGATGTTTGAATCTTGCATCGCCATTTCAAACGAGATCGCCCTTTTGCTTTGTAGCCGACGCATATGGGGGCAGTGGCGTACCGAGGCAGGCCGAGGGTATTTTGCGCCCGGGGACAAAGACCGAAATCTGCGCCCTCTGGCACCCGCTAAGCGCATTTTTGCTGTACATTTTTGCGCCCCCTGCCTTCTGCGCCCGGGGACATCTGTCCCCCCTCGCTCCCCTAGTTACGCCTCTGGATGGGGGAGAAGGAATTTCGAGGCTCCAAAATTTTGCATAATGCTATATTTAGATATCCACAGTAGGATTATCATTCATATATCACGTTGAGAAATACGGATTTCAAACACCGGACTCGACCACAGAGCAACCAACGTATTTAGGAACAAACTGTCAATGCACGGTGCGCTGCACGCCCTCTATGTGACGTATCCCAGTGATATATGAATTATTAAAGCCCACAAAGTGAAGGAAACTCGCACACAAAAAATCGATTGAATGAGGGCATTAAGTGAATGATTCATGCAAATAATTACAGGGTCTCCTCCTTGTCTCTGGCTAGCATAAAAAAAAAGCAATCATCAACCGTCTGGGTTTCCATTTCACGCCATTGTTATAACAAGTCCACACACACAAAGAAGGTAGAGATAGGTATATTAGTGGAAGGTGATGGAACCAATGGCCCAATGGACATCAAGAGGAGAACAGAAGGAGGAGGAGACGATAGAGGTCATTCTATCCAGTTAAAGTGAATCACAAGCCTACCAATAAAAGCCACTGGTATTCGTCAACATTAACAAGAAGAGAAGTAAGAAAAAAAACCTGTCCATCATATAGATGCCATCCCCGACTTTTATCATTTTTTTCCTGAAAAATACAAAACTTTACTAAAAAAAAGAAAAAAAAAAGAGTGGAGGGAGGACGGAAGCTGAAGGATAGTTATTAGTTGTACAGTATCTTAGTTTAATTTTGTTGTAATAAAATTAATATATTACACACTAGATTGTGGTTTCAGCAGAAGGTGATAAAAACGACATACGAGTTAGCACCTAATTTCCGCATGGGCCTAATAGGCCCAAATGTTATGGCTTCCGAAAGGACCTGGCGTTATACAAGTTCGTGCTCAATTTTCTGGGAGGGCAAAAAATTTTCGCATATATTGATATTTCCAATTCCGCAAATGAGTCATACATCGCTTCATCTTTAGATCCCCTACACGCCCAAATCTTCAGGAACCCATTCTATCCTTTTGGTGCGGAATCCAATTCAACCGAATCGAGCCAAATGATATTTTAATGGGACGCAAATAAATTGCGTTATAAGGAGTGAAAACCGGCAGTTGGCCTTTGCTGTTGTCTCACGACAGTCACACACACCGTCCCAGAGCCAACTTATTAGAGGAGGGCAGGCAGAGCACTACACTTGTCCCGTCCAGTGAAGACCTGCAATGGCAGGACGAAGAAAGGTAGCAGCAGGAGGCTTATTAAAAGGGTTGTGACATGACTGACATCGGTCCAGAACAGCGTTCCCCAATCCCTTCTAATTTCATCACTGTTTATTTATCTCCACCCTACCCCTCTCCTGCCTTGACTATCTGGCCGAAATTACCAAATCTCTGTTACTTAATCGGGTCGATATTACTCCCATTTTTCATGTCGGTACAGATACATAGTTTTGAAGAGATTGAAATAAGCAGTAGGGCCTACTGTAGCACACTGCTATCCCTAGCCACATACAGTATCTACTGTATCTCTTTCCCGAAATATTAGAGAGTTAGTGGTGAACGTCGACGATGACGATACGAACGATACGA